>OY997274.1:129378501-129978501 GCA_963921465.1 Triticum timopheevii | reverse complement strand
AAGCTACGAGATGTACATGCGGATCGTTGACATGAGGAAGTGTCTTGTTCATGACCAAGCCGAGGGATCGAGCCACGGAGCAGTGGTGGGAGCGTCACAAGAAGTAGATGAATAGACGATCGTTTCTCCTACTTTAGAATGCATGCAATTGTTTATTGAGGTGTGTGCGAATGATCTGTATAGTCACTTATGTAATTGGATGTTTATTTCAGTTATACACACACACACACACATGTTATTCTCCTGTAGACAGAGCAAATCACACGCACTACTAGGAAAAGGCCTACTAATGGCGCACTGGTTTTGCCTACTAATGGCACATTACCAGTGCGCCATTAGTAGCACGCCACTAGTATTTTTTACTAATGGAGCATCACTGGTCCGCCATTAGTATCTGGTATACTAATGGCGCACCATGCAGTGCGCCACTAGTTTTGCCCACAGTGCGCCATTAGTGTCTTCTATACTAATGGCGCACCACATGGTAGTGCGCCATTAGTAACAATTTTTTTAATTTTTTTTCTTAATCTCAGGTCACTATTTCACCTATGAGATATCCAACACATATATATATACAATAAGCATCCATATAACAATCATAGCCAACACACAAGTTCCATCATATATACATACATAGCCAACACACAAGTTCCATCATATATACATACATAGCCAACACACAAGTTCCATCATATATACATACATAGCCAACACATAGTTCCGTCGTTACATATTACAAAAGTTTCACATTGTTCATCCAACACCGTTATCCATCAATTCACAAAAGTTTCACATTGATACAAAATAAAAACACAAATGGAAAATAAGCACTCCATCCATGCAAGCTTCCGTGAATTAAATCAAATATGCAAAATGATAAACAAGAAGTCAGAAGAAGAAAAAGAAGAAGACTAGAAGAATACTAGAAGAAGAAGAACACTAGAAGAAGAAGAAGAAGAATTTTGGAAAAGAAGAAGAATAAGAAGAAGAATAAGAAGAAGACTATAAGCTTATTATGTAAACTTGATCATTTTGTGCTAACATAAGTTATTTTGGAGCTAACCTATAGGAAACTAAGCATATAAGCTCTAAGTTAGTATATTAGAGCCAACTTAGGTAAAATGAAGCTAACCTATGTCATTTTGGAAAAGAAGAAGAATAAGAAAAAGACTATAAGCTTATTATGTAAACTTGATCATTTTGTGCTAACATAAGTTATTTTGGAGCTAACCTATAGGAAACTAAGCATATAAGCTCTAAGTTAGAAGCCAACTTAGGTAAAAATGAAGCTAACCTATAGGAAACTAAGCATATTAGAGATAGCATAGGTAACTAAGTATATATATATCATTTTGGATAACTAACCTATAGGAGATCTGACATACCTGACAAAGTTCAGTTCTCATGCATTGTTCTTCTCCTTCTCCTTCTCCTTCCTCAGCCTGATGCGCCAAGAGCGGCGAGGCGGTGGAGGCAGTGGGATGTAGTCTTCTACCACAATTGGCGTGGTCATGTCGCCCAGCTGTGGGATCGCCGGCGCCACCACCGGTGCATGGTCATTGTCAGGCACCACCACCATCGTGAGGCCACCTTCAGGCATGACCATCGCTAGGTCATCCTCAGCCACCTCCATCTCTTGCCCATTGTCAGCCACCACCATCTCTTGCCCTTGGTCATCCACCACCAGCGCTAGGTCATCCTCAGCCTGATGCCCATTGTCATCCTGCAGCTCCTCATCCTCACTCTGCTCCTCTTCTCCCGCACTCCAGTCTGGATCATCCTTCTTGTTGTCTATGCTGCTGCCAAAATTGCTGCTGCTTTCGCTACAGCCAGAATCGCTGCTGCTTTTGCTACAGCCATAGTCGCTGATGCTTTGGCTGTAGCCAGTGTCACTGCTGCTGCTCCCATTACCTGTCCAAAATGCAACAATGACCGTTAACAATCGATGTGAGACAAAGCCAAATGTAGAGGAATAAGAAGAGGCAGAACGTACCGGCATCATCATCGTCAGCATAGCGCATGCGACACATAGTCGTGTTGAACACCTTCACGATGAGCATGGTGGCGTCGTCGTCGTACCTGAAGAGAAGGAAGTACCCCAGCCACAGGTCGTAGGCACGGTAGAACTTCTCCCACCCACGAGACAAGTACATGTGGCCCTCCTTGATCACGAACTCCACATCCCACTGCCTGCGAAACCCGCTGCCGGCCTGTCGCAGCTTCACATTATTTGGCGGATCTTCACCCATCAGCATGTTCATAAAACTGTCAGGCAGCCTCTGCAGTTTGGGACAATGAGTGATGTAGCAAACAATAGATATCGTAATAAGATGGATGAAGGGGAGATCTCTCGTTTTATATACCTGCGTCATGGATGATACTGATGTCTCAAGTATGATAGTGAAGAACTCGGAAGCATCCAACTCATACTGCGGTGTCGCAGAGCGGCGGTGGCTGCTTCCCGCCATCTCTGATAAGCAGCAGAAGAGACCAATTAGTACCCTTACAACAGATCATAAAACATGCAGGATAACAGGCATTAGTCGCAAGTACCCCATATGTCCTATTTTTAGCAAAGTCATGCTAAAATTCACGGAAAATTTCAGCATTACCTTTGCTAAAAATAGGACATATGGAGTACCCGAATTTGCCGGAACGGAAGTTAATCGACATTCCGGCAAACTCAAGGGCCTCTCGGGGTACCTGCAATATCATTATCCCCGCGTAATGAAGTCGCCAATGGGTCATTTCAAAAGATCACAAGTAGCATCATCACAAGTACAACATCATCTATAGCTTTATATTAACAAAGCATCAGCACACATACAAAAGACCACTTGTGCCAACCGTATGGTTTATATCAGATTCAGAGTTAGAAACAGGAAAAACCGGTGCATGCATCATGCATCATTTTCTAACCAAGGCATAGCTCAGGAAAACCACTTGCTTTGACCAAAACTAGCTGATTACCCCAAATCTCATGGTAAAATTAGCAAGGCAGAGCATTTCTCTTACATGACCATAGCAAGAATGACACACTCCCCTAATTATTTTGCCTGCCACTAGGATGAGCACTTAATATGGATTGATTGTGCTTTCATTTTAAATTTGCAGGTAAGAACAATGACCTTATAGAAACTCCTTAATATGAATATTATACCGATGATAAAAGAAGTGAGACAAGAAGTGTCCGCAGCCTTGAGTAGATTCCCGGGACCTGAAGGTTTTTCACCCTGCTCATATCAAATATTATGTTGTATTAGCAGCAAGTAGATGTAAACTAACCTATAGCTGGAAACTAAACATATAAATGGTTGAAATACATAATTCTAGCTGTAAACTAACCTATAGCTGGAAGAAACTAACTAGAAAAAGTGAAACATGGGAGGAACCTGTTGTCAGTTTTAAAGAAGCTGATTTTTTTTGAGGGGTAAGAAGCTGAATTGGTCATTCTCCATAGAAATCATACCAATTCTAGCTACATGGGGGAGCTGCTAATTCATCTTCACCAACCAAATTCATTGAATTAAGCACATAATCCAGTCAAGCTAGCTATCGCTACCAATTGCTGCTACTTCAGTTTTAAGCAAGCAGCACTATGGTACTCCAAATCATTAAGTCATGCTAATATAGTGCAAGCTAGTGCTACTGCATCAATGGCCATGTAATGCTTCTGGGGCCTGAGTGGATATGTTTATATGCAAATTGACCATAAAGCAGTGATCTGCACATTGGTCCACACGTCATTAACACTAAATCTAATAACCACTAATTAGCCTAACCACCTAAGCCAATTATCCTAAACTATAGCTAACTAACCTAAGGGCCGGCCTGTATGCGGCAGCAACACCAACGCAACTACTACAAGCGACAACAATTAGAAGAAAAAAAAGCAGCGGCAGTAGCTTAGCATCAGCATCAGCGGCGGCGGGGGTGGAATTTGGCCTTCAACCCTTAACAGATGAAGCACACATTTGTCTCAGCTCATGGATTTTAGTATTGTTTGCAAATGACAGCGTCTCCAGAAACAGAAAAAAACACCTAAAAATAAAAGAAATTGTAGAACATATCAAATGGGAGGCTAAGAAAATCCAAAATGATAAAGCATGCATCTACGCTGTGTCTAAAAACAGAAAGAAAAAAAGATCTCCAATCAAAAGAAAGCCGGACATTTTTCTATCTCTGTTCCTGAACCGTGCTGTGCTCAGACAAACTGTAATCTACTCCTACTATAGAACAGTAGCCAAAAAAACTGGTTAGCGCAAATGAAGATAACGAAATTTTGGTTAGGTGGCCTTAGGCTCAGTTTACAGTTGTTGCGCTGGATTGTGAAATCTAATAGATCTTACTGCTTCAAGTAAAATAGAGAGATCTTCACCTAGATGAATCACTTCCGATAAGCTACTAACAAACTATTGAACATCCATCCCAAGTTATCAACGCCAAAATGTGCAATCAATACTTCATTTTCCAAGAACAAAATGTGCAATCAAGTGTGTCTGTCATTATTCAGCTCATCAACAGCAAAAATATATTCCAAGCTAGTGTGGATGCAAACCGGTCCCTTGTCTCACTGTGAAAGAGAGAAATTTAGAGCTAATGCACAATGTCAAGGTCAAGGTCATATGCCAGGACCAATTATCATATCAGTAATCATGTCAAGGTCATATGTCTCTGTCTCTGTTAGGTGATTCGACCCATGCACATGTAAATGTTCTGTCGCCTCTGTAATCTCCTCTCATTTTTCTTTGCAAAGCAGAAGATATCAGGATAGAGACATGAGCTGAGACAAATGTGTGCTTCATCTAGCTAGAGAGAGCGGCGCGGCGCGTGCGTGAGTAGGCTAGTGAGTTGGCGGGTGGATCGGCGTCGCACCTGGGGTTGGGGCCGGGGCGGGAGCGGGCTGCGACTGCGGCGGTCGGGCGAAGGTCCGGTAGCGCTCCATCTGGAGAGGGGAGGAGGCCCGAAGCCGGAGCAAAGACGACGGGGCTGCGGCGATGCGGGGGCGTGAGGCCTTGTGTCGTCGCCGTGGGTGCTAGGACAGTGGGGAGGCGGAGGGCGCGGTGGAAGGGGAGGGATGGAGGGAATGGAGAGGAAGGGTGGAGAGGGAGGAAGGAGGAAGGAGGAGAGGTACCTGGGCGCGTGCGGCCGGTCACCGGAGGGGTCGGGGTCGGCGGCGGGGGTGGATTCCGGCAGGGGTCGGGGCGGCGGCGGCAGGGGACGGAGGGGACGGAGGGGGCGGTGGTGGCGGCATACGGTTGGAGCGGAGGGGGCAAATTAGGTCGAGTGGGGAGGAAGGGAGGGAGGGGAACAGGTGGAGTGAGGGGGAAGCTTACTAATGGCGCACCGCGTGGTAGTGCGCTAATGGCGCACTTCGGTCGGATGTGCCATTAGTATGTATGCAAAAATGAAAAAAAAATTATCACTAGTGGCGCACCTTTTTTGTGGTGCGCCATTAGTGTCTTCCACACTAATGGCGCACCACCAACTGGTGCACCATTAGTATATAGTAGTGGCGCACTACTTCCCTGGTGTGCCATTAGTGTCAATCCTATCTATAGCCCTTTTCCTAGTAGTGGCATGGCTCATTAGCAGCAATCGTCTGTGTTATTATTGGTCTTCGCACACATTTCTGATCACGGATCTTTTTGCCGCGTATCACACACATATTGCTCAGTTGAACCGTCCATTGTATTGCGCAATAAAGGCTGCAAAGAGGGATCTACAGCAGCAAGGACCAGCTTCTCTACCGATAGCTCATCTAACAGAACTCCCAAGTTAAGTGTGCTGAGGCTGGAGTAGTGTGAGATGGGTGACCGGATGGGAAGTGGACTCAAAATTAACTAGTTGGATGGGCAACTGCAAAGGTTTATTATACACCTTTGTATTATAAACCTTTGTACTGACCCATCCCATCTAGTTAATATCAAGGTCTTTGTTTTGTAATTTTTGACATTTTTTGTTTTCTGAACACATGTTGATTGCCTTGAATAAAGTCTATCTCATTACTTTTTGATAATTTTTTATACGCAAGCAACTTGTTTGCATTTTTCATTGTTTTTTGTACGAATAGAATCACACACAAACTTACTATATTAACCGTGTGTGTTATAATTTCTCATCGCAAACAGTTCATCCAAGTGGGTTGTTTGCTGCGTATCACACACATCTGGTTTACATGAATCGTTTGCGTTCGTTTGGCTGATCGCAAATGCTGCATATCACACACATCTTGTTAACCGTTTCCGTTCTCTTGCCTAATCGAAAACAGTTTGTCCGAGTGAACCGTATGCCATATATCACACACACCTTGATCTGGCTGACCATTTCTGTTGCACTCCCTAATAGCACACAATTCATTGGAGGGAACTGTATGTCGTATATCGCACACACATTGATATGGCTACCCATTTCTGTTGTTCGTCCTCATCGCAAACAGTTCTTCTGTATCAACTGTATGCCCTGCATCGCACACACAACTAAAATCGAAACCGTGTTTGATGCATCGGTCATCGCAAACATTTTGGACATTTTTGATGGTTCTCTAACACCACCGTTTGCTATTATTGCATCACACACAGTTCCTCAAAGGGTCTCTGATCATAGTGTGGCGTTAGCACCATCTTGCAGTAGTGAAGATTCATGGCTTTCAAGCCAAATGATCAATCTTATGGTAGCATTCGTGGCATAGTTTGTTCAAATGATCTCATATCGTGCACAAGGGTGCATATTGGAATGGCAAACAATGTTGCCTAAGGAAGTTTTCATTTTCTTTGGATAAAAAATATATTTTCCATTTTTCGAGTGCCCAAAATGAGTTTTTTTTGTGAAGGACCTACCATACATTTGTTGCAAAATTGGACCAAATCAATTTTCTAAAATATTAGGACATATTTAATGCACAATTGACAGAATGGTTATGTGTCAAAAGTTTTGATCCACCTCTCATGAGAAATACAAATTTCCGTCGATTTAGGAGGACACGGGTCAAATTTGAAGTGCAGCCTCCTTATAGTTTGCTCTTTATTTTTTCCAAAAATCATTTCTAGTTACATAAGTATCTATTTAATAAAAAATACATGGTTTGGTTGTGATGCGTTGAGGTTTGGATGGTGGCCGAGGGCCCCAACTCCAGAGCGCGTAAACTTGCATGCCCGCCGCGTGGTCACTGCGTGACCGTGGTGTTGCCCTGCGTTCTCTGCAGCCTAGGCATGTCTGGTGGGTTGGGCACTCCCCAGGTAGGTGCTAGGAAGAAAATGACAACAGAAGATCCTTATGAGGAGACCGACCTATGCTCAAACATGAATTAGCAGCCAAGTGTTTGATTAGTGGTACGGGAAATGCACATGGCCAATGCGCGTGAGTTTTGGCTGAGGATGATCATCTACTAAGAAGACTGTCTTCACAAATTTTCAGCTCAAATGGAGGATCCTAGGTGGTACTTGCTTTGCAAAGTACCACACTGGACAGAGATATGAATGTTGAAGCTGGGCTAAAATAATGAATGGATTGAGCTAAAATTTGGTAGAGGATGGTTATTTGGGCATAGTAAAGCATTGTAGAAAATTGATACCATTTTGACATGCCAAAGTGGTACTTCCTTTGCAATGCTCTTCTCTAAAGAGAAACTTGGGAAAATTAGTGAGAGAAATTGGATAAATGAAATGAGCTCAAATTTGGTGTAGTTAAGTTACATAGTATGGTCATGCTCTGGTAAATTTTCAGAAATAATGAAGCAATATATAATATAGTTGCTTCACAAATTGAAAATATGACAAGAATAAAAGACTGGATGATGAGCTCACATCATTTATTTAACAGAGCTCAAATTTTGTGGAGAGTGATTATTTGAGCATATGGAAGATTTGGAATAATATAAGATCATTTGGATAAGCCTAGCTAGTACTTACTTCACAAAGCTTCTCTCTCGATAGAAACTTTGGAAATTTTGTGAGGAAGATTTACTAGGAAAATGGAGTTGAATATTATCATGTGGAAATGATTTGGGTATGGAAGAGTGCCCAAAAAGTTTGAGGGTAATAGGAGGGGTCTAGATAACACTTGCTTTGCAATGTGCCAATCTGGCCATAAAATAGAAATTGAACCTGGGCTCACATAGATGATTTGATTGAGTTGCAATTTGGAGGAGGGTGATAATTTGGGTGTATGAAGGAACTGTATAAAGTTCATGCCATTTGGATATATAAAAATGGTACTTCCTTCACAATGCTCTCCACTGAACAGAAAATTGGGAAAAATATTGAGGGACAATGGTTAAATTAAATGAGCTAAAATTTGGTGGAGGTAGATTCTTTGGGCAGGGTCATGTCCTGGTAAATTTTTAGCAATTATAAAGCAATATAAAATTTAGTTGCTTCACAAATTGAAAATATTACCAAAAACAAAGATTGGATTGTGGTCTTTCATGGATTGTTAATTAGCTGGGGCTAAAATTTTGTGGAGAGCTATGATATGGGCATATAGAAGATGTGGCAAAAATTCAACTCATTCGGATATGCAATAGCTAGTAGTTCCTTCACAAAGCTTCTAGGTGAATAAAAACTTTGAAAATTTGCCGAGGAAGATTTACTAGGAAAATGGAGATAAATTTTGTCACGAGGCAATGATTTGTATAGGAAAGAGTGCCCAAAATTTTTGAGGGCAATCAAGAATATATAAATAGCGCTTCCTTCACAAAGTGTTGTTTTTAACAGAATAGGAAAATGATTATTGTTGAATTATTTTTGAACTAAGCAAGGTAGGTTTTTGACATATTTGACTAAGATATGACCCAAAGAATATATGAGAATTTTTTGAGAATTCTGGGAATAACAGAAATATAGGTTGCTTCACAACCTAGGGCAAAAATTGACACATGGACATGACACAAAGGCAAAACTGATGAGGTGGCGCCTAGTCATAGCAATCCAGCACAATTTACAAGGTTATGATCATCTATATTGGTCGTGATCAGCTAGAAATAAGGCAGCGAACCAGTGTTGTATGCTTTACGACCATTTCGTGTAAGGAAATTACGACCTTTCTGACCAAAATGGTTGTTATAGTTTAGGGTTTGGAGCCCTCCGAACAGCTTACGACCAATTGGTCTCAAATGGTCATAGATTTATGACCATTTCTTCCAGGGTCACTGACAAAAGGTCATAAGTTGACATATTTATTGTAGTGGGGAGCGGGCACCTGAGGGTCCGACTACTGAGGCTCCTCCTGTGCCGTAGCCAGGTTGTTCCAGTAAGCAACAATGTCCTCAGGCATAATCTTGTATCCGTGCCTGGCAATAGGATCAAACAAAGCAGGTGCATGCAGTGGAATAATATCACGAGTGTTCTCACTGAAAACTAAGTTATATGTAACAGAAGTATTAGGGTAATCGACAGCAATAAACTGGTGGTGTTCCATAGTCGTGCGATCTAACTAAACCTTGGGCAAAGGATAATCATGCTGGCGTATCTGAACGTTAAAGTGATTCTCTAAGCGAGTGGCAAAAATACCACCATGTATTTTACCCTTGGATCTGTTAATGTGAAGGCAACATGCCACAGTGTCTCCCAAGCTATAAGTGTTGTCGCCATAAAGTGTGTGACATAAAACAACAAAGTCTGGAGCGCTAAGTGCACCTACCTTCTCTCTAGCAAGTAAGATTTGCAATGAATAGAGCAAAATAATGCACAGCAGGAAAATGTAAGCTAGTAGCGGTGACACACGATACCCCTCTTTCATCCCCCACTGTCAGAGTACAGTAAAAACCATCAAACTCCGCAGGCCTACGCTCTACCAAACTACCATCATAAGGAAGCATGCATATGTCACAAAATTCAGTAAGTGGTATCTGATGGGTTTCAGCATATAAATTAAACTGCACCTCAGGGGGATTATTCCTAGAATGGAAATGAAAATTTTGCACAAAGGAATTTGTGAGAAGATGATACTATTCGCATTCAGCTGCAATGAAGTCGGTGAGGCCGGCATTAGCAGCGTATTGTGCAAACTCCTAAGGGATTCTGACCCCTTCCATGAACGGATTATGCGGCCATTCGCACGGTCGTAACTCCACCAATCTCCAGGTATGGAGATCACTGTCAGATGACTCCCCAATACCTCCCTTGGATCTCTTCTTGGAAGCAAACTTCCTAAAGATAATCATCTTTTTCCTCTGAACAAAATTCTGAAATTTTTATTCCACAAAATTCTTCTCAACAAAACTTCATAAGATTGTAGGCAACTACTCATTGGGATGTATAGAGGCCATAGCAAGCATTCAAACTACTCAGAACTCTAAGAATTCAACATGCAAGCTCATCTACAGCAGCACCAAGAGTAGCTAATTATTAAAATATAAAACACTAAAGCAATAACTAATTGGACACATGGAGGAGTCACATACCAAGCAACAATTCCCTGAAACAATTTCTGAAATGGAGCTTCGAGCAAAGAGATCGAAATCCGCGGTTTCGGGAGAAAGAACACGAGAGAGAGAGAGAGAGAGAGAGAGAGAGAGAGAGAGAGCAATGGTGAATTTTTTCTGGAGGTAGGTGATGATGTGGGATGAAGAGATAAGTGAGGGGCCCACGTGGGGACCACAACCCACCAGGGTGCGCCTGGGGGTCCTAGCGCGTCCAGGTGGGTTGTGCCCACCTGGTGCACTAATAACCCACGAGTATAGGGGATCTTTTATAGCCTTCTTCGATAAATAAGAGTGTAGAACCCAACGAGGAGCTAAAGGTAGAACAAATATTCCCTCAATTTCTATCGACCACCGATACAACTCAATGCACACTTGACGTTTGCTTTACCTAAAACAAGTATGAAACTATTTTGCAAGAATAAAACTACGAGTACTTTGTGAGAAATAAACTACAAATAAATTGCAAGGTAAGAAAAGTGGATAGCTTTTGTCAACAAGAAATTCATTTGTCCCTAGGCAATCGATAACAAGTACCAGTAATCATTCTTGCAATTTTATATGAGGGAGAGGCATGAGCTAACATACTTTCTCTACTTGGATCATATGCACTTATGACTAGAACTCTAGGAAGCATCCGCAACTACTAAAGATCATTAAGGTCGTGAAACCCAACCATAGCATTAAGTATCAAGTCCTCTTTACTCCCATACATCATACCCCACTTACTCGGGTTTAAGCTTCTGCCACTCTCGCAGCCCGCCATAAGCAAACTATGAATGTATTGCAACACCCTATAGCAGGGGCCCTCAAGTTTGCACGAGACGGAGGGCACCGTAGGACAGCACCATAAATAAAATATACAATCATATCAACCAAGATCACAATTAATCCATAGGACAAAACGGATCTACTCAAACATCATAGGATAACCGTAGATCATTGTGAAATAATATATGGAGTTGGGCACCATGTTTAAGTAGAGATTACAGCGGGGATAAGGGGTGTTACACCGCTGCATAGAGGGGGAGAGAGTTGGTGTTGACGGTAGCAAGATTGTTGATATAGATCGCCGTCATGATCCTAGCCCCGGCGGCACTCTGGCGCCACCGGGAGAGAGGGGGAGGGAGCCCCCCTCCTTCTTCTTCTTCCTTGGCCGCCCCCTAGATGGGAGGAGAGTTCCCCCTCTGGTCCATGGCCTCCACGGCGGTGGAGGGGCGGGAGCCCCTCCGAGATTGGATCTCCCTCTCTGTTCTCTTCCTTTTCGCGCTCCTAGATCTGGCCGAAAACTGTTTCTTATATTCCGGGAGATCCGTAACTCCGATTGTGCTGAAATTGCTACAAGGTTTTTTCTGGATATAAGCTTCCTTGCGCTCGAAGTAGAGCTCCAACCAACGTTCGAGGAGGGCACGATACACTAGGGCGCGCCTCAGTGGGTTGTGCTCACCGTGGATCTCCGTTTGCGTTGATTCCACCTCCCAAAAATCGCATATATTCCAAAATAATTCTCCGTAGAATTTTATTGCATTTGGACTTCGTTTGATATGGATTTTCTACGATACAAAAAACATGCCAAAAAACAAAAACTAGCACTGGGCACTGGATCAATAGGTTAGTCCAATAAATCGCATAAAAAGTTGCCAAAAGTATGTAAAAGTTGAATAATATTGGCATGGAACAATCAAAAGTTATAGATACGACAGAGACATATCAGCATCCCCAAGCTTAATTCCTGCTCGTCCTCGAGCAGGTAAATGATAAAAAAGAATTTTTTTGATGTGGAATGCTACCTAGCATAAACTTGATCATATATCTAATCATGGCATGAATATTAAGACATAAGCGATTCAAAGCAATAGTCTATAATTGGACATAAAGACATCAATACTCAGGCATCCCAACAAACAATCATGTCTTTCAGAATATCAACGCTAAAGAAAGCTATCCCTACAAAATCATATAGTCTTGTCATGCTCTGTCTTCTTAACACAAAGTTTTATCATGCACAACCCCAATGACAAGCCGAGCAATTGGTTCATACCTTTTTAACGCGCTTTAGCTTTTTCAACCCTCACGCAATACATGAGCGCAAGCCATGGATATAGCACTACGGGTGGAACAGAGTATGATGATGGGGATAAATATAGAGAAGAGAAAAAGTAAGATAGTCTCACATCGACGCGGCTAACCAATGGGCAATGGAGATGCCCATCAATTGATATCAATGCGAGGAGTAGGGATTGCCATGCAACAAATGCACTAATAGCTATAAGTGTATGAAAGCTCAATATGTAACTAAGTGAGTGTGCATCTAATTCTATAATGAAAAATTCCCACTAGTATATGAAAGTGACTACATATGAGACTCTCCATATGAAAAACATGGTGCTACTTTGAAGCACAAGTGTGGTAAAGGATACTAACAATGCCCCTTCTCTCTTTGTTTTTTTGTTTTTTTCTTTTTCTTTTTTCTTTTTACTTTTTTCCTTTTTTTTCTTATTTTTATCTTCTCTCATTATCCGGAGTCTCATCCCGACTCATTGGGCACTGCTCTAAAAATGATGATCATCACACTTCTATTTACTCATAACTCAAAAGAAATAAAAACAACAACTCGATACCTATAACAAAATATGACTCTATATGAATGCCTCTGGCAGTGTACCAGGAGGTGAAATGATATAGCTTAACATGTATAAGAAATGATGCACGGTGGCTAAGCCACAACTACTATGTCAGTTATATGATCATGCAAAGCAATATGACAATGAATGCTCAAGTCATCAAAACGGAAGCGGTGGAAGTTGCATGGCAATATATCTCGGAATGGCTATGGAAAGGCCATAATAGGTAGGTATGGTGGCTGTTTTGAGGAAGATATAATAAGGCTTATGTGTAATAGAGCGTATAATATCACGGGGTTTGGATGCACCTGCGAAGTTTGCACCACGTCTCGGGGTGAGAAAGGGCAATGCACGGTACCGTAGAGGCTAGCAAATTGCGGAAAGGTAAGAGTGCGTATAATCCATGGACTCACATTAGTCATAAAGAACTCATATACTTATTGCAAAAATTTATTAGCCCTCGAAGCAAAGTACTACTACGCATGCCCCTAGGGGGATAGTTTTGTAGGAAAAGACCACCGTTCGTCCCCGACCGCCACTCGTAAGGAAGACAATGAATAATAAATCATGCTCCAACTTCATAGCATAACGAGAGACTATACGTGCATGCTTAGGGAATCGCAAACCTTCACCCATATTCTTACTAACCACAACCTTTTACTAGTACCTCCCACATATTCCATCTCTATATCGCAAAACTATTGCAAGGAATCAAACATATCATATTCAGTGATCCACAAGTTTATGTAGGATTTTGTGAGTAACCATGCAATTGACCAATTTCCATTGACTCTCTAAATAGTATAAGTGAAGCATGAGAGTTTAGTTCTTTATACAAAAGAACATGCTCTGACAAATATAAGTGAAGCATAAGAGCATTCTACAAACATCGGTTTCTATGTGAAGAGAAACAGGCAATTCAAACTTCAAACGATATAAGGGAAGCACATGAAGCATTCTATAAAGCCATACTCAAAATATATAAGTGAAGTGCAATGAGAATTCTATAAATCAACCGTGGGCTATCTCATACCAGCATAGTGCATAAAAGAAAAATGAAAACTAAATGCAAAAGACGCTCAAAGATGTGCACATATCACATGAAGAAAATTAAGATGAAAACATACCGATACTTGTTGAAGAAAGATGGGATGCCTTCCGGGGAATCCCAAATCTTAGACGCTTGAGTATCCTTGAATATTTACTTGGGGTTCCTTGGGAATCCCCAAGATTGAGCTCTTGCCTCTCCTCCTTCTCCTCATATCGAGACCTCCTCGATCTTTGATCACTTCATCCACATAAAACTCAACAAAAAGCTCGGTAAGATCCGTTAGTATAATAAAGAAATCACTACTCTAAGTACCGTTGCAAACCAATTCATATTTTGTTTTTGCATTGTATTTACTGTAATATAGCTTTTCCATGGCTCATACCACCGATAAGAATTGATAGTTTCA
Source organism: Triticum timopheevii (assembly GCA_963921465.1). Taxonomy (NCBI): domain Eukaryota; kingdom Viridiplantae; phylum Streptophyta; class Magnoliopsida; order Poales; family Poaceae; genus Triticum; species Triticum timopheevii. The sequence continues at coordinate 129,964,000 of OY997274.1, read as the reverse complement.
TCAAAACAAGCAAAACAATGCATCAAAAACAGAATCTGTCTTAGACAGGACGGTCTGTAGTAATATGAACATTCACCATACTTCTCATACTCCAAAAATTCTGAAAACAATTATGAAGAAAATAAAAAAAATATAGCAAGACTGTGCAAAAAGTTTCATAACCTTTTGACGTTCTAGTAAAAAATGTAAAATCACTCACTACAGCCAAACTTTCTGTTTTTGCACCGCACATACCAACAAGCAATCTACTCATCCTAAAGGCAAATCTTGGCACATTATTTTTATAATAAAATGGGTTTGTACAAGGGGATAATTATTTTTTTGAGATTGTGAGAATCTTCATGAAAATTTCTACATTGTTTGCATAAGCATGAACACAAGTGTTCAAGGTCGACCCTCACTTCTCCAATGCATAACTTCTAATCGCTTCTCTTTTGTGGAAATGTTTTAAGTTCCCCTCTATATTTTTTTAACTTTATAAAAGCAATCAACATAAATAAACAACTCTCTAAAACTTCCGGGTTGTCTCCCTGGCAGCGCTTTCTTTAAAGCCATTAAGCTAGGCATAAAGCGCTCAAGTAATGAATCCACCGGATCCCAAGGTATATCAAAGCCAATTTTAATTAACAATGATTTGACATTTAGTAGTGAGCACAATGCAACATCTATCATGCAATGACGAAGCCTAACTCTCTTCCTATGCATCGGCATGTCATACAAGGACAATCCATGCACATCAAGTAAAGGCCAATACATAGCATAAGTAGTTTCTTGCAATTTTATCATGTTGGAAACATAGAGAGGTGGAGATGTAGTTCCTATCTCATAATAATTGCAATTAGGAGCATCAAGCACATGCATATTACATTCATCAAAATTATCATGTGCAATGGTGAAAGGCAACCCATCAATATAATCCTTAATAAGAACAAACTTCTCCGATATAGTGTAGTTTTGAGAATTCAAAAAGATAATAGGACTATCATGTGTGGGTGCAATAGCAACAATTTCATGTTTAACATAAGGAACAATAGCAACTTCATATCCATAAGCATAGTTCATATTGGCATCATGGCCACAAGCATAACAAGCATCATCAAAAAGGGATATTTCAAATGAACCAACGGGATCATAGCAATTATCATAGCATTCATCCTTCGGTAAGAATGAAGGAACGTTAAACAATGTATGAGTTGAAGAGTTGCTCTCATTAGAAGGTGGGCACGGGTGATCAATCGGCTCTTCCTCCTTTTGTTCTTCGCTCTCCTCATCATCTTTTTCATCCAATGAGCACACAGTTTCATCAATTCCTTCTTCCATAGACTCCTGCAAAATAATAGTCTCTTCTTGGACAGCGGAGACTTTCTCAATAAACGCATCAATAACGGAATTATATTTATAATTATCATAGCAGTATTTAAGGATAGCAAAATTGTCATGTCTATAAACATCATCATCAAAAGCTTCATACTTTAAAAACAAATATTAAATTTCATAAGCACTCTTAAAAGCAACAAATTCTTCTATTCGTAACACATCATAGTAATCATATATACCATTAGCATAAGAACTCAAGGTTTCATTATCATTAAATCTGCATGAAAAGGGAAGATGTGGAGCATTCATCCTAGAGCAACAAGTATAATCATATCTCAAGCATAAATTCCAAGCATACCAATGCAACATATCTATTTGATCACATAAAAGTTTCCCTTTTTGTGTCAAGCGATAATCCCTAAAGTATTCACGTTGATCCAACGTGTCTCCCATTATCATGTTGAATGGGGTTTTCTCAGGATTATCAAAGTAGTGCATAATATTTTTCACATAACGAGCATCGAGGGTTTTAGGAGGTTCCCCATCTCCATCAGTAGCAAGTACCAGTAATTTTTTTGGTGTTTCGTGTTCCATATCCTTAACTAAAGATAGAGAACAAGTTAGAATAGGAAATAAAAACTACTTAGTGATAAAGCAAACAAGCAAACACAAGAATATTCACCCCACACTATTGCTCCCCGACAACGGCGTCAGAAAAAGGTCTTGATAACCCACAAGTATAGGGGATCGTTTGTAGCCTTCTTCGATAAATAAGAGTGTCGAACCCAACGAGGAGCTAAAGGTAGAACAAATATTCCCTCAAGTTCTATCGACCACCGATACAACTCTAAGCACACTTGACGTTTGCTTTACCTAAAACAAGCATGAAAGTATTTTGCAAGAATTAAACTACGAGTACTTTGCGAGAAATAAACTACGAATAAATTGCAAGGTAAGAAAAGTGGATATCTTTTGTCAACACGAAAGTCATTTGTCCCTAGGCAATCGATAACAAGTACCGGGAATCATTCTTGCAATTTTATATGAGGGAGAGGCATGAGATAACATACTTTCTCTACTTGGATCATATGCACTTACGATTGGAACTCTAGCAAGCATCCGCAACTACAAAAGATCATTAAGGTTGTGAAACCCAACCATAAAATTAAGTGTCAAGTCCTCTTTACTCCCATATGTCATACCGCACTTACTCGGGTTTAAGCTTCTGTCACTCTCGCAACCCACAATAAGCGAACATGAACATATTGTAACACCCTACAGAGGGGGCCCTCACATTTGCGTGAGATGGAGAGCACCATAGGACAGCACCACAAGTAAAATATACAATCATACCAACCAAGGTCACGATTAACCCATAGGACAAAACAGATCTACTCAAACATCATAGGATAACCATAGATAATTGGGAAATAATATACGGAGTTGAGCACCATGTTTAAGTAGAGATTACAGCGGGAAGAAGGGGTGTTACACCACTGCATAGAGGGGGAGAGATTTGGTGTTGACAGTAGCAAGATTGGTGATGTAGATTGCTGTCACAATCCTAGCCCTGGCGGCACTCCGGCGCCACCAAGAGAGAGGGGGGGAGAGCCCCCTCCTCCTTCTTCTTCTTCTTCCTTGGCATCCTTCTAGATGGGAGGAGAGTTCCCCCTCTGGTCCATGGACTCCATGGCGGTGGAGGGACGGGAGCCCCTCCGAGATTGGACCTCCCTCTCTGTTCTCTTCTGTTTCGCGCTCCCAGATCTGGCCGAAAACCGTTTCTTATATTCCGGGAGATCCGTAACTCCGATTGCACTAAAATTTCTACACGATTTTTTTCCGTATATAAGCTTCCGTGCGCCCGAAGTAGAGCTCCAACCAGGGTTCGAGGAGGGCACAATAGACCAGGGCGCGCCTGGGCCCCCAGGCACGCCCCGGTGGATTGTGCTCACTGTGGGCCTCCGTTTGCGTTGATTCCACCTCCCAAAAATCACATATATTCCAAAATAATTCTACGTAGAATTTCATTATATTTGGACTTCATTTGATATGGATTTTCTGCGATACAAAAAACACGAAAAAACAGGAACTGGCACTGGGCACTGGATCAATAGGTTAGTCCAATAAATCATATAAAAAGTTGCTAAAAGTATGTAAAAGTTGAATAATATTGGCATGGAACAATCAAAAATTATAGATACGATGGAGACGCATCATGCACCTCCCTATGATATTATTTGCACTAGAAATTCTCAAATATTCAGAAAAAAATCGTATTAAATTTTCAGAGCATTCTGAGAACTTTTATTTTTGGGTCATGTTTTATTGCACGGAAAACTCAGAAAACAGAAAAAGCATGGTATTTTATTTTATTTAACTAAGAAAAGTAGAAAATAAAAGGTAGGGACAGAAGGTAGTGCTCACTAAATTCATCACCTTCAAACCTCTAAAAAATGATCCATTAATAAGGTTGGTCAAGTCTTATTAACAACCACTTTTGATTAGCATGAAACAGAAGAACTTTTGTTAATCACTAAGTTACCTCAACGGGGATATGAATGTCCCCAACTATAAGCATTTCATACTTCTTTTTAACAGTAGGTAGAGGTAGCTGAAAACTTCCAATAGTGATTGTCGGATATTTTTCAGTAACATTAATACCATTCACTTGGAATTGTTTCTTTGAAAAGTGCACCGTATACTCATTACCATTGATATGAAAAGTGAACTTGCTTTTATTCCAATCAATAACAGCTCCTGCAGTATTCAAGAAGGGTCTATGAAGGATAATCGACATGTTGTCGTCCTCGGGCATCTCAAGTATAACAAACTCAGTTAAGATAGTAACATTAGCAACAACAACGAGCACATCCTCACAAATACCGATAGGTATGGCAGTTGATTTGTTAGCAATTTGCAAAGATATTTCAGTAGGTGTGAGTTTATTTAAATCAAGTCTTTTATATAAAGAGAAAGGCATAACACTAACACCAGCTCCCAAATCACATAAAGCAGCTTTCACATAGTTTCTTTTAATGGAGCAAGGTATAGTTGGTATTCCCAGATCTCCAAGTTTTTTAGGCACTCCATCTTTAAAAGTATAGTTAGCAAGCATGGTGGAGATTTCAGCTTCCGGAATTTTTCTCTTATTGGTGATGATGTCTTTCAAGTACTTTGCATAAGGAGGCATTTTTAAGATATTAGTCAAGCGAGTACGCAAAAAGACAGGCTCAACATTTCAGCAAAGCGTTCAAATTCGTCATCATCTATCTTTTTAGTTGACTTAGGTGGAAAGGGCATAGGTTTTTGAACCCATGGTTCTCTTTCCTTACCGTGTTTCCTAGCAACAAAGTATCTTTTATCATATCTTTTATTCTTTGGTTGTGGGTTATCAAGATCAACAACTGGTTCTACCTCAACATCATTCTTTGGTTCTTTATCATTAGTTTGAGTGTCTTCATGAACCTCATCATTATCTTTTTCATTATCAGAAGGTGAGTGTTCACTACCAGATTGAGTTTCAGCATCAGAGATAGAAACTTCATTATCATTATCAGGAGGTTTTTCTATTTCAGGTTCACTACAGGTATTATTTTTCTTCTTCCTTTTCTTTTTAGAAGGACTAGGTGCATCAGTGTTAATTCTTTGAGAGTCTTGTTCAATTCTCTTTGGGTAAACCTCAGGGTAAAGTGGTTTCTGAGTCATTTTACCACCTCTAGTTGCTACCCTAACAACAAAGTCACTTATATTGTTGTTCATTTCATCAAGCAACTCTCTTTGAGATTTAGCAACTTGTTCTAATTGAGTTTGAACCATAGAGGCATGCTTTCCTACACCTCTAACATTATTTGAGATTCTAAATAACAAGTCACTTAAGCGAGCAATCATATTAGAGTTGTATTTCAACTATTTCATAACATTTGCATTGAAGTGATCTTGCTTTCTAATGTAATTATCAAACTCATAAAGGCATTGGGTAGGATATGTATTATGAGGATTATCACTATCATTGAATTTCATTAAAGAATTTACCTCTAACACCTTAGGTGGTGGTGGTGTTTCAAGCCCATGTATTTCTTCAGTACGTGGTAAATTTTTAACGTCCTCTGCTTTAATACCTTTTTCCTTCATAGATTTCTTTGTCTCTTGCATATCTTCAGGACTGAGACATAAGATACCCTCTTCTTCGGAGTAGGTTTAAGCGGTGTTTCAGGAGGAGTCCAATAATCATAATTTTTCAATATGTTATTCAATAATTCTTCAGCTTGCTCAATAGTTCGTTCCCTGAAAACACAACCAGCACAACTATCTAGGAAATCCCTAGAAGCATCGGTTATTCCATTATAGAAGATGTCAAGTATTTCATTTTTCTTAAGAGGATGATTAGGCAAAGCATTAAGCAATTGGAGAAGCCTCCCCCAAGCTTGTGGGAGACTCTCTTCTTCAATTTGCACAACGTTAAATATTTCCTGCAAGGCAGCTTGTTTCTTATGAGTAGGGAAATATTTTTCAGAGAAGTAATAAATCATGTCTTGGGGACTACACACACAACCAGGAGCAAGAGTATTGTACCAAGCTTTAGCATCACCCTTTAATGAGAACAGAAATAACTTGAGAATATAGTAATAGCGGATCTTCTCAACATGAGAAAAAAGGGTGGATATGTCATTCAATTTAGTAAGATGTGCCACAATGGTTTTAGTTTCATAACCATGGAAATGATCAGATTCAACCAAAGTAATTAACTCTGGGTCGATAGAGAATTCATGATCCTTATCATCAATAAAGATAGGAGAAGTAGCAAACTTAGGATCACATTTCATTTTAGCATTCAAAGATCTTTCTTTATACTTGCATAATAATTTTTCTAGATCATCTCTATCCTTACAAGCAAGAATATCTCTAGTTGCCTCCTCACCTATAACATAACCTTCTGGTACCTTTGGCAATTCATATCTAGGAGGGCTAGTTCTAATAGGTGTTTCAAGATTTTCAGTTTCAAGCTCATCATCAGTTTCAACAATATCATGATGTCTTACACTAGCAATTTGTTCATCAAGAAATTCACCTAGTGGCACATCTTCATCAAGCAAGGTACTAGCATCATCTGGAGTAGCATTCATAGAAGAAGTAGCATCATCAATAACTTGCGACATATAAGAATTAATATCATGTGGTGGTGTTGCAAGTCTATTTATAACAGAAGGTGAATCAAGTGCGGAGCTAGATGACAGTTCCTTACCTCCCCTCGTCTTAGAGGGAAAAATATTAGTCTTAGCGTCCTTCAGATTCTTCATAGTGATAATATGATAATAATCCCAAGTGACTCAACAAATATAGTTATGCTCCCCCGCAACGGCTCCAGAAAAAGGTCTTGATAACCCACAAGTATATGAGATCGAAACAGTTTTCGAGAGTAGAGTATTCAACCCAAATTTATAGATTCGACACAAGGGGAGCCAAAGAATATTTGCAAGTATTAATAGCTGAGTTGTCAATTCAACCAAACCTGGAGATTAATTATCTGCAGCAAAGTGATCAGTAGCAAAGTAGTATGATAGTTTTGATAATGGTAGCAGGAGCAACAGTAACAGTGACAGTGATATCAATGGTTTTGTAGTAGTAACGATAACAGTAGCAGTAGCAGTAACTTAGCAAGATCAATATGTAGGAAAATTGTAGGCATTGGATTGGGGATTCGTTGGATGATATTCATCATGAGACAGTCATGACCTAAGGCGATACGGCACTAGCTCTAGTTCATAAATACAATGTAGGCATGTATTTGATGTCTACTATGCAACTTTATTTTTGTAGACTCGTGTTGGGCCTCCAAGCTTAGAGTTTTGTAGGACAGTAGAAATTTTCCCTCAAGTGGATGACCTAAGGTTTATCAATCCATGGGAGACATAGGATGAAGATAGTCTCTCTCAAGAAACCCTGCAATCAAATACAAGAAATCTCTTGTGTCCCCAACAAACCCAATACAATGGCAAATTGTATAGGTGCACTAGTTCGGCGAAGAGATGGTGCTAAAGGTGTAGTATGGATAGTAGATATGAGTTTTTGGAGTGCGAACAATAAAAAACAGCAAGGTAGTAAATAGTAAAACGGAGCACAGACGATATTGCGATGATGAAAAATGAGGCCTAGTGTGCATACTTTCACTAGTGCAATCTCTCAACAATGCTAACATAGTTGGATCATGTGATTATCCCTCAAAGTGCAATAAAGAATCACACTCGAGTTCCTATTAGCAGAGAACAAAAGATAGAAATTGTTTGTTGGGTACGAAACCACCTCAAAGCTATTCTTTTTTATCAATCTATCCTAGAGTTTGTACTAAAATAACACAAAGCTATTCTTTCCGATCAATCTAAGAGTTCGTACTAAAATAACACCATATGACACACATCAACCAACTCTAATGGCACCTAGATACTCCAATGTCACCACAAGTATCCGTGAGTAAGTTCTACAATATGCATCAAACAACCTCATGATCATAATATTCAATCCACATAAAGAACTACAAGGAGACCCCAAAGTTTCTATCGGAGAAACGATAATAAAAACATGCATCAACCCTTATGCATAGATTACCCTAATGTCACCTGGGAATCCGCAAGTTGAGTGCCATAACATATATCAAGTGAATCAATATGATACCCCATTGTCACCTCAAGTATTCATACCGCAAGACATACATCATGTGTTCTTAGATATGAACATTCAATCCGACAAGACAAAACTTCAAGGGGTAAAGATTCAATTCATCACAACAAGGGTAGAGAGGAGAGAAACATCATATGATCCATCTATGTTAACAAAGCCCATGATACATCAAGATCGTGACATCTCAAGATCGAGAGATAGAGAGGGAGAGAGAGATTAAACACATAGCTACCTGTACAAACCCTCAGCCCCAAGAGTGGACTACTCCCTCCTCATCGTGGTGGCCGCCGGGATGATGAAGATGCCACCAGTGATGATCTCCCCCTCCGGCAGGGTGCCGGAACAGTCTCCGGGTTTTTTCCTGGTGGCTACAGAGGCTTGCGGTGGCAGAACTTCCGATCTAAGATCTCCATAAGGGTTTTTGGAATATTTGAGAATTTATTGGGCGAAGAGGGGGTGAGGGAGGCCACCGGGGTGGGCACAACCCACTGGGGCGCGCCTGGGGGCCCAGGCGCGCCCTCGTGGGTTGTGCCCCCCTCGGGGCACCCCACAGGTGCTGCTCATAAAAATCCACAAAAGTTTCGTGGTGTTTGGACTCCGTTTGATATTGATTTCCCGCAATCTAAAAACAAGCAAAAACAGCAACTAGCACTGGGCACTGGGTCAATAGGTTAGTCCCAAAAAATAATATAAAGTTGATATAAAATGGTTGTAAAATATCCAAGAATGATAATATATCATCATGAATACTTCATAAATTATAGATACGTTGGAGACGTATAAGCATCCCCAAGCTTAATTCCTACTCGTCCTTGAGTAGGTAAATGATAAAAGAAATATGTTATGAAGTGTGAATGCTAGCAAAGTGCACAAGTTTTATCAAGGAAAATTTCAATCACTTTTCCTAGCATCGTAACAACAATTATTTCTTATAAAGCTTCTAATGACCAAGTAGCAACCAATTCACAAGTTAAGGTTCAAACAATGAATTCTCTTGAAACTCAACAACCTATATTCTTAGTCACCAAACAATTGAAATTCAACTTATTCAACGGAGTCTAAGTAAGAGCTCCACATACTCAACCATCATATAGTATTCTATGATTGCTAACACTGACCACATACACATGAGCAAAACGTTTCAACTGGATGCATAGAAAGATAGGGCCTTATAGTTTCGTCTCCCAATGTGTTCACCTCAAGGGTGATGTCAACAATAATAACTCATGCTACCCATATTCAACTAGATATATGTGCCTAGATCTTTCCTCACCACATTATGCTTTCCAAAAGAGAAAATAAAAAGTAATAGGAAGAAGAACTTTGACTCTTGCATAAAAGTAAATACATAAAAGTAAAAGATAGGCCCTTAGCTGAGGGAAGCAGAGGTTGCCATGCGCTTTTTGTTTGTATGCCCAATCCCATAGTGCAAGATAACGTTAAGTTTTATTGCCCCTTATGATGGCAAGCTTTATTATTCAGTCTGTCGCTTTTATTCTTCGCCATCAGAAGTTCATAAGCACTCGATTTTCTCTTACACTAAATGATCTAACACTTTTAGAACCAATTTTTGTTGCCTTATTGCGCCGATGACAACTTACTTGAAGGATCTTACTCAATCCATAGGTAGGTATGGTGGACTCTCAAAACAAGATTTGGGTTTAAGGGGTTTTGGATGCACAAGTAGTATCTCTACTTGGTGCGGAATTTTTGGCTAGCAAAGATAGGGGGCAAACACCACATGTTGAAGGATCTATGCCAATATAGCTTCTATGTGAATATGAACAAACATAAATCATTACTTTTTCTTCCTTGTCCAACGTCAACAATTTTGGCATATACTATTTTGATGGGGGCTCACAATCACAAAAGATTTCCAAGATAGTGTATTTGCATGTGAAAGTTCTCTTCCTTCTACCAATCATTCATGAATTGCTTGTATGACCAGTATTGTGATTGTCAAGCTTCAAAAGATTTCACTTTCTAAACCCAGTGTGACGCTACCACTAGGCATGATATGAACATACAATTTGAACTTCATGATATTCAATTCATTCAACAATTTACTCATAGGATATAAGTGAAGCATAAGATTAAATGACAAGCTACTCCAAAAAGATATAAGTGAAGATCAAGCGAGTAGTGAAGCAAATGGGTAGCCAATTTTGGATTCTCTCTTATTTAAAAACTTTCAGATCTAAGTGTTTTATTAAAACATCAAGCAAAAATCAAAAAAAAATGACAAACAAAGAATAGCACACATCATGTGAAGAAGCAAAAACTTAGGCTCAACTGATACTAACCGATAAATGTTGAAGAAAAAGGTGGGATGCCTAGCGGGGAATTCCCAAGCTTAGATGCTTGAGACTTCTTGGAATATTAGCTTGGTATGCCTTGGAAATCCCCCAAGCTTGAGCTTTTGTGTCTCCTTAATTCCTCTCATTTCACGATTTCCCTAAATCTTAAAAACTTCATCCACACAAAACTCAACAAGAACTCGTGAGATAAGTTAGTATAAACCAATGCAATAACCTTATCATTCTCTACTATAGCAAATCACTAAAATTATTATTTGATATTGCATACTAAATGACTCTGCATATTTAATACTCATATCCTCAAATAGAATCATTAAACAAGCAAACATATGCAAACAATGCAACCATAACAGCAATCTACCAAAACAGTACAGTCTGTAAAGAATGCAGGAGTATCCATATTTCCCTGACTCCAAAAATTCTAAAAATTTACCAAACTGTATAAAATTTATCATAGCTTGATGTGCAAAATGTTTCACCATTTTATCACATTTGAATTTTCTCGGGAATTTTTGCAACAGTGACAAACTTTCTGCTTTGAAACAGCAACTCATATACTTGCAAAATAAGCATGGTAAAGGCTATCCTTGACATTTTTATTGAAAATAAAGATGCAAAGAATTATTCTAAATAACATCAAGCAAATCCTAACAAAATAAAATGATGCTCCAAGCAAAACACATATCATGTGACGAATAAAATATAGCCTCAAGTAAGGTTACCGATAATGTTGGAGACGAAAGAGGGGATGCCTTCCGGGGCATCCCCAAGCTTAGTTGCTTGGATATTCCTTGAATATTAACTTGGGGTGCCTTGGTAATTCCCAAGCTTAGGGTCTTGTCACTCCTCATTCTCCTCATATCGATATCTCACCCAAAACTTGAAAACTTCAATCACACAATACTTAATGGAACTTCGTGAGATAGGTTAGTATGATAGAGCAAACCATTTCACTTTGGTACTGTCAAAGACAAGATTCATAATTGTTTCCACACAATGCCTACTGTAGCATATCATTTCCACAATTTATATTGAGCAATATAAGCCATAGAAACTAGGAAACAAGCAAACTATGCATTGAAAACAGAATCTATCAAAAACAGAACAGTATGTAGTAATCTGTACTCCAACCATACTTCTCCTACTCCAAAAATTCTGAAAATTAGGACAACGTAGAGAATTTGTATATCTATCACCTGTAAAAAAATTCAGATCAAAATCACGTTCCAATGATTTTAACATTTCCTGGACTGAGCGCAAAAGTTTCTGTTTTTGCACAGATTCGAGTCAACTATCATCCACACAATCCTAAAAGCTTTACTTGGCTATTTATTGAAACAAAAGCAATAAAACATGATTACTACAGTATCCTAATCATGTGAACACACAAAAACAGTAGGTAAAAGTGTTGCGTTGTCTCCCAACAAGCGCTTTTCTTTAATGTCTTTTAGCTAGACATGATGAGTTCAATGATGCTCGCATAAAAGATAAGAATTAAAACATAACAAGACCATCATTGTCGGTGTACAAAAGTAGGGGCTCTCTTTTGTACCCCTTTACTTGTGCACGGGCAGTCAGAGTCGCGCCCGCGGCCACACTTAGCAGGGAAGAGGAGGGAAGCCAAAGGCACAAGGCAATCAAGGCATCGCCAAGACCAGAGACACGAAGGGCGAGGTAGACTCCCCCGGCAAGACCCTTGCTGGGGCAGCCTCCACAGCCCCGGCAAGAGCCTTGCTGGGGCAACTTGCCCAGCGCCAACGGAGCGCGCCACCCTTGAGCCCGAGGGTTAAAACGCCATCGACCACGTTGGAACCAAGGCTCGGGAGGCTCCACCATGGTGGCATGCAGATCTTCGTGAAGATCATAAGCACGCAAGATCAGATGAGGACCAGAAGACGACGATCCTCAGTAAGATCCCTGCCGAGGAAATCCACGAGACCTCCGGCAAGATCCTTGCCGGGGACGACCGCAATGCCATGGCAAGACCCTTGCCGGGACCCCGGCAAGACCTTTTACAAGGACGTCAGCGGGGTCGCGGCCAGGCCCACATCTGCCAAGACTCCACCATCGTTCCCATGCAACTGCTAGCTCAGCCAGCTAGGCGAGCACCTGCGTGGTGATGTGCGGCCTCTAGACTGACTCATCAAGCACCTGCGTGGTGACATACAGGTCTTCGTGAAGACCCTGCCATCGCACCAGCTCAGCAGCCTGCCAGCTTACATGGAGCTGCACGCCTCTTTGGCCTGGGCGCGTGTCGAAGCAAGGCGAAGCGGCGACAGCTGGGACGAGCTTCCTCGCCATCCCAGATAAACCAAGAAGAGGGCACGTCGGTAGCGCATTAAATGTGTTTGTCCAACGGGGCCAGAGGATAGACTCAGCCACTATACACCTTTCCACCTCCTGTGTGCCACTGTGGCATCCCCTTTTTCTATAAAAGGAGGCCTGAGGCATACTGGAGAGGGATTCGGACCTTTTGAGCAAGGCACACGTTGTAGCTAGTTCAAGAACACAAGAATGCTCAAATATACACCAAAGCAGGACTAGGGTATTACGCATCCTCGCGGCCAGAACCTGGGTAAACGATCCTTGTGTTGGCTCTTAGACCCGCTCTTTCCACAACCCCGCGCCCGCCAACCATAGTAGGGATTCCAGTGATCCCATAGGTGTCGTTTCCCACCGACATCTTTGGCATGCCAGGTAGGGGAGCGGAGTTGTGTAAATCTGTTCTAGCAGCTAGTCTAGCAGTTCTTCATCGCCATGGCTTCCAAGGAAGAAGGCGACCGAACGAGCGACATCATTTGCGGATGCAGTGAATGCTCGCGCAGCGACAGAAAAGCTAAGTCACGCAAAACTTTGAGCGATTCTTTTTATATAAGATTATTCTCCTTGGAGATCCTTCCCTGTGTATGAGAAACCTTCACGCAATGGGGCCCTTCCACTATTGGCAACGCCCTTGTTCTGTTCGAGTCTGCTTAACAGTTCAAGCGGCTGTGTCGAGAACGGCAGGGTGGCCTTCCGCTATTGGCAACACTCTCATTCTGTTTCGAGTCTACTCGACAGTTCAAATGGCCGCGCTGAGAACAGTAAGGTGGTTCGCCTGGCAACAAGCACACCCGGCAGGCTATCGGGGATCCATCCTCGAGGTGTCGCGGCCTGGGTTTACGCGCCAGCAAGCCTACCCAATTAACATAGGGTGGACATACATAGAGAGATCAAACTGGAAAATAACATGCATCATTTCAATGTACTACAGAGTTATATTACATCAATTGTTGTTGCGGTTCTAACTAAAGATAAAAATTGTCTTGGTCGTGAACCTACAGCGGCGATGAGAAATGGGGTGCCTAGTCCCGGTGCTGGCCTTCTAGCCTCTAAATTCCATCGACGCGGCTAATGATGGGCTTGATGTGCTCCTAGAGCGTCACAAGGTCCACACCCTCCGGCAAGATCTCCAGTGCGGCGGTGAAGTCGAGGTTGGGGTTCCAGTATGCCACCTTGGTAAGGACCTTGGTCAGGGCACCCCGGCAAAGCTGTCGGGCCTCATTGGCCAGAGAGCTCGCTCTGTTAGAGTGAAACTGCTCCAAGGCTCCAAGAACACCCTCGAAGAATAGGGTCAGCTTGGCGTTGGGACTCACGTTCGGCTCCGGGGAGTACCTCATGTTCGGCATCCCCATGGCAGCCAGCTTCGTGGTGATCCTGCCGGCGACGTCGGCGAGACGGCTGATCCAGAGGTTTTCGCCCTTCACGTTATCCTCATGGTTGGCGGCGTCATTCCTTTGTAGCTGCCTCTCCTCCTCCAAATTCTTGGTCAGGGTCTCCTCCCGGGCCCTGACCTCTGAAAGTGTTCCCTCAAGACCCTCCAGCTTCAGCTTCAGGTCTTTGATGGAGTCGTTGGCATGGGAGAGTAGCTCATCCTTGTCAAAGACTGCAGCCTGCGCCTCCGTCATGGCGCAGCTGATCGTGTCCTTCTCCTTCGCCAGCTCCAGGGCCTTGTTCTTCAGGCCGTCCCGCTCCACCTCCAACTCCTTCACCTTGTCGCCATGGACCAGGGCTTGAGCATCGAGTGCCTTCTTGTGCCTCTGCTCCAGCTCCTGGGTCTGCTGCGCGATGAGCTTCACCTCCTCATCCTTGCCGCTGAGTGTGGCGGCAAGCGTCGCCTCACGAGCGGCAAGGTCCTCCTCCTAGGAGTTCAACTCGACCTGGTGCTTTGCCGGGCGGCCTCGGCCCTAGCGGCCTGTTCCCTCGCCGCCTCCTGGGCCTTCTCGACGTCGGCCTGCTTCAAGATGAGCTCTTGCTTGCGCTCGGTTAGCTGATCTTGGGGAGCCTTCAGCTCTTCGTGCGCCTGGCGGGACCAAGCCTGCATCTTGGTGACGCGTTCCTCAAGGTTTGCCTCCACCTTGTCCGCCACCGCCACCCTAGACTTCACCTTGTCCAGACGGGCGCAGTGGAGCGTCCGGAGCTTCTGGAAGTCGGCACTCATGGCCCGAAGCAACTGCTCCTCTTGGGAACGACCGCCACCGGCGCTCGGTTCATCGACAACCTCGAGCTCGGCGGCGGCGATCGCCTCGTCGTTAAACACCTCCCCCTTGGTTGGCACCCTGGTGCCCGCCGTCCCTGGAAGGTGGACGAACAGGTTGTCACCCACCTTCAAGTACCTGCCCGAGCCAGAGGCAGCAGAGGAGGGGGGTTGATCGTCGACCACCCCCTCCTCGGCAGCAGCCTTGCCGGCCTCCCCGGCAGGCCCCTTGCTGGCCTCCTCGGCAGCAGCCTTGCCGGTCTCCCCGGCAGGGCCCTTGGTGGCATCCTGAGCAGTGATGATCTTGGGGGCCTCCTCGGTGGCGATCTTGTCAGCCTCGGCCTCAGCGTCCTTGGCGACCTCCTTGATGACGGTGTCAATATCCTCCCGGTCCGCCGAGGAAGGATCTGGACACCAAGAAGGATATTGAGACGGAGCCAAGACCAAGATTCAAAAAGAAGAAGAATGAACAGGGACAGAAAGCAAATGAATTAACCGTGTTGGGCTGGGAAGAAGTGGCCCCCACCCCGCCAACATCCGTCGCCGGGACAGGGCCACTAGCGCCCAAGTTCGCCTCCTCCTCCTCCATGCGCATGGGCTTGATGCTTGGCGCCCTTGCCGGGGACGCCCCTCGGGGCAGCGTGGTTGATGGGGGCGTCGTGTTGGTGGTGGCCCTCGGTGGCCCCTCCTGCTGTCGTCCTCCTCCTACAGCCATGGCAAGGTTAGTGCCAAGGGATCATACCCCAACACACGTTGATGAGGAGTAAGTGGTGAATGCACGCTGGGGGCTAAGACGGGGGCTGCGTCGAGGGCTGCTGTCCGGGCTGATCTCCAATGCTACCTCTTGAGCACTGCGTTGGATTTCCCCGAAGAGGAGAGGATGATGCAGCAAAGTAGCGTAAGTATTTCCCTCAGTTTTGGAGAACCAAGGTATCAATCCAGTAAGAGACCACGCACAAGTCCCTCGTACATACACAAAACGATAGCTACTCGCAACCAACGCGATTAGGGGTTGTCAATCCCTTCACAGTCACTTACGAGGGTGAGATCTGATAGAGATGATAAATAATTTTTTTGGTATTTTTGATAGATAGATGCAAAGTAAAAAGTAAAAGGAAAAGTAAAAACAAAGCAAGTAAATAAAGCGATAGAGATTGATATGATGAGAATAGACCCGGGGGGCATAGGTTTCACTAGTGGCTTCTCTCAAGAGCATAGATATTCTACGGTGGGTGAACAGCAATTGGCAGAATTGAGCATAGTTATGAGTATATCTAGGCAATGATCATGTATATAGGCATCACGTCAAAGACAAGTATATCGAAACGATTCTGCGTCTACTACTATTACTCCACTCATCGACCGCTATCCAGCATGCATCTAGAGTATTAAGTTAAAAACAGAGTAATGCCTTAAGCAAGATGACATGATGTAGAGGGATAAATTCATGCAATATGGTAAAAAAACCATCTTGTTATCCTCGATGGCAACAATACAATACGTGCCTTGCAACCCTTTCTGTCACTGGGTAAGGACACCACAAGATTGAACCCAAAGCTAAGCACTTCTCCCATTGCAAGAACTTCCAATCTAGTTGGCTAAACCAAAAAGGATAATTCGAAGAGACTTGCAAAGATAACTCAATCATACATAAAAGAATTCAGAGAAGAATCAAATATTTTCCATAGATAATACTAGATCATAAACCCACAATTCATCGGTCTCAACAAACACACCGCGAAAAGAAGATTACATCAAATAGATCTCCACAAGAGAGGGGGAGAACATTGTATTGAGATCCAGAAAGAGAGAAGAAGCCATCTAGATACTAGCTATGGACCCGAAGGTCTGAAGTAAACTACTCACACTTCATCGGAGGGGCTATGGTGTTGATGTAGAAGCCCTCCGTGGTGGATGCCCCCTTCGGCGGAGCTCGGGAACAGGCCCCAAGATGGGATCTTGTGGATACAGAAGGTTGCGGCGGTGGAATTAGGTTTTTTGGTTCCTGTTCTGATCGTTTGGGGATACGTAGGTATATATAGGAGGAAGGAGTACGTCGGTGGAGCGTCAGGGGGCCCACGAGGTAGGGGGGCGTGCCCAGGGGGGCGCGCCCTCCACCCTCGTGACCGCCTCTGGCACTTCTTGGAGTAGGGTCCAAGTCTCCTGGATCACGTTTAGTGAGAAAATCACGTTCCCGAAGGTTTCATTCCGTTTGGACTCCGTTTGATATTCCGTTTCTTCGAAACACTGAAATAGGCAAAAAACAGCAATTCTAGGCCGGGCCTCCAGTTAATAGGTTAGTCCCAAAAATAATATAAAAGTGGAAAATAAAGCTCAATATAGTCCAAAACAGTAGATAAAGTAGCAGGGAGCAATCAAAAATTATAGATACGTTGGAGACGTATCAGGCATCCCCAAGCTTAATTCCTGCTCGTCCTCGAGTAGGTAAATGATAAAAGGGGCATTTACATCTATGCCCCTAACTCGAACCCACTACTCAGATTTGCCCGTAATTTTGAAGCATTCTCAAATTTGCCCCTCCGCCGTTAAGTCACTACTCAGAAATGCCCTTCCGTATAGTACCGTAGCACTTTCCCTCCAATACTGTAGCACTTTCTGTCTGCTACAGTACACATGGGCCTCTGACGGTCAAAGGCCTTTGACTGGACGGAAGGGCATTTCTGAGTAGTGACTTAACAACAGAGGGCAAATTTGAGCATGCTTTGAAATTAGGGGCAAATCTGAGTAGGTGGTTCGAGTTAGGGGTAGAAATGCAAATGGCCCATAATAAAAAAGAATTTTTGATGTGGAGTGATACTTTGGCATAATTTCAATGTAAATCTTCTTAATTGTGATATGAATATTCAGATCTGAAAGATTGAAGACAAAAGTTCATATTGACACAAAAATAATAATACTTCAAGCATACTAATCAAAGCAATCATGTCTTCTCAAAATAACATGGCAAAAGAAAGTTCATCCCTAAAAAATCATATGGTTAGGCTATGCTTCATTTTCGTCACACAAATATGTTCCCAACTTCTATACCCTCGATGACAAGCCAAGCAATTGTTTCATACTTAAATAATCTCAAACTTTTTCAACCTTCACGCAATACATGAGCGTGAGCCATGGATATAGCACTATGGGTGGAATAGAATATGATCATGGGGATTGTGTGGAGAAGACAAAAAGGAGAAAGTCTCACATTGACGAGTATAATCAATGGGCTATGGAGATGCCAATCAATTGATGTCAACATGAGGAGTAGGGATTGCCATGCAACGGATGCACTAGAGCTATGAATGCTCAACAAAATAAAACTAGTGGGTGTGCATCCAACTCTCTTGCTCACGAAGACCTAGGGCATTTGAGGAAGCCCATCGTAGGAATATACAAGCCAAGTTCTATAATGAAAAATTCCCACTAGTATAAAAAAGACAACTTATGAGACTTACTACATGAAGAACAAGGTGCTACTTTGAAGCACAAGATATGAGACTCATTACATGAAGAACAAGGTGCTACTTTGAAGGACAAGTGTGGAAAAAGAGATAGTAGCATTGCCCTTTTTTTCTTTTTTGGGGGGCTTTTTTTTCTTTTGGCCTTTCTCTTTTTTTGTTTGGGCAATGCTCTAATAATGATGATCATCACACTTCTATTGATTACAAGATTACAACTCGAAACTTAGAACAAGATATGACTCTATATGAATGCCTCCGGCGGTGTACCGGGCTGGTGCAATGAATCAAGAGTGACATGTATGAAAAATAATGCATGGTGGCTTTGCCACAAATACGATGTCAACTACATGATCATGCAATGGCAATATGACAAAAGTAATGTATGTCATGATGAAGATGATGGAAGTTGCATGGCAATATATCTCAGAATGGCTATGGAAATGCCATGATAGGTAGGTATGGTGGCTGTTTTGAGGAAGATAAAAGGAGGTTATGTGTGATAGAGTGTATCGTATCACGGGGTTTGGATGCACCGGCGAAGTTTACACCAACTCTCAAGGTGAGAAAGGGCAATGCACGGTACCGAAGAGGCTAGCAAAGGTGGAAAGGTGAGAGTGCGTATAATCCATGGACTCAACATTAGTCAAAAGAACTCATATACTTATTGCAAAAATTTAGAAGTCATCAAAAATCAAGTACTACGCGCGTGCTCCTAGGGGGATAGATTGGCAGGAAAAGACCATCGGTCGTCCCCGACCGCCACTCATAAGGATGCACAAGCCAGGTACACTTCATGTTTCAAATTTGTTACACAACTTTAACCATACGTGCATGCTACGGGACTTGCAAACTTCAACACAAGCATTCTTTGAATTCATAATTACCCAACTAGCACGACTTTGATATTATCACCTCCATATCTCAAAACAATTATCAAGCATCAAACTTATCTTAGTATTCAACGCACTCAAAAGAAAGTTTCACAAATCTTGAACACCAAGTATATTAACATTAAGAAAATTACCATGATATTAACGACTCTCAAAATAATCTAAGTGAAGCATGAGAGATCAATAGTTTCTTTAAAACAAATCCACCACCGTTCTCTAAAAGATATAAGTGAAGCACTACAGCAAAAATTATCACGCTCAAAAGATATAAGTGAAGCACTATGAGCAAAACTATCAAGCTCAAAAGATATAAGTGAAGCACATAGAGTATTCTAACAAATTCCAATTCATATATGGATCTCCCAAAAGGTGTGTACAGCAAGTATGATTGTGGTATACTAACAAGCAAAGACACAAATAATACAAGACGCTCCAAGCAAAACACATATCATGTGGTGAAAAAATATAGCTCCAAGTAAATTACCAATGGAAGTGGACAAAAGAGGGGATGCCTTCCGGGGCATCCCCAAGCTTTGACTTTTTGGTGTACTTGGATTATCTTGGGGGTGCCATGGGAATCCCCAAGCTTAGGCTCTTGCGACTCCTTGTTCCATAATCCATCAAAAGAATTCACCCAAAACTTGAAAACTTCACAACACAAAACTCAACAGAAATCTCGTGAGCTCCGTTAGAGAAAGAAAACAAAGAACTACTTAAGGTACTGTAATGAACTCATTATTTATTTATATTGGTGTTAAACCTACTGTATTCCAACTTCTCTATGGACTATAAACTAATTTACAAGCCATAGATTCATCAAAATAAGCAAACAACACTCGTAAAACAGAATCTGTCAAAAACAGAACAGTCTGTAGCAATCTGTAACTAACGCAAACATCTGGAACCCGAAAAATTCTACCAAAATCGGAAGTCCTGGACAATTTGTTTATTGAACAGGAGCAAAAATAATCAACGCAAAAGCACGTTCCTGTGATTTAATAAAATTATACTTGTGCGCGCAAAGTTTCTGTTTTTCAGCAGAATCAAATCAACTATCATCGTAGGTTATCCTATAGGTTCTACTTAGCACAAACACTAATTAAAACATAAAAGCACATCCAAACAGAATGTAGATGGATTATTTATTAAGTGACAGCAAGGAAAAATATCGGGTTGTCTCCCAACAAGCGCTTTTCTTTAAAGCCTTTTTAGCTAGGCATTGAGATTTCAATGATGCTCACATGAAAGACAAGAACTGAAGCACAAAGAGAGCATCATAAAACATGTGACAAACACACTTAAGTCTAACATACTTCCTATGCATAGGCATCTTGTAAGCAAACTAATTATCAAGTCAAGCAAAAACTAGCATAAGCAAGGAAGAACAAAGAGATGATAGCAATCTCAACGTGAAGAGAGGTAATTTAGTAACATGAAAATTTCTACAACCATATTTTCATCTCTCATAATAATTACATGTAGGATCATAAGAAAATTCAACAAAATAACTATCACATAAAATATTTCCAACACGATCCACATGCATGCGAAGTTGACACTCTTCCAAGATAGTGGGATTAACATTAGCTAAAGCCATGACCTTTCCGAACCCACTTTTATCAAAAATATCATAAGATTGAACATACTCCAAATATGTGGGATCTAAAGTTGACACTCTTCCAAAACCACTTTCAATATTATTGCAAACATTATTACCAATCTCATATTCATCATGGGTCTTAAGTAAATTTTCAAGGTTATAAGAAGAATCACCCCAATCATGATCATTGAAACAAGTAGTAGACATAGCAAAGCTAGCATACCCAAGCTTAGGGTTTTGCAAATTATTAGCACAATTGACATCAAGAGAATTTATAGGAAAATCATTGCAATCATGCTTTTTATTTAAAGATCGATCGTGAGTCACTTCATAAAGTTCTTCATCACAATTTTTAGATTCACGAATTTCAAGCAAAACTTCATAAAGATAATCTAGTGCACAAAACTCACTAGCAATTGGTTCATCATAATTGGATCTCTTAAAAAGATTAGCAAGCGGATGAGGATCCATAGATCTTAGGTTCTCTGTTTAGCAATAAATAAGCATCTAATCCAACCAAACGAGCAAACAAAAGGGCAAGCAAAAGAGAAGAGGAGATTGGGAAAGAGAGGGCGAATAAAACGGCAAGGGTGAAGTGGGGGAGAGGAAAACGAGAGGCAAATGGCAAATAATGTAATGCGAGAGATAGGGATTGCGATGGGTACTTGGTATTGTTGACTTGCTTGCGTGAGCCTCCCCGGCAACGGCGCCAGAAATTCTTCTTGCTACCTCTTGAGCACTGCGTTGGATTTCCCCGAAGAGGAGAGGATGATGCAGCAAAGTAGCATAAGTATTTCCCTCAGTTGTTGAGAACCAAGGTATCAATCCAGTAGGAGACCACGCACAAGTCCCTCGTACCTACACAAAACGATAGCTACTCGCAACCAACGTGATTAGGGGTTGTCAATCCCTTCACGGTCACTTCCGAGGGTGAGATGTGATAGAGATGATAAATAATATTTTAGGTATTTTTGATAGATAGATGCAAAGTAAAAAGTGAAAGGCAAAGTAAAAACAAAGCAAGTAAATAAAGCGATAGAGATTGATATGATGAGAATAGACCCGGGGGCCATAGGTTTCACTAGTGGCTTCTCTCAAGAGCATAGATATTCTACGGTGGGTGAACAAATTACTGTTGAGCAATTGACAGAATTGAGCATAGTTATGATTATATCTAGGAAATGACCATGTATATAGGCATCACGTCAAAGACAAGTATATCGAAACGATTCTGCATCTACTACCATTACTCCACTCCTCGACCGCTATCCAGCATGCATCTAGAGTATTAACTTAAAAACAGAGTAACGCCTTAAGCAAGATGACATGATGTAGAGGGATAAATTCATGCAATATGATAAAAACCCCATCTTGTTATCCTTGATGGCAACAATACAATATGTGCCTTGCAACCCTTTCTGTCACTGGGTAAGGACACTGCAAGATTGAACCCAAAGCTAAGCACTTCTCCCATTGCAAGAACTACCAATCTAGTTGGCCAAATCAAAAAGGATAATTCAAAGAGATTTGCAAAGATAACTCAATCATACATAAAAGAATTCAGAGAAGAATCAAATATTTTCCATAGATAATACTGGATCATAAACCCACAAGTCATCGGTCTCAACAAACACACCGCAAAAAGAAGATTACATCGAATAGATCTGCACAAGAGAGGGGGAGAACATTGTATTGAGATCCAGAAAGAGAGAGGAAGCCATATAGCTACTAGCTATGGACCCGAAGGTTTGAAGTAAACTACTCACACTTCATCGGAGGGGCTATGGTGTTGATGTAGAAGCCCTCCGTGGTGGATGCCCCCTCCGGCGGAGCTCCGGAATAGGCCCCAAGATGGGATCTCATGGATACAGAAGGTTGCGGCGGTGGAATTAGGTTTTTGGCTCCTGTTCTGATCGTTTGGGGATAGGTAGGTATATATAGGAGGAAGGAGTATGTCGGTGGAGCGTCAGGGAGCCCACGAGGTAGGGGGGCGCCCAGGGAGGGCGCGCCCTCCACCCTCGTGACCGCCTCTGGCACTTCTTGGAGTAGGGTCCAATTCTCCTGGATCACGTTTGGTGAGAAAATCACGTTCCCGAAGGTTTCATTCGGTTTTGACTCCGTTTGATAATCCGTTTCTTCGAAACACTGAAATAGGCAAAAAAAACAGCAATTCTGGGTTGGGCCTCCAGTTAATAGGTTAGTCCCAAAAATAATATAAAAGTGGAAAATAAATCCCAATATAGTCCAAAACAGTAGATAAAGTAGCATGGAGCAATCAAAAATTATAGATACGTTGGAGACGTATCATCCACCACCGATGTTTGCGAAGCCCATCGAAGCCCTGACCCTCTTCCCCACCCTCTGGGTCAGTGTCTTCCTATCCCTGCGAAGATGAAAACAAGTCAAGAAAAGCGGCGCGGTCTGAAAGTACGGAGATGACGAAGGGCAAGATACTTACTCGTCCTCCACCTCCTCTTCCGCTGCCTTCCTCTTCCTCCTTGGGCTAAGAGACCCAAAATCGAAGACGACATCCGTGTTGACATCTGCGGGAGGAGGGGAAGGGGATGGAGTCCGGCAACGCTTGGACGAAGAAGAGGCAGACGCTTTCCTCTTCGCCACCGCGGCCTTCACCACCTTCTTCGCTGTCGCGGCCCTAGTCAGGCGCATGGACTCCCCCTGGGCCTCTTGCTGTTGTTCGGTCCTGCTAGGCCGGACCGGCTCGCCAGAGCTGGCCCGCCGTAGGACACGCCTTTTTCCTGTGGCTGGAGGGTTGTCAGCCTCGGCCTCTTCCTCGATCGACTCCTCGACCACATCCTCAACAAGGGGGGCCTCGGAGTTGACACCGCTGGCCTCCCCGGTAGACCCCGCCCACTGGGCGAGCTCCCTCTCCTCCGCGGTCGTGTCAGCCTCGTCCTCCATGCCACCAGTGCTGCCGGCCTCCCTGGCAAGCTCCGCCTCCGCCACTCTGGCGGCGATGTAGTCCAGCTATGCCTTGGTGGTGTCCTAAATCAGCAGCGGCTCGTCGTGGACATAAACCTCCCACAAAGTGTTGAAGAACTCCTGCACTTCGAGTGCCGGGGGCTCGGCCCACGTCGGATTGAGGCCGTGCACGTTGAAGTCCTGCGTCATGGCAATGATCTCGGACCAGCAAGAATTGTTGCTTAGCGGGACCACTCCCGCCGGCAACCCAAACAGGGGCCCCTTCACGGCCTTGCCGGCCTTCGCGGCCCTGCTGCTCCTCTCCACCCTATCGTCGCTGTACACGTCAAGCTGAAAGAGCCTTTGACAGAAGTAGGCGTGCCCCATCACCGTGAAGTTATGCTTTAGGCCAAGGCGGAGCCTCATGACGTCGGCCGCATTCCTGAAGTCCCAGGCCGGCCTCCCCTTGTTATGCAGCGGGGCGATTTGGCGACGGATGAAGTCCACCCCAATCATCTCAAGGGTGAGCCTGGCCATGGTAAGGCGATGGATCCTGGTGGTGGTGAACGAAAGCTTCTCATCATCGGCGTCGAGGTCGCTCCAGTCCCCGCGGCGGGTCAGTGGGTTCCGATGAACCCGGCAGAACTCCCGCGGGTCCTTCTCCTCGATCCAGCACCACCGACCCGGCCACTCCTTCCACCTCTCCTTCTGGGCACCCTCTAGATACGTGCCTTTCTCCTGGGCCCTTGGGATCCAGGAGATGCTCCCGGAGATGGCGCCCCCTGGTTGGATGCGAGGGGAGTAGTAGTGGCGGAAGAGCATCGTGCTGGGGAGCACCCCAGCAAAGCCCTCACAGAGGTGGGCAAAGACAGCCATCCACGCCACAGCATTCGGCAAAAGATCCAAAAGATGGAAGCCGTAGGTGTGCATGACATCGTTGAAGAAGTCAGAGAATGGGGGGCAGAGCCCGCAGGAGAAGAAATCAACGAAAAAGGGGTACCGATTTGGGCCGGCCGTGGTGCAATCGGCGGGGATGACACGCGTGGCAGGGTGCCCTATTGTCTTCCTCCCCCACAGGGGCAAGAAGAAGTTCTTGAGGTGGACCACATCAACTGCCGACAGGAAGTAGGCGAGTTGCGTCCGCCGCACTGCCTCCTTGCTATTCGACACCTCCCTCTCCCCGGCATCCTTGGCCACTCCCTTGCCCCTGCTGGTTTTGGGCGCCATGGTGGCTGGAAGGAGGCGAAGGATCGAGAGCAATGGGGGCATAGCAGCAGCGAGCAGAAGCAAGACTTCGAATCTTTTTGCCTAAGGAAGAAGAGAGGAACGGCGGTCCGGAGATTGGGAGAGGCGCAGAGGGTAAATGAGCAGCGCGCCTGCGGTTATTCCTTTTTCTGGGGAAGGCGCGGGCTGCTTCTTTACCATTCATTGCGATATGACGCATGCGTGCATCAGGCGCCCCACGCATGACTGATATGTCTCCAACGTATCTATAATTTATGAAGCATTCATGCTATTTTATTATCTATTTTGCATGATTACGGGCCTTATTATTCACTTTTATATTACTTTTGGGACTAACCTATTAACCGGAGGCCCAACCCATATTGCCGTTTTATTGCCTGTTTCAGTATTTCGAGGAAAAGGAATATCAAACGGAGTCCGAACGGAATGAAACCTTCGGCAGCATGATTTTTTGGAAGAATATGATCCTGGAGACTTGGAGTTCACGTCAGAAGATACTCGAGGCAGCCACAAGATAGGAGGGCGCCCCCCTGTAGGGCGCGCCCCCCTATCTCGTAGGCCCCTCGAGCACCTCCCGACCAACTTTCTTTTGCCTATATAAGACTATGTACCCTAAAACCATCGAATATCAAGATAGATCGGGAGTTCCGCCGCCGCAAGCCTCTGTAGCCACCAAAAACCTCTCGGGAGCCTGTTCCGGCACCCTGCTTAGGGGGGATCCCTCACCGGTAGCCATCTTCATCATCCCGGCGCTCTCCATGACGGGGAGGGAGTAGTTCACCCTCGGGGCTGAGGGTATGTACCCGTAGCAATGTGTTTGATCTCTCTCTCTCTCTCGTGTTCTCTCTATCACACGATCCTGATGTATCGCAAGCTTTGCTATTATAGTTGGATCTTATGATGTTTCTCCCCCTCTACTCTCTTGTGATGAATTGAGATTCCCTATTGAAGTTATCTTATCAGATTGAGACTTTGATTTGAGAACACTTGATGTATGTCTTGCCGTGTTTATCTGTGGTGACAATGGGATTTCACGTGCCACTTGATGTATGTTTTGGTGACCAACTTGCGGGTTCCGCCCATGAACCTATGCATAGGGGTTGGCACATGTTTTCTTGACTCTCCGGTAGAAACTTTGGGGCACTCTTTGAAGTACTTTTATGTTGGTTGGATGAATCTGAGATTGTGTGATGCATATCGTATAATCATGCCCACGGATACTTGAGGTGACAATGGAGTATCTAGGTGACATTAGGGTTTTGGTTGATTTGTGTCTTAAGGAGTTATTCTAGTACGAACTCTTGAATAGATTGATCCGAAAGAATAACTTTGACGTGGTTTCGTACCCTACCATTATCTCTACGTTTGTTCTCCGCTCTTAGTGGCTTTGGAGTGACTCTTTGTTGCATGTTGAGGGATTGTTATATGATCTATCTATGTTATTATTGTTGAGAGAACTTGCAGTAGTGAAAGTATGAACCCTAGGCCTTGTTTCCTATCATTTCAATACCGTTTATGTTCACTTTTATCATTAGTTACCTAGCTGTTTTTATTATTTCAGATTACAAAAACCTATATCTACCATCCATATTGCACTTGTATCACCATCTCTTCGCCGAACTAGTGCACCTATATAATTTACCATTGTATTGGGTGTGTTGGGGACACAAGAGACTCTTTGCTATTTGGTTGTAGGGTTGTTTGAGAGAGACCATCTTCATCCTACACCTCCCATGGATTGATAAACCTTAGGTCATCCACTTGAGGGAAATTTGCTACTGTCCTACAAACCTGTGCACTTGCAGGCCCAACAATGTCCACAAGAAGAAGGTTGTGTAGTAGACATCAAGCTCTTTTCTGGCGCCATTGCCGGGGAGGTGAGTGCTTGAAGGTATATCTTTAGATCTTGCAATTGAATCTTTTTGTTTCTTGTTTTATCACTAGTTTAGTTTATAAAAGAAAACAACCAAAAAAATGGAGTTAAGTTTGTCTCATACGCTTCGTCTTTTTAATATCTTTCGTGAGTATGATGGAAAGGAAAATTGTGCTCAAGTGCTAGAAGAAGAATGCTATAGAATGTTTGGTACTAGATCTTTGTATGATGAGCATGATTGCAATGTTGTTAGTATGAATTCCTTGAATATCCATGATGCTAATGATATGCAAAGCCACAAGCTTGGGGAAGCTATGTTCGATGAAGATGATACTTTTTGTCCCCCAAGTTTTGATGAGCAAATTTATTATGATGAAAGCATGCCTCCTATTTATGATGATTATATTGATGAAAGTGGGTTTGGAAGAGTGTCAACTTTATTTAGTGATGATTCCACTCTTTCGGAAGAGGTTCCAATTGATCATGAGAACAAAGTTGCTATCTATGATGATTATTGTGATGACTTGTATGCTATTAGGAATAATGATAACCATGAAACTTGTCATCATGATTTTAGTTTTCAATTGGATTATGCCTCACATGATAATTATTTTGTTGAGTTTGCTCCCACTACTATTGATGAGAAGAATTTTGCTTATGTGGAGAGTAGTAAATTTTCTATGCTTGTAGATCATGAAAAGAATGCTTTAGGTGCTTGTTATATTGTTGAATTCATTCATGATGCTACTGAAAATTATTATGATGGAGGAATATATGCTTGTAGCTGGAACATAGGGTCTCTGACAGGGAAGCTTCGGGAGCTAGTTGATGCAGCGGTGAAGAGAGGTGTTGATATCCTTTGCGTCCAAGAAACCAAATGGAGAGGACAGAAGGCGAAGGAGGTGGAGGATACCGGCTTCAAGCTATGGTACACGGGGACGGCTGCAAACAGAAATGGCGTAGGCATCTTGATCAACAAGAGCCTCAAGTATGGAGTGGTAGACGTCAAGAGACGTGGGGACCGGATTATCCTGGTCAAGCTGGTAGTTGAGGACTTGGTTCTCAATGTTATCAGCGCGTATACCCCGCAAGTAGGCCACAATGAGAACACCAAGAGGGAGTTCTGGGAAGGCTTGGAAGACATGGTTATGAGTGTACCGATTGGTGAGAAGCTCTTCATAGGAGGATACCTCAATGGCCATGTGGGTACATCTAACACAGGTTTTGAAGGGGCGCATGGGGGCTTTGGCTATGGCATCAGGAATCAAGAAGGAGAAGATGTCTTAAGCTTTGCTCTAGCCTACAACATGATTGTAGCTAACACCCTCTTTAGAAAGAGAGAATCACATCTGGTGACTTTTAGTAGTGGCCAACACTCTAGCCAGATTGATTTCATCCTCTCGAGAAGAGAAGATAGGCGTGCGTGCCTAGACTGTAAGGTGATACCCGGAGAGAGTGTTGTGCCCCAGCATAAGCTGGTGGTTGCTGACTTCCGCTTTTGGATTCGTGTCCAGCGGGATAAGCGTGCCAAAGTCGCTAGAACGAAGTGGTGGAAGCTTAAGGGGTAGGTAGCTCAGGTGTTCAAGGAGAGGGTAATTAAGGAGGGCCCTTGGGAGGAAGGGGGGATGCGGACAATGTGTGGATGAAGATGGTGACTTGCATTCGTAAGGTGGCCTCGGAGGAGTTTGGAGTGTCCAGGGGAAGGAGAAGCGAAGATAAGGATACCTGGTGGTGGAATGATGATGTCCAGAAGGCGATTAAAGAGAAGAAAGATTGCTTCAGACGCCTATACCTGGATAGGAGTGCAGACAACATAGAGAAGTACAAGATGGCGAAGAAGGCCGCAAAGCGAGCTGTTGGTGAAGCAAGGGGTCGGGCATATGAGGACCTCTACCAACGGTTAGGCACGAAGGAAGGTGAAAGGGACATCTATAAGATGGCTAAGATCCGGGAGAGGAAGACGAGGGATATTGGCCAAGTCAAATGCATCAAGGACGGAGCAGGCCAACTCTTGGTGAAGGACGAGGAGATTAAGCATAGATGGCGGGAGTACTTCGACAAGCTGTTCAATGGGGAGAATGAGAGTTCTACCATTGAACTGGACGACTCCTTTGATGAGACCAGCATGCGTTTTGTGCGGCGCATCCAGGAGTCTGAGGTGAAGGAGGCTTTAAAAAGGATGAAAGGAGGCAAGGCGATGGGCCCTGATTGTATCCCCATTGAGGTGTGGAAAGGTCTCGGGGACATAGCGATAGTATGGCTAACCAAGCTTTTCAACCTCATTTTTCGGGCAAACAAGATGCCAGAAGAATGGAGACGGAGTATATTAGTACCAATCTTCAAGAACAAGGGGGATGTTCAGAGTTGTACTAATTACATGGAATTAAGCTGATGAGCCATACAATGAAGCTATGGGAGAGAGTCATTGAGCACCGCTTAAGAAGAATGACAAGCGTGACCAAAAATCAGTTTGGTTTCATGCCTGGGAGGTAGACCATGGAAGCCATTTTCTTGGTACGACAAGTTATGGAGAGATATAGGGAGCAAAAGAAGGACTTGCATATGGTGTTCATTGACTTGGAGAAGGCCTATGATAAGATACCGCGGAATGTCATGTGGTGGGCCTTGGAGAAACACAAAGTTCCAGCAAAGTACATTACCCTCATCAAGGACATGTATGATAATGTTGTGGCAAGTGTTCGAACAAGCGATGTCGACACCGATGACTTCCCGATTAAGATAGGACTGCATCAGGGGTCAGCTTTGAGCCCTTATCTTTTTTGCATTGGTGATGGATGAGGTCACAAGGGATATACAAGGAGATATCCCATGGTGTATGCTCTTTGCGGATGATGTGGTGCTAGTTGACGATAGTCGGGTGGGGGTAAATAGGAAGTTAGAGTTATGGAGACAAACCTTGGAATCGAAAGGGTTTAGGCTTAGTAGAACTAAAACCGAGTACAGGATGTGCGGTTTCAGTACTACTAGGTGTGAGGAGGAGGAGGTTAGCCTTGATGGCCAGGTGGTACCTCGGAAGGACACCTTTCGGTATTTGGGGTCAATGTTGCAGGAGGATGGGGGTATTGATGAAGATGTGAACCATCGAATCAAAGCCGGATGGATGAAGTGGCGCCAAGCTTCTGGCATTCTCTGTGACAAGAGAGTGCCCCAAAAGCTAAAAGGCAAGTTCTACAGGACGGCGGTTCGACCCGCAATGTTGTATGGCGCGGAGTGTTGGCCGACTAAAAGGCGACATGTTCAACAGTTAGGTGTGGCGGAGATGCGTATGTTGAGATGGATGTGTGGCCACACGAGGAAGGATCGAGTCCGGAATGATGATATACGAGATAGAGTTGGGGTAGCACCAATTGAGGAGAAGCTTGTCCAACATCGTCTGAGATGGTTTGGGCATATTCAGCGCAGGCCTCCAGAAGCTCCAGTGCATAGCGGACGGCTAAAGCGTGCGAAGAATGTCAAGAGAGGGCGGGGTCGACCGAATTTGACATGGGAGGAGTCCGTTAAGAGAGACCTGAAGGATTGGAGTATCGACAAAGAGCTAGCTATGGATAGGGGTGCGTGGAAGCTTGCTATCCATGTGCCAGAGCCATGATTTGGTTGCGAGATCTTATGGGTTTCACCTCTAGCCTACCCCAACTTGTTTGGTACTAAAGGCTTTGTTGTTGTTGTTGTTGTTGTTGTTGTTGTTGTTGTTGTTGGAGGAATATATGCTTGTAGGAATTGCAATAATGTCAAGTTTCCTCTCTATGTGTTGAAAATATGGAAGCTATGCTTGTTTTACCTCCCTATGCTAGTTGATTATTGTTCCCATAAGTTGTTTGCTCACAAAATCCCCATGCATATGAAGTGGGTTAGACTTAAATGTGCTAGTCATATGCTTCATGATGCTCCCATTATGTTTTAATCCTTATCTTTTACGTGAGCATCATTGCCATCATGATGCCTAGCTAGAAAGGCATTAGAGAAAAGCGCTTGTTGGGAGACAACCCAATATTTAATCTTACTGTTTTTGTGTGTCCACATGATTATGCTACTGTAGTAATCATGTTTTATAGCTTTTGTTTCAATAAAGTGCCAAGTAAGACCTTTAGGATAGCTTACGGTGATAGTTGGGTTGATCCTGCTGAAAATCAGACACTTTTGCACCCAGTAAATTAGTTTTTTTAATTCACATAAACGTGCTCTTGATCTGATTATTTTTGCTCTGGATTGGTACACAAATTTCTTAGGACTTCCTAATTTGGTAGGATTTTTGGAGTTCCAGAAGTATAAGTTTGATACAGACTACTACAGACTGTTCTGTTTTTGACAGATTCTATTTTTCGTGTGTTGTTTGCTTATTTTGATGCATCTATGGCTAGTATTAAGTGGTATGAACCATAGAGAAGTTGGAATACAGTAGATATTATACCAATATGAATTTAGAATGAGTTCATTACAGTACCTAAGTGGTGGTTTTATTTTCTTATACTAAAGGAGCTTACGAGTTTTCTGTTGAGTTTTGTGTTGTGGAGTTTTCAAGTTTTGGGTAAAGATTCGATGGACTATGGAATAAGGATTGGCAAGAGCTTAAGCTTGGGGATTCCCAAGGGACCCCAAGGTAATATTCAAGGACAACCAAAAGCCTAAGCTTGGGGATGCCCCGGAAGGCATCCCCTCCTTCGTCTTCGTTCATCGGTAACTTTACTTGGAGCTATATTTTTATTCGCCACATGATATGTGTTTTGCTTGGAGCTCATTTTATTTTGTTAGTATTTGCTTTCTGTTATTTATAATAATTTTTTTCATCTTTATTTTCAATAAAAAAGTCAAGGATAGCCTTTGCCATGCTTATTTTGCTAGTATACATGTTGCTGTTTGAAAACAGAAAGTTTACCGCTGTTGCAAAAATTCCCTAGAAAAGTCAGAGCATGATATAATTTTGAAACCTTTTGCATGATGAGATCTGATAAAGTTACTACAGTGGGAATTTTATTTCATAATTTTTAGAGTTAGGGAAGTATGATGAATCTTGCATTCTTTACAAACTGTACTGTTTTGGCAGATTGCTGTTATGTTTGCATTGTTTGCATATATTTGCTTGTTTAATGATTCTATTTGAGGATAGGAGTATTAAATGTGCAGAGGCATTTAGTATGCAATGTTGAATAATAATTTTAGTAATTTGTTACAGTAAAATGATAAGGTTTTTGCATTGGTTTATACTAACCTATCTCACGAGTTTTGTTGAGTTTGGTGTGGATGAAGCTTTTGATAAAAAGAGAAACCATGATATGAGAGGAATTAAGGAGACACAAAAGTTCAAGCTTGGGGATGCCCAAGGCACCCCAAGATAATATTTCAAGAATTATCAAGCATCTAAGCTTGGGGATGCCCCGGTAGGCATCCCACCTTTCTTCTTCAACAACTACCGGTTAGTATCGGTTGAGCCTAACTTTTTGCTTCTTCACATGAGTTGTGCTACCCTTGCAATGACATTTTATTTTGTTTTGCTTGATAATACAATATCAAGATATGAAATTCTTTATTGAGAGAGAGTCTTCACATAGTTACATAATTATTTAGCTACTCATTGATCTTCACTTATATCTTCTTGGAGTAGTTTGTCATTTACTCATGTGCTTCACTTATATCCTATGAGTAAATTGTTGAATGAGTTGATTTTCATATATATGAAATTATATATATGCCTCATTTCTTATCCCATGGGGAGTAATGACTTCACGTCTAAGAAGTAGGGGTTGTAAATTTATTGAAGGTTAGCAAGCATTGTATTGGTCATTTGAACAATTCATGAAAGAATATTGAAGGAAGAGAGATTTCACATATAAATATACTATTGTAGACATCTTTTATAATTGGGAGCACTCATTTAGTATGACTTGCTAAAGAGTTGACGTTGGACAAGGAAGACAACGTAATGATTTATGTTTTCCGACATCCTAGTTAAAGTATATTGTCATGGATCATTCAAACATGTTGAGCTTGCCTTTCCCCCTCATGCTAGCCAAAATTCCTTGCACCAAGTAGAGATACTGCTTGTGCTTCCAAACATCCTTAAACTCAGTTTTGCCATGAGAGTCCACCATACCTACCTATGGATTGAGTAAGATCCTTCAAGTAAGTTGTCATCGGTGCAAGCAATAAAAATTGCTCTCTAAATATGTATGATCTTTTGGTGTGAAGAAAATAGCTTTATACTATCTTGTTATGGAAGTAATAAAAGTGACGGACTGCATAATAAAGGTTCATATACAGGTGCAATATAAAGTGACGTTCATTCGCATTAAGATTTTGTGCATCCAACCCTAAAAGTGCATGACAACCTCTGCTTCCCTCTGTGAAGGGCCTATCTTTTACTTTATGTCTTTTACTTTTATGCAAGAGTCAAGGTGATCTTCAACTTTCTCTTTTTAATTTTATCCTTTGGCAAGCACTTTGTGTTGGGGTGATCCTGATATATATATCCAATTGGATGTAAGTTAGCATGAACTATTATTGTTGACATCACCCAAAGGTGAATACGTTGGGAGGTAACACTATAAGCCCCTATCTTTCTCAGTGTTCGATTGAAACTCCATAACCATTAGTATTGCGTGAGTGTTAGCAATTGTAGAAGACTATATGATAGTTGAGTATGTGGAGTTTGTTATTCATGAAAATAAGATGAATTGCAATTGTTTGATGACTAAGAATGAAGTTTGCTAGTTTTCAAGAAAGTTTATGGTCTATGCTTTGACATGTGAACTGCTTGTTACTTTATCGTGAGAAGTTTTATGAGATAAACTACTGTTATGACATATTATCATGCTAGAAAAGGTGATTGAAATTATCATTGATCAAACTTGTGCACCTTCTAGCATTCAGACTTCATAAATTCTTTCTTTATCATTTACCAACTCGAGGACGAGTAGGAATTAAGCTTGGGGATGCTGATACGTCTCCAACGTATCTATAATTTATGAAGCATTCATGCTATTTTATTATCTATTTTGGCATGATTACGGGCTTTATTATTCACTTTTATATTACTTTTGGGACTAACCTATTAACCGGAGGCCCAACCCATATTGCTGTTATATTGCCTGTTTCAGTATTTCGAGGAAAAGGAATATCAAACGGAGTCCAAACGGAATGAAACCTTCGGCAGCGTGATTTTTTGGAAGAATATGATCCTGGAGACTTGGAGTTCATGTCAGAAGATACTCGAGGCAGCCACGAGATAGGAGGGCTCCCCCCCCCCTCCTGTAGGGCGCGCCCCCCTGTCTCGTGGGCCCCTCGAGCACCTCCCGACCGACTTCTTTCACCTTTATAAGCCTACGTACCCTAAAAACATCGAATATCAAGATAGATCGGGAGTTCCGCCGCCGCAAGCCTCTATAGCCACCAAAAACCTCTCGGGAGCCCGTTCCGGCACCCTGTCGGAGGGGGGATCCCTCACCAGTGGCCATCTTCATCATCCCGGCACTCTCCATGACGAGGAGGGAGTAGTTCACTCTCGGGGCTAAGGGTATGTGTTGGGGATATAACTATTTGTGTAAGCCGCCCATGAGGGGCTAGGTTACGCAAAGAGGACTCACCAGAAAGAAGCCCAAGACCAAGCATGAAGATGGCGGTTCAATAAAGGGTTTAAAGCCCACAGGCGACTTAAGGCCCGTTGTAGTAAACCGCCATAATGGCGTGACTTGTATCATAAGGTAGATTTAACTAGTCACCGAGCCGGACACTTTTTATAAGCCGGCCGGGACTCTGTAAGCCACAGGGCATCAAACCGTGTATATAAGGGGACGACCTACTGGCGGCTTAGGGTAAGAAACAACTCATCGAGAGCCGGGCATAGCGTATCTCGCTCCCCGGTCATCGAAACATCAATACCAACCCAACTAGCGTAGGCCTTACCTTCACCATAAGGGGCCAAACTAGTATAAACCTCTCGTGTCCTTTGTCCCGATCAACCCCTTTAAGCTTCCTAGTTGCGATGGCTCCGCAACTAAGTCCTTTCACGAGGACATCTGACGTGACAATTCCACGACAGTTGGCGCCCACCGTGGGGCCAGCGCACGATGGATTTGAGTTCTTGAAGGGCAAGTTCGAAGGGCTCAAGGGATATGTAGTGGGCCAGATGACCAAGAGTCGTCGCGGCAAGATCTACATCAACGACGAAGGTTGGGGTCCTGACACCGGCTCAATTGAGTACGGGTACCGGGTCCCCTTCGGCGGAATCCACGTCTTCATCGGCCGGATCGGTAAGCCGGGCCCTAAGCCGGACAACTGCACCGACCTCATCGAGACGGCTCAGCTTGCGAGGAAGACCCGAATTCAGACTGTTATGAAGCGTGCCTTCGTGGGCTGCATCCACGGAGAGGAACTCTCTGAAGGATCTGGAGATGGTGGTGAGACGGCCGTCCTCTCAGATGATGATTCGTCCGCCGGCTCAACAGATTCGCTGTACCAAGTGCAAGACGAGTGCTCGGGGGCTGTTCCGATGGCACCAGTATTTCGGACCCCTGTGAGCCTCCAAGATGGGAAGGAGTCTTTATGGCTGGGACTCAGCCCGGCTCAAACTCTACAGCTGCTGCAGCAATAACGTCTAGGATAGGAGCAGCCGGGGCCGGTGGCCCCGTGCGCCCGCCGGCTCAGGTGCTGATAGATCTCGTGGACAAGCTTATAGCCCTATTAACCGCAACGGTTATTCCCACGGATAAAGATGAGCATGACGCGGAGTTGGCATGGGTGCGTGAGGAAATAGCTCAGGCCAAGGAGGCCTTGGCAGCTGAGGACACTAGATTAGCCACAGAGCGGGCGGCTCTAGATGCCCGGGCGCAGCGGCTACAGTCAGAAGCTTACCAGCTCACGATGAGCTTAAACATGTCCAATGAGGTGATGAGGACGAGACATCAGAAAACCCAGTCCCGTTTACCTCCGAATTACAACCCTCGGGTTCTTTTTGCTACACCTGGAGCCGGCCCAAGTAACCCGCCAGAGACCAATCAGTTTATGACAACCGGAACAGGAGGGCCGGCTCAGCCTCGGGAGATGGCACCTCCTCCTGTGAGTATGGCACCGCCGCGTTGTGTGCCGCTACCATCGGGTCACTTTTCCAATCCCATGGAGAACTTAATCGCGGCTTCAGCGCGTTTCACGGCTCTTCCCATGGACGGTGATGACCCGACAGCAGTGGAGACCAGGAGGGTCAGAGAACTTCTCCAGACGGCCTTAGCTCAGCAAGAGACCTATTCTTACAGCCGGGACATGATTCATTCAACTCCTCCGCCTTGGTTGGCGCCGCCTCGTAAGAACTGGAGCCCGAGTTACAACAGGCACATGGAGTCTAAAGCTTTGTCAAGCAACGCCCAACGCCGTAACCAGCCCGGTGGCTATAATCCGGTGCAAGACCGAGTACGTCAGGAGAACGAGCGGGCGGCTCAGCTAGCGGCTCAACAGACGGCACATCAAGATTTCCCAGAGTATCCAACGACTTCCGTTGAGACGGGAGTAGCCACTAGAACCGGCGGTGTTCCTTGTCTGGTACCGGCTTTGCGTAATGTGCGGTTGCCCAAGGACTTCAAGGGACCTCGAAAGGTGCCGAATTACATGGCCGACTTGCAGCCCGGAGCTTGGATCGAAAGTTATGAGATGGCTATGGAGTTATTGGAAGTCAGCGACATGGCGATGGCTAAGTACTTCACCATGGTGTTAGATGGAACAGCCCGGTCCTGGTTGAAGGGTTTGCCACCCAATTCCATTGGTTCATGGGCAGAACTGAAAGCCCATTTTATCCAGAACTTCAAAGACACTTGTGAGCAGTCTATGTCAATTGTGGACTTGACAAATTGTAAACAGGAGGAAGGTGAATCTACGACTCATTGGGTACGCCGGGTCAAGGAGATAATACATTCCTCTGACAAGATGGATGCCGGCTCTGCAGTCCTCATGTTGGAGAAGAATTGCCGTTTTGAGCCGCTGAGGCAGAAATTGGGGCGCCTTAAGCGTGATTGCAATGATATGGGTACGCTGATGGCGGCTTTAGTCAAATATGCCGATTCTGATAGTACTAAGGATCCCGCGTATGATGAGGAAAATACCGGGAAGGGAAAGAAGAACGGCAATGGAAAGGGTCAGCAGCATAACCCGACGAATCAAGGAGGCAACAAGCGTAAGGCGGACGGTAACCCAGAATTTTTGGCCAATGCCAATGCGCAGGGTAACAATCAGAGACGTAAGGGTAAGCCGCCTCGATCCGGCAAGTCAGGCCCATCTCTGTAGCAGCTACTCAATGAGCCCTGCCCAAGACACGGCATCAGAGAGCGGCCCGCTACACACCTGTGGAAAGATTGTGCGATCATGAAAGCGTTTAAAAATTCCAACACCTTTGATGGCAATAATGGGTCTGGTGGCGGCTCAGGGGCTGGCCGTTTTCATGGCCGGGTAGTGGTTCAGGTTCCGGCTTTCAGGGATGTCAAGGCGGCTATAATCAACAGCAGTCCGGTCAAGGAGAACAGCAGCAGCAGCAGTCGGGTTATCAGAGCAATCCGAAGCAGTTGAATATTGGGCAGTACCACGTGTTTACCACTAGCTTATGCAAACGCGACCAGAAGGTTCATAAGAGGGATGTGAATTCCGTTGAGCCGGCAGTTCCTCATTACTTGAGGTGGTCAGAACAGCCCATTGTATGGAGCAGAGAAGATCACCCTTCACGGGTCAATAACCCAGGTCAGTTGGCCTTAGTGCTAGCACCTCAGGTTGGTGGATATAAATTCACTAAGGTACTCATGGACGGAGGTAGTAGCATCAATATCCTCTATTATGAGACCTTTCGACGCATGGTGTCGGGGGTTGGGTGCGACATATGCCAATGCATGGCTTATCATGGTGGGAGCGAGTATAACGTCGCCGGTGCCTGGAAGTGGGATAAGGCGTAGACACGAACGCCGGCGTACTTTACCCAGGCTCGGGGCTCTCCTAGGAGATAACACCCCTATTCCTGCTCTGCGGGGTCTCAGCATGATCACTAAGGCACAAGTGATACAATGGTGCTCCTCGAGCTGTATGCTAGGGGCAGGAGGACGCAAGGTCAACTCTCTTCCTGCTCTAAGGGGTGGCTAGTTCTAATGGGGTCGAACCCTTTGCATGGGTGACCTGGGGGGTTTATATAGGCCTACCCCCCAGGGGTACAATGGTAATCTCGCCGGCTGCTGGGCCCGGCTGTCAGCGTCTCCAGCCTCCGGCTTCTTCGCCGACCGCTGGGGCCCGCCGCCTGGTGGGCCCCGCCGACTGGTTGATGGCTTCTTACTGTAGCCGTGTCGATGGTGACGGGGGCTTGGTCATCTTAGCGTGGCTACAGTCCCGCCGCCTGGCGGGAGGACACTGTAGCCACACCTGGTCTTATCAGCTTAATGGCGTGCTCGCCTCGGGACAAGGGACGGCCGCCTGCTGGAGGCCGGCCCCTCTCAAATCCGCCTGGTCGAGCTTCCGCTGTCTTCCTTGGGGTCACTTCCCGAGAGGGCCCGCCTCTGGCAGGCCGTACCGACAGGCCGTCGTGGGGAACAGGGTTCCGCCTGTCCGGAGCGATGTCAGGGGAGACGTGGCACAGTGCCCCGCCATGCGGAGATCTCTGTCAGTACGGAGCACTGTAGCCACGCCCGTCCGGAACGTGGCAGGCGACGCGCCTTACTGTAGCCATGCTCTGTCTCGTACTCTCGTTGGGGAACTCGGCCGTGCCGTAGTTGTGAGGTGGCCGCCTGCCCATCGCCGCCCTCTCTGGAGAGCGGCCGCCAGGAGCCGGCCACTCGAAGCGCCGTAGTCTGGGCTCGGCCGCCCTCTAGCAGCCGACCGCTGAGCCAGCCGGCCCAGAGGACAAAGCTTCATCTTGGGGTCCAGCTAGGTGGAGCTGGCCCAAAGTCTTGGTAAATCTTGGGACTCGGGTCAGCCTACCCATGGCCCATTACTCCGACAGTAGTCCCGGAAGCCGGTGATGCATCGTGGTCGAGGGGCCGCGAGGTCTCAGCGTCTTCTCCCCTCCCCGAGCTCTGGAAAAAATGTCGATCCGTCTGGCGGCCTGTCGACCGCTCAAGCCGGCCTCTCGCAGGCGGACCTATATGGTTGATTTTGAACTTCCGGGCGGGAAACAGGTGGCGTGCCTGTTAAGCATCCCAGACAGCCGCCCTCCACGGACACGCATGCGGCGTGCATCAACCTGGCAAGCCTGCCATCCCATGCTCTGGATGGGACGTGACACCGGGCCGGGCCCGCCACTACCATGCGTCGGCAACCGGGCAGATTCACTGCACCAGAGGGGGCGGTTGCCATCCCCACGACTGTTCACGATGGGGTAAATGCGCGCGGGAGACGGGGGGTCGTGGGACCGTGGGCGCAGTTAATCTCACGACCCCACATCCCGCCCCCTCGGCTACATAGCCCGGGCGCTATAAGTAGGGAGGGGGAGGTGCGGCAAAGTTCCTGCGCCCCCTCCCACTCTTCTTGTTCTCCTCTCAGCTTCTGCCACTTCTGTCGTAGCGCCGCCGTCTTTGCTCGTCGTTGCTCGCCGCCGACACGTCTCTCCCCTCCGTGCCGCCAGCCGAGGCAATGGGCGACTGGGATGGGTCGACCGTGATCGAGGACCATATCGCCTTCCTTCGCAACACGCGTCGGATGCCCAGCGCGGCCTTCGTCAAGGCGCGAGCACCGCCGGAGACGGAGATCTTGCCGACGCCGCAGGAAGGCGAGCGGGTCGTCTTCCACTCGCATTTCCTGCGGGGCTTCGGTCTCCCGGCGAGCAACTTCTTCCGGGCCTTCCTCAACTTCTACAACCTTCAACCCCACCATCTCACGCCCAACACCGTGACCCTGCTCTCTGCCTTCATCATGGCATGTGAGGGCTATCTCGGCATCCTCCCCACCATCAAGCTGTGGGGAGCATTCTTCTATGGAAAGCTTGGCACCTCCACCAAGGAGACGGCGGCCGAGTGCGGGGGCTTCATCGCCGTGCGCCGGCCGGTGCAGAACGCCTTCCCCGTCATCAAGCTGGCGCAGTCGGTGAAGATGTGGCAGCAGTCCTATTTCTACGTCGAGAATGTCGATCCTGCTGCCGACTTCCTCAACCTGCCGGCCTACGAGGCCGCCCCCCCCCCCCCCCCACCGGAGCCCGTGTCTCCTGGAAGTACAAGCCAAGGGCGGTGTCGGCGGACGCGGCGGCCGCCATTGGCCGACACCGGGTGCTCCAGG
The DNA here is from genome assembly GCA_963921465.1 of Triticum timopheevii. Lineage (NCBI taxonomy): Eukaryota > Viridiplantae > Streptophyta > Magnoliopsida > Poales > Poaceae > Triticum > Triticum timopheevii. The sequence continues at coordinate 129,923,941 of OY997274.1, read as the reverse complement.
AGTCGGAGGGCCTCGTGGCCTCCGACCTCCTCGTCGCCTTCATGGAGCGCCAGGTCCTCCCACTCCAGAGCCGCCCTCATCCGATCTTCCGGATGGGCGGACACCGCGATCTGTGCCGGTTGTGCACGAAGGGAATGCCGCCTGCCGAAGTCTCGCGGATGGTGAACGAGATATCCGACCTCAAGATGTCGGAGAAGGAGTGGCGGTACGGGAAGCGGCCGTACTCTCGCCACAACCCGCCCCCTGCGGTAAGTTTCTCGTCTTTGTCCTTTGAGCTGCTTTCTTCTGCTTCGTTTCTCTTTATGGCGCCGCCCTTCAAGATTTGATTCCTTCTTGGTTGCAGATTTATATGTTCGAGGCAACGGCCGCCCTCCTGGGGCCGGGTGATAACCTCCAGGCGGACAAGGCGGAGAGTGATGTGGATGACCCCAACTTGGGGGCAGCCACCCTGGTCAACGATGCGACAGGCGGCGGAGGCAGGGCGGATGGCGGTAGCGGGGCAGGCGGCTCTGAGGGAGGCGGCGGCGTGGAGGCTTGGCCTGTCGATGATGAAGACGACGACAAGCCGCGCCCCACCCGGAGCTCCGCTACCACCGGTTCCGGCGCCTCTTCTGGGCTGCCCGCCCCAGGCGGTAAGCGCAAACGGAAACAGGGCTCGACCCTGTTTGGCAGTGCTCCAAAGAAGCCCAAGAACCCGGCCGCGACGACCAGGCGGAGAGAGATTGCAGCCAAGGTGGCCCAGCACCAGAGGCAGCCGAAGGTGCCTATTATGGTGTCAGCGTAAGCATCATTCCCCTATTCCTTGTTTTTTCATCAATCTGTTGCGAAAGTCTTCTGACTTGTCCTCTTGTTACAGGGCCCCGCTGACCCCCGAGAAGTCGGGCGCCGGCTCTGTCCTTAGGTCGGCAGCGACCTCTTCGTCCAGCCGGCGTATTGACCCGGCCGCCGACCTCCGGGAGGCGATAGAGCGGAACACGCGGGAGGCGCGTGAGGAGGCGGAAGCTGACCGCCTAGCCCAAGAGCAGGCGGCCTTGTCTGCTGCATCCGCCGAGAGGGTGCTGGCCCAGGCAGAAGCCCTGGCTGCAGAGAAGGAACGGCTTGCAGAGGCCGCCTGCCGCGAAGAGCCACTACTTGTGACCCCTCTGAATACCGCGCCGCCTCCGCCTGATTTCGAGGCAACGGACGGAGGAGCCGGCGGCGACTACCCGATTCGAGAGTAGGGGGGCGGTGACGTAGCCATGCCGGACGTCTTTGTGCCGCCGCCCCCGCCAGCCAGCGAGCCGCGGGACGAACAACCAGTGGTGCCGTTGGTGCCGCTGGTCGGGACTCCGGTGGCAACGGTCCAGGTTCCCGCGGTCCGCATTCCCACGCGCCACTATCTGGAGAAGGCGGCCTCAGCGCCGCGGCCGCAGGAGGTTGGCGCCTCGAGCTCGTTGGCCCTTGACACTGAGGCGACCAGTGCCGCGCCCGTGGGCTGGATACACGGGGGCAGAACTGGCGCCCTGAATGAGGCGTCTCTTGACGTCCAGGCCAAGCTCCGGGCGGAGGGAGTGGCACTCAAGCGCTGCAACGAGCCCTACTTGGAGTCGCGCACCGCCCTCCGGGTAGGCCGTCCTTCGTTTTCTTCTTCGAGTGTTCTTCTTTGCTTCTTTCGTGGGGGCGCGCAAGCACACCCACTGGGTGTAGTCCCCAAGTTCCGGGCCGGCTGCTGAGCAGGCGGGTCGGAACTTTAACTTGTGATTGCCGATTGCTGACTTTATTTTGGTGTTTCTTCTGCAGGATTATCACAACCTCCGTGCGACTGCCTATAACTCCAAGGTTCGGGAGCTAGAGGCGCAGACGGCCCATCTCACCGAAAGCTGGCGTGAGTCTCTTTCTTCTTTCTTTGCGGGGGCGCGCTGGCGCACCCGCGGGCTGTAGTCCCCGAGGTTCAGGCCGACTGCTGAGCAGTCGGGCCGAATCTCCTTGATCGTTTCCTTCCTTTGTCTTTTATGCTTGACTGATGCCTTCTTCTCTTCTTTCTTTCTTCAGAGGCTAATGCCGCCCTGCAGCAGCAGCTGGGCAAAGCCCAAACTGCCCTTCATGGCAAGGAGGCGGAGTGCAGCAAGCTGGCGGAGGAGCAGGACCGCCTGGTCGCCCAACTTGCCGAACAGGCGGAAACCCTTAAGGCGGCCCAGCAGAAGGAGAAGACAGCGGAGACCAGCCTCCTTGCCGAGTTTGAGCTCGAATGCTCTGCTTGGGCCGACAAAGAGGCCCAGGTGGCGGCCTGCTTCAGCAGCATCAAAGATTTGGTCGAGGTTAGCCCTGCTCCCCTGATTTCTTGCTTTGAGCAACCGGCCCCTGCTTATGGTCCTATCTTTTTTTTTTCCTTCTTCTGTACAGACTTCTTCCCAGGCCATTCTGTAACCGCGATCCAAATGATCGAGGCCCAGCGCGAGGAGCGAAGAGCGGGAGGTGCGCATCACCGCAGATGCACCACGGACTCTTGGCGAACAGGTCCTCAGCATCCAGGCCCGGCTTCGGCCTGCCCACCGACTGCTGCGCCGCCTCCAGCGCGCCGGAGCCCAGGCGGTCTCCGCCCTCTGGCCGGGCCTGCCGGCTCCGCGCACCCCAAGTCGGACTGCTGACTGGTTGGGGGTGGCGGCCGGCCGCTTGGAGGCTTGGAAGGGCTCACCAGCCCGGGCAGGAGCGCGCCGGGCCTTGGAATTCGTCAAGACGTGGTACCCTGGGCTAGATCTAGCCCAGTTAGCCACGTTCCGGCTGGAGGCGCAAGAGGAGCTGGCGGCGGTGGAAACCAAGCTCGTCAACAGGGCGGCGGCGATCGCCGACTTCACCGACACCAATGTCTTTGTGCCGGAGGTGGTCGAGGAAGCGGCAAAGCTCCGCATGAGTGGCTCGGGCTGAACCCGGTGGATAGCAAGGATTATGCTGAAGTCATCGACTCTAGGGACGAAGGGAAGGACGGGGAGGAGGAAGAGGAGGAGGAGGAGGAGGAAGACGAGAGCGACGTCGACATGCCGGAGGTCAGGGCGGACGGTCAGCCCCAACCTGACCGGGCCTCGAGAAACGAGCCGTGCACCGAGGCAGACCCGCCGCCCGTTCCTCCGACGGATGCCACCGACTCCGTCCCCCAGCCCTCCAACGCCCCGCCTGCTGCCGGCAACCCCTCTGCTCAGACGGAGCCGCCTGCCGCGCCAAGTGGTTCAGCCGACTCCGTCATTCAGTCGGAGCCTCTGGCCACGCCATCCGGCACCGTCCAGCCAGAGGCTTCTTCCGCGCCAAAAGGCACTGCCCAGCTGGAGTCCTCTGTTGGGCCAACCGGCACCGCCCAGCCAGAGCCTTCTGCTGCTCCTTAGGCTTTATCTACTTTCTGCTTGCTGCTCTGAACACTTTGTTAAATTCGCACAATTCCACCCGCGGGCTGTTACAGCCCGCGGGTTGTATATCAAACTCTATTTGAATGCTGGCCTGAGGCCTTTATCTATGTAAAATATTTTATCATTTCTTATGCTTGCTGCGCCGATCTCCAACCTTTTTTCCCTTTTCTCCTTGGTGTTTCTTCCTTTGCCGCTGACCCTTTGGCTTTGCTTTCACCAGCCTGACGGCCGCTCTGCGGACCGTGGCTGGTTTGAGCATCTTAGCCATTTGTGAGGGGGGCTAGGACCTAGCCATTCGGAGCTTTGGGTAGTAAGGTGGAGGCCGGCCCTAGCCCCCCTCACAAATGGCTAAGATGCTCAAACCAGCCACGGTCCGCAGAGCGGCCGTCGTGCTGGTGAAAGCAAAGCCAAAGGGTCAGCGGCAAAGGAAGAAACACCAAGGAGAAAAGGGAAAAAAGGTTGGAGGCAGCCAGACGGCAAGGCGCGAGGCCGCCTGCTACCATATGTGTTTTCCTCCTTAGTCGTTTTTCATGCGGGGCACCTCTTTGCAACCTTTGCCTGCCATGCAGTCGCTCTGCGAGCTGTGGCTTCTGACAAAGGAAGCTTTGGTGCCGGCACACAACTTGTCCGGCTGCAGGAGGCGGCATATTGTAGAAGGCGGCGAAGCTCCAGGCCAACTAGTCGAACCCAGGCCAGGCAGAAGAAAATAGACCATACATTCTCATGGGCATGACGCTTATCATATAGATAAAAAGAGGGCAGTCCCCGAGCTTTCCTCGGGGGACCCGGAGTCTTTATACATAGTACAAAAGGTAGCGTGATACATACTGCTTTCAACTGTAAAACCTTCGGAGGAGGTTTGCATTCCACGGCCTCTCCGTTTCTTTGCCTAAATCATCTCTCTTGCGCGCCATGGGCTTCTTTGCATCGATCAGATAGTAGGCATCATTTCCTAACACGTTACTGATGATGAAAGGGCCTTACCAAGGTGCCGAGAGCTTGTGTTGTCCGGCTGTTCGCTGGATCAGCCGGAGCACAAGGTCTCCCTCTAGGAAGGACCTTGGCTTCACCTTGCGTTTGTAGTATCGGCGTAGACTCTGCTGGTAGATGGCTGACCTGCTGAGTGCCAACAGCCGGCCTTCCTCTAGCAAGTCGACGCCGTCTTCTTGTGCTTCCTTGGCGTCCGCCTCGGTGTAAATAGTGACTCTTGGGGAGTCAAATTCGATATCCGCCGGGATGACAGCTTCGGCACCGTAGACGAGGAAGAAAGGCGTGAAACCCGTTGACTTGCTTGGAGTTGTGCGCAGGCTCCAGCGGACGGCTGGCAGCTCGTCGAGCCAGCGTCCGGCCGAGCGCTCCAGAGGCTCGACCAGTCGGGGCTTGAGGCCGGACAAAATGAGGTTGTTTGCGCGTTCCACCTGGCCGTTTGACTGTGGGTGGGCAACGGACGCTAGGTCCAGGCGGATGCCCTATGTCGCGCAGAAACGTGCCAAGGCTCCCTTGGCAAAGTAGGTGCCGTTGTCGGTTATGATGCTGTGGGGGATGCCATACCGCGTGGTGATGTCGGCGATGAAGGTCACGGCAGTTGGCCCATTTAGCTTCTTGATTGGTTTTGCCTCTATCCACTTGGTAAACTTGTCCACCGCAACCAGCAAGTGAGTCATGCCACCGCGGGACGTCTTGAATGGTCCCACCATATCCAATCCCCACACGGCAAAGGGCCAGGCTATGGGAATGGTCTTGAGTGCAGAAGCCAGCTGGTGTGGCTTGGAACGGAATCGCTGGCACCCTTGACACTTCCTGAACAGCTCTTTGGCCTCTTCCAGGGCGGTCGGCTAGAAGAACCCGTGGCGGAAGGCTTTCGCCACCAGTGCTCTTGAAGCCGCGTGGTGGCCGCACTCGCCCTGATGGACATCTCTGAGTATTGCTTGGCCTCGGTCCGACTCCACGCATCGCTGGTAGACTCCTATGATGCTTCGTCGTACCAGCTCTCTGTTGACTATGGTGTAAGCTGCAGCTCGCCTCTGTACTTGTCGGGCTAAGATTTCATCGGTTGGCAGCTCTTTATTCACCAGGAACTTGAGGATTGACTGAGCACATGAGGGCGCTGCAATTTCTTCGACAGCAACCTCTGCGACTTGCACGAGGGCGGTTGGGCCAGAAGGCGGTGGGTTGGCGGTAGCTTCCGCCTGTTGTGCCGACGAAGTCCCCGGGCCGACTGGTGAGGTCCCCAGGCCGGGCTTCGAAGTCCCCGGGTTCTGAAGTCCCCAGGTTGGTCATGGCCGTAGCAGTCCCCGGGCCGCCTGTCAGAACCCCCGTGCCGGCCTCTGGAGTCACCAAGTCGGATCTGACTGCTTCAGGGGGGCTGGCAAAAAGATGGAGTCTGAATCAGGAGACGGCTTGACAGACGGCCTCAGAAGGCGGCACAGGGCGACGCCGGCCGATATTGCTTGTCGGGTGGAGCCAATCCATGCTATGGCATCTGCTTGCTCGTTGTCATTCCTTGGCACGTGAAGGAACTCGCACCCCTCAAAGTATTCGCTGAGTTGCTACACCAGAAAGCGGTAGCTCGCCCTGTTTGCATCCTTCGCGTCCTAGTCGCCCGAAGACTGCTGGACCACCAAGTCGGAGTCACCATAACACAGGATCCAGCGAATGCGGAGCTCCTTGGCAAGCCGGAGCCCGTGTATGAGTGCCTCATATTCTGCTACATTGTTGGAGGCGGCGAAGTGGACTTGCAGCACGTATTTAAGCTTGTCGCCTTTGGGAGAGGTGAGGACAACGCCGGCTCCCAGACCAGTGCGCATTTGTGAACCATCGAAATGCATCCGCCAGTGAGTGGAGTCTGGTGCAGGCGGCAAATATTGGGTTTCGGCCCAATCGACGAGGAAGTCGGCCAACATTTGCGACTTGATGGCAGTGCGAGGCTGGTAATATATCTCAGCAAGCAGGGCTGTGCAGACGACAGTTATGGGGTGCTCTTGGAAGTAAGGCTTCAGCTTCTTGGCGGCGAAATGCACGTCGTAACACATCATCTGGTAGTGGGGGTAGTTTTTCTTGGAGGCGGACAATACTTCGCTTAAGTAATACACCGGTCTCTAGACCATCAATGCTTTGTCCTTCTCCTTGCGCTCTACTACCATGACTATGCTGACAACCCGACTAGTGGCTGCAATGTAGAGGAGCATGGGCTCCTTCTCAGTCGGAGCTGCCAGGATAGGCGGGGTTGCCAACATCTTCTTGAGTTGGAGAAATGCTTCGGCCGCCTTGTTGTTCCACTCAAAAAAAGTGGTCTTCTGCATGAGTTGGTACAGGGGAAGAGCCTTCTCGCCCGGTCGGCTGATGAAACGGCTGACTGACGCCAGGCAGCCGGTGAATTTCTGCATGTCCAGCAGTCGGGTGGGCACCTTCATCATATCAATTGCCTTGATCTTCACAGGATTGCACTCTATGCCGCGCTCTAAGACCAGGAAACCAAGAAGCTGGCCGGCTGGTACTCCAAAGACACATTTCTCCGGGTTGATCTTAATCTGGAATCGGCGCAGGTTCTCAAAGGTCTCCTTGAGGTCCTCCAGCAGAGTGCCGCGCTTCTCCGTCTTCACCACCACATGATCCACATATACATGGGCATTTCTGCCGAGTTGCTTGAGGAGGCACTTCTGCATGCAATGCTGAAACGTGGCGCCGGCATTTCTCAAGCCGAACGCCATGGTTAGGTAGCAGAAGGCCCCAAATGTCGTGATGAAGGCGGTCTTCAGCCTGTCGGCCGGGTTCAGCTTTATCTGGTGATATCCTGAGTATGCATCCAAGAAACTCAACAACTCGCATCCGGCTGTGGAGTCGATCACTTGATCAATCCTCGGCAGAGCAAAGGGATCTTTGGGGCAGGCTTTGTTGAGGCAGGTGCAGTCAATGCACATGCGCCACTGCTTGTTCTTCTTCAACACTAGCATTGGGTTGGCCAGCCACTCCGGCAAGAACACTTCCATGATGAATCCGGCTGCTAGAAGCTGGGCTACCTCTTCTCGGACAACCCTTCTCTTCTCTTCTGAAAGGCGGCGCAAGGGCTGCCTGACCGGCTTGGCGTCGGGTCGGACATGTTGCTTGTGCTCGGCGAAATCCATCGGAACACCCGGCATGTCTTTGGGGGACCATGCGAAGATGTCCCGATTCTCACAGAGGAAATCGACGAGCACGCCTTCCTATTTGCTATCAAGGCCTGTGCCTATGACAGCGTGCCTCTCCGGGTGCTCTGGGTCCAAGGGTATTTTCTTTGTTTCTTTGGCCGGCTTGAATGAGCCCTCAGCTTCCGACTCCTGTGGTGTGGGTGGCATTTCTGGCTTCTTGCCTGCCAACGCCACCACCCGGTCAAGGAGTTGCTTCTCGGCAGCAATCACGAGGGACTCGGCCAGCCGGCTGCTATCTGCGGCACAAGCGACCGACTTCTTGTAGTCTCCTACTACTGTCTGGATCCCCTTGGTACTCGGCATCTTCATCTTGAGGTAGGCTTAGTGGGGGACTGCCATGAATTTGGCTAGCGCAGGTCGGCCTAGCAGTGCATGGTAGGGGCTCTGAAGGTCCACCACTTCAAACCAAACTGGCTCTCGGCGAAAGTGATTCTTTTCCCCGAAGAGGACATCAATCTGTGTCTTGCCGATAGGCGAGCAGGAAAGGCCAGGGACTATGCCATGGAATACAGTCCGACTGGGGACGAGGTGCTTCTGCTTGATTCCCAACTTCTCCATCGTATCTCGGTACAGGATGTTGATGCTGCTGCCGCCATATATCAAGATTCTAGAGAAACGGGCTGCTCGTCTCTCCGTCGCAAGGGTCGCTTCTAGGACTAGGGCGTATGAACCAGGGGAAGGCATCACTTCCGGGTGGTCGGCCCTGCTCCAACTGATAGGCTTCTCGGACCAATGCATGAACTCTGGGGTATTGGAGGCCACTGCTTGCACTTCTTATTGTTGCTACTGTCTACTGCGTCTATCATCGGCCACGCTAGTGAACACAACATAAGCTCTGTGTTCCTCCGGGTACTCATCTTGGATGGCGCCGACTGGTCGGGTCGCCGGCTGTTGGGGCTGAGGAGGCGACGGTCCAGCAGGCGGAGGAGGCAGGAGTCCATCTCCCTTGGCAATTCTGGTGAGCCAGTGACACTTCCGAGTGGTGTGGTTGGAGGGCTTCGCTCCACTATGGAACTTGCAGGGTGCATCTAAGGTTTGCTCGTAAGAGAAGGCGGGCAACCAATTGGACTTGCCACCCTTCTACCGCTTGGGGGCTGGCTGCCCTTCTGGCTGCTGATCCTCGACCTTCGCCACCTGTCGGCTAGTGGAAGCCGGCTGAGTGGCCTTTTGCTTGTTATCTCCTGGCTGCTGTCGCCGACTGGTATCGCCAGCCGGAGTCCGAGGTGCCTGGGGTGCCACCTTTCCAGATGCGTCAACCAGGATTTCCGCCTTCATGGAGGAGTCGGCCGTGCCGTGTTTGTCGGTGATGACCAGCAGCTCATCAAGGGTCTCGGGCTCGTCGCAGAGGAGGCGATGTTTGAGGAGGGTGCCCTCTCGGCACCCGGCAGTAAAGTACTCGATTGCCTGCACCTCGTGCACGCCCTCGCAGGAATTGCGCAGCTCGGTCCAGCGCGTGAGGTAGTCGCGAGTGGACTCGGTGGGCCCTTGGACGCATAAAGAGAGCTGTCGGGGCTTGGGGGCCCGCTTGTAAGTGCTGGTGAAGTTGCGGATGAAGGCCTCGGTGAAATCAACCCAGCTGTTGATGTTGCGGGGCTTCAGGCTGTTGAGCCACGTCCGAGCAGTGCCCTGAAGCATGAGCGGGACGTACTTCACGGCAACGCGCTTGTCGCCGTTTGCTATGCTGATGGCTGTGGAGTAGTCGACCAGCCAGTCCTCCGGCTTCACGGAGCCGGTGTATTTGGGCGTGTCTCGCGGGAGGGTGAACCCTTTGGGGAAGGGCTCATCGCGGATTCGGGGGCCAAAGCAGGGCGGGTCCAGTGCATCTTCCTCTTCAAGCGCCAGGGATCGGTTGAGGCGATCGATCCGGTGGAGAGCATCATTCTCTACGACTCCCTCTCGGCGGCCAAGGCGGTCGCCAAGTGTCGGGTGCGTGACAGGAGATGGTGTGGGGTATCTCGCTCCACGAGGTGGGGGAGGCGGCAGGTCGCCTCGCCGCTCCACTGCACGAGGGCGGCCTTCCTCGTTCCGCTCGATGGAGATGCGTGTCCGACTGCGGCTAGCAGCCAGCTCATTGCCCTTTCCTCCGCGGGCGCCACCAGTCGGCGTCCGGGAGGACGCCCCATGGTCTCGGCGTGGGGGTGGCTCGTTGTCTCGTCCAGCTGGGTCTTCAGCGCGGCAGGCGGCCTCGTGCTACGCGGCTGCCACGTCCCGGAGCTGTTGGACTCGCTTTGTCATGTGGCGGAGTTCGTCGCCGTCGTACTTGTTCAACTCATCTGTTACCGCCTGGGCAGCCCAGATGTTCTCTGCAGGCATGGCGTAGACGGCGCACTCTACCCCGAACATGGTGGCGACGGCCGCGCCATGCTGCCGAACTATGCCGAGGCGGCTAGGTCCCCCAGGAGCCGGTGTGCCGCCTACGGCCCGGTCCATCTTGCGCCGATAGGCGTCCGACAACCGGCGCATGCTGGCCAGGCAGCCAGCACTCTCGATAAGTTCGACGTGGCGTGCCTCCAGCACCTTAGCATCTGCGCCCTCGGGAATGGGTGCCGAGAGATCGCGCAGGGTGGCCTCAAGGGGATCCTGAGCACGCCCGTCCGAGTGCTCCTCGCTGTTAATGACGAGCACCTCGGTGACGGTGCTCCAGCCGCTGTACTCGCGAGGAGGCGGCTCATCATAGACCACCACATTGGTGGGAAACGCGTCGAGCGACGCCGTGTCGGAGTTGACGATCATCAGATCGGTCGAGCCGACGGACTCCAGGTCCACAGCGGGCTCGCTGGCGACATGGACCTGGTCGAGGAGGCTGACGAGGCGGCTCTTGGGGCAGCTTGTGCCCGCATCGGAGGCCGGCTCGTCGGAGAGGTCAATCTCACCGACGAGGTCAGCAAGGCAACTTGCCGCGCAGGCGATCTCTGTGCCATGCAGCGCGTCGAGGCTGATGCCGTCGGGCGTGCTGGGCTAGCTTCGCTCGCCAGGAAGGAACAGGGTTCCCGTCCAGAGCAGATCTCCGGGAGATGATGCACCTCGCCCCACGGTGGGCACCAAATGTCGGGGGTTGGGTGCGACATATGCCAATGGATGGCTTATCATGGTGGGAGCGAGTAGAACGTCGTCGGTGCCTGGAAGCGGGATAAGGCGTAGACACGAACGTCGGCATGCTTTACCCAGGTTTGGGGCTCTCCTAGGAGATAACACCCCTAGTCCTGCTCTGCGGGGTATCCGCATGATCACTAAGGCACAAGTGATACAATGATGCTCCTCGAGCTGTATGCTAGGGGCAGGAGGAGGCAAGGCTCAGCTCTCTTCCTGCTCTAAGGGGTGGCTAGTTCTAATGGGGTCAAACCCTTTGCTTGGGTGACCTGGGGGGTTTATATAGGCCTACCCCCAGGGGTACAATGGTAATCTGGCCGGCTACTGGGCTTGGATGTCAGCGTATCTAGCCTCTGGCTTCTCCGCCGACCGCTGGGGCCCGCCGCCTGTTGGGCCCCGTTGACTGGTTGATGGCTGCTTACTGTAGCCATGTCGTTGGTGATGGGGGCTTGGTCATCTTAGCATTGCTACAGTACCGCCGCCTGGCGGGAGGACACTGTAGCCACACCTGGTCTTATCAGCTTAATGGCATGCTCGGCTCGGTCAAGGGACGGCCGCCTGCTGGAGGCCGGCCCCTCTCGAATCCGCCTGGTCGAGCTTCCGCCGTCTTCCTTGGGGTCACTGCCCGAGAGGGCCCGCCTCTGGCAGGCCGTACCGACAGGCCATCGTGGGGAACAGGGTTCCGCCTGCCCGAAGCGATGTCAGGGGAGACGTGGCACAGTGCCCCGCCGTGCGGAGATCTCTGTCAGTACGGAGCACTGTAGCCACGCCCGTCCGGAACGTGGGAGGCAACGCGCCTTACTGTAGCCATGCTCTGTCTCGTACTCTCGTTGGGGGACTCGGCCATGCCGTAGTTGTGAGGTGGCCGCCTGCCCGTCGCCGCCCTCTCTGAAGAGCGGCCGCCAGGAGCCGGCCACTCGGAGCGCCGTAGTCTGGGCTCGGCCGCCCTCTAGCAGCCGGCCGCTGAGCCAGCCGGCCCCAGAGGACGGAGCTCCATCTTGGGGTCCAGCTAGGCGGAGCTGGCACAAAGTCTTGGTAAATCTTGGGACTCGGGTGAGCCTACCCGTGGCCCATTACTCCAACACATGGGGTTAACTGATAAGGATCCGAGGACATCCAACACTGTTTTCCATGGAGTGGTTCCTAGTAAGTCGGCTTACCCAGTTGGCAAGATTGAGCTGGAGGTGGCCTTTGATGATGAATATGACTCCAGGGCTGAGAATTGATGTTTGAAGTGGTCAAAATCAGGAGCCCGTATCATGCTCTGTTTGGGCGGCCGGCTTATGCTAAGTTCATGGAGCGACCGTGTTACGTTTATTTGCAGCTCAAAATGACGGGTCACAAGGGTACCATCACTGTGCATGGAAGTCGCAAGGTAGCATTGGAATGTGAAGAAGGCGACGCGGATTATGCTGAGTCTGCCTGTGCAGCGAAAGAGCTCAAATTTTATCAAGATAATGTTAACCCAGCGGATATGACCTCCCTGAAGAAACCAACTACAGAGCATGACCCGGTGTTGAAGTTTAAATCGGCTGTCGAGATGAAGCTTGTTGACTTTACCCCAGGTGACTCTTCTAAGCAATTCAGCATCAACAGCAATTTGGATCCCAAATAGGAAAGCGCGCTCATCGAGTTCATCCGTGAGAACCGGGACATCTTTGCATGGAAACCTTCTGACATGCCGGGTGTATCGAGGGAACTCGCTGAGCACACTCTCAATATTGATCCGAAGTATAGGCTGGTCAGGCAGTTTCTTCGACGTTTTAAGGAAGAGAGACGGAAAGCTATTGGAGAGGAAGTTGCCCGGCTCTTAGCGGTTGGGTTCATTGTTGAAGTTTTCCACCTAGAGTGGTTGGCTAACCCGGTACTTGTGCTTAAAAATAACGGCACCTGGTGGATGTGCGTGGACTACACAGACTTAAACAAGGCTTGTCCGGCTGATCCCTTTACTCTCCCCCGTATTGATAAAATCATTGATGCTACGGCGGGTTGTGAACGCTTGAGCTTTTTGGATGCTTACTCTTGTTATCATCAGATCAAAATGGCAGTTAAGGACCAGGAGAAGACGGCTTTCATCACTCCGTTTGGGGCCTTCTGTTATGTATCTATGTCGTTTGGACTCAAAAGTGCTTGGACAACTTATCAGCGATGTGTGCAGAACTGTCTACACGATCAAATCGGGCGTAATGTTCATGCTTACGTAGATGACATCATGGTTAAGTCCAGAGAGAAGGAAATCTTAATATCCGACTTGAAAGAAACCTTTGATAATCTCCGGGTTTATAAAATGATGCTTAACCCGGCCAAGTGTGTATTTGGTGTACCTGCAGGCAAGCTTTTGGGTTTTCTGGTATCAAGCAGAGGCATTGAAGCTAATCCGGAGAAGATTAAGGCAATTACCTCTCTGGCTAAACCGGCGTGCATCAATGATGTTCAGCGATTGGCGGGTCGTGTTGCCGCTTTAAGCTGGTTCATAAGTCGATTAGGTGAGAAGGCCCTACCGCTATATCAGATGATGAAGAAAACAGACACTTTTGTCTGGAGTGATGCTGTTGATGCTGCCTTTGAAGACTTGAAGAGACAGTTGTCTGAACCACCGGTTCTTGAGGCTCCCATTGATAAAGAGCCATTGCTGTTATACGTGGCTGCCAATTCACGAGCCGTCAGTGTTGCCATCGTGGTGGAGCGTAAGGAAGCTGGCAAGGAGCATCCGGTTCAACGGCCGGTTTACTACATCAGTGAGGTGCTCATTGAGTCTAAACAAAGGTATCAACATTGGCAGAAACTCGTTTACGGAGTGTTTATGGCCAACCGGAAGTTGAAGCAGTACTTTCAAAGTCATCTATAACTGTGATAAGTTCTGCCCCTTTGGGAGATATCATCCAGAATAGGGAGGCCATGGAACGAGTCGCCAAGTGGGCCATCGAGCTTGGGCCTCATGATTTGAAGTACATGCCATGTACTGCTATTAAGTCTCAGGCCCTGGTGGACATTATCAATGATTGGACAGAGTTGCAGGCACCTGAGGAGAAGCCAGATAACACATATTGAACTATTCATTTTGACGGGTCCAGGCAACTAGAAGGCTCGGGGGTTGGAGTTGTTTTAATTTCCCCTCGAGGTGACAAATTTTGTGATGTACTCTGGCTTATGTTTCCATGTACTAACAATGCAGCTGAGTATGAGGCCTTACTTCATGGTCTCCGGATGGCCAAGGAGATGAACTTAAGCTGGGTAAGGTGTTTAGGCGACTCAGATCTCGTGGCTCAGCAGGTGTCAGGCAAGTGGGGTTCCAAGGATCCCCTTATGGCAGCTTATTGTCGTGAAGTAGATGTTGTGGCTGGTCACTTCAAAGGTTATCAGGTGGAGCACATTGATCGAAGGAAGAATGAGGCGACTGATGCTTTAAGCCGGTTGGGATCTCAACGTAAGCCGGTGCCTCCTAACACCTTTCTCTATATTTTAAATAACCCTTCTGTCAAAGTGCCTACCGAAGAAGAACTAGCGGTGCCAGACCCGGAGGCACAGCTGGTGGCAGCTCTTCATGTTATCCCGGATTGGACAGTGCCATATTTTGCTTATATGACCCAGGGAGAATTACCTGAGGATGAGACCTTGGCGAGACAAATCGTCAGGCGTTAAAAATCTATGATGATTGTTAACAGCGAGTTACATCACCTAAGTGTCACTGGGGCGTTTCAACGCTGTGTGTCACCTACAGAAGGCCAAGAGATACTCTGTGAGATCCATGAAGGGGATTGTGGCCATCATGCCTGGTCAAAATCTCTTGTAGCCAAAGCCTTCCGTCATGGTTTCTACTGGCTGACGGCTCATGCTGATGCGGAGGATCTGGTCAGTAAATGTGACGGTTGTCAAAAGTTTTCACGACGAGCTCATGTGCTGGCTCAAGAGTTGAGGATGATCCCAATCACTTGGCCGTTTGCAGTCTGGGGGGCTTGACATGGTTGGACCTTTCAAGAGGTCTAAGGATAAAAAGACACATCTCCTGGTGGCAGTGGATAAGTTTACAAAGTTGGTTGAGGCAGAGCCAGTTAGTAAGTGTGATGCAGCCACGGTGGTTCAATTCATGAAAAAGGTGATCTTTCGTTTTGGTTTCCCACACAGCATTATAATTGATAATGGCACTAATCTCTCTAAAGGAGCCATGGAAGAGTTTTGTCAACGAGAGCATATCCGGCTTGATGTTTCGGCTGTTGCTCATCCTCAATCCAATGGTCAAGCAGAAAGAGCTAATCAAGAGATCCTGAAGGGTATCAAACCCCAGCTCTTAGTCCCCTTACAGTGGACTCCGGGTTGTTGGGTAGAGGAGTTACCTTCCGTGTTATGGAGCATTAACACTATGCCTAACCGATCTACAGGGTACACGCCTTTCTTTATGGTGTATGGTGCAGAGGCGGTCCTGCCAAGTGACATCCGACACGATTCACCCCGCATGGCGGCTTATGTTGAGGCTGGCAACGAAAAAGCTCGTCAGGATGCGCTTGATTTGTTGGATGAGGAGCGAGACTTGGCAATAGTCCTCTCAGCAATTTATCAACAAGACCTGCGCCGCTATCATAGCCGCCAAGTTAGGAGCAGAACCTGTCAGGAAGGCGATTTGGTGCTCCGGCTCATCCAGGATCAGTTTGACATGCACAAGTTATCCCCGCCTTGGGAAGGACCCTTTGTGGTCAGCAAGAATTTGCACAACGGATCATACTACCTCATTGATGTTCGAGAGCACAAAGACTCACGTAAGTCGGAAGAGGAGACCCGCCGGCCGTGGAATATTGCTCATCTCCGGCCTTACTATACTTAAGCCACCGGCTTTCAAGATGTATATATTTTTTGACAATGTATATAGTATATTAAGAAATAAAGCAGGACCTCCGTCCTTTTTACCCTCAAAAACTATGTGTCTTCTTTATCAGGTAGTGGAGACAACCAACGGGGAGCGGATCACATCCGAATCCGGCTTTCCCTTTGGACTGGCTTATGATCATATCTGAATCTAGCCATGGTCCCTGGGGGCTTCCCTATTCAAACATAGGTCGTATTCGAACCAAAGAGAACATAGCTATCAATACCCACTTGATCGGCATACTGCCAAACCCACTTGGGGGCTTCTTGAACATATTTGAATCATAGCTTAACCCCTTTGGGTCTGACGTGCATCGTATTCGAATCAGTGTCATTAAGCAACTCTTATGTTCACTTGGGGGCTTCCTGTTCAAACATAGGTCGTATTCGAACCAAAGAGAACATAGCTGTCGATACCCACTTGATCGGCATCGCCAAAGCCACTCGGGGTTATATGATCGTATCTGAATCTTAGCTCAACCCCTTTGGAGAGCCTGTGAATATTACTTAGTATCCATTATAAGCATAGTTACTTTGACTATCTTGAAACCTTCTTACAAGAATTGTGAGATGGTTTTTAGTTCTTCTGGTTTAATATTCATCACCCCAGGTTATTAAAGTGCCAGGTGAACATCATATAAGCCGGAGAGATTACCAAGGGGATTGCAGGTATGCTATTGTGATTATGTTTAACAAATATAGCCATAAATCGGCCTGCATATGATGTCTTTGTTTCGTGTTCTGAGTTATCAATACTTTATGTAACCCCCGACGCGATAAACCGCCAAGGAAATCTTGCTTGTTTTACGTGCAGGATAAGATAAAGCAAAGTCAAATGTCGAGGAAATAAAATGGTTAACATAAGCCAGAAACATATAGCGCTGGCGGCTTATGAAAGTATTAAGCACCAGGAGCATGCGCAAAGGCATGATAAACATTGAGAAGTTTTTACTACTCTATTACAAGACTTCCCGAGTCTGAATAAATGAAGCATTGTTTTTGGCAAAGTTATAAAGCGCCTGGTGGTTCATTCCTTCGGCGGGCTCGACGACTCCGGGTTATCCTTCTCCGCCTCTTCGTCGGTTGCTTTGTCCTGGAAGGTTGACGAGGCCCCGTCAATGCCACTCAAGGCTTCAAACTCAGCCTCATCATCTATTAAACCGGCCGGGTCCACTTCAGGGGCAAAAGTATGCTTACGCGTTGGAGGGATCAGGCTGACTTGGTCATATGGAATGTTTGGAATTCTCCGGTTCTCGCTATCATAGCCCGGCGAATACTTGGTAAGTATCATTCCCAATAAGGGTAGCCAAGGGACGTACGACTTTGACACAGGTGGTGAAATCATGATCATCAAATACAGTACCGTCCTCCTTGAGGCTCGGATATCCAAGAGCAAGGTCAGCCAGGTCAAGCTCTGGCATCCATGCCTTTGCTCGGCTTAATGCGGCCACAGCTCCGGCTCTTGAAGATGCCCGCCTTAAATCTTGAATTCGCTGAGGTAGCACAGCGAGATGCTTCAGCACGTCTTGCAGAAGATGGGGATTTGTATTTGATAAGGCTACAACGGCTAAGGCACGTTGTGACCCGGAGTACAGTTGTTCCACTAAAGTGTAAACCGCCTTAAGTTTGATCAGCATGCTCTGCTTGAGGTTGGTGCTCCTGGGGCCTGTGTGTTCGCAAGTATAGCAGTAAGCTGGAGATAACGATTACAATAGTCGTTGAAAGATTACAATGTTTAAGGTTTTGCACAGTAACTTACCGAAGATGGCTGAGACCATTTGGGATATCTACCGTTTTAAGTCGGACAGTTCGGTTGTTGCCTCTGCAAGAGTTGCTTCTGCCGTCTCGGCTAAAGTCACCAGTGAAGCCTTCTCATCAGCCCAGGCTTTCTTCTCTGACTCAAAATTTTTCTTCAACTTCTCTTGTTCAGAGACACTGAATTCAAATTTGGAGTTGGCCTTCTGAGTTTCAAGTTCTTGGATTTTCAGCCGGCTCTTCAGGTCAGCAAGTTCCGACCCAAATTGACTTATGGTGGCCTGCATTGATATCAGATTACGGTAAGGATCATGGTAAGGTAAAATTCAAGTCCCAAGTACTTTGCAAGCAAAGGTTCTTGACACTTGGGGGCTAATGTATGTTAAAGAATTTTTTAAACTTACAAAACCGGGCCATGCATATTAAGTCCCAAGCATTTTACAAGTAAAGATACTCGGCACTTGGGGGCTAATGTGTGTCGCAAGTTCAAAGTATCATGCTATAACCGGGTTAAATATATTCTCTTTCAACCGGAAAAACCAACAGTAAGTAGATTTCTAAGTCTACAGCATATTCATTCATAAGCAATAGACTTGGGGGCTGGTACAGTAAGTAAGATTCAGGAAAATAGCATAAGTTATACCTCAGATTTATGTTGTATTTGTTTCACCATGTCAATTTCCAGGTCACGACTATTATGCACTTGATTCAGATAGCCCGAGACTATATCACCAATACTTAAGTGAGTATAATCAGTAATGTCCTGCTTGGCCTTTCGGCGTTCGGCAAGTTCTTCCTTGGCAGAACATTTGGCAAGGACAGTAGGCCGCCCCGGTTCAACAAATTAACTTTTCAAATATTCAACTTCTGGGTCAGTCGTCTTGACCGGGCTAGGAGCTTCCGGATTATCAGAGTTGTTGTTAGCATCTTCGGCAGGCGGATCAGAGATTGGCACCGGAATGTCAGAAGCCGGTTCAGGCGGCGGTTGATGGGTGGAGCTGTCAGGAGCAGACATGTATGGCGCCGGTCCAGTAACAATTGGGTCTTGGGACGGCTTATTCTTCCTTGCCCTCTTGCTGGGCTTCACTCGCATGCTGTCAATAAAGGTAGAAGGATGAATACTAAAGTATAAGTAAGGTAAAGCCTAAAGTAAACAAGGTTACATTACCCGGGGGCAGTTTTAAAAGCCGGCATGTTTGATTGCATAGACTCATCGGAAGAAGGAGAGGTATCCTGATAATTAGAGTCGGATGAATTGAGAGGTTGGCGAATTAAACCCTCCAAAGGTAAAACAGACCGTAAATCGGAGATAACCTCGGTCCAACGCTTCTGAGTTACATCGGGTAAGCCGGAGGAGAGTTCTGCATCCTGGTTGGCCCAGGTCTGCCTCCGGTTTTCAAGTTGTTGTTGCTTCAAAAGAAATTGAGGATCTTGATAAGCTAGAGGATGTGAAAATCTTACTTTCTGGGTCACCCTTCAGATTTTTTGCTTTGGCAAAGGCTCTGAGTCGGAGGAGATTATAGTTACCTCTTCGTCAACTGCTTGACTGTTCCCCATATCCTCCTGAAAGGATAGAATGTCAGTAAAATAATGACAAAGGAGTTAAGAAAATTAAAGGATTACCTCTTCATCATCCGAAGAAGTATCATCCAATTTGAATAAGTCGGAGGCGCTGGGTTTCTTCTTCTTTGAGGTTCCTGTCTTGGCGGCTTATCTTTCGGTTTTCTTGGCTGCCCTGGCTTGTTTGGCAGCCTCATGGTCATATTTGACCTTCCAGAAGTTGTCATTGGCCTGTGGAAAAGGATAAGAAATTATGAGTACAAATAAGGTATAACATAGCAAGGAGTATTTATTAAGGTTGCTAACTCACTGTAGGGGCCGGGTTCTTCTTGCAAAAGGGAAGTAAGCCGAAGGCATTACTAGTTACACTGCCCTCCTTCAGCAGTGACTGGGTTGTAGCATCTACCACATCATCTGGTAAGTCGTCAGGACTAGGACGCAGTGGGTCATCCTTCTCGCCTGTGTAAGTACACATTAAGCCGGGACGGCGGCTTAATGGAAGTACTCGCCAAGTGACCCAGACTCGGACCAGATCGATGCCGTTTAAATCGTTTCCCAAAAGCACTTTGATCTTCTTGATGGTGGGATTGAGAGGCAGACGCTCGATAGCAGTCAATTTATCCGCCAGCGGATGGTGGGACTCAAGGTGCAAGGCGCGGAAGCCGGGCAGAGGGCTCTCATCAGCCGGCGAAGTATCCTGACAGTAGAACCACGTCTGATTCCAATCTTTTGGATGACTCGGCAGTTCAGCGTAAGGAAAAAGGCAGTCTCTCCACCGCTGAATCGAGATGCCGCCGAGTTCAAGACTAGGCCTGTTGGCACGTTCATTCTGCCGGTTCAAGTAGAAAAGCTCTCTGAACAAAAGCAGACTTGGCTCCTCTCCCAGGTACACCTCGCAGAAGACTTGGAAATTGCAAATATTTGACACGGAATTGGGTCCAATGTCTTGAGGTCTAAGATCAAAGAAATTCAAAACTTCCCTGAAGAATTTTGAGCCGGGAGGGGCAAATCCCGGTTCATGTGATCCGTAAAAACTATCACCTCCCCTTCTTTGGGTTGAGGCCTTTCTTCAGACGGGTCTGGGGCACGATAAGACATGACCTCCTTTTTTGGCAGATGGCCAGATTTCATAAATTCAGACATGCTCTTTGTGACTATGGATGGAACCCAATTACAGGTCACAGGATCTTTCGCCGCCTTAGGTGCCATGACAACAGTTGGCCTACGACAAAATAAGAGGTTCCGGTTCAATTTTAACCCGGGAGAAAATATCTTAATTATTCAAGGTGGCGACTTAAGAAGGGGCCTAATGATATGAGGATAACTACGCAACAGTATTTAAGCCGCCAAGCGTATCAAAAGCAGTTCAAACTTCTTAAGGTCGTGAGAAGCAAGTAAGGTTAACAGGCTAGTGTCATCTATTTAAGCCAGCTACACAGACAGTTGAGTTTAAGCATATTTGACAGAAGTAGGTTTCCGGGTGATACAAACCGGTTTCACAATCTGCTACTCTCATTTGAGATCAAAAAGTTGTTCTGACAAGAAAAATTTATAGACCTAAGATTGACGCAGATGAAGTTTAAAAGCTCGAATGAGGCCTCTGTATAGCCGAAAGGGATCTATCTGCGTTCAAAGTAGGTGTGGAAAATCTACCGCATCGGTTTTTACCATCTCCAAGATCAAGAAAAGCGGAGGTGATGGAATCTATGAAAGGGAACTGCTAACAGCGAAGAACGCGAAGAACTCGAAGGTCCTAATGTGGATCTAAGAAGCAGGAAAGAGGAGACTTACGGATGCAGGGTCGCAGCGGAGGGTCGTCGTGTTTTTTTGGTCAGACCAGGTTGATGCAGCGGCCAGAGTTGGTGAGGATGAGATCTGCGACGGCGGCGGCGGCAGAGCTCGAGCGACAGAGAAGTGGCGAGAGAAGAAGAAGACTGGAAGGAGGAGAATGGTAAGACCTAGGTCGCACCTATTTATAAGGAAAGGATAACTAAGACGGCACGGGAAACGAGGAGATAAAAGTTATTATCCAGCGGCCCCGACGCCTCGGTTTTCGGAACAGTCAATAAAGGCAGAGATCCGTTGGAGGATACGGTGGAATAAAAAAAGAATTTAAGAGAGGATGACGTCACGACGGGTTAACACGGATCCGAAAGATGACATCATAACGGGTTAAATAATACTTTTTGCACAGTCGGAAGACTGAAGATTTATGTTTTAAGGTATTTTAAGATTGACATGAACATGTTCAAATCAATCTGGGGCCTAATGTTGGGGATATAACTATTTGTGTAAGCCGCCCAGGAAGGGCCGGGTTACGCAAAGAGGACTCACCAGAAAGAAGCCCAAGACCAAGCATGAAGATGGCGGTTCAATAAAGGGTTTAAAGCCCACGGGCGACTTAAGGCCCGTTGTAATAAACTGCCATAATGGTGTGACTTGTATCATAAGGTAGATTTAACTAGTCACCGAGTCAGACACTGTTTATAAGCCGGCCGGGACTCTGTAAGCCACAGGGCGTCAACCCGTGTATATAAGGGGACAACCTGCTGGCGGCTTAGGGCAAGAAACAACTCATCGACAGCCAAGCATAGCGTATCTCGCTCCCCGGTCATCGAAACATTAATACCAACCCAACTAGACGTAGGCCTTACCTTCACCGTAAGGGGTCGAACTAGTATAAACCTCTCGAGTCCTTTGTCCCGATCAACCCTTTTAAGCTTCCTAGTTGCGATGGCTCCACAACTAAGTCCTTTCACGAGGACATCTTACGTGACAATTCCACGACAGTATGTACCAGTAGCTATGTGTTTGATCTCTCTCTCTCGTGTTCTCTCTATCACACGATCATGATGTATCGCGAGATTTGCTATTATAGTTGGATCTTATGATGTTTCTCCCCCTCTACTCTCTTGTGATGAATTGAGTTTCCCTATTGAAGTTATCTTATCGGATTGAGTCTTTGATTTGAGCACACTTGATGTATGTCTTGCCGTGTTTATCTGTGGTGACAATGGGATTTCACGTGCCACTTGATGTATGTTTTGGTGACCAACTTGCGGGTTCCGCCCGTGAACCTATGCATAGGGGTTGGCATACGTTTTCTTGACTCTCTGGTAGAAACTTTGGGGCACTCTTTGAAGTACTTTTATGTTGGTTGGATGAATCGGAGATTGTGTGATGCATATCGTATAATCATGCCCACGGATACTTGAGGTGATAATGGAGTATCTAGGTGACATTAGGGTTTTGGTAGATTTGTGTCTTAAGGAGTTATTCTAGTACGAACTCTTGAATAGATTGATCCGAAAGAATAACTATGAGGTGGTTACGTACCCTACCATAATCTCCACGTTTGTTCTCCGCTATTAGTGGCTTTGGAGTGACTCTTTGTTGCATGTTGAGGGATTGTTATATGATCTATCTATGTTATTATTGTTGAGAGAACTTGCACTAGTGAAAGTATGAACCCTAGGCCTTCTTTCCTATCATTGCAATACCGTTTACGCTCACTTTTATCATTAGTTACCTTGCTGTTTTTATTATTTCAGATTACAAAAACCTATATCTACCATCCATATTGCACTTGTATCACCATCTCTTCGCCGAACTAGTGCACCTATACAATTTACCATTGTATTGGGTGTGTTGGGGACACAAGAGACTCTTTGCTATTTGGTTGCAGGGTTGTTTGGAGAGACCATCTTCATCCTACGCCTCCCACGGATTGATAAACCTTAGGTCATCCACTTGAGGAAAATTTGCTACTGTCCTACAAACCTGTGCACTTGCAGGCCCAACAATGTCTACAAGAAGAAGGTTGGGTAGTAGACATCAATGACCCCCACGTCACGCACGACCCTCCACGTCGCGCATTCAATGCGGGTCGTGGGGAAGCGTAGCGGACGAAAAAAGTTACCGCGGTAAAAATCTGCCCCGCCTGCCCACGCACCGTTTTGGGCCTAGCCCAACAACGCGTCGCGCTTATGTGTGGCCCAGGCTCGGGGGCTCCTGTCGGTGTACAAAAGTAGGGGCTCTCTTTTGTACCCCTCTACTTGTGCACGGCCAGTCAGAGCCGCGCCCACGGCCACACTTAGCAGGGCAGAGGAGGGAAGCCAAAGGCGCAAGGCAATCAAGGCAACACCAAGACCAGAGACACGAAGAAGCAAGAGGGTGAGGTAGACTCCCCCGGCAAGACCCTTGCTGAGGCAGCCTCCGCAGTCCCGGCAAGAGCCTTGCCGGGGCAACTTGCCCAGCGCTAATGGAACGCGCCACCCTTGAGCCCGAGGGTTCCAACACCATCGACCACATTGGAACCAAGGCTCGGGAGGCACCTCAATGGTGGCATGCAGATCTTTGTGAAGATCATAAGCACACAAGATCAGATGAGGACCGGAAGACAATGATCCTCGGCAAGATCCCTGTCGAGGAAATCCACGAGACCTCCAGCAAGATCCTTGCCGAGGACATTAACGGGGCTGCGGCCAGGACCACATCTGCCAAGACTCCACCGCCGTTCCCATGCAACTACTAGCTCAGCCAGCCAGGCGAGCACCTGCGTGGTGACATGCAGCCTCTTGACCGACTTAGCAAGCACCTGTGTGGTGGCATGCAGGTCTTTATGAAGACCCTGCCACCGCACCAGCTCAGTAGCCTGCCAGCTTGCATGGGGTTGCACGCCTCATTGACCTGGGCGTGTGTCGAAGCAAGGCAAAGCAGTGACAGCTGGGACGAGCTTCCACGTCATCCCCGATAAAGCAAGAAGGGCACGTCGGCGACGCATTAAATGCGTTTGTCCGACAGGGCCAGAGGATAGACTCAGCCACTATACACCTTTCCACCTCCTGTGTGCCACTGTGGCGTCCCCTTTTTCTATAAAAGGAGGCCCAGGGAATACTGGAGAGGGATTCGGACCTTTTGAGCAAGGCACACGTCATAGCTAGTTTAAGAACACAAGAACACTCAAATATACACCAAAGCAGGACTAGGGTATTACGCATCCTTGCGGCCCGTACCTGGGTAAACGATCCTTGTGCTGGCTCCTAGACCCGCTCTTTCCACAACCCCACGCCCACCGACCGTAGTAGGGATTCCAGTGATCCCATAGGTGTCGTTTCCCACCGACAATCATCAATCATAAGTTCCTCTCTCATAATAATTTTCAGTAGCATCATGAATAGAATCATCAATATAACCATCACACAAAGCATTCTTTTCATCATGCACAAGCATAAAAGATTGATTACTCTTTATGGCATACATGTCATCATACTAATCATCATAGATAACAACATTATTTTCATAGTCAATTGAAACCTCTTCCAAAATAGTGGATGTATCACTCAATAAAGTCATGTCCTCTCCAAATCCACTTTCATCAATATTGTAATAAGATTCAACACCCTCCAAAATAGTGGGATCACTACTACCTAGAGTTGACACTCTTCCAAACCCACTTTCATCATTGTAATCATCATAAATAGGAGGCATGCTATCATCATAATAAATTTTCTTATCGAAAGTAGAAGGAATCAAAGGATCATATTCATTATGCAAAGCATCCCCAAGCTTGGGACAAGCATTATTTTCAGCAAATAAATGTTCAAGCATTTCATACTCGTCAAACATAGCATCCCCAAGCTTGTGGTTTTGCATATCATCATAATCATTCTTATCAATAGCATGAATGGCACCAATAGCATAGTAAATATTATTATCATATTATTCCAAGAAACTGCCAAGAAGATTTTCAAGATCATAAGAGGCATCATTGTCTTCCCAATCATAATCAACACAACAAGAAGTAGGCATCACAAAATCATACTCAATATCATCATCCTCCATCAACATATTTGATTCACTTTCATGAGGCACAATGGTGATAGGAGCAATATTACTTGGGAGAGTTACCTTTTACCTTTTATTTTTCTTATTCACTACCTCAGTGTGGGTTTAATCAATTTTTTTGAGCTTCTTGTTGAAGAGATTGATTGGATAGGAAGCTCCTCCTCGTTACCCGATTCATCATAAGAAACACTACTAGGAGGGTATTGGGAAATATTTTCCCTTTCATTAGTACTCTCTTCATATTCTATTTGTTTTCTTGTCTTTAGATAGTTGGCAATATAAGGATTCTCCATGCAATTTACCGCCCAAAACATATAAATTTCCTCTAGATAAAAATCAAGAAATCTATTGAGATTAAATTTTGGAACACCCTTAGTTATACGTTTCATTTCTTCATACCCCAAAAGAAGACTAAGCTCTTTATGATGCTCAAGGGTAATCAAGTTATCACAATTTTTGGACACGATTTGATCATGAAACAAATAGCATTGGAGATTTAAATGACCACGTTCATTGCAAACTTCACAAGGATGGCGAAAAAAATTAAATCTATCAGCACAATCATCTAGCCTCTCTTGCAACTTTTTCATTTCTAAATATTTATTCTTCTTACAAAATCTATCTTCCCTTTTTGGTATGTGTGTGCACTCCCAATTACCCTGCAAAAATTGACATCCTTGTAGGAGACATCATTATCATGGGTAGTGCAATCATCATTAGTATCACTAGTTATCAACCCATGCACCTGCATGGGCTAACGACCTTGAGCCGGAAAACTTCGTGTTTACTACCTCTCTCTTAGTTTACAGGGCGTGTGCGTACCCCTAGGTCGTCAATTTGACCAACCTAATACATGTCATATTTTACAAAAAATATACCAACATAAACTTCGGAGTTTCTACTTTCAAAAGGCATAATTTTTGTGTTATATAGTTTATATTAGGGTGATAAAATTGGCAACCTAGATATACGCGTAGGACTTGTAAACTGAAACGGAGGTAGTAGTATAGTTTGGAAAAAGACTAAACGTCGTAATAGAGTTCACAATTTCTAACTATAGATGTACTTTTCAAAACCATGGTCACATAATTTAGCCTCGAATCAATGCACAACCATAATTAGTGATAATGTATAAATTTGATGAACCAATGCGATGTATTATATCCTAATAATAAGAGTAAAAATTAAAAAAAGTATTGAGGGTGCATCCCAAAACTCTTGGCTTTTTAGGTCCATATTAAATCTTTTTTTCCACGGGGTAGTCCGGCTTAAATCTATTGTCTGTACAAAAAAATACACTTATCTATCACATATAATTTTTTTGGCGGTGAAGTTTCTTTGAGTTGCTTTTGCGGGATATCTATCATGTACGACTTGTACGCATGCATTCTGGACTATGACCGACTATTATACACATGCAAATTCTCTATGTATGGATCTCCTTGCTAAGTAGTACATCACGCCAATCTAATCCATCCATGGAAACGTGTTGGTATGGGTCCCTTTTTTTTATTGTTATACCTTGGTAGCAGGGTGTACCGTGTCTATTTTGGAAGCTGTACATGGACATCTTTTTGTACCGTAACCTCATAGGACTGCTATGTGAAACGTCTAGATTTCTATTACGCTTATTGTTGCGCTTATTTCTTAAATATCTTAAATATGAAATTTAGGCATTTTTCAAAAAAATACTTGCACTTCATTCCCTGACCTCTGAATCGCCGTTGGTTTTTGATGTACTTGCATGGTTTAGAATTATTATTTTTAATATAATCTAGGATTTATGCATTAATTATATTTTTGACATATATTTATAAATGTTTTGACATTATTTTTTCATATTTTCACATACTATACGCATTGTCACATGCACATCTGAGAGTATATAGTTAATTAAGTGTGATTTATAGACATGATTAGTACAGTACATGTATACATGCGTTGTGGCTTGTGCGTGTGCGGTGATTTCTGGATGAAAAAAATTTAGACCACGTACCTACACCTAGATGTGCACAACACACTGAAGCACTAAACGCTGATTTTCAGCTAGCTAGGTGACCAACATTGGTCTGTGATTTTTTATTCGTGAAAAAAAGTGAGCAACGTTGATTTGTAATTTTTTTACTCATGATGTCCACATGGGTAACTTCATTGGATATGGTTTCGGAAAGAAACATGTTTACTTTATTCCATGATTTTGGTTTGTACGCTTCGTTCCTATCTTACCACGTATGGACTCTTTGAATGTGACCTTCCTTTAAAAGTATGTACTGTGAAACATGAGAATTATATCTCGTTTAATCCTAGACGTAAATTTAAGATCTAATGATTAATTATAAAGGGTTATTAAGGATTAACGTGGAGCCTCGTATGGTGCCTCCAATTAGTAAATATAAGATGGATATTAAAGGAATTCATACTAACAATATTGCAATCATGCTCATCATCCAAAGTTTTTATGCCATAAATTTTGTTGCATTCTTTTTCTAGCAATTGAGCACAATTATTGGAATCCTTATTCTCAAGATAGACACTATAAAGATAACGAACAACTTGAGGTAACCCAATCTCCATTTTTGTAGTTTTCTTTTTATAAACCAAACTAGTGATAAAACAAGAAAATAAAAGATTCAATTGCAAGATCTAAAGATATACCTTCATGCACTCACCTCCCCGGCAACAGCGACAGAAATGACCTTGATGTCTACTATGCAACTTTATTCCTGTAGACTCGTGTTGGGCCTCCAAGCGCAGAGTTTTGTAGATAGTAACAATTTTCCCTCAAGTGGATGACCTAAGGTTTATCAATCCGTGGGAGGAGTATGATGAAGATAGTCTCTCTCAAGCAACCCTGCAATCAAATACAAGAAATCTCTTGTGTCCCCAACACGCCCAATACAATGGCAAATTGTATAGGTGCACTAGTACGGCGAAGAGATAGTGATAAAAGTGCAGTATGGATAGTAGATATGAGTTTTTGTAGTGCGAACAATAAAAAACAGCAAGGTAGTAAATAGTAAAATGGAGCACAAATGGTATTGCAATGATGGAAAATGAGGCCTAGGGTGCATACTTTCAGTAGTGCAATCTCTCAACAATGCTAACATAGTTGGATCAAATGATTATCCCTCAAAGTGCAATAAAGAATCACTCTCGAGTTCCTATTAGCGGAGAACAAAAGATAGAAATTTTTTGTAGGGTACGAAACCACCTCAAAGCTATTCTTTCCGATCAATCTATCCTAGAGTTCGTACTAAAATAACACAAAGCTATTCTTCCCGATCAATCTAACAAAGAGTTCGTACTAAAATAACACCATATGACACACATCAACCAACTCTAATGTCACCTAGATACTCCAATGTTACCACAAGTATCCGTGAGATAATTCTACGATATGCATCAAACAACTTCATGATCATAATATTCAATCCACACAAAGAACTACAAGGAGACCCCAAAGTTTCTATCGGAGAAAAGATAATAAAAACATGCATCAACCCCTATGCATAGATTACCCCAATGTCACCTCGGCAATCTGCAAGTTGAGTGCCATAACATATATCAAGTGGATCAATATGATACCCCATTGTCACCTCAAGTATTCATACCGCAAGACATATATCATGTGTTCTCAGATCTGAACATTCAATCCGACAATACAAAACTTCAAAGGGTAAAGATTCAATTCATCACAACAAGAGTAGAGAGGGGAGAAACATCATATGATCCATCTATGTTAACAAAGCCCATGATACATCAAGATTGTGACATCTCAAGATCACGAGAGAGAGAGAGAGAGAGAGAGAGATTAAACACATAGCTACCATACAAACCCTCAGCCCCAAGAGTGGACTACTCCCTCCTCATCGTGGTGGCCGTCAGGATGATGAAGATGGCCACCGGTGATGATCTCCCCCTCCGGCAGGATGCTGGAACGGGCTCCCGATTGGTTTTCGGTGGCTACAAATGCTTGCGGCGGCGGAACTTCCGATCTAGGATCTTCGTAAGGGTTTTTGGAATATTTGAGAATTTATAGGGCGAAGAGGGGCTGCGGGAGGCCACCGAGGTGGGCACAACCCACCGGGGTGCGCCTGGGGGCCCAGGCGTGCCCTGGTGGGTTGTGCCCCCCTTGGGGCACCCCCCAAGTGCTGCTCTAGCCCATTGGTGGTCTTCTGGTCCATAAAAAATCCACAAAAAATTTTGCGGTGTTTGCACTCCGTTTGATATTGATTTCCTGCGATGTAAAAAACAAGCAAAAAACAACAACTGTCACTGGGCACTGGGTCAATAGGTTAGTCCCAAAAATGATATAAAGTGGCTAAAATGATTATAAAACATCCAACAATGATAATATATCAGCATGAATACTTCATAAATTATAGATACGTTGGAGACGTATCACTATTCCATAATTAGTCATATGTGCTTATGGAAAGAACTTCCATGACATATTTTGTCCTACCCCCCGTGGCAGCAGGGTCCTATTGGAAACTAAGGGATATTAAGGCCTCCTTTTCATAGAGAACCCGAACAAAGCATTAGCACATAGTGAATACATGAACTCCTCAAACTACGGTCATCATAGGGAGTGGTCACGACTATTGTCACTCCGGGGTTCCCAGATCATAACACGTAGTAGGTGACTATAACTTGCAAGATTAGATCTAGAACATGGATATAATGGTGATAACATAAACGGTTTAGATCTGAAATCATGGCACCCAGGCCCAAAGTGACAAGCATTAACCATGACAAAGTCATAGCAACATCAATCTCAGAACATAATGGATACTAGGGATCCAGCCCTAACAAAACTAACTTGGTTACATGATGAATCTCATCCAACTCCTCACCGACCAGCGAGCCTACGAAGGAATTACTCACTCCCGGTGGGGAGGATCATGAAATTGGCGATGGAGAAGGGTTGGTGATGATGAAGATCGAAGATCCCCCTCTCGAGAGCACCAAATGGACTCCAGATCTGGCCTCCCGATGAAGAATAGGAGAGGCAGCGGCTTCGTCTGGTGGAACGCGAGAATTCTTTCGCCCTGTTTTTTTTTTGAAAAATAGGATTTCATAGCGTCGTATTCATGGTCTGCAGGGCCACCAGGTCGGGATAACCCACCTGGGCGCGCCTAGAGGGGGTGGCGCGCCCTGGTGGGCTGTGCCCACCCAGGTGCCCCCCTCTGGTGGTTCATGGCCCCATAAATTCTCTTTTATTGTATAAAAAATCCTTGCAAAGTTTTGTTCCATTCCGAGAACTTTTATTTCTGCACAAAACAACACCATGGTAGTTCTATTGAAAACAGCGTTAGTCCGGATTAGTTTCATTCAAATCATGAACATTAGAGTCCAAAACAAGAGGAAAACCATTAGGAAAAGTAGATACGACGGAGACGTATCACTCCTCACCAGCTCCTCTTCGGTGTGGCCCCATCTTACAATGGACTTTGCATCTTCGGGTGTCTCTGTTATCCTAGCACCGCGTCCACCACTCCTCATAAACTCACTCCATGGTCGGTTCCTTGCATCTTTCTTGGTTGCCCTCCCAACACCAAAGGTTACCGGTGCTATGAGTGTCCCACCGCGTTTATACATCACGGCACGTGTACTTTGATGAGCTGGTGTTCCCTTTTCAGCAGGTACCATCCTTCGGCTCCTCCCGGGTCGTGGCTCGCCCCTGCCACCACCTACAGTGGGCCGCCCCCTTCGCCGAGCACCGCCCCGGCCCTGCCCGCGCCCTCTGGCCTAGCTGCCCCTCGAGGGCCCCCAGACGCCATGGTTCTGTCTGCCCCCTCTAGCGGCGCCTCGGGCGTGGCCGCCCCCTCAGGTGCCCCTGCCGCCACGGTCTCCGGCTCGGTCCCGCCGAGCGCTGCATCTCCTGGCCTGGCAGCTGCGGGCTCTTTGGTGTTCTCGGAGACCGGCTCGACCTTCTCATCACTGGTCTCCCCTTCGGCTCTACCGGTGGAGGATGCACCCCTCATTGGTGTGGTAACTCGGGTTCAGACCAGGACATTTCGTCCTAGCACACGCTAAACCACCAACGAGTACGTGTGTGTTGTGTCCACCTCGGCACCGTCTCCGCTAACCACCTCCGCTTGCGCAGCCCTTCGGATCCGAATGGGCTCGCTGCGATGGGTGAGGAGTTCGACGCCCTGCAGCGCAACTGTACGTGGCAGCTTGTCCCGCGGCCTCCCAACGCCAATGTTATCACTGACAAGTGGGTTTTCCGCCACAAGACTCGCCCCGACGGCCCCCACGAGTGCTATAAGGCGCGTTGGGTGGTGCACGGGTTTCGGCAGCGTGTCGCCGTGGACTTCACCGACACCTTTGCCACGGTTGTCAAACTGGGCACGATTTGCGCCGTTCTCCAGCTGGTTGTTTCTCGTGCCTGGCCCATTCACCAGCTTGATGTGTCCAATGCTTTCTTGCATGGTCACCTCGATGAGCAGGTGTTCTGTCAGCAGCCCACTAGTTTCCTCGACACCACCTATCCGGACCATGTGTGCTTGCTCTCTCGTTCTCTTTATGGGTTGAAGCAGGCACATCGGACTTGGTACCAACGTATTGCAGCCTTCCTTCAGTAGGAGGGGTTCACGTCCACACGGTCTGATGCCTCCCTGTTTGTTTATCATTAGGGCACACTATTGCGTACCTCCTCCTGTACGTCAATGACATCATCCTGACTGCATCCTCACTAGCGCTCCTTAAGCAGATCACCGCTCGACTCGGCACCGAGTTTTCCCTCAAGGACTTGGGGGCTCTCCACTACTTCCTCGGCATCAAGGTCGTTTTCTGGGCCACTGGATTCTTTCCGCATCAGCAAAAGTACGCCTATGAGCTACTTGAGCGAACCGGCATGCTTAATTGCAAGCCCACTTCCACGCTTGTCGATACGAAGGCTAAGGTGTCCGCCGTCGAGGATTCTCCGGCTTTTGACGCTCCCTTCTACCACTCCATCTTCGATGCTCTTTAGTACCTCATGCTGACGCGGCCGGATCTTCAGTACGATGTTCAGTAGGTGTGCCTTCACATGCACGCCCCCGTGACACTCATTGGGCTTTGGTGAAACATATTCTTCGGTACATACGGGGCACCATGGCTATGGGTCTCACTCTGACGGCGTTCACTGACAATGACCTCGCCGCCTACTCCGACGCTGACTGGGTCGGATGCCCCGACACTCGATGCTCCACCTCCGGTTACTGCGTCTACCTCGGGCCCTCTTTGATCTCGTGGTCGTCTAAACGATAACCCAGGATTTCACGATCGAGTACCAAGGTCGAGTACAGGGTTGTGGCCAACACCGTCGCGGAGTGCTCTTGGCTCCGACATCTACTTCAAGAGTTGCCATGTGAGGTTCCCAAGGCCATGATTGTCTACTGTGACAACGTCTCCACGCTCTACCTCTCTGCCAACCCTATTCATCATCGCTCGACGAAGCATATTGAGCTCGACATCCACTTCGTCCGGGAGCATGTTGCACTTGGCTGCGTTCGAGTCTTGCATGTACCCACTGATCAGCAGTTCGTCCATGTCATGACGAAGGGACTGCCTACCTCGACTTTCGAGGGCTTTCGGTCCAGTCTTTGCGTCTCCGGGGACGCTTCGGCTGCGGGAGGGGTGTTGAACATGTACATACGTGTATAGGTCTAGGTTTTGTAGGTTGCACCTGTCGCGTCTCTCTCCCCCTGTAACTAGTTGTATCTTGGGAGACAAGACACCAGGCGCACCCCTTGTACCTATATATATGCCTAGTCCATGATCAATGAGAATCATCGGTGCACACAATCCCTCTCTCCCAAACTTACACTAGCCTATCTCTCGGAGGCTAATTAGTGACAATATAATCAGGGCTTATGAATGTTCACATTTTACAAGAGGTGTAAGTCCAAGTCTAATAGTCCATGTGCTCTAAACATGGATATGATGAAAGCTTACGACAGACTTGAGTGGACGTATCTGAATGCAATCTTGGGTAAGTTGGGCTTTGCACAAACATGGATCAATATACTAATGGTTATGATTAAATATGTTTCTTTCTTGGTTCTTTTTAATGAAGAAAAACTTGAACAGTTTAAACCTACAGGAGGATTTGGTACGGAGACCCAATCGCCGGCTATGTTCTTTTGGTCGCACCCGGAGGGCCTTTCGTGCCTTTTGAAATCTAGTTCTCAGTCATCTAGTTTTGTGGGAGTTAAAGTGGCGCTGACAGCTCCGGGTGTCAACCACCTTCTCTTTGCTGATGATAGACTGCTGTTGTTCAAGGCGAGTAATGAAGGACGGTTGCTGTGTCAAACTTGTTGGAAGCCTATTGCAATGCTTCTGGTTAGAGGGTGAACAATGACAAATCATCAATCTTCTTTAGTAAGAGATGCCCGCAAACAACCAGAGATAGTATAAAAGCTTCTCTCAATGTTTACAATGAGCAATTTAATTAGTGAGAGGTATTTGGGCATGGCAACCGATGTGGGACATTCCAAAAACGGCACATTTAACTGCTGCTAGCATATGCAGGGAAGGAGGTCCTGATCAAGGCTGTTGCACAAGCGATACCAATTTATTCTATGACATGTTTCAAGCTGCTGAGGGGAATATGTGAGAGTGTGACTTTCACTTGTTTATAGACCTTGAACGTTGCACTTGAGCTATTGATGGATTGCTTTACTCAACAGCCAACAAAAAAAGGCTCACATCACTTCACTAGAATAGATTTGTTAAATACGAGTTGACAAGTCGAACCAAGTCCTTTGTTCTTCTTTTGCAGGGATATGCCACACTTCAATGAGAGATTGGCATCTTAGAGCAAGTCTAGCCAATCCCCTAAAATTTAGAGTAAATGGTTGAGTATCCTTTAGTAGAGTAATTTTACTACTCTAATTTTTTGGTGTTCCTAACCGAACCCCAAAACTTAGCGACACAAATTCAAAATTTAGTGCAAATTCAAAATATTTTACATTTGAAAGGTTTAAGCTACTACATACTCCCTCTGTTTCTAAATATAAGACATTTTAGAGATTTCAATTGGACTACATACAAATGTATATAGACGCATTTTAGAGTGTAGATTCACTCATTTTGTACCATTTCTAGTCCGTATTGAAATCTCAAAAGGTCTTATATTTAGGAACGGAGGGAGTAGAACTTAACTAAAATAATTTTGGTGAAAATTCAAAATATTTTTACATAAAACTTACTAAAACTAAATCAAAAATTCAAAACCTAGTCGTCATCCGACTCTTCGCCGAGTCTCTTCCAATCACTTCTACTCAACCTTTTGATCATTGGGTCGGCGCTGCTGTAGTCGTTGTTGTTGTTGTTGTCTCCTCCTTCGTCGTTGGAGAGGTCGATGTCATCTATCCTTCCCACCGCATACTCCACATACAGCTGGCGCTCCACCTCGATGCGCTCCAGGGTGCAACGTCAGAGCTCCGCCTTCAGAAGTAGAAAAAGGGCCATTCGAACCGGTTCGTGAGTGCCATTTGTCCCGGTTCATGAACCAGGATTAAAGTGTCATAACTAAAGCCCTCCACCTTTAGTCCCAGTTCGATTGGGAACTGGGACAGATCGGGCTCCACGTGGTCGTAGCGGCTTGCCCAGGCAGGGGGACCTTTTGTCCCGGTTGGTGCCACCAACCGGGACAAAAAGGCCTCCATGCGTTAGCAGTTCAGGGGATGGGTTTGTTTTTTTCTGAAAGGGGGGTGTGGTTTGGGGGGTTTTGTAGGGTTAATTTAGGGATTTCATATATTGTGTTAGCTAGCTAATAGAGAGGAGTGTCCTCTCTTATCTCCGTGCTTGGTCGACGCTACATATAGACAGGACTCGACACGCTAGCTAGCTAGTAAGCAAATGAAGGAAACCATTAAGTACAGAAGATCGTCATGAACACAGAGAAGTGATCGACCTCTCCTTCTCTGATAGATTGATCGAACAACAAGTTTTCGTATATCTATCCGACGCTACTGGCTACATATATATACAATATAAGATCTCTTACGTCCCCTAACATCTGAACTCAACTTCCACATGGTATTCTCCGTGTTTGTCGATGACGTGGTCAAGAAAGAATCCCGCCAATTCCTCTTGAATTGCTCGTATGCAATCTTGTGGTAGTAGTTCATCCCGCGTCTGCCACATCTAATTTTAAGAAGGGGGTCAATACATATATATGAATGAAACTGAACACAAATGATGGTAATAAAATAAAATTGTGAATATTATTGCTTACGCACTTCATATTGTTGTTTCGAGTAGCCCCGCTCACAGGTGGTGTGGTGGATGAACTAGCAAATGTATTATCCACACAAATCATTCCTGAGTTCCTGCCACAACCACTTTACAAGAAATATAGGTCAATCAAACTGATAAGCAAGCATGCTAAATGGTATTGATGAAACTAGGTAGAATCAATGGAAGATGCGCAGAACTAGCTAGTAGCTAGTACTTACTTTCGGGTGGTCAAATCGCAGTTGCGCCGGCAGTCCCGGAGCTTGTGCGGTGAAATTTTTCCAAACCCTGCCAGACAAAGAAAACAAGTACTTGATATCAGGAAATGAACAAAATGCCGATATAGTGCGATAATGATTGATTGAACTTACTTCGCGAGAATTTTAGTCATGGTCGCATACTCCTCCTGATTTTTTCGTTTGGAGTCTATGACGGTTACTAGTCTCTGCTCAAGCTTAATCTCTAGCAGAATAAAGTGGAACCTGCGCATGCATGCATAACTCATCAATTACATTACTATAACCTCCAGTAATAAGGGAAACCGAATATGCACAAGACAGTAACACTCACTTGTATTCGTAAGGAAAGAGTATTGTAGCTTTGTTTTGATTTTGAAGTAACGATGCGAGCAACTTGGCCTCAGTTTGTCTGGCATCATGTTTAACACTCCATTCATCCATGAGATATGTGTTAATGAACCCAATATCACCTACTTGTCTTTTCTTCAATTCGGCGATCTTCAATCTGCATAATATAGTGAGGATAATTATATATACATGCAATGAAAGAGTTGAGCTATATATAGAGACTTAACTAATTAGAGAGAAGTAGTACTTACAAACAGTAGCAAGTGATGATCGTTTTATCGAGGGCCATATGATTGTAGAACTGGAAGAACTCCTCAAATGGAACTCACAACAGATCAATTCCAACAAGGTTGTGCTCCTCTTTAACCAATAGCGACAAAGTATTTTTCCCAGACTTCATGCAGATGTCCATGTACCAATCATGGAATCTTCGCATCATCGTTGTTAGGAAAGTACCAGGTCTGACGAGTGGCTTCCCGTGCTCGAACCTGAATATGTCCACCTCCATTGTTCCAAAAATTATTGCATCGTCGCCGGCCATGTAATCTCCAGGGTTGGTACCGGGTAGCACCCTCGGAAGATTAGCAATGATATCTCTAGACATATTGAGAGGGGGGCATGATTGCTTCGCTTGTCCGCCGAGCTGGGGGATTTGTTTCCCTTTTCTTTGTTCTGGTTCTGGTTGTACTGCCTCCCGTTCTAGAGGCTTGACAGGCGATGGACCGTACCTGTATTGCCTCCCGCCTCTGGCTGTACTGCTAGACGCCAGAGCAGCCGGAGCGGCTGCAGCTGTCTTCTTTCATTTGTTAATAAGCGGAGCAGCCGAAGGAGGACTGCTATGATGCGCCGGAGCAGTAGGAGCGGCGGCGTCTGTGTTCCGCCGTCTCTTACGAGGCGGCGAAGGAGGAGGCGGGCTGCTCAGATGGGCCAGAGCAGGCGGAGAAGGAGGCGGAGTACTGCCGCCCTCACGGGCTGGAGCAGGAGGAGGAGTGCCCTGATCACTCGCATGAGGAGGAGGAGGAGGCGGAGGAGGCGGAGTGCCCAGCTGACTAGTAGGAGCCATGAAGTTCAGAAGCTTGATGTGCTCCTTCCGCCATAGACACGGAGTATG
Source organism: Triticum timopheevii (assembly GCA_963921465.1). Lineage (NCBI taxonomy): Eukaryota > Viridiplantae > Streptophyta > Magnoliopsida > Poales > Poaceae > Triticum > Triticum timopheevii. The sequence continues at coordinate 129,887,337 of OY997274.1, read as the reverse complement.
CATAGCAAGACCCAGCTGAGTCTCCCCATCACCTGTAGGGTGGTCAAGCTGTAGCTCCTCAAATCCCTCTGTTATTTCGTCCACCATCACAACAACATAGCCTTGTGGAATCGGACGGCAGTGAAAAGTTGCTCTGGGTGAAGGAGGGAACACAGAGCCGACAGCCGCCTTGACTTTGAGCTGATCCCATTGCGTCATAAGGTGGCACTGGTGTGAATCCATGATAAAATCCACGGGGTAGCTAGGACATGTCAAGTTAGGCTGTTGAACGAGCTCGGTGGAAGCCACGCTGCTTCTCCGCTGAGATGGCGGGGTAGCATCTTGGCCAGGATCTCGCAGCTGCTGGTTCTCACCATCTCGTTCCTCTAGCTTTCTTACCCTTGCCTTAAGCTCCTGCAGTTCGCTCTGCTCCACTTTCCTCCTCATCTCTTGGGTTTTGTAACCGCCTGCATCGGGAAACCCAACCTTCCACAGAATGGAGCCTGGCGTGCCTCGTGTTCGTCCAGGGTGCTTAGGATTCCCGAGGGCCCTTGTGAGCTCGTCTTTCTCTCTGTCGGGAACGAACTTCCCTTCCCGCACTTCGTTGATTGCTTTCTGAAGCTTCGTGATGGGTGTTGCACGTTGCTCATCCGTCCAGTAGCACTTCCCTGTTTCAGGGTTCAATATTCCACCAGCCCCGAAGAACCAAGTCCTACAATGGTCTGGCCAGTGTGATGTCTCTGGTTCGACCCCTTTAGCAATGAGGTCTTGCTCAGCCTTGTCCCACAGCGGTCTGGCCACCTGACCCCATGCGATGGTAATGCTCCTTCTTTGCAGCATTTATCTTGTTAGTCGCTGACATCTTCTTACTCCTACCCGATGTATCGTTGGCCACAAATGCGGGCCAGTGATCTCTTATCTTCTTAAATCGCCCGGTGAATTCTGGAGTCTTGTCTTGGTCGACATACGTTGTTTTCAACTCATTCTTCCACCTCCTAAATAGATCTGCCATCTTCTTGAGAGCATAGGACTTGATCAATGGCTCTATAACTGGATTCTCCGGATCCTCCTCTTCCTGTAGGGTGAAACTTACCTTCAGCGCTTTCCAAAGATCTTCTTTCTTTCTATCTTCAACAAAAGAAACTTGAAGAAGCTCTTCCTTCTTAGGCTCATTCCATAGCTCGATGCTGATCGGGATCATGTCCCTAACAAGAACCCCGCACTGAGCAGAAAATGCTTCCTTCGTCCGGAGGGGTTTAATCGGTTGGCCATCGCGCGCGATTTCTGTGATCGTGAACCTTTCATCCTGGCGTAACTTTTTCTTCGGTCCTCGTTTCTTTACTGAATTATTGCTTGATCTAGAGGGCTATATAAAAGAAGAAAGAAGAGCTAATATATGTACATACCAAAACAATTAATGCACAATTAGCTAGTCAGCACAGGCTTAATTAATATACCTCGCCGGACTTTGCAACAGCTGATCCCAACTCCGTTCGGTCACCGGAGCCGTCATCACGGTCGCCGGAACCACCATCACGATCATGACCCTCCTCCATTGTTTGATCAACGCAGCCTGCTTCCTCTCCTTGCATACCTTCTTCGATGTCGTTGAGAAATGACGCGACTACATCACCTCCGTCGCGGATTATGTTCCCCAATATCTCTTCTTGATCGAAGTATCTTTGATGATCCATACTTTCTGCAAATATTACAACATGGCAATTAATATACAAACATGAGAGATGGATATATCAAAGTTATCGGATAGGGGGTGTCGGTGTCAAAACCGGCGGATCTCGGGTAGGGGGTCCCGAACTGTGCATCTAGGCAGATGGTAACAGGAGACAAGGGACACGATGTTTTTACCCAGGTTCGGGCCCTCTCGATGGAGGTAAAACCCTACTCCTGCTTGATTGATATTGATGATATGGGTAGTACAAGAGTAGATCTACCACGAGATCAAGGAGGCTAAACCCTAGAAGCTAGCCTATGGTATGATTGTTATTCGTCCTATGGACTGAAACCCTCCAGTTTATATAGACACCGGAGAGGGCTAGGGTTACACAGAGTCGGTTACAATGGTAGGAGATCTACATATCCGTATTGCCAAGCTTGCCTTCCATGCCAAGGAAAGTCCCCTCCGGACACGGGATGAAGTCTTAAATCTTGTATCTTCATAGTCTTGGAGTCCAGCCAACGATGATAGTTCGGCTATCCGGACACCCCCTAGTCCAGGACTCCCTCAGTAGCCCTCGAACCAGGCTTCAATGACGATGAGTCCGGCGCGTATATTGTCTTCGGCGTTGCAAGGCGGGTTCTCCTCCAAATTCCATGCGCTTGCCAAATAGTGTCCGGCTTCCTTATAAATGTTGTGCTCCTTGGCTTCCACGTCCAATAATGGGCCTCTTCCACGTGTCATATGAATGCGAAAAGCCAGGGTATTTTTACATTTTACCCCCTAGCTACGCGAATAAGCTGCCTATAAGAGAGGCAAGGATCTAGATCCGAATCACACCATCCTCCTTCCGCGAGTACTCATCGAAGCGCCTCTGACAAAAATCCACTCCATCATGGACAGTCGACGCGGCTCCTCCTCTCGCGCTCCCAGCCATCAGCCAGGAGATTGGGGGAGATGTTCAGTCCCGCACAGCGAGCTAGTGACGCTCCAAGCGGAGGGATACCTTCCCCCAGCCTTCATGGTTCCGGTTCGAGCCGGACTGGCCACCTACAAAGGTGGAAAGCAGGCGGAGAGCACCCCCAATCCCTCCAAAGGAGAGTGGGTATGCTTTGTCCCTTATCTAATAAGGGGAATTGGATTTCCTATACATCCGTTTCTCCGGGGGCTCCTGGAGTTCTACGGGCTCCAGCTTCACCACCTTACACCTGCCTCCATCTTGCATATCGCGGCTTTGTAGCCCTTTGCGAGCTGTTCTTGGGCATCGAGGCCCATTTTGCGCTCTGGAAGAGATTGTTTTGCCTCGTACCCCGTTCTCACGAGGGGTCGATATGTCAAGAAGGCGTCCAAAGACTGGCCTTCAGAATGGTTTTATATGGAAGACGCCCCACTGCCGGACCCAGTTCTGATCGGCCTCCCAGAGTTCAGCAACGCTCCTCTGAAGAAACGCCTGAGTTGGCGCCCGTGGAGCCCTCAACGGGAGAATGATAGGAGCGTCCAATATCTGATGGGCCGGATAAGGTTACTGGATCATTCCGGATTAATCATGATTGGAGTCATGGCTACGTGCATCATGCAAGGGGTGCAGCCGCTCCAATATAGGGGCCACCCCATGTGGGACTTCAACGGGGAGAATGACGCCACCCGTCATGGCCGCAAGGGGCCGGGATCGGTTGCCGATCTGGTGAAGATCCTGTCCGGCTTACACAAGGGGGAGAAAGAGGACTTCCTCCGCGCGAGTCCATTGAATGGATTCTCCATGAATAACCCTCGGAGCTGGGTAAGCGGGCGTTTATCTATCCGATCCGTATTTCTAGAGTTAAGTGTCTTACTTTGTGATTTCAAAGCAGGAACTGCGTCGGGACGTAGAGGGCATACACAGCCTGACTCCACAGCCTGAGGATCTGGGACGGTCCCTGGATCCGGCCTCCGAAGAGGATCCGGACATAGAGGTGGAGCTGATCAATGGGGTGTTCCACCAACTTAGCATGGACACTGCTTTGGTCGCCATTACGGCCGACTACCCCGGTTTATCTCCGGCTTCCCAGGTAATTGTGACCATAGTCCTGACACTATTACTCATCCATGCTTATTTCTGACCACCTTATACCAACGGTGCCTCGCAGGAGGTGCCTTTAAGGTGGGAAGCCGAACCCGCGACGGCTGACCAACAAGGGTCAGGTCGGCCCAGCAGGCGGAAGAGGAGTGCGGCGCAAATCGAAACATCGCCGCAACGGTATGGCACGCCACCGTATTTAAGGGAAAGATTCCTGGGAGGTATATTAATGCTCATGACTTTTCCAGGAGAAAGAGCGCTCGCCGGACTGTGCCCGGAGAGGTTGCCAACCAAGCCTCCGCCAGCCAGGCTCCAACGCCTGGTCCGGAGGGGGAGGCGAACACAAGGCGTGAGACGGATGCTCCTCCAACGGAGGATGCCGATAGGCTGTCCGCCACCAGGTCTGAGGTGGAGAGTGCCATGAATCACAGGCGCCGCCGGACAGTTCTTCGTGACGCGTGTTTCTCCCCGGAGGCGTTGAATGCCTTTAATGCGGGAGACGCGCACCTCCGTGCCGCTCAAGATGGTTTAACCAGAGCCACGGAGCAGTATGTGAAAGACATACGGGTGAGGAATTTTAATAGTTATATATGCCAATAGCCCCCGAGACTTAAAATAGTTAGAATAACTTATTTAAGGATCATTTGTTATGCAGGATCTTACGGAGAAGAATACCCACCTGTCCCAGGAGCTTCAAGAGTGCAAGGCCCAACTTGAGGCTGCACTGGCCGCCGCAGGGGGAGCCACAGATACCCCCTCTGGTAATACATAATTTAAAAAGATAAGTAGTTTATGAAGTGCGGCGTGTGTATAAGTCTGACAATAATATTGCAGATGGTGCCGGACTAGATCCGAACAAGCAACATCTACTGCGCTAGTTGAAGGCCGGCGAGAAGGTGCTTATGAGGGTGCAGCAGGAGAGGAACAAACTCCAAGATGCCAACACCCAGCTGGGCGAAGAACTGAAAGATGTTCGGGTCCAGCTGTCTGAATCCGTGAAGGAGAGTCGGCGGCTTCGTCGCGGCATTTACAGTAAGTGCTTGAGCAAACTCTTTTGAAAAGAAGAGTTCGGCGAGGAAGTCGATTGACAGAAATGTGTCTGTAGGTGTGCTCACAGGTCGTCCTGCGGAGGAAATGCCCGGTTCAATGGGTGACCTACTTCCCGAGCTGCTGCAACTGCAAGAACATGTTTGGCAGGCGATGAACGGCGTCGTTCAGGCCTTATGGCCGTCCGTCTCCCTACCCGAGGGTCTTGGAGGGCTTGCGGAGAAGCTTCAGGGAGCACGGCAGTGCTTCCGTCTATGGAAGATATCGGCCTGCCGTCAAGGCGCCAGGGAGGCCTGGGCCATGGTGAAGACGCGGTACACGAAGGCTGATCCAAACCACATGGCCGAGGTCGGACCTGTGGGGCCCGATGGGAAGGAGATCCCTGTGAGCTTAATGTACGGCCAAGTACAGTTGGCCACTAAGTATTCCCAACGGGACTGTAAACTAGACAGCCTGTTAGATGGGATTGAAGAGGAGTACAATCAGTCAATTTGACGATGTATTTTTAAAATGACATGTAAAATGCCTTCTAGACGGATTGTAGATCGTTTGTCTTTGCGGACCTTTTTGCTTCAACCTCGGGACCCGATAGTCCGGAGTGTGTCTAAATACCCTCACGGTTATGAAAAAACCGGGGCATGCATGGAGACCAGGCGTAGGGGTCATTAGTGCTTTATCAGACAAGTGCCCAACTAGTTATGTTATATTACATGGTTAGTAAGAAACATCTTCCAGGGAGAATAGTTCCGTTAGGGGTTCCTTTCCCTGGGAGGCATGCCCTAAAGTGCATGTCTGGACTGCGAAAAGAGCAGAAAAGCATCTGGGGGCAGATAAATAAATAAGTAAGAAATTATCTTTCAAGTCACCCACCGAATATTCCCTTAAGAACACTAGCTGTCGGCTTCACCCAGTCTGAGGTACACATCCGGCTGACCCGGCAGTAACAATCGCAGAGGTGCTCCCTTTACCTCCTAGCCGAACAATCGGGAATGTAGGGGTAAGCACAGGAGCCAGGCAACCCAGCTTGGCCAAAACTTAAGTCATATCGATGCATATAATGGTGAATAAAAGGTACATGCGGAAGTGTGACGCATGTGTTGGGCATGAAGCCCGCATAAATAAGCTTTTGTTAAAGAAGCCCCCAGGTATAATGAGTGCGAGCAACACGTCAAGTGTGTGCGAACAATGCGCTGATCAGCCCACAAAAGCTTTACGAAAAAAGGAGGAAGGAAGATAGAAACAAAAGACAGCTAAAGTTTAAAATGTGGACGGAGGAAGGAGACGAACTCTAAGTCCGGTGCTAGGCGTAGAATCTTCGGAGACGGGCTGCATTCCATGGGTTCGGCTCGAGTCGGTTGTTCGATGCGTTTCGTAGACGGTATGCTCTGCCGATCAGGACTTGATCGATGATGAAGGGACCTTCCCACTTGGGCTTGAGTTTGTCCTTTTTTCTTGTCCGGCAGGCGTAGAACTAGTTCGCCAACATTGTAAGTTTTGGCCCGTACTTCTCTGCTTTGATATCTTCGAGCCTGCTACTGATAGAATGCGGAACGAGCCTTTGCCACGTCGCACTCCTCTTCCAATGCGTCCAAACTGTCCTGCTGATCCAACTCAGCTTCTCTTTCTTCGTACATGCGCACGCGAGGTGAGTCATGAATTATATCGCAGGGCAAAACTGCCTCTGCGCCGTATACCATAAAAAATGGTGTGAATCCGGTAGTGCGATTTGGCGTGGTCCACAGCCCCCAGAGTACGGAGTCGAGCTCCTCCACCCAGTGCGTGTTAGATTCCGTGAGGGACCGCACTAACCTGGGTTTAATGCCGCTCATGATTAGACCATTTGCTCGTTCGACTTAACCGTTAGTTTGAGGGTGATAGACTGAAGCGTAGTCGAGCTTGATGCCCATATTGTTGCACCAGAGTTTAACCTCGTCGGCGTGAAGTTTGTGCCGTTATCAGTGATGATGCTGTGGGGGACGCCATAATGATGTACTACCCCAGATATGAAGTCTATCACAGGTCCGGATTCGGCCGTTTTAACCGGCTTGGCCTCTATCCATTTGGTGAATTTGTCCACCATGACCAATAGGTATTTTTGCTTGTGGGTTCCCCCTTTAAGGGGTCCAACCATGTCAAGCCCCCAGACCGCGAACGGCCAGGTGATGGGTATAGTTTTGAGGGCGGTGGGTGGCATGTGGCTTCAATTAGCAAAGAGCTGGCAACCGACACATCGTTGGACTAAGTCCTGAGCATCTACCCGGGCAGTCGGCCAATAAAATCTTGTATGGAAGGCCTTGCCCACAAGGGCCCGGGCTGCGGCGTGGTGCCCGCCGAGTCCGGCGTGAATTTCAGCCAGAAGATTTCGCCCTTCCTCTTCGGAGATGCACCTTTGAAGGACTCCGGTTATGCTTTTCTTATAAAACTCTCCCTCATGGACCTTGTAGGCTTTAGATCGCCGTACTATGCAGCGGGCCTCGTTTTGGTCTTCGGGAAGTTCCTGCCTAATTAAGTAGGCTAGGAATGGTTCCGTCCACGGGGCAATGACTGCCATTATTTCGTGGGCTGAAGGTGTTATTTCATTGGCTGAGCCACCGATTGCGTCAGAATGTTCATTGTTGGGCGGTGCAGTTGGTTCCGGGTTGTTGTTTCCGGACTCCTCTTCCCATAATATGGATGGCTTAAAAAGCCCCTCCGGGAAGATGTTTGGAGGGACGGCGTCGCGCTTTGCGCCGATGCGTGCCAACACGTCGGCCGCCTGGTTATTATCCCGGGCTACATGGTGGAATTCGAGTCCTTTGAACCGAGCTGACATTTTTAAGACGGCGTTACGATAGGCTGCCATTTTTGAATCCTTGGCGTCAAAGTCTCCATTTACTTGGGATATTGCGAGGTTTGAATCCCCGCGCACCTCTAGGCATTGAATGCCCATGGAGATTGCCATCCGAAGACCATGTAGAAGGGCCTCGTATTCGGCTGCATTGTTGGAGTCCGTGTACATTATCTAAAGTACGTATTGGACTGTGTCTCCGGTTGGGGACGTCAATACGACGCCAGCCCCCAAGCCGGCCAACATTTTGGAGCCGTCGAAATGCATGATCCAATTGGAGTATGCGTCGTACTCTTTAGGGAGTTCGGCTTCGGTCCATTCAACGACGATGTCGGCAAAAACTTGCGACTTTGTAGCTCGCCGTGGTTTGTAGGTTATGTCGAATGGTAAGAGCTCAATGGCCCATTTCGCAATCCTGCCCGTCGCGTCGCGGTTGTTTATAATGTCGTTGAGAGGTACTTCGGAGGCCACTGTTATCGAACACTCTTGAAAGTAGTGTCGCAGCTTCCGGGATGCCATGAACACCGCGTACGCTATCTTTTGATAATGTGGATACCGGGACTTGCATGGAGTTAAGACAGTGGATACGTAGTACACTGGTTTTTGAAGAGGGAATTTGTGTCCTTCTGTTTCTCGTTCGAGCACCGCGCTTACAACTTGATGTGTTGCTGCGATATATAATAACATTGGTTCGCCCAAGTTGGGCGCGGCCAGGACCGGATTTGTTGCCAATATGGCCTTTATTTCTTTGATCCGGCCGTGGCAGCATCCGTCCATTCGAAGTGTTCGGTGCGCTGGAGGAGGCGATAGAGGGGCAATGCCTTTTCTCCCAAATGGGAGATGAAGCGGCTTAGAGCCGCCACGCATCCAGTCAATTTTTGTATTTGTTTGAGGTCTTTTGGGATATCCAACTGTGACAGAGCTCGCATCTTGGCTGGGTTTGCTTCAATTCCTCTACCGGATACAATGAAGCCCAAGAGCTTTCCGGCTGGTACGCCGAAAACGCATTTTTCCGGGTTGAGCTTAATGTCATATGCTCAGAGGTTGTCGAATGTGAGCCTCAAATTGTTTACTAGAGTTTCGACGTGTTTGGTCTTGATGACCACATCGTCTACGTATGCCTCCACTGTTTTGCCGATCTAGGTTGCCAGACATGTCTGAATCATGCGCTGATATGTTGCGCCGGCGTTTTTGAGCCCGAAGGGCATTGTGTTGAAGCAGAATGGTCCGTATGGAGTAATGAATGCCGTTGCGGCTTGGTCTGTTTCCGCCATCTTGATTTGATGGTATCCGGAGTATGCGTCGAGGAAGCACAATGAATCGTGCCCTGCGGTAGCATCGATGATTTGATCAATGCGGGGAAGGGGGAAAGGATCCTTTGGACAAGCCTTGTTAAGGTCTTTAAAATCAACACACAGGCGCCAGGATTTGTCCTTTTTTGGTACCATTACCAGGTTCGCTAGCCAGTCCGGATGTTTTATGTCTCTGATGAATCCGGCTTCTAATAGTTTGGCTAGCTCCTCTCCCATTGCCTGTCTTTTGGGTTCGGAAAATCGCCGAAGGGCCTGCTTGACTGGCTTGAATCCTTTTAGGATCTTTAGGCTGTGTTCTGCCAACCTGCGTGGGATTCTTGGCATATCTGAAGGGTGCCAGGCAAAGATGTCCCAATTTTCCCGAAGGAATTCTCGTAGTGCGGCGTCTAGATCAGGGTTTAATTGTGCCCCAATGGAAGCCGTCTTTGTGGGGTCTGTTGGATGGACTTGGAATTTGACTATTTCGTCCGCTGGTTTAAAAGAGGTGGACTTGGATCTCTTATCGAGTATCACATCGCCCCTGTTCACCGTGGAGCGCAGCGCAGTGAGTTTCTCTGCCGCCAGGGCTTCGGATAGTGCCTCTAGGGCTAGTGCGGCTGTCTTATTTTCGGTGCGGAGTGCTATGTCTGGATCACTGACAAGAGTGATGATTCCATTGGGCCCGGGCATTTAAAGCTTCATGTACCCATAATGGGGTATAGCTTGAAAAATTGTGAATGCCTCTCGCCCTAATAAAGCGTGATATCCGCTGCTGAATGGGGCCACTTGGAACATGACCTCCTCGGACCTGTAATTGTCCGGCGAGCCGAACACCACATCTAGTGTAATTTTTCCTGTGCAGCATGCTTCCCGACTAGGGATTATTCCTCTAAAGGTTGTGCTGCTTCGCTCAATACGGCTCCAGTCTATTTCCATTTTTCGAAGGGTTTCCTCGTAGATGACGTTTAATCCGCTGCCGCCATCCATGAGTACCTTGGTAAGACAAAAGTCGTCCACTATTGGACTGAGGACCAATGCGACTGGTGCTCGGGCTGTTCGGAATTTAGGTTTGTCGCTGGCATGGAAGGTGATAGCCGTCTCACTCCATGGATTTATTGTTGCTACTTGGTAGACTTCGGCGAGGCTGCGGAGTATTCGTTTCCGCATATTATTTGATGCGAAAGTCTCGAAGACTGTTAATACCATACTGGTACTGCCGGGCTGGTTCTCCGGGGCTAGAAGCTCTTCGCCACTTTTGGCCACCTGCTATAGTATCCAACATGCTCGAAGGCTATGTGTTGGAGTGGCGCCCTCTGTACTATGGATTTTACAGGGTCCACTGAGCCATCCCTCCAGTACGGTTCCGTGCCCTTTAGGGGGTTTTTGCTTTTTGGTTTTCGTCCCGGGTGCCTGAGCATGATGCGCCCTTTTGTTTGGGACTAGGGTTGTGTTCGGAGCCGGATTGTCCCAAAACTTAGTTTCGGTTTTCCAGGCACTCTCCATCACACAGTACTTTCATACTATGGACGCCAGGTCGGCGAAGCGTGTAATTTCGCGACGACTTATGGCGTTCATGATTCCCTTGTCCGTGCAATTGTTGCATAAAATTGAGATTGCGCTTTCCTCACGGCAGTCCTTTATCCTGTCCATAACCAGGAGGAATCTGGCCCAGTAATGATGTACTGTTTCAGTGGGCTCTTGCCGGATTTGAGATAGATCGCTTGTGTTTGGGTGGGCGGGTGGAATTAAGTCCGGAACCCCGCCCAATCTGAGGCTCAAGGGCCGAAAAGTTTCCGAATTTGGAAGCTTGGACTGCTAGATGTTGTCCAACGAGTCTGGTCCGCTGCCTGACTTTAGGTTCAGTACTTGATTGGCGTTCGTCCCTCCGCGGGAATCCGGCATGGAGGGATTAGGAATCCGGACATAGCTGGTCTTTAATATAGAAGAAGAGTCGCCGCGTTGCTCCTCTACCACGGCAATGTGGTGGGTAGCCTGGGGAGAGTTAATCTCTCTTAGATCGGTTTTAAGCCCAATCTGATCGTAGTCTGTAGCGACTCCCAGGGCGGCGATGCGATCCAAGAGCACATTTACGGAAGAGAGCTCCATCGGATCCAGCTGCTCGGCGAATTCCGAGTTGACATGAAGATCGCTTTTGATGACCTAAGAGGTCATTGTCGGAGCGGCGGCTGAACAGGCGGTCATAAGAAAACCACCTAGCCGGCTAGTTTGGCCGATGGCCAAAGCTCCCCTGGCAATGGTACCGTCTTTAAAGATGGGAAGAGGCATCCTTCCTGATTGTGACGGCACAGAGGAACTCTCAATGAAAGCACCAATGTCGGTGTCAAAACCGGCGGATCTTGGGTAGGGGGTCCCGAACTATGCGTCTAGGCGGATGGTAACAGGAGACAAGGGACACGATGTTTTTACCCAGGTTCGGGCCCTCTTGATGGAGGTAAAACCCTACTCCTGCTTGATTGATATTGATGATATGGGTAGTACAAGAGTAGATCTACCACGAGATCAAGGAGGCTAAACCCTAGAAGCCTGCCTATGGTATGATTGTTGTTCGTCCTATGGACTAAAACCCTCCGGTTTATATAGACACCGGAGAGGGCTAGGGTTACACAGAGTGGGTTACAATGGTAGGAGATCTACATATCCGTATTGCCAAGCTTGCCTTCCACGCCAAGGAAAGTCCCCTACGGACACGGGACGAAGTCTTCAATCTTGTATCTTCATAGTCTTGGAGTCCGGCCAATGATGATAGTTGGGCTATCCAGACACCCCCTAGTCCAGGACTCCCTCAGGGGTTATATCGACAATGATGACATATACATAGAAAAAATGTTATCGGGGAGGGGGTATATATATCGACCCCCCCTCTTGTCGAAGTTATCAGAGAGGGGGTATATCGACCGCCTCTCTCTCATGATTGTCCGACGTTTGTGTAGTGTCAAAGGATTCAAACAAAACCATGTCTTCATCATTAGGTGAAAGTAACAGGCGCATGATGGTACGAAGCTCTCCAAAGTTGTTTTGGAACGGAGTCCTAGATAGGATAATTCACTTTTTGGTACAAAGTACAGCAAGAGCCTTCCAAATATCGCTATTTGGAAGGCCTTTGCTAAAATTCGTACCAAAAGGCGGATCATCCTATCTGGGACTCCATTCCAAAACAACTTTGGAGAAATTCGTACCATCATGTCCCGGTTACTTCCGGCTAATGATGAAGCCATGGATTTCTTCAATACTTTGACACTAGACCACCCTCCCGACCCCTCGGCGATCCTCGACCCCTCGACGCCCCTCGACTCTCGACCCTCGACCCTCTTCCCTAGTTCACGACCCGCGACCGCTCGGCGATCCACGACCATCTACCCTAGTTCCCGACCCTCGACCCCCTCATGCCACGTTTATCTAGTGTCAAAGGATTCAACAAAACCATGTCTTCATCATTAGGCAAAAGTAACAGGCACATGATGGTACGAAGCTCTCCAAAGTTATTTTGGATCGGAATCCCAGATAGGATAATTTGCTTTTTGGTACAAAGTATAGCAAGAGCCTTCCGAATATCACTATTTGGAAGGCATGTGCTAAAATTTGTACCAAATGGCGGATTATCCTATCCAAGACTCCGTTCCAAAATAACTTTGGAGAACTTCGTACCATCATGCCCTAGTTACTTCCGGTGAATGATGAAGCCATGGATTTCTTCAATACTTTGACACTAGGAAACCTCTCGACCCCTCGGCGATCCTCGACCCCTCGGTGACCCTCGACCCCTCAACCCCTCGACGACCCTCGAACCCTCGGCCCCTTGACAACCCTCGAACCCTAGAACCCTTGAGCCCTCGACCCTCAAACCCTTGACCCTCGAACGACCTCGGCGACCCTCGACCCCTCTGTGACCCTCGCGACCCTCTAGCCTAGTTTCGGACCCTTGACCCCTCAGCGATCTTTGACCCCTCATTCCCGATAAAAAGAAGAAGAAGAAGAAGAAGAAGAAGAAGAAGAAGAAGAAGAAGAAGAAGAAGAAGAAGAAGAAGAAAATAGAGGAGAAGAAGAAAATAGAGGAGAAGAAGAAGGAATAGAGGAGAAGAAGAAAAATAGAAATTTCTATTTTTCTTATTCTCCTCTATTCCTTCTTCTCCTCTTTTTTTCCTTCTTCTTCCTCTTATTTTTTTCCTCCTCTCTTCTTCTCTTCTTCTTCTCCTTCTTCCTCTTCTTATTTTCCTTTTTCCTCTCCTTCTTTTTCTTCCTTCTTCCTCTTTTCCATACATATAAAAAGTACATACATGCATACAAAAAATACATCTAAAAACTACATATATCTAAAAAATGCATACATGCATACATATATGAACATCTAAAAACATCTAAAAATACATACATACATATGAAAATACATACATATATGAAAAATCATATATAAAAAAACCGCAACGAGGCGGCGGCGGGGGGCCAGGGTCGGAGCGGTGCTCATAGAGGGAGGCGTTGGGGAAGGGGGCGCACGGCAGGGCCGAGGGCGTCGGTGGCGGGCAGGGGTGCGTCGGGGCGGGCAGGGCCGCGTCGGGGCAGAGGTCGGCAACGAGGACGACGCGCGGCGCGGGCGAGGACAGGGGCGAGGGTGTCAGCGGCGGCGAGGCGCAGGCGAGGGTGCGTCGGCGACGAGGACGGCGGTCTCGAGGTCGGTGACGAGGACGGCGGGCTCGAGGTTGGCGGCGAGGACGGCGGCGAGGCGGCGAGGTCGGGGTAGCGGTGGCGCGGTGCGGTGATGGTGCGGGGTGGCGCGCGGCAATGGCGTTGGGGCGGCGTGGGGCACGGGCGTCAACGAGGGCGGAGATGACGGGCGAGGGCGAGGGTGGCGACGGGCGCGGGCGACGGGGCAGAGGACGGCGTCGGGGGCGGGAGAATGAGGAACTGAAACGAAAATTTCACAAGTCCTGCTTATATACATAGAGCATTGGTCCCGGTTCGTGGCACAAACCGGGACCAATGCCCCCCTTCAGTCCCGGTTGGTGCCACCAACCGGGACCAAAGGCCTCGTGCTGCCCGTGGCCAAAACTTTAGTCCCACCTCGCTAGTTGAGAGGGGCGCGCAGTGGTTTATAAGCCCCACTGCCACACCCTTCTCAAGCTCCTCTCTATTGCAGGCTTACGGGCCTAATTGTCACTGCTATGCCTGATGGGCCTACTGGGCCTTCTGCGGGCCTGAATCCTGGCCCATGGTAGGGCTTCTAGTCGTATTCAGGCCGTAGTGGCCCAGTAGGTGGCATTTTTTTATTTTTCCCAGTTTTTTTCCTATTTTTTGCATTATTTATTTTCTTCCGTTTTTTGCTTTATTTTTTAGTTCCTTTTGCTTTTAGGTAATAAAAAATATAAACTTTCTATTAGTGCCATTTGTTTTCCAATTTGAATAGTTTAAATTTGAATTTTTTGAAATTTGTGTCAATCACTAGTTTTTGAATAACTTTACTATAAACATAGATTTTTGAGTGATTCTTTTTCCTGCTATTTAATATTACTGTGTTTTATCAATATATTCAAAAACAGATTTTGTTATTTTAGTTTCTAACACAAAAATTATTTATGATAATTCTTTTTCTATTAAAGTTTCTAACAAAAAATTCTTCATGAAAATTCTTTTTGTTTTTAATATTTTGAACAGAAATACTTTGATCATAACATAATATTTTAATTGATTATTTTTGTTCATTCTTTTTGCTATTACTTCATTCTTTTTGCTTTTAGTTCATTCTTTTTGCTATTAGTTCATTCTTTTTGCTATTAGTTCATTATTTGAGATAAATGACCCTTAAATTGAAAAGCAGTACAAATGAACTCTGAAAAGGTTGAAAGTTGGCATGGTATCATCATTTCACCCACATAGCATGTGCTAAAAAGTTGAGAGGGTTACGGCAAAAACTGGATGCACTTTGTGTGCAAAATGGACAATCTCTTTCGAAGTATCAGGGTTTCGGACGGAAACTCATCTGTTACAAAGGGATTCCATTTTTTTGAACTTACTCGAACTCTAGACTTTTCTGTGTTCAAAATGCATCATTCAAAGCCACATCATCAATTTTCAACCCTCTCTGACTTCCTTTGGTATTTTTCATGCATGTACTGATTTTTTAAGGTAAATGACCCTTAAATTGAAAAGCACTACAAATGAAATTTGAAAAGGTTGAAAGTTGGCATGGTATCATCATTTCACCCACATAGCATGTGCTAAAAAGTTGAGAGGGTTACGACAAAAACTGGATTCAAAACAGACAATCTCTTTGGAAGTATTAGGGTTTCGGACGAAAACTCATCTGTTACAAAGGGATTTCATTTGTTCAAATGTAACTGCAGTGATATTCTACATCAAAGGCATCATCATAATAGTTGTTGATAGAAAGTCTTCACTTTTTCTTCGCTTGTGTTCTTTGCTTATTACGCCGTAACCATGGATAATCTTCATCGTTTAACAGGATGCTTGGGTCAGCCTTGACTTTGAAGGGAGGACTTTCATGAAACTTTTCATAATCTTCAGACACGTCTGTCTTGCCCTCCAATCCCACGATGTCTCTTTTTCCTGAAAGAACTATGTGGCGCTTTGGCTCATCGTATGATGTATCTGCTTCCTTATATTTTCTTTTCCTCGGTTTGGTAGACATGTCCTTCACATAGAAAACCCGCGCCACATCATTGGCTAGGATGAATGGCTCTCTTCTGTGTACCCCAAATTGTTCAGATCCACTGATGTCATTCCGTACTATGGGTCTACCTGTGCCCCACCTCCTGACAAATTGACCCACTTGCATTAAAGGGATCTTAATATCATTTCCATAGTCAAGTTCCCATATGTCCATTATGTAACCATAATATGTGTCCTTTCCCCTATTGGTTGCTGCATCAAAGCGGACACCACTATTTTGGTTGGTGCTCTTTTGATCTTGGGCGATCGTGTAAAATGTATTCCCATTTATCTCGTAACCTTTGTAGGTCATTACGGTCGAAGATGGTTCCCTCGCCAACGAGTACATGTCATCGGAAACAGTGTTGTCACACCTGAGACGTGTTTGGAACCAACTATTGAAACTCCTAATGTGTTCACATGTAATCCAGTCCTCACACTGGTCCGGATGTTTGGAGCGCAGAATGTTCTTGTGTTCATCGACATACGGGGTCACCAAGGTAGAATTATGTAGAACCGTGTAGTGTGCTTGAGAGCAAGAATGCCAGTCCCTACATACTATTGAGTCCCCTCCTAGCGTGCCTTTTCCACCCAGTCTCTCCTCATGCCGTGATTGAGGGAGACCTATCTTCTTAAGGTCAGGAATGAAGTCAACACAAAACCCAATGACATCCTCTGTTTGATGGCCCATGGAGATGCTTCCTTCTGGCCTAGCGCGGTTACGGACATATTTCTTTAGGACTCTCATGAACCTCTCAAAGGGGAACATATTGTGTAGAAATACAGGACCCAGAATGACAATCTCGTTGACTAGATGAACTAGGACGTGCGTCATGATATTGAAGAAAGATGGTGGGAACACCAGCTTGAAACTGACAAGACATTGTGCCACATCACTCCTTAACCTTGGTAGGATTTCTGGATCGATCACCTTCTGAGAGATTGCATTGAGGAATGAACATAGCTTCAAAAAAATGGCTAATCGAACGTTTTTTGGTAGAAGCCCCCTCAATGTAATCGGAAGTAGTTGCGTCATAATCACGTGGCAGTCATGAGACTTTAGGTTCTGAAAATTTTTCTCTGGCATATTTATTATTCCCTTTATATTCGACGAGAAGCCAGACGGGACCTTCATACTGAGAAGGCATTCAAAGAAGATTTCCTTCTCTTCTTTGGTAAGAGCGTAGCTGGCAGGACCTTCATACTGCTTTGGAGGCAAGCCGTCTTTTTCATGCAAATGTTGCAGGTCCTCCCGTGCCTCCGCTTTATCTTCTGTCTTCCCATACACGCCCAAGAAGCCTAGCAGGTTCATGCAAAGGTTCTTCGTCACGTGCATCACGTCGATCGAAGAGCGGACCTGTAGGTCTTTCCAGTAGGGTAGGTCCCAAAATATAGATTTCTTCTTCCACATGGGTGCGTTTCCCTCAGCATCATTCGGAACAGATAGTCCGCCGGGATCCTTTTCGAAGATTACTTTTAAATCATTGACCATAGCAAGTACGTGATCACCGGTACGCATGGTGGGCTTCTTCCGGTGATCTGCCTAGCCTTTGAAGTGCTTGCCTTTCTTTCGACATTGATGGTTGGTCGGAAGGAATCGACGATGCCCTAGGTAAACATTCTTCCTGTATTTGTTCAGGTATATACTTTCGGTGTCATCTAAACAGTGCGTGCATGCGTGGTATCCCTTGTTTGTCAGTCCTGAAAGGTTACTGAGAGCAGGCCAATCATTGATGGTGACAAACAGCAACGCATGAGGTCAAATTCCTCCTGTTTGTGCTCATCCCAGACACATACACCTCTTCCAGTTCACAGCTGTAAAAGTTCTTCAACTAATGGCCTTAGGTACACATCAATGTCATTGCCGAGTTGCTTAGGGCCTTGGATGAGAACTGGCATCATAATGAACTTCCGCTTCATGCACAGCCAAGGAGGAAGGTTATAGATACATAGAGTCACGGGCCAGGTGCTGTGATTGCTGCTCTGCTCCCTGAAAGGATTAATGCCATCCGCGCTTAAACGAAACCATACGTTCCTTGCGTCACCTGCAATCTCCTCCTAGTACTTACTCTCGATTTTTCTCCACTGCGACCCGTCAGCGGGTGCTCTCAACTTCCCGTCTTTCTTGCGGTCATCTCTGTGTTTCTGAACAGGCGTTTCAACCGTGGTATAGGAGCATACCGCATCACCTTGGCAGGAACCTTCTTTCGGGGGCGCTCGCCGTCAACATCACTAGGGTCATCTCGTCTGATTGTATACCACAATGCACCGCATACCGGGCATGCGTTCAAATCCTCGTACGTACCACGGTACAGGATGCAGTCATTAGGGCATGCATGTATCTTCCGCACCTCCAATCCTAGAGGGTAAACAACCTTCTTTGTTGCATACGTACTGTCGGGCAATTCGTTATCCTTTGGAAGGTTCTTCTTCAATATTTTCAGTAGCTTCTCAAATCCTTTGTCAGGCACAACATTCTCTGCCTTCCACTGCAGCAATTCCAGTATGGTACCGAGCTTTGTGTTGCCATCTTCGCAATTGGGGTACAAAACCTTTTTTGTGATCCTCTAGCATGCGATCAAACTTCACCTTCTCCTTTAGACTTTCACACTAACTCCTTGCATCAACAATGACCCGGCGGAGATCATCATCGAGCACACCGTCTGGTTCCTCTTGATCTTCAAGAGCTTCCCCCGTTGCAGCATCACCGTATTCGGGGGGCACATAGTTCTCATCGTCCTCTTCTTCTTCATTGTCTTCCATCATAACCCCTATTTCTCCGTGCTTGGTCCAAACATTATACTGTGGCATGAAACCCTTATAAAGCAGGTGGGTGTGAATGATTTTCGAGTCAGAGTAAGACTTCGTATTCCCACATACAGGGCATGGACAACACATAAAACCATTCTGCTTGTTTGCCTCAGCCACTTCGAGAAAATCATGCACGCCCTTAATGTACTCGGAGGTGTGTTTGTCACCATACATCCATTGTTGGTTCATCTGCGTGCATTATATATAATTAAGTGTGTCAAAAACCATTACAGAACATCATGAATAGATAATTAAGTGACCAAATTAATAGAAGTTCATCATCACATTAAAACCAAAGTACATACATAGTTCTCATCTAACAACATATAGCTCTCCAGAGCATCTAATTAATTAAACCATACACTGAAACTATTTAAAACATTTCAATGCCAAAACAAATGCGATCACAATCGCAACCAATGTAACAATTAATCCAACGGCATAATGATACCAAGCCTCGGTATGAATGGCATATTTTCTAATCTTTCTAATCTTCAAGCGCATTGCATCCATCTTGATCTTGTGATCATCGACGACATCCGCAACATGCAACTCCAATATCATCTTCTCCTCTTCAATTTTTTTTAGTTTTTCCTTCAAGAAATTGTTTTCTTCTTCAACTAAATTTAACCTCTCGACAATAGGGTCGGTTGGAATTTCCTGTTCACATACCTCCTAGATAAATAAAATCTATGTCGCGTTGGTCGGCATAATTTTCATAAATAATAAATGAACCAAATAGTTATAAAGATAATATATACCATATCCGAATCATAGACAGGATGAGGGCTGATGGGGGCGGATACCAAAACCATCGCACTAAATAATAAGAAGCAATAATAAAAGTAAGAAAATTAATTATACAAATATCTATATAAACATACAAGTAAAAAAAATTCCTTTCAGAAAGAAGATAAGAACAAGGGCTCACCATGGTGGTGCCGGAGACAAGATCGGCGCGGGCGATCGACGGCGGTGAAGACGGGGACGGGACGTGACGGACCGCTAAACCTAGACAAATATTGAGGAAAATGGAGCTTGAAGGTCGAGCTTGCAGAGGAGAAAGCTTAAGTAGTGTGGCTCGGGCATTTCATCGAACACCTGGTGTGCATAGGAGGTGAGCTAGAGCACGACAAAGCTCCCCCCCCCCCCCTCGCTGGCCAGGAAAAACAGAGCAGTGGGAGTGCTCTGCTCGCGGGCAAGGGGTATATATAGGCAACTCATTGGTGCCGGTTCGTGGCACGAACCGGGACTAAACGTCACCCTTTCATACCGGTTCATGCCACGAACCAGATCCAATGGAGGTGGGCCAGGAGCGAGGACCATTGGTCCCGGTTCGTCCCACCAACCGGGACCAAAGGTCCCAGACGAACCAGGACCAATGCCCCCACGAGGCCCGGCAGGCCTCTGGCCTCACGAACCGGGACCAATGGGCCCATGGATACCGGTTCGTGACCGAACCGGGACTAATGGGCTTACCTGACCCAAACATATGCCCTGTTTTCTACTAGTGCTTGTACGCCTCGCCGCCTGCTGGCTTCGCCGCTATACACTCGCGCGCCTCCCTGTCCTCCCCCCTCTCGCATGGGGTGGCCACCCGAGGGTCCACCGGCTCCAATGGCGGCAGATAGCCATCGGGGAAGTTACGTTGGCCGGTGGCACTGTACAGGTGCACCGACTTGATGTCGTATGCATGTGCCACCTGCTCCACTGAGTGGAACAATCCACATGAACAATGTTTGGAGAAAAATGCAAGCACACTTTTTTTTGCAGAATAAACGCAACAATTTTTCTAAGTATGCAAGCACACTTAGAAACAATGTTGCGTAAAGTAATTACCTGTTAACAATATTTTCTTATGAACATTATTTTCGGAAACAAAAATACAAATACAAATTTTGCACATCAAAGACAAGAGATGCTTCTAGGTTTGTACAATTTTTCACACTGAGATGACATCCGAGAGCTCAAATTAGCTTTATTTTTTCTCCAACATTTAGAACGACGCATGTTTACTCAGAAGGAGATCACTTTTAATAAGTATACTGGCTAAGCTAGCCCGTCCCTCGGAATTTTGGGGCGTATGCATGATTTTAATGGATTGACGCATGTTTCTTTTTACCTTCAATTCATTTGTGGTTTTACATGATGGTTTGTATACCGGCTGAGCTAGCACGTCCATCGGAATTTTGAGGCGTATACGAGATTTCTAATGGATTGACGTGTGTTCCTTTTTACCTTCGGTTTGTTTATTATGGTTTTACATGATGGTTTGTTACCGGTTTTTTGTTGTCCAGCGATCTGGTTGGTGCCTTGTTTACGTGTATGTGTAGTGCTCTTGGGTTTTGTGTTTCTCTTTTTTGTTGATACATCTTCATTTGATTCGCACGGGCTCGGCTGTGGCCACAGTTACTATCTGTTTCCTTATTCTATGAAAGGCTTCGGTAAAGTCCAAACACCTCATTGGTGTGCATGTTTATTAAAAGGCTCCACCTTAGCCCTACTTCGTTCCTACCGCTGCCCTACTTCTTCTGCCGCTGCACGAGTACGCCATCACCGTACTCGGCGTCCCTGCACCCACCCGCTACGGGCATCCTCATGTTGATGTCCTAGGCATCCTGTGTCTGGCCACCATCAGCGGAGTCGACCCACATCTCCTTGACCCTCAACGCTGTCCATGTTTTAATCGAAGACCACAACATCGTCCATGTTGTGACGGGTGAGCACAGCATCGTCTGTGTTGCAATGAGCAACCGCAACATCGTCCATTTTTTGCGGGAAACATCATCCATGTTGCGATGGTGGCCTCCTCATCCGAGGGCTACATGAAGACAGATCTAACGGCTCACGACCTGTCTGATGCCAAAGATCAGTTGGATGACGTGTAACATGCGCTATAAAGTAAACTTTACCCAGATTATAAAATAAGTTCAATATAAATATAGTTCGGCAACGGCTGACCTTAGTGCCGCCAGACTTATGGTGGAACACGATTACAATTACAATTACAATTACAATAGGGCATTATAGACTTTTGATCAAACAGTTTAGACAGTAAACTTAGATAATGGAAGCCGGAAAAGAAAGGTAGACAGTCCTTTCTCAGTGCTTCTCTTCACCGTTGTTTATGGGTCCGAAGAAGCTAGCTCCAGAAGATCAAGCCTCCTTTTTCCGCAGAGCGAGCTGAGCACGGAGTGGCCGCTTCATGACGTTCAAGAACCTGACCTGCGACTCGAGGTCGATAGCCAGATCGCCTTCCGCCTCTGTCCACTCAAATTCCCTAACGAGGTTTGCCACGAAGTATCCAAGGTGAAGCATCGCGACACCCATGCCGGGGCACATCCTCCTGCCGGCCCCGAATGGCATCATCTTGATCTCTCCAGCACTTCCTGCCGCCGCCACGAGGCTTGTGCCATCGCCCCCGCCACCGGCAAGGAACCTCTCTGGCAAAAACTTGTCAGGCTCAGCCCACACTGTCTTGTCCCGCGCCAGGCGTTCTAGGAGGAACTGCACCGTCGTCCCCGCCACAACACGATGACCATCGAGAAAGACATGGTCGTCGGGCATCACCTTGGCAGCAAGAGAATATTAAGTACGTACTACTCCCACCGTTCCAAAATATTTGAGCATGTTTGACCAAGGTGCTTACAAAAAGTATTAATATCTACAACACCAAATTTATATTATTAGATCTATCATGAAAGGTATTTTAATATTTATTTTATTTGTATTGTAGATGTTGATGATATTTTAGCTTATATAATCTTGGTCACATAGTACATAAGATTGATTTGCATGAAAACTGATGCACTTTATATTCGGAAACGGAGAGAGTATGATGTGAGTGACCTCGACTGGCTAACTAGTTTTGGATTTAGAATTGGAAAGCAGTTAGGGAGCGTTTGTATCCAAGGCAAAAGATAAATTAGCCTTGCTGGGCAAAGTTAGGCGTTTGATATGGACAATTAAACCTAACTTTTGATGGCAATTTAGCCCATAACCGTCGTCAAATTCTTGCCCACGAAGGAGAGCCGATTTGGCTCGCTCACCCCAGCAAGCGAACAAACACAAAAAAGCAATGCGCACCGGCACCGTAACTTCCTCATCATGTGTCTTGGTCCATGATGCACCACTCCCATGATTCCTTTTTACGATGTATGCCCTCGGATGTGTTGCACGCTGCAAACAAAAAGCCGCTTTGCTCCTATGAGCCCTTGCTCAAGCCGGCCAATAAAATCTAGCCTAGCTAGGCAAGGCTAGCTAATGAACCAAACGTACCCAGTTGCTCACCTGCCTAGACACCGAGGGCACCGTGGGGTGCAGGCGCAGCGCTTCCATGAGAACAGCATGGAGGTACTCCAGCTTGCCAAGGTCTTCCTCATTCACCTCCTCGGCGTCCGCTCCAACCATGCGGTCGATCTCTCTCCGGACGGCCTCCTGCACGTCCAGATGCTTCACCAAGTTTGCCATGATCCACTGTAGCGCCGCCGTCGCGGGCTCCGTGCCGGCGCCAAGAAACTCCGAGCAGAGCCCCACCAGCTCACCGTCTGTTAGACTTAACTTGGAAGCATTGCCACTACCGGAGGAGGAGCGGGAGTGGCTGTCGTCTACGACCAGGAGGTCGATGAGCGTGTCCACATATGTTGGAGCTTCGCCGGACGGGCGGCGCCGCCGGTCGCGCCGGGCATTGATGAGTGGGAGGTACATCTCCTCCTGCTGCCGCCTGAGTGCGACCAGGTTATTCCACCGGTCGCGGTAGATTAGCTCGGTCAACGCTGGGAGTGCGGCGAAGACACGCAGCCCAACGAGAGACCGGATGAGGTCCTCCATGCCGTCGGCCATGGCGCGCACCCGGCCCGGATCGACGCCGTCGCCGAAGCACATGGTGGTGCTCAGGCCGAACAAAGCAGCGTGGATGCTCTCGGCCGCGAGGGCCACGCCGCCGTTAGCCGACGTGCACTGTTCCCGGAGGTCCGCGACGAGACCGCAAAGCGCGCGGCGGCGGGCGGGGGCGTAGACGCGGAGGCGCGACGGGTGGAAGACCTCCGAGACGAGGTTGCGGCGGATGCCGCGCCAGAGCGGGCCGTAGGGCGCCGAGCTTATGTTGTGGTGGCGCTGGCGCGAAAGGACGGAGCTGGCCGCGCTCGTCGGCGGGCGGTTGCAGAACGCGCCCCCTGCACCGCCGCGGACGAGGAGGTGGTGCGCGGTCACACGGTCTGTGACGACGACGTCCTGCCGCAAGGCAGCGGAGAAGTCCCGTACGAGAGCCCACTTGGCGGCGGCGAGGCGGGTTTGCATTTCCTTGAACGGCGGTGCACGCCGGAGCAGGCTGCCCACGACGACGAGGAGCGCCATGGGAAGCAAGAGGAGGAGGATCATGTCTTGCATCATTGCATGGCTAGCAGCTGATGTCTGGGCCTGGCCTGACCTGACTTGCTAGTTGCTACCGCTACTTTCATTTCTTATAGAACATATTAAAGGTTGAGCTATTGATCGGTCGCTTTACCCAACAGTGAAGTCAAATTTTTAATTATAAACGTTTTCAGCAAGAAAGCGTTGTTTAGGACGTAAGCGAATCTCTCTATTTAATTTTCTATCTCAACAATATAATTTCTATATTACGCATAAAAAAACAAATCCTTTATAGGGAAGAGAAAAGTCAAGAAGCCTTTAATGACCAACATAAGGGAAAGGAAGAAAAAAAGACGCACCAACTTGAGATTTTTTGGCATTATCATCATAAAGAAGATATTCCGGATCTTTCTTATTTGATATCTTCAAGGCAAATCAACCCAATTCAGTGGCTGATGAAGTTTTGAACCACGCCACCGTGAACGTCGTCATGAGATCCAGCGTCTCACCGGAGTTGCAACCCCCACACCGCTAACCCCGTCATGAAAATGGAATAATACCTTCAGTATGCATATCAACAAAGCAGCAAAACCACTCCTAAGCAAGAAAAGTTCTGCTGCCTCAAAAGCAATATCTCCCACTTATGAAATCTAGAAACAAGTGGTCTTGAGTTAGATTCATAATGTCAAACTGAAATTTGGAATGAATAGAGACAAGCAAACCTCCATAAAATTCTTCAGAGATTTCAACAAGAAATGAAAAGCTTTCGTGTAATGTCGCGGGCGTCCTTCCATCAGTTGATGTTGCTGCTGCCGACAACTTGATGCCGTTGTTAGCTTGTTGTCTGCCTATGGCAGTCATCGGCTAAATACCAAACAAGCAATGGAAAATGAAATCTTAAGAAAATTATTTGGTGATTAATTCTAATGCATTGTACGAACAAACATCTGTAAAACAAAGTGAAAAGCAACAACAAATTATGAGCTGAATGTGTGGGCACCATGATACTTATTTTGAAAGCAAAGACAGTGTGAATC
The DNA here is from genome assembly GCA_963921465.1 of Triticum timopheevii. Lineage (NCBI taxonomy): Eukaryota > Viridiplantae > Streptophyta > Magnoliopsida > Poales > Poaceae > Triticum > Triticum timopheevii. Next base: position 129,862,580 of record OY997274.1, on the reverse strand, counting down.
TAAAATACTGCGCACCCACACAAACAACACACTACTCATTTCTGAAAAGATAGCACTACTGTTGGAAAATGACTACCACAAAATTGACAACCAAAACATAGAGTGCAACCGGAGTAGAGATAGTAAGGCAATGCTCGAAGGGGAAAATTATTGATCATTGGTAACACAGTGGGTCAAACAACTGCAATTTAGAGCGGCAGCAAATCTTAGTTGTAGCCCAAAGTGGCAGATCCATACTGATACGACTGCCCGACATACAGCAACAGTACCATCAGACACTCATCTCCCAAGTCTTAACAACTTTAGAATCGTGGTGTCCGCTATGATAACAAACACAAGAAAATATTCGCGCGTCGCTTTTTCTCAGATACTGGAAAGTGGACACAAACTTGCAAGATATCTCGAGAAGAGTCGCTCCCATCATTTTCGCTGCATCATTACCTTTGCTAGAATCATCATCAATTGCCAAAGTTACCACCCAAGAAGTAGTGTATATGGAAGAATATCAAAAGAACATCAGGATGGGAACATGGAAGACATAGATCTACAATGCCGCTTGTTCATATTTCCTAATAACAATAGTATTATGCTATTCAATTAAACAAATAGAAAAGGAGCATGCTCTAGATAGTACTCCCTCCGTTCCAAAATACTTGTCTTTCTAGGCATTTTAAATGGGCACAACATACGGATGTATGTAGACATATTTTAGAGTGTAGATTCACTCATTTTGTTCCATATGTAGTCACTTGTTGAAATCTTTAGAAAGACAAATATTTGGGAACGGAGGGAGTATCAAGCTAGCAGCATGGTATACCCTGCCTGGATCTAAGCAATCACACTGGATCGATGGATTGATTGATGGACTAATGTATGGCCATCTAAGAAACACTTTCCATCTTGAATCAGGATCAATCCTTGTTGACCATGAGGATATCACACAACTATGAGCTATGTTCGACCCTCCTTGAGTGACATTTCCATTGAAATTCCCGTGCACTTTTGGCCACTTAAATGAGACAGGTTAATAACACAAACCTGGAAAAGAACCAATGAACCTCCCTTGAGAGCAGAGAAATAGGAAGCATGAGAAACAAAACGAGAGGGAGAGGGCTCACGGAGAGGATTTTCTCATTATCACGTCGATGACATCTACTCGAGCCACATGTCGCCGGAATCGCCCAAACCGTACACCAATAAAGCTAAGTCTACACGCAGAGAAACAACTAACGTGAATCTGATACTGTAAAACAATTAGGATGAGTGACAAATGGCAATATACTATCAGGAAAGTGAAGTACATAGAATTTTTGTAAGCTACTAAGGTTACAGGATAAGCTCACATAAAAAATAGCAAGATTATGGATTTCTTGAATGTCAACAAAGTAACTGGAATTCCAAACATATGAAGTATTAGTTATTATACAGATTAGAGATAGACACGGCAACCATCTAAAATTTGCCTATCTATAATACCTAAATAATTCATCCCCACTATCCTATTTCTCTTGACATGCAAGCTATCCACCTCAGCAGCCTTGTCATCATTTATTTTGTGGAATAATTTTCACAAGTAAATAGTAGAGTAAAATGCATCCGCAGCCATCGAACTTGTGTCGAAAGCTCACTTTGGTTATCTACTACATCTAAATAGCTAGCCCCCACTACTAGGAATTCTCTAGCTTATCCTTGAGCCACATCATCCAAATTATTTTAGCCATTGGATATACTAGATTAGTCTATGATAGCCATCAGATCTAAGCTTGCACACCGCAGTACCATGCTCATGCATGCATGCATGCAATGCGAGTGGTAACTGACGCCTAAGCATGCAAAGGGCGCCATTTATTGTGTCCAAGACCTACAATTGATATATGTGATCACATCGGCAGCCTTAATGTAGGGCAACTGGTCGTGACAAAATTTATTGATCTTTTCAAAGTGACATATTTATACAGACAGCAGGTTATTTTCATAGCCGTTGGTAATGTTCTATTTTTTATGTTCCCGTTGTGTGTCATAGCTATTGTCTCCTTCTCAACTGCGTCTTTTGTCCTTATTAGAGTCCTAGCTACAGCCATCTTCGATATGTGGAGATCGTTTTATCACAAATTATTGCATATAAACATGTAATTTTTGTAAAATATTTCATAATACTTTCATACGTGCATGTGTAATAATTACCACGAACCATAGTTGTCTATGTTTTTTTTTTGGCTCCACGGTATAGAGTTGCCTCTACATCTTAGTACTTCTGCTTGATCTCAAGTAAAGTTCCCCCACGGAAATAAATTAAATGCGAAATATTAACAACATATTATTTCATACTTTCTTCGTCTCAAAATAAATGTCTCAACTTTTTACTAATTTTAATACAAAGTTGTATCAAAGTTGAGACATTTATTTTATGACGGCGGGAGTATATTGCAACCACTGCACATAGTACATTATTAGATTAATTTTCTTTCTTAAACCATCATGTCTCTAAAAATTGTCAAGAATTTCTGCAGCAATGCGCGGAGTATCTTCTAGTTGTACTTAAGAATACGGTCAATACGGTCACTATATATGACTTGAGGTGATTATACGGTCACTGCCTCACCGTATAGCTCCGTATTTTGCCCTGTTGACTAGTCAAACATTACATCACTCTCTCTCTCTACCTATGTGGAACCCACCTGTCAAATTTTTTTAAAAGAAAAACACAGCGTCGCATGATAATCAAACCAGGGATCTCTGCTGAAGCCCACGTACTCTAACCACTATGCCCACACAAGTTTGTGTTAAATCTATGGAACGTTATGAATATTTAATTAACACGCACAAAACACACTTGCACAGTTACACGCATGCACGCAACACTTTTGAACCCTTGCCGTGCTCATCATGGTGTCCACGTTGTGGAGCTAAGGCCTGTGCGGCTGTACGTACGTGCATGCCGGTGAATGGAACATGTCAGTGTTCAAGCGAGGACACCGGGCTGAGCTGCTTGTGCCCCAGACGTTGGAGAGTCCATGTCCAGCTTGGACTGGAACAATCATCCGAACTTGTACCCTGTAATATTTTGAGAGAGAGAGAAAGAAAACAAAGATAACAGATACGGTCCTGTGGCCATCAACTCGGCGTGACTCGCGTGTCCTCGTATTGTCTCGGGTGCGTGTGCTTCGAGCGATCAGATCGATCAGCCGGCGACGTGTTGTTACATATACGTGCCTGTGCTACCTAGCCTAGGAAAATGGATCGAGCAGCTAGCTAGGCTTCTTCCTTTGTAAGTATCTCAACGGAACCGATTTAGCTCAGAAATTACTCGAGGTAGCCTCATACACGTGTATCGACGAAAAGCATTCGGCTATATCGCCGTTGAGGTCGGTACCTGCGCGGCTGCGCCAACAGCGGCGATGGTGGCCGGGCTCATCGAAGTGCAGGTGGCGATGGCGTGAGCGGAGCGGCGCATCCTCGGACTCGGATGATGCGCCCGTCGGTGAAGACAGCGAACGTCCGATATAGTACTATGTATATATTTATGTAACAGACGTACATACTAGAGGTATAACAATGGCCCCGTGGCTGACTCTTTTTAGAGCATCTCCAGCCGCGCCTCAGGAAGGCCTTCCCAGGCGTTTTTTTCGCGCGGGCGCCGAAAAAATGGCCCAGTCGCGCCCCCAAATGCCTATTTTTCGCCGGCTCGGATCAAAATTGGCGCCGGCGGACCCAGGCCGAACCCGGCGTGCTGGGGGGCGCTTGGGGGCGCCGGCCGAAACGATTTTGGCTCGAATACCAGCGGGCCCTCCTTGGCAGCGACTCGGCTCTTCTCGCCGCTTCGTCGTCCGCATCGCCTCGATTCCCACGGCGAATCAATGCCAAAGCTGCCGCGCGCTGCCGTGCCGGTCAGCCTCCATTGATGCCTCACGGACGGCGCAGTGAAGACCGGACGACGCGCGTCCCTCGCCCGCCACGCGTACACACGGCGGCCACCCGTACGCGCGGCGCCTTCGCCTATATAAGCCGCCCCGCACCACACCAGTGACGCACATACACTGCATCACGGATGCCCGCTCCTTCCCTGTTCCTCCCTCTCCCCTCGCCGTCTCCTGTTCAGCCATGGCCGAGCGTTTCCCAGGCGACGGCGCGGCGGCGAACGGCTTCGGCCGCCGCCACCTTCACGAGGACGAAGCTCGGCTCCTCTTTGAGGCCGAGTACCCGGTCCCGCCGGACATGCGGATGCCCGGGGCGTGGAGGATCAGCGCCGGCGGGGTCCCGGTGCCACCACCGCCCACCGGGGCAGCGCGACGTGCGGAGATCGCGCGTATCCGCGCCTCTCTGCCGCAGGGGGCGAGGGAAGGTCCACGGTACACCCCCGACAGCCCGCTGTGGGAGCCCTACTTTCGTCGCCGCCACGCCGAGCAGCTCGAGGCCACCAACGGCGTCGTGCCCTCCGGGAGGCTCAACTCCGAAGGCCGCCGCCGATGGTGGGGCGTGCCCGGCCGCACGCTGGAGTCCGTCCTCGAGTACATCGAGGGCAGCAACATGCCCAGGCTGGAGTACCCCGCTCCACCGTCCTTCTCCCGCCGACGTGGGAGCTAGTGGATGACGAGGCACACGGGGGTGTCCTCCACCTCGTCCGGCCGCTCGACCGGCTCTCCCTGCCTCCACCCCGTCAAGCCGGAGCCCCAGGACACGCCGGTCAGCCACCGCACCCGCAGCGCCGACGTCCGCATCACCGACCCCTCCCCCTCCCCCACCTCTGGATGACTCGTCCTCGTCAGGCCGAAGGCAGAGCCCGGCCTCCCCGCGGAGTACGAGGCCATAGCCCGGCGCGGCTTCTCCGACGAGGAGGCCCTAAAGTGGGCGCGGGACGACTACCTCCGCGACGAGATGGTCCGGCAGCGCAGAGCCCTAGAGGAGATAGCCGCCCGCGGGCGTGGGCGCGAGGATGAGCACGGCGTGGTGATCCTCGACAGCGACGACGACGAGGACGCCCCTGGATCGTCCAACCCGCCGCGCCAACCTGGGGAGGGGTGTAGCAGGGACGGCGGCCGCGGAGGAGGCGACGACGACGGCGATGACGACGGCGACTACACACAGTTCTACAGGCGCCTCAGCATGTAGAGCTTCAAGGGCGTGCGGGTGGCGAGGAGCGGCGAAGGCGACGGCGTGCCTACTAGCGTTTTTTTCTGTAAAATATTTTAAATATGTACGAACTCGCCGAAGTTTGGTTGAATTTAGCCGTGTTTCAAACGTGTTTCAAACGAACTCGCCGAACGTTTTTTTTTAAAAAAATTAGACGCGCCTGGGACGGTCCTGGGGCCGGCGACTGGGGACCAACTCGCCCCCAGGCCGGTTTTTTGCGCCGGCTCGCCCCCAGACGGCGATTTTAGGAGCCTTCTGGGGGGCCAACGGCTGGAGATGCTCTTATTTCGAGCCGGTGGCTGAATCTTGAGTCTTGAGTACAAGGATTGTTGTCTTTTTTTTGTTCTGGGAAAGGAACACTGAAGGGAACTGAGCGGCCGTGAAGAAAGTCGGGAGCAGGGATCGTATTCGTAGCATGCAGCCCCGTCCAGCAAGTGCTCGATAGCATGCATGCATGCACACATGCGGCGGTACCGGCCTAAGAAAAGTTGTCGCTGTGTGCTGTCAACAGATCGATGCAGAGGTCAACTGACATGTGGGACCCTCGTAGGGTAGAGAGAGGGTGTTGTGATGTTTAACCAGTCAACAGAACAAAATACGGAGCTATATAATGAGGCAGTGACTGTATAATCACTCCAACTCATATATAGTGACCGTATTGACCGTATTCTTAAGTACAATGACCAAAGTGAGTTTTCGACACAAATTCGATGACCGCGGATGCATTTTACTCTAAATAGTACTCCATTTGTCCGAGCTAATTAGGTCGACGGGACATAAAGTGTCGTCCATTTACAGGCGAAACATCAGTTTTTTTTTACCCCGGTCTCCCTCCTATACGTGTGCCCCTTGAGCAAAGAAATCTGCATTACTAAGAAGAGGTGTGAAAAGCTGGGTGTGATCGCGACTCAAGACACGGCTGTCAGCCTTCCCCCCCTCGCCCGCTCTCTGGATCCGTCTTTCGAGGTCCTCGGCTCCAGCCTGACAGCCCCGTGTGCGCCTCTTCCTCTTGTGGCACTGGTGAACGGGGCCATGCCGGGCACCCCACCCCGTGGGGGGGGGGGGGGTGGGGGGGGGGGGAGGGCTCGGGGCTGGACTGCGTACTCATGGACTCGGACCCAACTCCGGCCTCGGACAGGCGCCTGTCGAGTGGCTCTGGCCGACAGGCCAAGAAGACTGCGGGGAGGAAGGCGGGGAGCAAGACGGTGGTCTCGGAGGCTGCGGGGTCGGTTTCGGCGCTGGGAGGCGATTTGGGCGCGGCTCTGGTGGCGTCAGGGCCGGCTGTCAAGGCCAAGCGTACAAGGGCAACTCCGGTGTCGTCTCGGGCTCCTAGCGCTCGCGCCAAGGCCAAGCTCGGAGACATGACCTCTCTGGAAAGTGCAAAGCTCCGTGCTGCTGACAAGAACATGGACACGACAGGTAACCCTCTCCCCTCCTTTAAGATTCTGAATGCTTTCTCTGATGAGCATCTCGCCGAGATTCTGCATGATAGTGGCGTAGCGCTAGACTCCTCGTCTCTGGATTTGATTCCTTTAGTGCGCGCGCGCGAAGAGGCCCAGGCCGCCCTCGCGGAAGCAGCCGCCAGGTGCGTGGCTGCTCAGGCGGTCGAAGCCTTGGACGCAGCATCAGTAGGGGCTGACGCTGTCGCCATGCCCATTGAGGGAGCTGAGGCCGGGGCGGCCTCGGTCTTGCCTTCTTCCAGTCGAAAGCCGGCTAGGAAGCGTGTGGCCAAGGCGGTCTCCTCCCGTGAAGTCCGCTTGCGTAACAGGATTATCTCATGCGTTATTTCTTCTGGAATATCCGCGAATGCGGGCACAGGGGGCGTCGCACGCAGCTCCGCGAGTACATGTCCAAAGAACACATTGACTTTGTGGCGCTCCAGGAGACAATTAAGGCTGACTTCTCCTTTAGAGACCTTTTGGCGTACGATCCGCTCCAGCGCTTTGATTGGTTGTGGAGTCCGTCCGTCGGCCTCTCGGGGGGTCAACTGATGGGTTGTAACAAGGACGTGTGCGAGGTTATTTCGTGGGAGGCCGGCACGTTCTATATAGCTGCCACTGTACGTCACCGGGTCTCCCAAGCTTCTTGGGTGATCGCGAGTGTCTATGGGCCGGCGGATCACGCGAGGTCCGCTATTTTCTTGGATGAAATCACAGCTATGGTGGGGGACAAACAGTCGTCCAACCTACCAGTGGTGGTAGGAGGTGACTTCAACCTGATCCGCTCGGGGGCGGACAAGAGCAACAACACTATTGACTGGGCTACGGTCTCCATGTTCAATAATGCCATTGCGTCCGCTGCCCTTCGGGAGATCGCGCGTACTGGGGCCAGATACACTTGGACTAACAAGCAACGTGAGCCAATCAGATGCGTCCTTGACCGTGTTTTTTGCTCTAGTGACTGGGAGGCGCTGTTTCCTCTCTGTACTTTAGTGGCGGAAACGCGCATAGGATCTGATCACGTCCCGTTGATCCTGTCCTTAGGGGAGGACAACGTGCGCCGTAGCCATAGATTCTTCTTTGAGACAGCTTGGTTCGAACATGAGGGTTTCAGCCAGCTAGTCACAAATCGCTGGTCCTAGATCGGCAACTAGATAGGGCGCCAACGTGGACCAGTTGAGTTCTGGTCCTCAGCGGCTGCGGCTTTGCGTGCTTTCCTTAGGGGCTGGGGGGCCAACCATGGTAGCGAGTCCAAAAGGGAGAGGGAGCGCATTACGGCAGAAATAGCCCTCCTCGACTCGCAGGCGGATGTTAGAACCTTCTCTGGTGACGAATGGGAGTTAAGATACTCTCTTGAACATCAGGTCCTGGCTATTCTCAGGGCGGGGGAGGAATATTGGCGCCGTAGGGGTGGTGTCAAGTGGGTAGTGAAAGGCGATGCAAACACAGGATACTTTCACGCCTACGCTAATGGTCGCAAACGGAAGAGCACTATCTTTAGGCTCCAATCAGAACGTGGGATGTTGATCTCTCAGAACGATATAGCGGAATACATCTTTAACTTCTTCGTTGAGCTGTTGGGAACAGCTGAGGTGAAAAACCTAAGTCTAAGGGCAGACTTATGGGGCATGCACGAACGAGTCTCGCAGCAGGAAAACGACGCCCTTATGGTGTCCTTTTCGGCCCAGGAGATTAATTGCGCGCTTGCGGGTATGAAGAACGACACGGCCCCAGGGCCTGACGGCTGGCCGGTGGAGTTTTCCAAGCGCTTTTGGCCGCTACTTAGGGACTTATTCCAAGCGGTCATAAATGGCTTCGCCCTAGGTACGGTGGACCTGTCGCGTCTAAATTACGGGGCCATCTGCCTAATCCCCAAGGTCAAAGGGGCAGAATCTATCAAACAGTTTCGGCCGATTACGCTCAACAGTGTACCATTTAAATTATGCGCCAAAGCTTATGCTTCTAGGCTAGCGCCGGTCGCCCAACGAGTCATTAGTTCGAGCCAAACTGCTTTCCTTAAGGGTAGGAACATCCTGGAAGGGCCCATTGCTCTTACGGAGATTATCCACAAGTTAAAACGATCACAGGAGCAGGGTGTTATCCTTAAGCTAGACTTCGAAAAAGCTTATGACCGCGTAAACTGGGAGTTTATTCGCGAGGTCCTCCTCAAAAAGGGTTTTGAGGCAGGGTTTGTTCACCGGATCATGAGTCTGATCTCGAGTGGCAACACCTCGGTCATTGTCAACGGCGAGATGGGGAAATATTTCCGTAACAGGAAAGGGCTTAGACAGGGCGATCCCATATCCCCACTTGTCTTTAACTTTGTGGCTGATGCCATGGCAGCCATGCTGACCAAGGCCAGGGAGGCCGGTCGCATCAAGGGGCTAGTCTCACACCTCATCTCGGGTGGCGTGACTCACTTACAATATGCAGACGACACTCTGTTGTTGCTTAAGCCAGATGATCATAGTATTGCTTCGATTAAACTTTTGCTACTAGCCTTCGAGCTCCTCTCCGGACTCAAAATTAACTTTAGCAAGAGCGAGGTCATAACCATGGGGATGGACGACCAGCAAAGCTTACGTACCGCAAACCTCCTTAATTGCAAGCTAGGGAGCTTCCCAATTAAGTACCTAGGGCTCCCAATCTCTAACCGCAAACTTTCGATCCTAGAATGGGAGCCCCTGTACGGGAAAGTGGCTAATAGGGTAAGCCCGTGGCGAGGGCGTTTCATGTCCTCCGCTGCAAGGCTCATTCTTACAAACTCAAGTCTCTCTTCCTTTCCCCTCTTCACTATGGGGATGTTTTTGCTTGCCGATGGGGTACATGCCAAGCTAGACACTCCTAGATCCAGGTTCTTTTGGGAAGGAACTGGCATCAAAAGGAAGTACCACCTCGTCAAGTGGGCGGCGGTTTGTAGGCCTAAGAAATTTGGTGGATTGGGAATCCTAAATTCCAAACTTATGAACGTTGCCCTTCTAGCCAAATGGTGGTGGCGGCTGGCCCAAGATGAGTCGGGGCTCTGGGCAAAGCTGCTTAAAGCCAAGTACTTCCCGCATGGGAACCCCTTCACAGCCTCGGCCAACGGATCCGTGTTTTGGAGAGGGATCCAAGCGGTGCGGCCTGCTTTCGATTTAGGGGCCAATTTCCAGACCAACAACGGATTATCCACTCGGTTCTGGCTTGATCATTGGCTGGGCGATTTCCCCCTTTGGCAAAGCCATCCCACCTTATTCAGGATCGCCACAGATACTAACATCCTAGTTGGGGAGGCGTTACATGTAGACCCGCCGGCGATCCACTTTATGAGGGCCCTAACAAACGAAGAGCGTGCTTCTTGGGACGGGCTGACCCAGCAATTAGGCTCCCATCGCCTTCGGGCGGGGGCTGACACTGTCAAGTGGAGTTTGACAGCGTCCGGGAAATTTACAGTGAAGTCCTTATATAACAAGCTAACTGGAGGGCCAGTGCTTGACATAGCTAAGGGACTATGGAAGGCAGGCCTGCCCCTGAAGATCAAGATCTTCATGTGGCAAATGCTTAGGAATAGGCTGCCTACTTCGGACAACGTAGCTAAACGGAACGGTCCGGCCGACGGCTCATGCATGATCTGTGGGCAAGGGGAAGACGCGAATCACGTTTTCTTTCGGTGCCACCTGGCCAGGTTTGTGTGGAGTGCAGTGCGGGAGGCCTTCCACACAGACTGGAATCCCGCTTCGGGGACACAATTGGTCTCGATTCTTAAATCCACTAAAGGGACCTCTAGCAGAATCGCCTGGCGTTGTGTAGGGGCGTTACTATGGGCACTTTGGACGACGCGAAACAAAATTACGATTGAAAAGAAATTCCCTAACCACCCTGCTGACGTGATCTTCAAATGCCATCTATTTTTGCAGGTGTGGACGCCGCTGGGGAAGGAGCGCGATGCTGAGCGTATGTCAGAAGCCATGGAGTGTATCAAGTCAATCCAGACGAGGGCAAGACAGAACCTGACGAGTTGATGATGCTTTTGGAGCCTTCCGCGGTGTTTAGTTGTTTAGGTCATTGCACTTGCTGGTTTGTGATGTTTATTCTGTAGCGATGAACCTTGCTTTTGCTGCCCTGTGGGGTGTGTTGCTGAACCTGTTATTGTGTAACCGTTGAACCTTGCCGCCTTTCGGGCTTTATTAATTTAAAGTCGGACGCTTCTAGCGTCTTCGTTCCAAAAAAAAAAAACCACAATGCATGCACGTCCAAAGCAAATATCGCACTAACCGTTGCAATTAATTAGGAAAGTTAAACAACTCGGGCATTTTAAAGAGGATGCGGTGGATGAAAAGGTAGGTCCGCATGAGAAAACGCTCTTGCCCTTCTGGTAGCCATCCTAGATTAAGTAGCTCCGAAGTACAAGCGTTTGATCTCCGCTTCTGTTGTCTTTTCCCCTTCTGCCATTTGATCTTATATTGGAGCTTGCTTTTGTACGCAACGCTCAAGTGACACGCGCGTAGGAAGAGCACAAGGCCGAGCTACACCACGAACTGCGACATCCCGCGTCCATCGCTCATGGTGCCACCGAGCTCTCCACGTTCCTAATGTTGTCGAAGCGTCGCCCACAGAACCATGATAACCTGCGACCGCTAACCGCTCAGGGGCGCCTCGGCGAGATAATCGCCAGGGGAGATGATGATCACATGCCTCTTCATCGCGTTTGGTCATCAGCCTTCTCGCCGCCGTTGCAGATCATTGCCGCGAGAGACGGCGATCGCTTGCTGCTTGCTTTGTGTGTCGTCGTCGGCTGTCGCACCTCGGGAACAGATCATCGCGACGGGAACCAGCGAACCCATGCTGCTTGCAACGTGCGTCATCATCGACCATCTCACCGTGGCGGAGCCGCCGCGGATCATCACCGTGAGAGACGTTGAACCATTACGACTTGCTGCATGCGTAGTTGTTGGCTATCTCTCCGCCGCCGCCGATCATCTCCACATGAGCCAACGATCCCTTGCTTCTTGCTCCGCACATCGTCGGCAGCCGTCTCACCGCCGCCATGACTGATCCCTGCTCTTGCCACGTGTACACGATGTCAATCTCCTCGTCAAAATACAGGCGAAGCGATGTAAGACGTCGCCCACGGCCTGACCGAGGGGGCTGCCCATGTTGTGAGAGGTACTCTTCTATTTTATTTTTTATTTTTCTGAGTGGAGGTACTCTTCTATATTAACCGTGCAAGTAGCAATTTTGCTACTTTCAGATCTTATAATCAGCAGTTCAAAAAAGAAAGTTCTTATAGTCAGTAGTATATGATACGGAAACTACACAATTTTTTTGCTACCTACGTTTAACATCTAACAGATTATGTTTATTTTTTTAGACGCTACTTTCAGATCTTATAATCAGCAGTTCAAAAAAGAAAGTTCTTATAGTCAGTAGTATACGATACGGAAACTACACAATTTTCTTGCTACCTACGTTTAACATCTAACAGATTATGTTTATTTTTTTAGACAGATTATGCAATGCTCCCAAGAGAGCTATTCTTCTACCAACGCTAAAGAATAGCAGTTCATGTACAATGATACAATTGGGTAATACTCCCTCCGGTCCTTTTTACTCTGCACATTGGTTTTGCCGAAAGTCAAACTTTGCTAAGTTTGACCAAATTTATATTAAAAATTATTAGCATCTACTCCCTCCGTTCCTAAATACTTGTCTTTCCAGAGATTTCAACAAGTGACTACATACGGCGCAAAATGAGTGAATCTACACTTTAAAATATGTCTACATACATCCGTATGTTGAGTCCATTTGAAATGCCTAGAAAGACAAGTATTTGGGAACGGAGGGAGTATAATATTTAATAAATATAATATGAAAATATATTCCAAGATGAATCTAATGATATTGGTGTTGTTATGTGAATGTCTATAATTTTTTATATAAATTTGGTCAAAGTTGGATGAGATTGACTTCAGATAAACCTAATATGCAGAGTAAAAAGGACCGGAGGGAGTATCTGCACACTTTATTTTAATGATAGGTGCACACCTACAATTCATGCATCACAATGATGCAGATATCTGGGTTACCCCTTTTTGAAAAAAGAAACACCTACAACTAATGCAAATGTATATGATAAATCATGATGTACATGTTGAATAGATAGTATTTTAATTTGCAACATATAATTCATGCCCAGACCATTTTCACAACCCCAGAACAATCATCACCTATTGTAACTGAGAAACATTCTCATCTTCTAGGTGTTTTGAGGGATCGGTGCAAAAGGTACAAATATATCATCATGTGAGATTACATTTATTTGCACCAACTATGTTGATATCATCCAGACATTTTCTGCAAACATCCACTATGATGCAGGATGTGCAAAGTCAGTAGTTTATGGCACTTCAGATTGGATCCTGACCTTTCTCACAAAATTGTGGAAAATATCCCGCAGCAACGCGTGGGGCATCATCTAGTTAATTAAAGAGATTCAAGATGATTAAGTGCCGAGAAAGAAACATATACATCTTAATTAGCTAACCAGTGACAGTACTAAATGGAAGCTTTTTTTTTGAAAATATACTAAATGGAAGCTGAAGTGTAAACTTCCTTTGCTATGGAAATAATCAAATATGGCAGGGAAACAATCAGAACAGCAATGGACGACTCTCGTCGACCAACATAGGCAACAGCTAGGCAGAAATTGTACTGCACAATTGTTTGTAAAAGGCCTGCCGGTAGATTCTCAGGAGATGTTGCTCCAAGCATATGACTTCTAGCTCTAGTACTGCAACATCCTTTATGATTTTCTCAATAGGCTGACATGACATGAAAGATAGATAGGTGCTTTGAATTAAGATTCCAAACATACTTTGTCCAAAAGACTGCATACAAAATTGGAAAGAAACTCACGAAGATCATGTGCCTTAACTTTGAATTTTCTGACTCGTCCGGCATCACTATATTAGGTGGACATGGGAGTTGATGAATCCCGGGAGAACCATATTCCCACTGAGATTTAGCTCTTAAGTGTGGCGACCGTTGAATTCCTGTACTTTTTATGAACAATTGAATTCCTGTACTTCGCAGCCCAAAATCAATTTTGAGCAGAACGCAGGGGACAAAAAAAATTATTTGCTTGCAGTTGCAGCGACACAACAAGCAGTTTCCAGAAAATTGATTACCGACACAATAGAATAAAACAGAACGAGCTACACATAATCTCTAGGGGGCAGGGGGTAGAAAATCAGAAGATCTTGAGGGAGTCGTAGGAGCCGACACTGAGCAGGCAGCACCCGCGGACGGCCATGGCGCCATCAAAGAGAGGACCTTCTTGGAGAGCTCCATGGCTTGGGCGACCTTGAAGCCATGATGACATGCTTCATGTTGTACCAACCCAGGCGCCTCCTCCTTCACCCCTCGAAGATCCTAGTCCCACCCCCACAGCAGATCGTACTCCTTCTCCTCCGTTCCACCTTCTCGGCTTCTCCGGCATCCATCTCTACACCCACGACATCTCCACATCCAGCCATACCACACGGGCGACCGACCGATCTGGTGGAGCCAGTGCCTCCCCCGCAAAGTACGCCCTGCTCTGGATCTTGCAGATGGTCATGGATGGGGAGGAGATCTCCATGGAGGTGGGAGTCGGAGATGAATACCACCGCATCGAGGCAGGTCATGTCCATGGCAGCTGGTCTCGTGAGGAAACAGGGAAGGGAGCGCGTGGGAGAGGAACGAGCGGCAAGAGGAGAAGCACTTTAGGGGCCGTATCGCTGATGGAGGAAGGGAAAGAGATTGCTTCTACTCGAAGGAAACGTAGATATTTTCACTTGGGGAGGTATTACCTAGGCTGGTAGTTTTCTATTGACACAGTAAAATCGCCAGATGGATACACCCAGCGAGCGCCATTCTAGCGATTCTTATTGTGTTTGATGATGTCTTTCATAAGAAAAGTACACTTTAACGAGAGCTCCCATGCGCCGCATTTTGCGGCTAGTAGCGTCCCGACGCAGACAGAAGCAGCGAACTGGGCTGACCCAGAAAACGGGAGCGTACCCAAAAACTCCAAGAATTAATGCGCTCGATCAGGTTCGAACACACGACCGCAAGAACTACACGCGGGCTATTAACCAGTGCACCTAGCTCGGGGCTTTAATAAGGTAGTATTGTAAGATTGAACGTGTTATGAAAATTCAAACATGATTTTTTTAAGGAACTAATTACTTTTTCACACGCAAAATATTCAAAAAAAATCTAACGAAATTTTAGAAAATCAAACAACTCTTGATTTTGCATTTTTTTCTAAAAAATGGAATTATTTTTTTAAAATTGGGAACAAAAATGGAAACACGAACATTTTTCGAAACTCCGAACAAAAACTGAAAACATGAACTTTTTCAGATTTGAATGTTTTTTTTGAAAATACAAACATTTTTTGAATCTATGAACATTTTTTGAAAATGCGAACAATTTTTTGGAACTCCGAACAAAAACTGAAAAAAAAGAACATTTTTTCGATGTGATTTTTCCAAAATAAGAACATTTTTTGAATCTATGAATAATTTATGAAAATATGAAAAACAAATTGAAAAGTAAACAAATTGTTGACAAATGCAAACTTTTTCTAAAAATACAAACATTTTTTAAAATTCAGGAACATTTTTTAATTTGTGAACATTTCCATAGGAAAAATTGGTTCAGTAGCTTCGGTGATTTGGTGATGTTTCCATAGTAATTCAGGAACATTTCCATAGGATTCAATTTTTCCTACGCACTCATCCTGGCCGCTGAACCAATCCACCGTTTCCTTAGGATTTACTACGAAAATAAATACTTTGATTACCTGATTCCAAAATCTGCAGTAGCTGAAGAAAACCCTGCGCATCTTCATACTATAGAACCTGTTGGTTCCCTATAGTTGCTTGCTGCTCCTAATCTCCTACCACCTCACTCCAGATCTAACCAGGAGCTATCCATTGAAGATTCTAATTATATATATCCAAAATAGAAAAGGTTGAAAATGTAACAACAAACTATCGTGTCACATAAAAGACACAAATTTCCTGTTCTTGGCTTTCATAATGTGACAACTACAAACATTGAACCCAATGCTCCAAAGAAGTAATGCAAAATATTAGTACAAAAGGAGACCATTATTAATACATTCTCTATACATACATGTCATTATTTTTCCAGTCCATGGCTTCTTGCCACTACAATACTACACGAAGAGCAACAGTAAAGAATATATAGTACAACTCAAAGAGCAGGAGGGGAAAGTCCATGGAGGCAAAGATGGTCAAAGGATTCATTACCTAGACTTTGCGATGCCACCGCCAGTAGCACTAAGGTCATGCATCGGTGCATGGCGCCGTAGGTGCAGGAGCTCGAGTGTTGAGTCCGAGCCTCCGAGGCAGCCTAGAAGAACCCTCACCACACATGCTCTTTAGAAAGAAAATCCTATTGCAAGATAAATACGGGAGACTGGATGATTTTCCACACTTTATTTGGTAATTAGATGATTTTCCTCGCTTTAGTTAGGATTAGATTATTTGCCTCATTTTTCTTTAATCTTTTCATCATTTTCCCTCATTGATATTGTCGGGGGATGGGTGCGACATATGACAATGGATGGCTTATCATGGTTGGAGCGAGTAGAACGTCGCCGGTGTCTTGAAGCGGGATGAGGCGTAGACACGAACGCCGGCGTACTTTACCCAGGTTCGGGGCTCTCCTAGGAGATAACACCCCTAGTTCTGCTCTGCGGGGTCTCCGCATGATCACTAAGGCACAAGTGATACAAAGGTGCTCCTTGAGCTGTATGCTAAAGGTAGGAGAAGGCAAGGCTAGCTCTCTCTTGCTTAGGGAAGTGGCTAGATCTAATGGGGTGGGAACCCTTTTGCATGGGTGCCCTGGGGGGTTTATATAGGCCTACCCCCAGGGGTACAATGGTAATCTGACCGGGTGCTGGGCCCGGCTGTCAGTGTCTCCGGCTTCCGGCTTCTCCGCCGACTACTGGGGCCCGTTGTCTGGTCTTGTACGGAGCCGACAGGCCGCTACCGCCGTTGGCGGGTCTGGTTGATCACTGTAGCTGTGCTGCTAATGACGCGGGCTTGGTCAACTCAGTGTGGCTACAGTCCCGCCGCCTGGCAGGAGATCACTGTAGCCACACCTGGTCTCATCAGGTTAATGGTGCACCTGCTTCGAGGGAAGGGACGACCGCCTGCTGGAGGCCGGCCTTCCCCTGGTCCGACTGGTTCGGCATACGCCGTCTTCCGAGGTGTCACTGCCTAGTAGGGCCCGCAGCCTGCGGGCCATACAGACCGGTCGTCGTGGGGAACAGGGCTCCGCCTGTTCAGGGTGACGTCGGGGGGAGGTGGCAACAGTGCCACGTCGTGCGGAGATCTCCGCCTGTACGGGGCACTGTGGCCACGCCACGCCCAAGATTCGGGGGCAAGGGGCTTCACTGTAGCCACGCCCTATCTCGTCCTCTTGATGGGGGCGCAGACTCTGAGGGCACCAGGTGGCCGCCTGCACGACGTTGTCCTCTCTAAAGGCCGGCTGACTGGAGCCGACCGCTCTTGGTGCCGTCTGCTGGTGATGGCCGTCCTCCGGTGGTCGGCCTTTGAGACAGTCGGCCCTCGGAGGCCAGAGCTTCAGCTTGGGACACTGCGGGGCGAAGCCGGCCCAAAGTTTTGATATGTTCAGGGTCTCGGGTGAGGCTACCCATGGCCCATTACTCCGACAGATATTTAATGAATTATTGAATATTTTATAATTCAAAAAATGAGGTGGAATGACCTTTATGCCCCTATGGACATTACTGCATTTTCTGGCTAATAGTCTTCTCTACCTGGTTGGAGCGTGCGTTGCGTACCAGATCAATTCATCCCTTCATCCCCTGTAGCACGTCCATGCATTCATTCTTGAGACCAAGATGGGGGAGCGCCGCCGGCCACAACATGACATCATGCATCTATGTACAACCTACTGTGATCATGGCGGGGCAAGGTGACTCTGGCGACTTCACAAGAGCCGCAATGTTCCACGCTGACGGCGGTGGCAAGAATAAAGAGCCTGCAATTGCTGCTGCTCCAGATGGTCGAGACAAATTTGTTGTCCTCCATCTATTTCCAACATTTCTCCAAAAAAAACATGAGTATCTCATCCTGTGATTGACCAACACACTGAAACAAAAAAAGGAATTAGATTGCTGACCATGGGATGTTGAAGTTAAAGCAGCGAGTGTTAGAGTATACGTAGTGTACCTGTGTATGCATTGTGTATGTAGCACGACCTGTGGTCAGTGCGTGCGTGCGAGTAGTGGGCATGCTGTTAGCCCACAATCGCCCTGGTAATGGCACACGACACTCTGTAAAACTGTATATAGCCTCAGCCTGCAGAGCTAATGAATGTGTGTTGAATCCCATTACTTCTCTCTCTTCCTTCATGGTATCAGATACCGTCGACCCGACGAACCCTCTCGCTCCGGTCACCGATCCCCCTTCCGCTGCCATGGGTGACAACCCCAGCCCTCCTCCCTCCCCTGCTGCTAGCGACTCAGGCGATCCCGCCACCACCACTGCACCACCTCCACCTCCCGCTCTCCTCCCCGCCGCCCTACTGGCCGCTGCTCCGGCTGCAGTGATAACCCACAAGTATAGGGGATCGCAACAGTTTTTGAGGGTAGAGTATTCAACCCAAATTTATTGATTCGACAAAAGGAGAGTCAAAGAATATTCTCAAGTATTAGCAGTTGAGTTGTCAATTCAACCACACCTGGATAACTTAGTATCTGCAGCAAAGTATTTAGTAGCAAAGTAGTATGATAATAATGGTAACAGTGGCAAAACTGACGATAGCAGTTTTGTAGTAATTGTAACAGTAGCAACGAAAAAGTAAATAAGCGAAGCACAATATGTGAAAAGCTCGTAGGCATTGGATCAGTGATGGATAATTATGTCGGGTGCGATTCCTCATGTAACAATTATAACATAGGGTGACACAAAACTAGCTCCAGTTCATCAATGTAATGTAGGCATGTATCCGAATATAGTCATACGTGCTTATGGAAAAGAATTTGCATGACATCTTTTGTCCTACCCTCCCGTGGCAGTGGGGTCCTAGTGGAAACTAAGGGATATTAAGGCCTCCTTTTAATAGAGTACTGATTTCTACTACACAACCTTCTTCTTGTAGACGTTGTTGGGCCTTCAAGTGCACAGGTTTGTAGGACAGTAGCAAATTTCCCTCAAGTGGATGACCTAAGGTTTATCAATCTGTGGGAGGCATAGGATGAAGATGGTCTCTCTCAAACAACCTTGCAACCAAATAACAAAGAGTCTCTTGTGTCCCCAACACACCCAATACAATGGTAAATTGTATAGGTGCACTAGTTCGGCGAAGAGATGTGAAGGAAATATGCCCTAGAGGCAATAATAAAGTTATTATTTATTTCATTATATCATGATAAATGTTTATTATTCATGCTAGAATTGTATTAACCAGAAACATAATACATGTGTGAATACATAGACAAACATAGTGTCACTAGTATGCCTCTACTTGACTAGCTCGTTTATCAAAGATGGTTATGTTTCCTAGCCATGGACAAAAGAGTTGTCATTTGATTAACGGGATCACATCATTAGGAGAATGATGTGATTGACATGACCCATTCCGTTAGCCTAGCACTTGATCGTTTAGTATATTGCTATTGCTTTCTTCATGACTTATACATGTTCCTGTAACTATGAGATTATGCAACTCCCGTTTACCGGAGGAACACTTTGGGTGCTACCAAACGTCACAACATAACTGGGTAATTATAAAGGAGTACTACAGGTGTCTCCAAAGGTACATGTTGGGTTGGCGTATTTCGAGATTAGGTTTTGTCACTCCGATTGTCGGAGAGGTATCTCTGGGCCCTCTCGGTAATGCACATCACTATAAGCCTTGCAAGCAATGTAGCTAATGAGTTAGTTATGGAATGATGCATTACGTAACGAGTAAAGAGACTTGCCGGTAACGAGATTGAACTAGGTATTGGATACCGACGATCGAATCTCGGGCAAGTAACATACCGATGACAAAGGGAACGACGTATGTTGTTATGCGGTTTGACCGATAAAGATCTTCGTAGAATATGTAGGAGCCAATATGGGCATCCAGGTTCTGCTATTGGTTATTGATTGAGAATAGTTCTAGGTCATGTCTACAAAGTTCTCGAACCCGTAGGGTCCGCACGCTTAACGTTACGATGACAGTTATATTATGAGTTTATGAGTTTTGATGTACCGAAGGAGTTCGGAGTCCCGGATGAGATCGGGGACATGACGAGGAGTCTCGAAATGGTCGAGATGTAAAGATCGATATATTGGACGACTATATTCGGAGTTCGGAAAGGTTCCGAATGATTCGGGTATTTTTCGGAGTACCGGAGAGTTACGGGGATTCGCCGGGGAGTATATGGGCCTTATTGGGCTTTAGGGGAAAGAGAGAGGAGAGGTTGGGCGCCCCCCAAGGCCTAGTCCGAATTGGACTAGGGGGAGGGGTTGCGCCCCCTCCTTCCTTCTCTTCTCCCTTTCCTTGACTCCTACTCCTACTACTTGGAAGGGGGGGAATCCTACTCCCGGTGGGAGTAGGACTCCTCCTTGGTGCGCCTCCTCCTAGGCCGGCCACCCCCTCCCTTGCTCCTTTATATACGGGGGCAGGGGGGCACCTCATGACACAAGTTGATCTACGGATCGTTCCTTAGCCGTGTGCGGTGCCCCCCTCCACCATATTCCATCTCGGTCATATCGTCGCGGAGTTTAGGCGAAGCCCTGTGTCGGTAGAACATCATCATCGTCACCACGCCGTCGTGCTGACGGAACTCATCCCCGACACTTTGCTGGATCGGAGCCCGGGGATCGTCATCGAGTTGAACGTGTGCTGAACTCGGAGGTGCCATACGTTCGGTATTTGGATCGGTCGGATCGTGAAGACGTACGACTACATCAACCGCGTTGTCATAACGCTTCCGCTTACGGTCTACGAGGGTACGTGGACAATACTATCCCCTCTCGTTGCTATGCCATCACCATGATCTTGCGTGTGCGTAGGAAATTTTTTGAAATTACTACGTTCCCCAACAGTGGCATCCGAGCCTGGTTTTATGCGTAGATGTCATATGCACGAGTAGAACACAAGTGAGTTGTGGGCGATACAAGTCATACTGCTTACCAGCATGTCATACTTTGGTTCGGCGGTATTGTGAGATGAAGCGGCCCGGACCGACATTACGCGTACGCTTACGCAAGACTGGTTTCACCAGTACGAGCACTTGTGCTTAAAGGTGGCTGGCGGGTGTCTGTCTCTCTCACTTTAGCTGAATCGAGTGTGGCTACGCCCGGTCCTTGCGAAGGTTAAAACAGCACTAACTTGACGAACTATCATTGTGGTTTTGATGCGTAGGTAAGAACGGTTCTTCCTAAGCCCGTAGCAGCCACGTAAAATTTGCAACAACAAAGTAGAGGACGTCTAACTTGTTTTTGCAGGGAATGTTGTGATGTGATATGGTCAAGACGTGATGCTATATTTTATTGTATGAGATGATCATGTTTTGTAACCGAAGTCATCGGCAACTGGCAGGAGCCATATGGTTGTCGCTTTATTGTATGAAATGCAAACGCCCAGTAATTGCTTTACTTTATCACTAAGCGGTAGCGATAGTCGTAGAAGCAATAGATGGCGTAACGACAACGATGCTACGATGGAGATCAAGGTGTCGCGCCGGCGACGATGGTGATCACGATGGTGCTTTGAAGATGGAGATCACAAGCACAAGATGATGATGGCCATATCATATCACTTATATTGATTGCATGTGATGTTTATCCTTTATGCATCTTATCTTGCTTTGATTGACGGTAGCATTTTAAGATGATCTCTCACTAATTATCAAGAAGTGTTATCCCTGAGTATGCACCGCTGCGAAAGTTCTTCGTGCTGAGACACCACGTGATGATCGGGTGTGATAGGCTCTACGTTCAAATACTATGGGTGCAAAACAGTTGCACACGCGGAATACTTAGGTTAAACTTGACGAGCCTAGCATATGGCCTCGGAATACGGAGATCGAAAGGCTGAACGTGAATCATATAGTAGATATGATCAACATAGTGATGTTCACCATTGAAACTACTCCATCTCACGTGATGATCGGACATGGTTTAGTTGATTTGGATCACGTAATCACTTAGATGACTAGAGAGATGTCTGTCTAAGTGGGAATTGTTAAGTAATATGATTAATTGAACTTAAATTTATCATGAACTTAGTCCTGGTAGTATTTTGCAAATTATATTGTAGATCAATAGCTCGCTTGTTGCTTTCATATTTTTATTTTGATATGTTCCTAGAGAAAAATGTGTTGAAAAATGTTAGTAGCAATGATGCGGATTGGATCCGTGATCTGAGGTTTATCCTCATTGCTGCACAGAAGAATTATGTCCTTAATGCACCGCTAGGTGACAGACCTATTGCAGGAGCAGATGCAGACGTTATGAACGTCTGGCTAGCTCAATATGATGACTACTTGATAGTTTAGTGCACCATACTTAACGGCTTAGAATCGGGACTTCAAAGACGTTTTTGAACGTCATGGACCATATGAGATGTTCCAGGAGTTGAAGTTAATATTTCCAGCAAATACCCGACTTGAGAGATATGAAGTCTCCAACAAGTTCTATAGCTAAAAGATGGAGGAGAATCGCTCAACTAGTGAGCATGTGCTCAGATTGTATGGGTACTTCAATCACATGAATCAATTGGGAGTTAATCTTCCAGATAAGATAGTGATTGACAGAATTCTCTAGTCACCATCACTCAGTTACTAGAACTTCATGATGAACTATAGTATGCAAGGGATGATGGAAACGATTCCCGAGCTCTTCGTGACGTTGAAATCGACGAAGGTAGAAATCAAGAAAGAGCATCAAGTGTTGATGATTGACAAGACCACTAGTTTCAAGAAAAGGGCAAAGGGAAAGAAAGGGAAACTTCAAGTAGAATGGCAAACAAGTTGTCACTCCCGTGAAGAAGACCAAAGCTGAACCAAAGCCTGAAACTGAGTGCTTACACTGCAAAAGAAATGGTCACTGGAAGCAGAAATGCCCTGAATATTTGGTGGATAAGAAGGATGGCAAAGTGAACAAGGGTATATTTGATATACAGGTTATTGATGTATGCCTTACTAGTGTTTATAGTAGCCCCTGAGTATTTGATACTTGTTCGGTTACTAATATTAGTAACTCGAAACAGGAGTTACAGAATAAACAGAGACTAGTTGAGGGTGAAGTGACGATGAGTGTTGGAAGTAGTTCCAAGATTGATATGATCATCATCGCACACTCCCTATACTTTCGGGATTAGTGTTAAACCTAAATAAATGTTATTTGACGTTTGCGTTAAGCATGGATATGATTTGATCATGTTTATTGCGATACGGTTATTCATTTGAAGTTAGAGAATAAATTGTTATTCTGTTTACATGAATAAGACCTTCGATGGTCATACACCCAATGAACATAGTTTGTTGGATCTTGATCGTAGTGATACACATATTCAAAATATTGATGCCAAAAGATGCAAAGTTAATAATGATAGTGCAACTTATTTGTGGCACTACCGTTTAGGTCATATCGGTGTAAAGCGCATGAAGAAACTCCATAAAGATGGATTTTCGGAATCACTTGGTTATGAATCATTTGATGCTTGCGAACCGTGCCTTTTGGGCAAGATGACTAAAACTCCGTTCTCCGGAACAATGGAACAAGCTACTGACTTATTGGAAATAATACATACCGATGTATGCGATCCAATGAGTGTTGATGCTCGTGGCAAGTATCGTTATTTTCTGACCTTCACAAGATGATTTGAGCAGATATGGGTATATCTACTTGATGAAACATAAGTCTGAAATAGTTGAAAGGTTCAAAGAATTTCAGAGTGAAGTGGAAAAATCATCATAACAAGAAAATAAAGTTTCCGCGATCTGATCACGGAGACGAATATTTGAGTTACGAGTTTGGTCTTCAATTAAAACATAGTGGAATAGTTTCACAGCTCACGCCACCTGGAACACCACATCATTATGGTGTGTCCGAACGTCGTAACCGCACTTTATTGGATATGGTGCGATCTATGATGTCTCTTACTGATTTGCCACTATTGCTTTGGGGTTATGCATTAGAGACAGCTGCATTCACGTTAAAAGGGCACCATCTAAATCCGTTGAGACGACACCATATGAACTGTGGTTTAGCAAGAAACCCAAGTTGTCGTTTCTTAAAGTTTGGGGCTGCGATGCTTATGTGAAAATGTTTCATCCTGATAAGCTCAAACCCAAATTGGAGAAGTGCGTCTTCATAGAATACCCAAAGAAAACTGTTGGGTACACCTTCTATCACAGATCCGAAGGCAAGATATTCGTTGCTAAAAAATGGATCCTTTCTAGAGAAGGAGTTTCTCTCGAAAGAAGTGAGTGGGAGGAAAGTAGAGCTTGATAAGGTAATTTGTACCTTCTCCCGAATTGGAAAGTAAATCATCACAGAAATCAGTTCCAGTGATTCCTAAACCAATTACTGAGGAAGCTAATGATGATGATCATAAAGCTTCAGATCAAGTTACTACCGAACTTTGTAGATCTTCCAGATTAGGATCCGTACCAGAGTGGTACGGTAATCCTATTCTGGAAGTCATGTTACTAGACCATGATGAACCTACGAACTATGACGAAGCGATGATGAGCCCAGATTCCGCGAAATGGCTTGAGGCCAGGAAATCTGAGATGGGATCCATGTATGAGAACAAAGTGTGGACTTTGGTGGAGTTGCCCGATGATAGGCAAGCCATATTGTATAAATGGATCTTCAAGAGGAAGACAGATGCTGATAGTAGTGTTACTATCTACAAAGCTCGACTTGTCGCAAAAGGATTTTCGACAAGTTCAAGGTGTTGACTACAATGAGATTTTCTCAACTGTAGCGATGCTTAAAGTCTGTCCGAATCATGTTAGCAATTGCCACATTTTATGAAATCTGGCAAATGGATCTCAAAACTGCATTCCTTAATGGTTTTCTTAACGAAGAGTTGTATATGATGCAACCAGAAGGTTTTGTCAATCCTAAAGGTACTAACAAAATGTGCAAGCTCCAGCGATCCATCTATGGACTGGTGCAAGCATCTCAGAGTTGGAATATGCGCTTTGATAAGTTGATCAAAGCATATAGTATTATACAGACTTGCGGTGAAGCCTGTATTTACAAGAAAGTGAGTGGGAGCTCTGCAGCATTTCTGATACTATATGTAGATGATATATTGTTGATCAGAAATGATATAGAGTTTCTGGATAGCATATAGATAGATCAAGACGCTTGATAAGATTTTTTCAATGAGTACATACCTTGATAAATTTTTGAAATAGTTCAAAATAGAACAGTCAAAGAAGGAGTTCTTGCCTGTGATGCAAAGGTGTGAAGTTGAGTAAGACTCAAGACCCGATCATGGCAGAAAATAGAAAGAAAATGAAAAGTCATTTCCCTATGCCTCAGTCATAGGTTCTATAAAGTATGCTATGCTGTGAACCAGACCTATTGTATACCTTGCTCTGAGTTTGACAAAGGACGAATACAATTTTGATCTAAGAGTAGATCACTGGACATCGGTCAAGATGTTTCTCGATTATGGAGGTGATAAAAGAGCCCGTCGTAAAAAGTTACAACGATGCAAGCTTTTACACCAATCCAGATGACTCTAAGTCTCAGTCTGGATACATATTGAAAGTGGGAGCAATTAGCTAGAGTAGCTCCGTGTAGAGCATTGTGGACATAGAATATTTGCAAAATACATACGGCTCTGAATATGACAGACCCGTTGACTAAACTTCTCTCACAAGCAAAACATGATCATACCTTAGTACTCTTTGCGTGTTAATCACATAGCAATGTGAACAAACCCTTTGGGTGTTGATCACATGATGATGTGAACTATGGGTATTAATCACATACAGATGTGAATATTGGCGTTAAATCACATGGCAATGTGAACTAGATTATTGACTCTAGTGCAAGTGGGAGACTGAAGGAAATATGCCCTAGAGGCAATAATAAAGTTATTATTTATTTCATTATATCATGATAAATGTTTATTATTCATGCTAGAATTGTATTAACCGGAAACATAATACATGTGTGAATACATAGACAAACATAGTGTCACTAGTATGCCTCTACTTGACTAGCTCGTTTATCAAAGATGGTTATGTTTCCTAGCCATGGACAAAAGAGTTGTCATTTGATTAACAGGATCACATCATTAGGAGAATGATGTGATTGACATGACCCATTTCGTTAGCCTAGCACTTGATCGTTTAGTATATTGCTATTGCTTTCTTCATGACTTATACATGTTCCTGTAACTATGAGATTATGCAACTCCCGTTTACCGGAGGAACACTTTGGATGCTACCAAACGTCACAACGTAACTGGGTGATTATAAAGGAGTACTACTGGTGTCTCCAAAGGTACATGTTGGGTTGGCGTATTTCGAGATTAGGTTTTGTCACTCCAATTGTCGGAGAGGTATCTCTGGGCCCTCTCGGTAATGCACATCACTATAAGCCTTGCAAGCAATGTAGCTAATGAGTTAGTTACGGAATAATGCATTACGTAACGAGTAAAGATACTTGCCGGTAACGAGATTGAACTAGGTATTGTATACCGATGATCGAATCTCGGGCAAGTAACATACCGATGACAAAGGGAACAACGTATGTTGTTATGCGGTTTGACCGATAAAGATCTTTGTAGAATATGTAGGAGCCAATATGGGCATCCAGGTTCCGCTATTGGTTATTGATCGAGAATAGTTCTAGGTCATGTCTACATAGTTCTCGAACACGTAGGGTCCGCACGCTTAACGTTACGATGACAGTTATATTATGAGTTTATGAGTTTTGATGTACCGAAGGAGTTCGGAGTCCCGGATGAGATCGGGGACATGACGAGGAGTCTCGAAATGGTCGAGACGTAAAGATCGATATATTGGACGACTATATTCGGAGTTCGGAAAGGTTCCGAGTGATTCGGGTATTTTTCGGAGTACCGGAGAGTTACGGGGATTCGCCGGGGAGTATATGGGCCTTATTGGGCTTTAGGGGAAAGAGAGAGGAGAGGTTGGGTGCCCCCCAAGGCCTAGTCCGAATTGGACTAGGGGGAGGGGCTGCGCCCCCTCCTTCCTTCTCTTCTCTTCCCCCTTTCCTTGACTCCTACTCCTACTACTTGGAAGGGGGGAATCCTACTCCCGGTGGGAGTAGGACTCCTCCTTGGTGCGCCTCCTCCTAGGCCGGCCACCCCCTCCCTTGCTCCTTTATATACGGGGGCAGGGGGGCACCTCATGACACAATTTGATCTACGGATCATTCCTTAGCCGTGTGCGGTGCCCCCCTCCACCATATTCCACCTCGGTCATATCGTCGCGGAGTTTAGGCGAAGCCCTGCGTCGGTAGAACATCATCATCGTCACCACGCCGTCGTGCTGACGGAACTCATCCCCGACGCTTTGCTGGATCGGAGCCCGGGGATCGTCATCGAGCTGAACGTGTGCTGAACTCGGAGGTGCCGTACATTCGGTACTTGGATCGGTCGGATCGTGAAGATGTATGACCACATCAACCGCGTTGTCATAACGCTTCCGCTTACGGTCTACGAGGGTACGTGGACAATACTATCCCCTCTCGTTGCTATGCCATCACCATGATCTTGCGTGTGCGTAGGAATTTTTTTGAAATTACTACGTTCCCCAACAAGATGGTGATACAAGTGCAATATGGATAGTAGATATGGGTATTTGTAATCTGAAAATATAAAAACAGCAAGGTAACTAACGATAAAAGTGAGCGTAAACGGTACTGCAATGGTAGGAAACAAGGCATAGGGTTCATACTTTCACTAGTGCAAGTTCTCTCAACAATAATAACATAGATAGATCATAAAACAATCCCTCAACATGCAACAAAGAGTCACTCCAAAGCCACTAATAGCGGAGAACAAACGAAGAGATTATGGTAGGGTACGAAACCACCTCAAAGTTATTCTTTCGGATCAATCTATTCAAGAGTCCGTACTAGAGTAACACCTTAAGACACAAATCAACCAAAATCCTAATGTCACCTAGATACTCCATTGTCACCTCAAGTATCCGTGGGCATGATTATACGATATGCATCACACAATCTCAGATTCATCCAACCAACACAAAGTACTTCAAAGAGTGCCCCAATGTTTCTACTAGAGAGTCAAGAAAACGTGTGCCAACCCCTATGCATAGGTTCATGGGCGGAACCCGCAAGTTGGTCACCAAAACATACATCAAGTGGCACGTGATATCCCATTGTCACCACAGATAAACACGGCAAGACATACTTCAAGTTTTCTCAAATCAAAGATTCAATCCGATAAGATAACTTCAAGAGGGAAACTCAATTCATCACAAGAGAGTAGAGGGGGAGAAACATAATAGGATCCAACTATAATAGCAAAGCTCGTGATACATCAAGATCGTGCCATAGAGAGAACACGAGAGAGAGAGAGAGAGAGAGAGATCAAACACATAGTTACTGGTACATACCCTCAGCCCCGAGGGTGAACTACTCCCTCCTCGTCATGGAGAGCGTCGGGATGATGAAGACGGCCATCGGTGATGGGTTCCCCCTCTGACAGGGTGCCGGAACGGGCTCCCGAGAGGTTTTTGGTGGCTATAGAGGCTTGCGGCGGTGGAACTCCCGATCTATCTTCTCCGTGGATATTTTTTGGGTACGTGGGACTATATAGGCAAAAGAAGTCGGTCGGGGGGTGCTCGAGGGGCCCACAAGATAGGGGGCGCGCCCAGTAGGGGGGGCGCCCCCTATCTCCTGGCCTCCTCTAGGATCTTATGACGTGAACTCCAAGTCTCCAGGATCATATTCTTCCCAAAAATCACGCCGCCGAAGGTTTCATTCCGTTTGGACTCCGTTTGATATTCCTTTTCTTAGAAATACTGAAACATGCAATAAAACAACAATATGGGTTGGGCCTCCGGTTAATAGATTAGTCCCAAAAGTAATATAAAAGTGTATAATAAAGCCCGTAATCATTCAAAACAGATAATAAAACAGCATGAATGCTTCATAAATTATAGATACGTTGGAGACGTATCAGCATCCCCAAGCTTAAATCCTACTCGTCCTCGAGTAGGTAAATGATAAAAGAAAAAATTTATGAAGTGTGAATGCTAGAAGGTGCACAAGTTTGATCAATGATAATTTCAATCACCTTTTCTAGCATGGTTATATGTCATAACAGTAGTTCATCTCATAAAACATCTCACGATAAAGTAACAAGCAATTGACATGTCAAAGCATAGACCATAAACTTTCTTGAAAACTAGCAAACTTCATTCTCAGTCATCAAACAATTGCAATTCATCTTATTTTCAGGAATAGCAAACTCCACATACTCAACTATCATATAGTTTTCTACAATTGCTAACACTCACGCAATACTAATGGTTATGGAGTTTCAATCGGACACTGAGAAAGATAGGGGCTTAAAGTGTTGCCTCCCAACGTATTCACCTTTGGGTGATGTCAACAATAATAGTTCATGCTAACTTACATCCAATTGGATATATATATCAGGATCTTCCTAATACGAGGTGCTTGCCAAAGGATAAAATGAAAAAGGGAAAGGTGAATATCACCTTGACTCTTGCATAAAGTAAAAGACATAAAGTAAAAGATAGGCCCTTCGCAGAGGGAAGCAGAGGTTGTCATGCGCTTTTAGGGTTGGATGCACAAAATCTTAATGCGAATGAACGTCACTTTATATTGCACTTGTATATGGACCTTTATTATGCAGTCCGTCGCTTTTATTGCTTCCATAACAAGATCGTATAAAGCTATTTTCTTCACACCAAAAGATCATACATATTTAGAGAGCAATTTTTATTGCTTGCACCGATGACAACTTACTTGAAGGATCTTACTCAATCCATAGTTAGGTATGGTGGATTCTCATGGCAAAACTGGGTTTAAGGATATTTGGAAGCACAAGTAGTATCTCTACTTGGTGCAAGGAATTTTGGCTAGCAAGAGGGGGAAAGGCAAGCTCAACATGTTTGAATAATCCATGACAATATACTTTAACTGAGATGTCGGAAAACATAAACCATTACGTTGTCTTCCTTGTCCAACATCAACTCTTTAGCATGTCATACTTAATGAGTGCTCCCAATTATAAAAGATGTCTAGCATAGTATATTTATATGTGGAATCTCTCTTCCTTCAATATTCTTTCATGAATTGTTCAAATGACCAATACAATGCTTGCTAACCTTCAATAAAATTACTACCGCTACTTTTTAGATGTGAAGTCATTACTCCCCATGGGATAACCAAATGAAGCATATATAAATTCAGATTTATGATATTCAACTCATTCAACCATTTACTCACAGGATATAAGTGAAGCGCACGAGTAAATGACAAACTACTCCAAAAAGATATAAGTGAAGATCAATGAGTAGCTAAATAATTATGTAACTATATGAAGACTCTCTCTCATTAAAGAATTTCAGGTCTTGGCATTGTATTAAAACAACAAGCAAAGCAAAATAAAATGACATTGCAAGGATAGCACAACTCACGTGAAGAAGCAAAAACATAGGCTCAACCGATACTAACCGATAATTGTTGAAGAAGAAAGGTGGGATGCCTACCGGGGCATCCCCAAGCTTAGATGCTTCAGACTTCTTGAAATATTATCTTGGGGTTCCCTGGGCATCCCCAAGCTTGAACTTTTGTGTCTCCTTAATTCCTCTCATATCATGGTTTCTCTTTTTATCAAAAGCTTCATCCACAACAAACTCAACAAGAACTCGTGAGATAGGTTAGTATAAACCAATGCAAAACCTTATCATTTTCTACTGTAACAAATCACTAAAATTATTATTCAACATTGCATACTAAATGCCTCTGCATATTTAATACTCCTATCCTCAAAAAGAATCATTAAACAAGCAAACATATGCAAACAATGCAAACATAATAGCAATCTGCCAAAACAGTACAGTCTGTAAAGAATGCAAGATTCATCATACTTCCCTAACTCAAAAAATTATGAAATAAAATTCCCACTGTATTAAATTTATCAGAGCTAATTATGCAAAAAGTTTCAACATTATATCGTGCTCTGAATTTTCTAGGGAATTTTTGCAACAGCGGTAAACTTTCTGTTTTCAAACAGTAACATGTATACTAGCAAAATAAGCATGGTAAAGGCTATCCTTGACTTTTTTATTGAAACTAAAGATGCAAAACATTATTCTAAATAACAGAAAGCTAATGCTAACAAAATAAAATGATGCTCCAAGCAAAACACATATCATGTGGTGAATAAAAATATAGCTCCAAGTAAAGTTACCGATGAACAAAGACGAAAGAGGGGATGCCTTCCGGGGCATCCCCAAGCTTAGGCTCTTGGTTGTCCTTGAATGTTACCTTGGGGTGCCTTGGAATACCCAATCTTAGGCTCTTTCCACTCCTTATTCCATAGTCCATCGAATCTTTACCCAAAACTTGAAAACTCCACAACACAAAACTCAACAGAAAACTCGTAAGCTCCGTTAGTATAAGAAAATAAAACCACCACTTAGGTAATGTAATGAACTCATTCTAAATTTATATTGGTGTAATATCTACTATATTCCAACTTATCTATGGTTCATATCGTCCGATACTACTCATAGATTCATCAAAATAAGCAAACAACACATAGAAAACAGAATCTGTCAAAAACAGAACAGTCTGTAGTAATCAGTATCAAACGTATACTTCTGGAACTCTAAAAATCCTAAAAAATTAGGAAGTCCTAAGCAATTTGTTTACCAATGCACAGCAAAAAGAATCAGATCAGAAGCACATTTCTGTGAATTAACAAAACTAATTTACTGGGTGCAAAAGTTTCTGATTCTCAGCAGGATCAACACAACTATCACCGTAAGCTATCATAAAGGTCTTACTTGGCAGTTTATTGAAGAAAAGCTATAGAACATGATTACTACAGTAGCATAATCATGTAGACACACAAAAACAGTAAGGATAAATATTGGGTTGTCTCCCCACAAGCGCTTTTCTTTAATGCCTTTCTAGCTAGGCATGATGATGACAATGATGCTCACATAAAAGATAAGAATTGAAACATAACGGGAGCATCATGAAGCATATGACTAGCACATTTAAGCCTAACCCACTTCCTATGCATAGGGATTTTGTGAGCAAACAACTTATGGGAACAATAATCAACAAGCATAGGAAAGCAAAACAAGCATAACTTCAAAACTTTAAGCACATAGAGAGGAAACTTGACATTATTGCACTTCCTACAAGCATATGTTCCTCCCTCATGATAATTTTCAGTAGCATCATGAATGAATTCAACAATATAACCATCACATAAAGCATTTTTTTCATGATCTACAAGCATAGAAAATTTACTACTCTCCACATAAGCGAATTTCTTCTCATAAATAGTAGTGGGAGCAAACTCAACAAAATAATTATCATGTGAGGCATAATCCAATTGAAAACTAAAATCATGATGACAAGTTTCATGGTTATCATTATTCCTAATAGCATACAAGTCATCACAATAATCATCATAGATAGCAACTTTGTTCTCATAATCAATTGGAACCTCTTCCGAAATAGTGGAATCATCACTAAATAAAGTTGACACTCTTCCAAATCCACTTTCATGTTCATCACAATAAGATTCAACATCCTCAAAAATAGTGGGATCACTACTTTCTAAAGTTGACACTCTTCCAAACCCACTTTCATCAATATAATCATCATAAATAGGAGGCATGCTTTCATCATAATAAATATTCTCATCAAAACCTGGGGGACAAAATATATCATATTCATCAAACATAGTTTCCCCAAGCTTGTGGCTTTGCATATCATTAGCATCATGGATATTCAAGGAATTCATACTAACAACATTGCAATCATGCTCATCATACAAAGATCTAGTACCAAGCATTTTAATGCATTCTTCTTCTAGCACTTGAGCAAAATTTTCCTTTCCATCATACTCACGAAAGATATTAAAAAGACGAAGCGTATGAGACAAAATCAATTCCATTTTTTTGTAGTTTCCTTTTATAAACTAAACTAGTGATAAAACAAGAAACAAAAAGATTCGATAGCAAGATCTAAAGATATACCTTCAAGCACTCACCTCCCCGGCAACGGCGCCAGAAAAGAGCTTGATGTCTACTACACAACCTTCTTCTCGTAGACGTTGTTGTGCCTGCAAGTGCACAGGTTTGTAGGACAGTAGCAAATTTCCCTCAAGTGGATGATCTAAGGTTTATCAATCCGTGGGAGGCGTAGGATGAAGATGGTCTCTCTCAAACAACCCTGCAAACAAATAACAAAGAGTCTCTTGTGTCCCCAACACACCCAATACAATGGTAAATTGTATAGGTGCACTAGTTCGGCGAAGAGATGGTGATACACGTGCAATATGGATAGTAGATATGGGTATTTGTAATCTGAAAATATAAAAATAGCAAGGTAACTAATGATAAAAGTGAGCGTAAACGGTATTGCAATGGTAGGAAACAAGGCATAGGGTTCATACTTTCACTAGTGCAAGTTCTCTCAATAGCATAGATAGATCATAAAACAATCCCTCAACATGCAACAAAGAGTCACTCCAAAGCCACTAATAGCGGAGAACAAACAAAGAGATTATGGTAGGGTACGAAACCACCTCAAAGTTATTCTTTCGGATCAATCTCTTCAATAGTTTGTACTAGAATAACACCTTAAGACACAAATCAACCAAAACCCTAATGTCACCTAGATACTCCATTGTCACCTCAAGTATCCGTGGGCATGATTATACGATATGCATCACACAATCTCAGATTCATCCAACCAACACAAAGTACTTCAAAGAGTGCCCCAAAGTTTCTACTAGAGAGTCAAGAAAACGTGTGCCAACCCCTATGCATAGGTTCATGGGCGGAACCCGCAAGTTGGTCACCAAAACATACATCAAGTGGCACGTGATATCCCATTGTCACCACAGATAAACACGGCAAGACATACTTCAAGTTTTCTCAAATCAAAGATTCAATCCGATAAGACAACTTCAAGATGGAAACTCAATTCATCACAAGAGAGTAGAGGGGGTGGAGAAACATCATAAGATCCCACTATAATAGCAAAGCTCGCGTTAGATCAAGATCGTGCCATAGAGAGAACACGAGAGAGAGAGAGAGAGAGAGAGAGAAAGATCAAACACATAGCTACTGGTACATACCCTCAGCCCCGAGGGTGAACTACTCCCTCCTCGTCATGGAGAGCACCGGGATGATGAAGATGGCCACCGGTGATGGGTTCCCCCTCCGGCAGGGTGCCGGAACGGGCTCCCAAGAGGTTTTTGGTGGCTACAGAGGCTTGCAGCAGCGGAACTCCCAATCTATCTTCTATGTGGATGTTTTTAGGGTATGTGGGACTATATAGGCAAAAGTAGTCGGTCGGGGGGTGCTCGAGGGGCCCACGAGACAGGGGCGCGCCCAGTAGGGGCGCCCCCCTATCTCCTGGCCTCCTCAAGGATCTTCTGACGTGAAGTCCAAGTCTCCAGGATCATATTCTTCCCAAAAATCACGCTGCCGAAGGTTTCATTCCGTTTGAACTCCGTTTGATATTCCTTTTCTTCGAAATACTAAAACAGGCAATAAAACAGCAATATGGGCTGGGCCTCCGGTTAATAGGTTAGTCCCAAGAGTAATATAAAAGTGTATAATAAAGCCCGTAATCATTCAAAACAGATAGTAAAACAACATGAATGCTTCATATATTATAGATACGTTGGAGACGTATCAAGTACCGGACCAAAGCATTAACACATAGTGAATACATGAACTCCTCAAACTATGGTCATCACCGAGAAGTATCCCGATTATTGTCACTTCGGGGTTGTCGGATCATAACACATAATAGGTGACTATAGACTTGCAAGATAGGATCACATATATTCATGAAAACATAATAGGTTCAGATCTGAAATCATGGCACTCGGGCCCCAGTGACAAGCATTAAGCACAGCAAAGTCATATCAACATCAATCTCAGAATATAGTGGATACTAGGGATCAAACCCTAACAAAACTAACTTGATTACATGGTAAATCTCATCCAACCCATCACCGTCCAGCAAGCCTACGATGGAATTACTCACGCACGTCGGTGAGCATCATGAAATTGGTGATGGAGTATGGTTGATGATGACGACGACGATGAATCCCCTCTCCGGAGCCCCGAACAGACTCCAGATCAGCCCTCCCGAGAGAGATTAGGGCTTGGCGGTGGCTTCGTATCGTAAAACATGATGAAACTTTCTCTCTGATTTTTTTCTCCGCGAAACGGAATATATAGAGTTGGAGTTGAGGTCGGTGGAGCATCAGGGGGCCCACGAGACAGGGTGGCGCGCCCAGGGTTGGGGGCGCGCCCCCCACCCTCGTGGACAGGGTGTGGGCCCCCTGGCCTTGATTCTTTCGCCAGTATTTTTAATATTTTCCAAAAGTTATCTCTTTGGATTTTCAGGTCATTCCGAGAACTTTTGTTTTATGCACAATAAATAATACCATGGCAGTTCTGCTGAAAACAACGTCAGTTTGGGTTAGTTTCATTCAAACCATGCAAGTTAGAGTCCAAAACAAGGACAAAAGTGTTTGGAAAAGTAGATACATTGGAGATGTATCAACTCCCCCAAGCTTAAACCTTTGCTTGTCCTCAAGCAATTCAGTTGACAAACTGAAAGTGATAAAGAAAAACTTTTACAAACTCTGTTTGCTCTTGTTGTTGTAAATATGTAAAGCCAGCATTCAAGTTTTCAGCAAAGATTATGAACTAACCATATTCACAATAACACTTAGGTCTCATGTTTACTCATATCACTGACATAATCAGCTAGCGAGCAATAATAATAAAACTCAGATGACAACACTTTCTCAAAACAATCATAATATGATATAACAAGATGGTATCTCGCTAGCCCTTTCTGAGATCGCAAAACATAAATGCAGAGCACCTTTAAAGATCAAGGACTGACTAAACATTGTAATTCATGGTAAAAGAGATCCAGTCAAGTCATACCCAATATAAACTAATAGTAATGCATGCAAATGACAGCGTGCTCTCCAGCGGGTGCTTTTTAATAAGAGGGTGATGACTCAACATAAAAGTAAATAGATAGGCCCTTCGCAGAGGGAAGCAGTGATTTGCTTTGATCTTTAGATCATGGGACTGGGCATCCCGGTTACCGGCCATTTTCTCATGAATGAGGAGCGGAGTCCACTCCTCTTGAGAATAACCCACCTAGCATGGAAGATACAGACAACCCTAGTTGATACATGAGCTGCTCGAGCATACAAAACAGAATTTCATTTGAACATTTGGAGTTTGGCACATACAAATTTACTTGGAACGGCAGGTAAATACCGCATATAGGAAGGTATGGTGGACTCATATGGAATAACTTTGGGTTTATGGAGTTTGGAGTAACAAGCAGTATTCCCGCTTAGTACAGGTGAAGGCTAGCAAAAGACTGGGAAGCGACCAACTGAGAGAGCGACAACAGTCATGAACATGCATTAAAATTAATCAACACCGAGTGCAAGCATGAGTAGGATATAATCCACCATGAACATAAATATCGTGAAGGCTATGTTGATTTGTTTTCAACTACATGCGTGAACATGTGCCAAGTCGAGTCACTCAATTTATCCAAAGGAGGATACCACCCTATTATACGACATCACAACCATTTTAATAGCATGTTGGGACGCAAGGTAAACAATTATAAACTCATAGCTAATTAAGCATGGCATTAGCAACTATAATCTCTAATTGTCATTCCAAACATGTTTATTCATAATATGTTGAATCAGGAACGATGAACTCATCATATTTACAAAAACAAAAGAGGTCGAGTTCATACCAGCTTCTCTCATCTCAACCAGTCCATCATATATCGTCATTATTGCCTTTCACTTGCACAACCGAATCATGTGTATAATAATAATAGTGCACGTGCATTGGACTAAGATGGAATATGCAAGCATTCAATTCAAGGGAGAAGACAAGGTAATTTGGGATCTTGGTTAAATAAACAATCATGCAAATGAGAGCCACTAAGCATTTTCATTATGGTCTTCTCCTCTCGACCCCCTGATACGTCTCCAACGTATCTATTTTTTGATTGCTCCATGCTACTTTATCTATTGTTTTGGAATATAATGGGCTTTATTTTCCACTTTTATATTATTTTTGGGACTAACCTATTAACCGGAGGCCCAGCCCAGAATTGCTGTTTTTTTGCCTTTTTTAGTATTTCGAAGAAACAGAATATCAAACGGAGTCCAAACGGAATGAAACCTTCGGGAACGTGATCTTCTCACCGAACGTGATCCAGGAGACTTGGACCCTACTCCAAGAAGCACCAGAGGCAGTCACGAGGGTGGAGGGCGCGCCCCCCTACCTCGTGGGCCCCCTGACGCTCCACCGACGTACTTCTTCCTCCTATATATACTTGCGTACCCCCAATAGACCAGAGAGGGAGCCAAAAACCTAATTCCACCGCCGCAACCTTCTATATCCACAAGATCCCATCTTGGGGCCTGTTCCGGAGCTCCGCCGGAGGGGGCATCTACCACGGAGGGCTTCTACATCAACACCATAGCCCCTCCGATGAAGTGTGAGTAGTTTACTTCAGACCTTCGGGTCCATAGCTAGTAGCTAGATGGCTTCTTCTCTCTTTTTGGATCTCAATACAATGTTCTCCCCCTCTCTCGTGGAGATCTATTCGATGTAATCTTCTTTTTGCGGTGTGTTTGTTGAGATCGATGAATTGTGGGTTTATGATCCAGCTTATCTATGAATAATATTTGAATCTTCTCTGAATTATTTTATGTATGATTGAGTTATCTTTGCAAGTCTCTTCGAATTATGCGTTTGGTTTGGCCAACTAGATTGGTAGTTCTTGCAATGGGAGAAGTGCATGGCTTTGGTTTCAATCTTGCGGTGTCCTTACTCAGTGACAGAAATAGTTGCAAGGCACGTATTGTATTGTTGCCATCGAGGATAACAAGATGGGGTATTTATCATATTGCATGAATTTATTCCTCTACATCATGTCATCTTGCTTAAGTCATTACTCTGTTTTTAACTTAATACTCTAGATGCATGCTGGATAGCGGTCGATGAGTGGAGTAATAGTAGTAGATGCAGAATCGTTTCGGTCTACTTGTCTCGGACGTGATGCCTATATACATGATCATACCTAGATAACCTCATAACTATGCTCAATTCTGTCAATTGCTCAACAGTAATTTGTTCACCCATTGTAGAATACATATGCTCTTGAGAGAAGCCACTAGTGAAACCTATGGCCCCCGGGTCTATTCTCATCATATTAATCTCCATCACTTTATTTATTTGCTTTGCTTTTATTTTTTACTTTGCATCTTTATACCAAAAATACCAAAAATATTATCTCTATCAGATCTCACTCTCGTAAGTGACCGTGAAGGGATTGACAACCCCTAATCGTGTTGGTTGCGAGTAGCTATCCTTTTGTGCAGGTACGAGGGACTTGCGCGTGACCTCCTACTGGATTGATACCTTGGTTCTCAAAAACTGAGGGAATACTTACGGTACTGTGCTGCATCATCTTCTCCTCTTCGGGGAAAACCAACGCAAGCTCGAGACGTAGCAAGAAGGATTTCTGGCGCCGTTGCCGGGGAGGCTTACGCAAAAGTCAACATACCAAGTACCCATCACAATCCCTATCTCTCGCATTACATTATTTGCCATTTGCCTCTTGTTTTCCTCTCCCCCACTTCACCCTTGCCGTTTTATTCGCCCTCTCTTTCCCAATCTCCTCCTCTCTTTCCGTTGTGTTTTCCTCGTCCTTTTGTTTGCTCGTGTGTTAGTTTGCCTATTTATTGCGATGGCTCTACCTAGATTTGGCGACCTTCACCTTAAAAGGCTAGAGGAGATTGAAAGCAATGTTAGAAAATTTATGGTTTTCTAATTTGAGCACAATAATTTCTTTAGAAACAAACTTAAGGAACAAAAAAGTTTTATGAGCTTTATGAATAAAGAACTCGATGATATGTCTAAAGAATTTGATGGTATAAGGGCCCAAATTGCTCGTCTTGAAAATATGACCGCTGAAATTTCGGATATGCAAGCTACCTTAGTCAATAAGATGGCCGCTAAACCAAATTCCTATGAAAATCAAGTTGAAGATCTAAAAGTTATTGATGTGTCCCCTATCAAATCTTTGTTTTGCAATATGAATCTTGATGAAACTGAATATGATCTTCCTTTACCTAGAAGGCGTTCTAAGAATTCTGAGTTTTTGGATCTTCATGATGAAATTGATAAAAGTGGGATTGAAATAAATAGAAACTGTGATGTTGCTAAACCCACTATTTTGGATCTCAAGGAATTTAATTATGAAAATTGCTCTTTGATTGGTTGTATTTCCTTGTTGCAGTCCGTGCTAGAATCTCCTCATGCTTATAGTCAAAATAAGGCCTTTACCGAACATATTGTTGATGCATTGATGCAATCTTATGAAGAAAAACTTGAGATGAAAGTTTCTATCCCTAGAAAACTCTATGATGAGTGGGAACCTACTATTAAAATTAAAATTAAAGATTTTGAGTTTCATCCTTTATGTGATTTGGGTGCTAGTGTCTCTACTATTCCCAAAACTTTATGTGATTTGCTAGATTTCCGTGATTTTGATGATTGCTCTCTAAACTTGCATCTTACGGATTCCACGATTAAAAAACCTATGGGAAGAATTAATGATGTGCTCATTGTTGCAAATAGGAATTATGTGCCCGTAGATTTTATCGTTCTTGATATAGATTGCAATCCCTCATGTCCTATTATTCTTGGTAGACCTTTCCTTAGAACGATTGGTGCAATTATTGATATGAAGGAAGGGAATATTAGATTCCAATTTCCCTTAAAGAAGGGTATGGAACACTTCCATAGAAAGAAAATAAAATTACCATATGAATCTATCATGAGAGCCACTTATGGATTGCCTACCAAAGATTTCAATACATAAATCTATCCTTGCTTTTATGCTAGCTAAGGGCGTTAAACGATAGCGCTTGTTGGGAGGCAACCCAATTTTTTTTGTTTTTTTGTTTTTGCTTCTATTTAGGAATAAATAATCCATCTACCTTCTGTTTGAATGTGGTTTTATGTTTTAATTAGTGTTTGTGCCAAGTAGGACCTATAGGATAACCTACGATGATAGTTGATTTGATTCTGCTGAAAAACGGAAACTTTGCACGCACGAATTTAGTTATGATAAATCACAGGAATGTGCTTTTTGTTTATTCTTTTTGCTTCTGATCAATAAAAAAATTGTCCAGGACTTCCTATTTTGGTAGAATTTTTAGAGTTCCAGAAGTTTGCGTTAGTTACAGATTACTACAGACTGTTCTGTTTTTGACAGATTCTGTTTTTCGTGTGTTGTTTGCTTATTTTGATAAATCTATGGCTAGGAAAATAGTTTATGATCCATATAGAAGTTGGAATACAGTAGGTTTAACACCAATATAAATAAAGAATGAGTTCATTACAGTACCTTGAAGTAGTCTTTTGTTTTCTTTCTCTAACGGAGCTCACGAGATTTTTGTTGAGTTTTCTGTTGTGAAGTTTTCAAGTTTTGGGTGAATTCTTTTGATGGATTATGGAACAAGGAGTGGCAAGAGCCTAAGCTTGGGGATGCCCATGGCACCCCCAAGATAATCCAAGGACACCAAAAAGTTAAAGCTTGGGGATGCCCCGGAAGGCATCCCCTCTTTCGTCCACTTCCATCGGTAATTTACTTGGAGCTATATTTTTATTCACCAACATGATATGTGTTTTGCTTGGAGCGTCTTGTATTATTTGTGTCTTTGCTTGTTAGTTTACCACAATCATCCTTGTTGTACACACCTTTTGAGAGATCCGTACATGAATTGAAATTTGTTAGAATACTCTATGTGCTTCACTTATATCTTTTGAGCTTGATAGTTTTGCTCATAGTGCTTCACTTATATCCTTTTGAGCGTGATAATTTTTGCTCTAGTGCTTCACTTAGATCTTTTAGAGCACGGTGGTGGATTTGTTTTAAAGAAACTTGATCTCTCATGCTTCACTTAGATTATTTTGAGAGTCGTTAATAGCATGGTAATTTGCTTAATGTTAATATACTTGGTATTCAAGATATGTGAAACTTTCTTTTGAGTGCGTTGAATACTAAGATAAGTTTGATGCTTGATAATTGTTTTGAGATATGGAGGTGATAATATCAAAGTCGTGCTAGTTGGGTGATTATGAATTTGAGAAATACTTGTGTTGAAGTTTGCAAGTCCCGTAGCATGCACGTATGGTTAAAGTTGTGTAACAAATTTGAAACATGAAGTGTACCTGGCTTGTGCATCCTTACGAGTGGCGGTCGGGGACGAGCGATGATATTTTCCTACCAATCTATCCCCCTAGGAGCATGTGCGTAGTACTTGATTTTTGATGACTTCTAATTTTTGCAATAAGTATATGAGTTCTTTTGACTAATGTTGAGTCCATGGATTATACGCACTCTCACCTTTCCGCATTTGCTAGCCTCTTCGGTACCGTGCATTGCCCTTTCTCACCTTGAGAGTTGGTGCAAACTTCGCTGGTGTATCCAAACCCCGTGATACGATACGCTCTATCACACATAAACCTCCTTTTATCTTCCTCAAAACAGCCACCATACCTACCTATCATGGCACTTCCATAGCCATTCCGAGATATATTGCCATGCAACTTCCACCATCATCATCATGACATACATTACTTTTGTCATATTGCCATTGCATGATCATGTAGTTGACATCGTATTTGTGGCAAAGCCACCATGCATTATTTTTCATACATGTCACTCTTGATTCATTGCACCATCCCGGTACACCGCCGGAGGCATTTATATAGAGTCATATCTTGTTCTAGTATCGAGTTGTAATCCTTATGTTGTAATCAATAGAAGTGTGATGATCATCATTATTAGAGCATTGCCCAAAAAAAGAGAAAGGCCAAAATAAACAAAAAAGGAAAGGCCCAAAACAATATATAAAAAGGGCAATGCTACTATCTCTTTTTCCACACTTGTGCTTCAAAGTAGCACCTTGTTCTTCATGTAGTGAGTCTCATATATTGTGCTTCAAAGTAGCACCTTGTTCTTCATATAGTGAGTCTCGTAAGTTGTCTTGTTCATACTAGTGGGAATTTTTCATTATAGAACTTGGCTTGTATATTCCTATGATGGGCTTCCTCAAAATGCCCTAGGTCTTCATGAGCAAGCAAGTTGGATGCACACCCACTAGTTTTCTTTTGTTGAGCATTCATAGCTCTAGTGCATCCGTTGCATGGCAATCCCTACTCCTCGCATTAACATCAATCGATGGGCATCTCCATAGCTCATTGATTAGCCTCGTTGAAGTGAGACTTTCTACTTTTTTGTCTTCTCCACACAATCCCCATCATCATATTCTATTCCACCCATAGTGCTATATCCATGGCTCACGCTCATGTATTGCGTGAAGGTTGAAAAAGTTTGAGATTATTTAAGTATGAAACAATTGCTTGGCTTGGCATCGGGGGTATAGAAGTTGGGAACATCTTTGTGTGACGAAAATGAAGCATAGCCTAACTATATGATTTTGTAGGGATGAACTTTCTTTTGCCATGCTATTTTGAGAAGACATGATTACTTTGATTAGTACGCTTGAAGTATTATTATTTCTATGTCATTATGAACTTTTGTCTTGAATCTTTCGGATCTGAATATTCATACCATGATTAAGAAGATTTACATTGAAATTATGCCAAAGTATCACTCCGCATCAAAAATTCTCTTTTTATCATTTACCTACTCGAGGACGAGCATGAATTAAGCTTGGGGATGCCTGATACGTCTCCAACGTATCTATAATTTTTGATTGCTCCATGCTACTTTATCTATTGTTTTGGACTATAATGGGCTTTATTTTCCACTTTTATATTATTTTTGGGATTAACCTATTAACCGGAGGCCCAGCCCAGAATTGCTGTTTTTTGCCTTTTTCACTATTTTGAAGAAACAGAATATCAAACGGAGTCCAAACGGAATGAAACCTTCGGGAACGTGATCTTCTCACCGAACGTGATCCAGGAGACTTGGACCCTACTCCAAGAAGCGCCAGAGGCGGTCACGAGGGTGGAGGGCGCGCCCCCCGGGCCCGCCCCCCTACCTCGTGGGCTCCCTAACGCTCCACCGACGTACTTCTTCCTCCTATATATACCTACGTACCCCCAATAGACCAGAGAGGGAGCCAAAAACCTAATTCCACCGCCGCAACCTTCTGTATCCACGAGATCCCATCTTGGGGCCACTTCCGGAGCTCCGCCAGAGGGGGCATCTACCACGGAGGGCTTCTACATCAACACCATAGCCCCTCCGATGAAGTGTGAGTAGTTTACTTCAGACCTTCGGGTCCATAGATAGTAGCTAGATGGCTTCTTCTCTCTTTTTGGATCTCAATACAATGTTTTCCCCCTCTCTCGTGGAGATCTATTCGATGTAATCTTCTTTTTGTGGTGTGTTTGTTGAGACCGATGAATTGTGGGTTTATGATCCAGCTTATCTATGAATAATATTTGAATCTTCTCTGAATTATTTTATGTATGATTGTGTTATCTTTGCAAGTCTCTTCGAATTATATGTTTGGTTTGGCCAACTAGATTGGTAGTTCTTGCAATGGGAGAAGTGCATGGCTTTGGGTTCAATCTTGCGGTGTCCTTACTCAGTGATAGAAATAGTTGCAAGGCACGTATTGTATTGTTGCCATCGAGGATAACAAGATGGTGTATTTATCATATTGCATGAATTTATTCCTCTACATCATGTCATCTTGCTTAAGGCATTACTCTGTTTTTAACTTAATACTCTAGATGCATGCTGGATAGCGGTCGATGAGTGGAGTAATAGTAGTAGATGCAGAATCGTTTTGGTCTACTTGTCTCGGACGTGATGCCTATATACATGATCATACCTAGATAACCTCATAACTATGCTCAATTCTGTTAATTGCTCAACAGTAATTTGTTCACCCACCGTAGAATACTTATGCTCTTGAGAGAAGCCACTAGTGAAACCTATGGCCCCCGGGTCTATTCTCATCATATTAATCTCCATCACTTTATTTATTTGCTTTGCTTTTACTTTTTACTTTGCATCTTTATACCAAAAATACCAAAAATATTATCTCTATCAGATCTCACTCTCGTAAGTGACCGTGAAGGGATTGACAACCCCTAATCGCATTGGTTGCGAGTAGCTATCGTTTTGTGCAGGTACGAGGGACTTGCACGTGACCTCCTACTGGATTGATACCTTGGTTCTCAAAAACTAAGGGAAATACTTACGCTACTATGCTGCATCATCCTCTCCTCTTCGGGGAAAACCAACGCAAGCTCGAGACGTAGCACCCCCAAAGGAAAGAAAAGAAATAAAACTATTTACACGGGAAAGCTCCCGACAAGTAAAAGAAGAACGAGAAATATTTTTGGGTTTTTATTTAATTACTACTACAAGCATGGAAATTAAACTAACTAATTTTTTTTGGTTTTCTTAAGGTTTATCAAACACACAAGAAGAAACCTAGAAAAAGGAATTAAACTAGCATGGATAATACAATGAAAGAGTATGAGCATCGACGACTAGAATAAGTGTGTGAACATGAATGTAATGTCGGTGAGAAATACGTACTCCCCCAAGCTTAGGATTTCGGCCTAAGTTAGTCTAATGCCAAGGGTAGCCTGGCTGATATCCGAAGTTATAACTGGGGTCGTACTGAGATGCGGCAGCCAATGCCTCCTGAGCTGCGGCATGTTGGCGAGCTACTTCCGCTCTCCTCTCGTGTTCGGCTGCCTCCTCCCTAGTGACAACATATCTTCATTTTGCCTAGTAATCAAAAAAGGGAAGGAGCAGGGAGAGTAACATGGACAGCGCGACGTCTGTCAAAGATTAGTCGATACTTCAGGAATTGTTCATTCCTCAAAAGAAAACGATGTCTGACCATCGCGTCATAATCTAAATAAGCGGGAGGCAACACCATATCACCCTTGCGTGGGGGTATACCAAGATAATTAGAAACACAGGTCGCATAAATCCCTCCAAATAAATCTCCAACTAAACCATTATTATGCAACCTACGTGCTACAATCGCCCCCCAAGTTGTAATCTTTATTACC
Source organism: Triticum timopheevii (assembly GCA_963921465.1). Classification (NCBI taxonomy): domain Eukaryota; kingdom Viridiplantae; phylum Streptophyta; class Magnoliopsida; order Poales; family Poaceae; genus Triticum; species Triticum timopheevii. Next base: position 129,817,586 of record OY997274.1, on the reverse strand, counting down.
TAATACGACACTCTTAAGAACACAAAGATCAGGGACACACATGTGACATGCTTCGTCTTTACCATTAATGCATCTACCAACGAAGAGAGCAAAAATAATGTATAGCAGGAAAATGAATGCTCCCTATGGTATCTTGTGCTATATCCTTAGATTCTCCCACAGTGATACTAGCAAGAAAGTCCTTATATTCAGATTTGTGGGGTTCATGAACATTGCCCCACTGTGGGAGTTTGCAAGCAGTTGTAAAATCTTCTAGGTCCATAGTATAAGATTGATCATAAATATCAAACAGGACATTCTGAGATATACGCAAAGATGTAAATTTAAATCTTCTCACGAATGAATCAGTCAGTTGGTAGTACTGAGGACACTTATCTTGCATGAAGTCCACAAGATCGGCATTACGCACATATGTGTCAAATTCATCCTTGATGTCTGTATTGACCATAAACTCTTCTGACGGCCACTCACAAGACCGCACCTCAGCTTCCCTTGGTGGTTCATCATCTTGCTCACGCATAGCACGCCTGGGTCCTCTCTTTGTTGAGGAACCACTTTGATACATTTTCCTGGACATATTTCTTCCTCTGAAAAATTTCTGAAATTTTTAGTAACTTCAAAATAAAAGTGAATCAAACTAAACAAGATTGATAGCAACTACTCCCACAAGTGCCTAGAGCCTATATCATGCATTAGAATTACTTGGGACCTCATAAATTTGACATGCAAGCTCAAGAACAGGGTCTCCTATGCAGCAAAAAATTGCAATGAATAAAGCACTAGAACAAAAACTAATTGGACCAATGGAGGAGTCACATACCAAGCAACAATCTCCCAAAGCAGTTTTGTGAATGGAGCTTTGAACAAGGAGATCGAAAATCGCAGCAAAATGAGCTAGAACTCGTGCTTGAGCTGTATGGGGATTTTTTTTGGGAGGAAGATGGAGTGTGTGGGTGCAGGAATAAGTGGACGGGGGCCACCATGGGCCCACGAGACATGAAGTGCGCCTAGGGGAAGTGGGCGCGCCCTGGACCCTCGTGGCCAGGTGCTTGCCCCCCTGTTGTGTTCTCAGTGCCTAAAATCCTCAAATATTCCATAAAAAATCATACTAAATTTGCAGGGCATTTGGAGAACTTTTATTTTCAGGATATTTTTTATCGCATGGATAATTTAGAAAACAGACACATAATACTATTTTTGCTTTATTTATTCTAAATAACAGAAAGTAAAAAGAGGGTACAGAAGGTTGTGCCTCCTAGTTTCATCCATCTCATGATCATCAAAAGGAATCCACTAACAAGGTTGATCAAGTCTTGTTAACAAACTCATTCCGAATAACATGGAACCAGATAAATTTCGAATAACACTAGGTTACCTCAACGGGGATATGAACATCCCCAACAATAAGAATATCATTTTTTTTCTTGATAGTAGGAAGAGAAAATTCAAAACCTCCAATAATGATAGTTGGAATTTTTCCAATAGAATTGATGCTATGAACTTGAGGTTGTTTCCTCGGAAAGTGTACCGTATGCTCCTTACCATTAACATGAAAAGTGAAATTGCCTTTGTTGCAATCAATAACAGCCCCTGCAGTATTCAAAAAGGGTCTACCAAGGATAATCGACATACTATCGTCCTCGGGAATATCAAGAATAACAAAGTCTATTAAGATAGTGACATTTGCAACCACAGCAGGCACATCCTCACAAATACCGATAGGTATAACAGTTGATTTATAGGCCATTTGCAAAGATATTTCAGTAGGTGTCAACTTATTCAATTCAAGTCTATGATATAAAAAGAGAGGCATAACACTAACACCGGCTCCAAGATCACATAAAGCAGTTTTAACATAGTTTCTTTTAATGGAGCATGGTATAGTTGGTACTCCTGGATCTCCAAGTTTCTTTGGTATTCCACCCTTAAAAGTGTAATTAGCAAGCATGGTGGAAATTTCAGCTCCCGGTATGTTTCTTTTATTTGTAATGATATCCTTCATATATTTAGCATAAGGATTTACTTTAAGCATATCAGTTAAGCGCATACGTAAGAAGATAGGTCTAATCATTTCAGCAAAGCGCTCAAAATCCTCATCATCCTTTGTCTTGGATAGTTTCGGAGGAAAAGGCATGGGTTTCTGAACCCATGGTTCTCTTTCTTTACCATGCTTCCTAGCAACAAAATCTCTTTTATCATAACGTTGATTCTTTGATTATGGGTTATCAAGATCAACAACAGGTTCAATTTCTAATTCATTATTATTACTAGGTTGAGCAGCAACATTAACATTATCACTAGGTTCATGTTCATCAACTGATTGTGTTTCAGCATCAGAAATAGAAATATCATTGGGATTCTCAGGTGTGTCTACAACATGTTCACTAGAAGCATGCAAAGTCCTATCGTTTTTCTTTTTCTTCTTTTTAGAAGGACTAGGTGCATCTACATTATTTATCTGAGAATCCTGCTCGACTCTCTTAGGCTGGCCTTTAGGATACAAAGGTTCCTGAGTCATTCTACCAGTTCTAGTAGCCACTCTAACAGCAAAGTCATGTTTATTATTTAATTCATCGAGCAAATCACTTTGAGCTTTAAGTACTTGTTCTGCTTGAGTGGTAACCATAGAAGCATATTTGCTAATGAGTTTAAGTTCACCTTTAACTCTAGCCATATAATCACTCAAGCATCCAATCATGTAAGCATTACTCTTTAATTCTCTACCAACATCAGCATTAAAACTTTCTTGTCTAGCCATAAAATCATCAAATTCATCTAAACATGGGCTAGGAAATTTAATAGACGGGATTTCAACTTTATCATATCTATAGAGAGAATTTACCTTTACTACCTGTGTCGGGTTATCAAGACAATGTGTTTCTTCAATAGGTAGATTAATACCATGTATTTCTTCAATAGGAGGTAAATTCTTAACATCTTCAGAATTAATACCTTTTTCTTTCATTGATTTCTTTCCCTCTTGCATATCTTCAGGACTGAGAAATAGAACTCCCCTCTTCTTCAAAGTTGGTTTAGGAGTAGGCTCAGGAGCTGGCTCAGGAAGAGTCCAATTATTTTCATTAGTCAACATATTATTCAATAGTAATTCAGCTTGGTTGACTGTTCTTTCCCTGAAAACACAACCAGCACAACTATCCAAGTGGTCCTTGGAAGCATCGCTTAGTCCATTATAATAGATATCAAGTATTTCATTTTTCTTAAGAGGATGATCAGGCAAAGCATTAAGTAATCGGAGAAGCCTCCCCCAAGCTTGTGGGAGACTCTCTTCTTCGATTTGCACAAAATTATATATTTACCTCAAGGCAGCTTGTTTCTTATGAGCAGGGAAATATTTAGCAGAGAAGTATTAAATCATATCCTGGGGACTACGCACACAACCAGGATCAAGAGAATTAAACCAAGTTTTAGCATCACCCTTTAATGAGAACGGAAATATCTTAAGGATATAATAATAGCAAGACTTCTCATCATTAGTAAACAGGGTGGCTATATCATTTAACTTGGTAAGATGTGCCACAACAGTTTCAGATTCATTGCCATAAAAAGGATCAGATTCAACCAAGGTAATAATTTCAGGATCAACAGAGAATTCATAATCCTTATCAGTAACACAGATAGGTGAAGTAGCAAAAGCAGGGTCATGTTTCATTGTAGCATTAAGAGATTGCTGCTTCCATTTAGCTAATAACTTCTTAAAATCATATCTATCATTGCAAGCAAAAATAGCTCTAGCAGCTTCTTCATCCATAACATAACCCTCAGGAACAACAGACAATTCATACTTAGGGGGAGAACCTTCATCATCACTATCATCAATAATTTCATCTTCAATAATTTCATTCTCTCTAACCTAGCAAGTTGTTCATCAAGATATTCACCTAATGGCACAGTAGTATCAAGCATAGAAGTAGTTTCATCATAAGTATCATGCATAGCAGAAGTGGCATCATCAATAACATGTGACATATCAGAATTCAAAGAAGTAGCAGGTTTAGGTGTCGCAAGCTTACACAAAACAGAAGGAGAATCTAGTGCAGAGCTAGATGGCAGTTCCTTACCTCCCCTCGTAGTTGAGGGAAAAATCTTAGTTCTTTTGTCTTTCAAGTTCCTCATAGTAGCAGATATAAATCCCAAGTGACTCAAAGAATATAGCTATGATCCTCGGCAACGGCGCCAGATAATAGTCTTGATAACCCACAAGTATAGGGGACTGCAACAGTTTTCGAGGGTAGAGTATTCAACCCAAATTTATTGATTCGACACAAGGGGAGCCAAAGAATATTCTCAAGTATTAGCAGTTGAGTTGTCAATTCAACCACACCTGGATAACTTAGTATCTGCAACAAAGTATTTAGTAGCAAAGTAGTATGATAGTAATGGTAACAGTGGCAAAAGTAACGATAGCAGTTTTGTAGTAATTGTAACAGTAGCAACGGAAAAGTAAATAAGCGAAGCACAATATGTGAAAAGCTCGTAGGCATTGGATCAGTGATGGATAATTATGTCGGATACGATTCCTCATGTAATAGTTATAACATAGGGTGACACAGAACTAGCTCCAGTTCATCAATGTAATGTAGGCATGTATTCCGAATATAGTCATACGCGCTTATGTAAAAGAACTTGCATGACATCTTTTGTCCTACCCTCCCGTGGCAGCGGGGTCCTAGTGGAAACTAAGGGATATTAAGGCCTCCTTTTAATAGAGTAGCGGACGAAAGCATTAACACATAGTGAATACATGAACTCCTCAAACTACGGTCATCATTGAGAAGTATCCCGATTATTGTCACTTCGGGGTTGTCGGATCATAACACATAATAGGTGACTATAGACTTGCAAGATCGGATCAAGAACTCACATATATTCATGAAAACATAATAGGTTCAGATCTGAAATCATGGCACACGGGCCCTAGTGACAAGCATTAAGCATAGCAAAGTCATAGCAAGATCAATCTCAGAACATAGTGAATACTAGGGATCAAACCCTAACAAAACTAACTTGATTACATGGTAAATCTCATCCAACCCATCACCGTCCAGCAAGCCTACGATGGAATTACTCACGCACGGCAGTGAGCATCATGAAATTGGTGATGGAGGATGGTTGATGATGACGACGACGATGAATCCCCCTCTCCGGAGCCCCGAACAGACTCCAGATCAGCCCTCCCGAGAGAAATTAGGGCTTGGCGCTGGCTCCGTATAGTAAAACGCGGTAAAACTTTCTCTCTGATTTTTTTCTCCGTGAAACGGAATATATAGAGTTGGAGTTGAGGTCAATGGAGCATCAGGGGGCCCAGGAGACAGGGGGCGTGCCCAAGCGGAGGGGGCGCGCCCCCCACCCTCGTGGACTGAGTGTGGGCCCCCTGGCCTTGATTCTTTCGCGAGTATTTTTTATATTTTCCAAAGGTTATCTCCGTGGATTTTCATGTCATTCCGAGAACTTTTGTTTTCTGCACAATAAACAACACCATGGCAGTTCTGCTGAAAACAACGTCAGTCCGGGTTAGTTTCATTCAAATCATGCAAGTTAGAGTCCAAAACAAGGGCAAAAGTGTTTGGAAAAGTAGATACGTTGGAGACGTATCATGCCGCAGCCCCACTGGTGTTGCCCTCTCCCCTCTCCCTTCTTCAGTGCTCCAGACTATCGACATTCGCCGCCACGTCCCCATCACTCTTGATCTCCTCGCCGGCAACTATGCGCAGTGGTGTCGCCACTTCGACACGGCGATCGGCATGTTTGGCCTGCGCGATCACCTTGATGTTGCGGTTGTGCCACACTTCGACGATCCCGAGTGGGTGATGGATGATCACACCGTCGTTCACTGGCTCAACACCACCGTTGCGCCCGACCTTCTGGACGTCGTGATGCAGGAGGAAGACACCGCGCTCACCGTTTGGGCGTCGATTGACGGCATCTTCCACGACAACTAGCTCGCCCGTGCAGTCTACATCGACGCCGAGTACCACGCTATGGTGCAGGGCGACCTGACAATCATGCAATACTGCACCAAGCTGAAGATGTACGCCAACCATCTGCGCGACCTCGACCAACTGGGGACGGAGACGCACCAAGTCTTCCATCTTCTGCGTGGGCTCGCGCGCCAATACCATGGTGCCATCCCGCACATCACTTCCCGCAATCCCCTCCCTATGCTGCTTCAGACGCGCTCCTTCCTGCTCCTTGAGGAATACCGTGCGGAGCAGACGGCTCCAGGGCACGCACGCGCTTGTTGCCGGGCGTGGCTCCACGCCTCCAACCGCCCCGCCCGCTGATACCTCTCCAACGTATCTATAATTTTTGATTGCTCCATGCTACTTTATTTACTGTTTTAGGAAATATTGGGCTTTATTATCCACTTTTGTATTATTTTTTGGGACTAACCTATTAACCGGAGGCCCGGCCCAGATTTGTTGTTTTATGCCTATTTCAGTGTTTCGAGGAAAAGGAATATCAGACGGAGTTAAAACGGAAAGAAATCAACTGGAGAAGTTATTTTTGGAAGGAAACCCACCTGATGGACTTGGACCCCACGTCAGAAGATACGGGAGGTGCTTACGTCGGTGGGGGGCGCGCCCCCCTGCCTCGTGGGGCCCCTGTAGCTCCACCGACGTACTCCTTTCTCCTATATATACCAATATACCCTAAAGCTTCCAGAACAGAAGATAGATCGGGAGTTCCGCCGCCGCAAGCCTCTGTAGCCACCAAAAACCAATCGGGACCCTGTTCCGGCACCCTGCCAGAGGGGGATCCCATCACCGGAGGCCATCTTCATCATCCCGGTGCTATCCATGACGAGGAGGGAGTAGTTCACCCTCGGGGCTGAGGGTATGTACCAGTAGCTATGTGTTTGATCTCTCTCTCGTGTTCTCTCTCGTGTTCCCTCTATGGCACGATCTTGATGTATCCCGAGCTTTGCTATTGTAGTTGGATCTTATGATGTTTCTCCCCCTCTACTCTCTTGTGATGAATTGAGTTTCCCCTTTGAAGTTTTCTTATCGGATTGAGTCTTTTATGAGAACACTTGATGTATGTCTTGCCGTGATTATCTGTGGTGACAATGGGATATCATGTGCCACTTGATGTATGTTTTGGTGATCAACTTGCGGGTTTCGTGACACTTGGGAACCTATGCATAGGGGTTGGCACACATTCTTGACTCTCCGGTTGGATGAATCTGAGATTGTGTGATGCATATCGTATAATCATGCCCACGGATACTTGAGGTGACAATGGAGTATCTAGGTGACATTAGGGTTTTGGTTGATTTGTACCTTAAGGTGTTATTCTAGTACAAACTCTTTTATAGAATGATCCGAAAGAATAGCTTTGTGGTGGTTTCGTACCCGACCATAATCTCTATGTTTGTTCTCCGATATTAGTGGCTTTGGAGTGACTCTTTGTTGCATATTGAGGGCTTGTCATATGTTCTATCTATGTTATTATTGTTGAGAGAACTTGCACTAGTGAAAGTATGAACCCTAGGCCTTGTTTCCTATCATTGCAATACCGTCTACGCTCACTTTTACCGCTTGTTACCTTGCTGTTTTTATTATTTCAGATTACAAAAACCTATATCTACTATCTATTTTGCACTTGTATCACCATCTCTTCGCCGAACTAGTGCACCTATACAATTTACCATTGTATTGTGTGTGTTGGGGACACAAGAGACTTTTTGTTATTTGGTTGCAGGGTTGTTTGAGAGAGACCATCTTCATCCTACGCCTCCCACGGATTGATAAACCTTAGGTCATCCACTTGAGGGAAATTTGCTATTGTCCTACAAACCTGTGCACTTACAAGCCCAACAATGTCTACAAGAAGAAGGTTGTGTAGTAGACATCAAGCACTTTTCTGGCGCCATTGCCGGGGAGGCTAGGTAAGTGAAGGTATATCTTTAGATCTTGCAATTGAATCTTTTTGTTTCTTGTTTTAGCACTAGTCTAGTTTATAAAAGAAAATTTAAAAAATGGAGTTAAGTTTGTCTCATACAGTTCACCTTTTTAATATCTTTCGTGAGTATGATGGAAAGGATAATTGTGCTCAAGTGCTTGAAGAAGAAATCTATAGAATGTTTGGTACTAAATTTTTGAATGATGAGCATGATTGCAATGTTGTTAGTATGAATTCCTTGAATATCCATGATGCTAATGATATGCAAAGCCACAAGCTTGGGGAAGCTATGTTTGATGGAGATGATATTTTTTATCCCCCAAGCTTTGATGAGCAAATTTACTATGATGAAAGCATGCCTCCTATTTATGATGATTATTGTGATGATATGTATGCTATAAAGAAGAAGTTTGCTTATGTGGAGAGTAGAAAATTTTCTATGCTTGTAGATCACGAAAAGAATGCTTTAGGTGCTGGTTATATTGTTGAATTCATTCATTATGCTACTGAAAATTATTATGAGAGAGGAACATATGCTTGTAGGAATTGCGATAATATCAAGTTTCCTCTCTATGTGCTTAAATTCTTAAATCTATGCTTGTGTTACCTTCCTATGCTAGTTGATTATTGTTCTCATAAGTTGTTTGATCACAAAATCCCTATGCATAGGAAGTGGGTTAGACTTAAATGTGCTAGTCATATGCTTCATGATGCTCCCGTTATGTTTCAATTCTTATCTTTTATGTGAGCATCATTGTCATCATCATGCCTAGCTAAAAGGCATTAAAGAAAAGCGCTTGTTGGGAGACAACCCAATATTTATCCTTACTGTTTTTGTGTGTCCACATGATTATGCTACTGTAGTAATCATGTTTTATAGCTTTTGTTTCAATAAAGTGCCAAGTAGAACCTTCGGGAAGACTTGGGTGAAGTTTATGTGATCTTGCTGTGAAAAACAGAAACTTTAGCGCTCACAAGATTAGCTGCCATTTTTTACTGGAGACTAATTTTAGGTTGATTCATTTTGCAGATGATTAATAGGCAAATTTCTCAGGTCCAGCAGTTTATTTCATAATTTTTGGGGTTCCAGAAGTATACGTTTTATATAGATTACTACAGACTGTTCTGTTTTTGACAGATTCTGTTTTCTATGTGTTGTTTGCTTATTTTGATGAATCTATGAGTAGTATCGGAGGGTATGAACCATAGATAAGTTGGAGTACAGTAGATATTACACCAATATGAATTTAGAATTAGTTCATTACAGTACCTAAGTGGTGGTTTTATTTTCTTATACTAACAGAGCTTACGAGTTTTGTCTTGAGTTTTGTGTGGTTGAAGTTTTCATGTTTTTGGTAACGATTCGATGGATAATGGAATAAGGAGTGGAAAGATCCTAAGCTTGGGGATGCCCAAGGCACCCCAAGGTAATATTCAAGGACAACCAAGCAACTAAGTTTGGGGATGCCCCGGAAGGCATCCCCTCTTTCGTCTTCGTTCATCGGTAACTTTACTTGGAGCTATATTTTTATTCGCCACATGATATGTGTTTTGCTTGGAGCGTCAATTTATTTTGTTAGTTTTTGCTTGTGGTTAGTTAGAATTGTGTTTTTCCTCTTTAGTTTCAATAAAAAAGTCAAGGATAGCCTTTGCCATGCTTATTTTGCTAGTTTGCATGTTGCTGTTTGAAAACAGAAAGTTTACCGCTGTTGCAAAAATTCCCTAGAAAAATCAGAGCATGGTCTAACGTTGAATCTTTTTGCATATTGAGCTCTGATAAATTTATTACAGTGGGAATTTTAGTTCATAATTTGTGGAGTCAGGTAAGTATTGATACTCTTGCATTCTTTACAGATTGTACTGTTTTGGCAGATTGCTATTATGGTTGCATTGTTTGCGTCTGTTTGCTTGTTTAATGATTCTATTTGAGGATAGGAGTATTAAATATTCAGAGGCATTTAGTATTCAATGTTGAATAATAATTTTAGTGATTTGTTACAGTAGAAAATGATAAGGTTTTGCATTGGTTTATACTAACCTATTTCACGAGTTCTTGTTGAGTTTGTTGGGAATGAAGCTTTTGATAAAAAGAGAAACCATGATATGAGAGGAATTAAGGAGACACGCTCAAGCTTGGGGATGCCCAAGGCACCCCAAGATAATATTTCAAGAAGTCTCAAGCATCTAAGCTTGGGGATGCCCCGGTAGGCATCCCACCTTTCTTCTTCAACAACTATCGGTTAGTATGGGTTGAGCCTAAGTTTTTGTTTCTTCACATGAGTTGTGCTATCCTTGCAATGTAGTTTTCTTTAGCTTTGCTTGCTGTTTGAATAAGTATCAAGATCTGAAATTCTTTAATGAGAGAGAGCCTTACACAAATTGGAATTTGCTAGAATACTCTATGTGCTTCACTTATATCTTTTGAGCTTGATAGTTTTTGCTCATAGTACTTCACTTATATCTTTTGAGCGTGATAATTTTTGCTCTAGTGCTTCACTTATATCTTTTAGAGCATGGTGGTAGTTTTATTTTGAAGAAATAGATGAACTCTCATGCTTCACTTAGATTATTTTGAGAGTCTTACATAACATGGTAATTTGCTTAATGTTAATATACTTGGTATTCAAGATATGTGAAACTTTCTTTTGAGTGCATTGAATACTAAGATAAGTTTGATGCTTGATAATTGTTTTGAGATATGGATGTGATAATATCAAAGTCGTGCTAGTTGGGTAATTGTGAATTTGAGAAATGCTTGTGTTGAAGTTTGCAAGTCCTGTAGCATGCACGTATGGTTAAAGTTGTGTAACAAATTTGAAACATGAAGTGTACTTGGCTTGTGCATCCTTATGAGTGGCGGTCGGGGACGAGCGATGGTCTTTTCGTACCAATCTATCCCCCTAGGAGCATGCGCGTAGTACTTGATTTTTGATGACTTCTAAATTTTTGCAATAAGTATATGAGTTCTTTTGACTAATGTTGAGTCCATGGATTATACGCACTCTCACCTTTCCGCCTTTGCTAGCCTCTTCGGTACCGTGCATTGCCCTTTCTCACCTTGAGAGTTGGTGCAAACTTCGCCGGTGCATCCAAACCCCGTGATACAATACGCTCTATCACACATAAACCTCCTTATAACTTCCTCAAAACAGCCACCATACCTACCTATCATGGCATTTCCATAGCCATTCCGAGATATATTGCCATGCAACTTCCATCATCATTATCATGACATACATTACTTTTGTAATATTGCCATTGCATGATCATGTAGTTGACATTGTATTTGTGGCAAAGCCACCATGCATTATTTTTCATACATGTCACTCTTGATTCATTGCACCATCCCGGTACACCGCCGGAGGCATTCATATAGAGTCATATCTTGTTCTAAGTTTCGATTTGTAATCCTTATGTTGTAATCAATAGAAGTGCGATGATCATCATTATTAGAGCATTGCCCAAAAAAAGAGAGAAAGGCCAAAAAAAAGAAAGGCCCAAAAAAGGAAGAAGGAAGGGCCAAAAGAAAAAAAGGCCCAAAAAAATAAAAAAATAAAAATAAAAAGGGCAATGCTACTATCTCTTTTCCACACTTGTGCTTCGAAGTAGCACCTTGTTCTTCATGTAGTGAGTCTCATATATTGTGCTTCAAAGTAGCACCTTGTTCTTCATGTAGTGAGTCTCATAAGTTGTCTTTTTATACTAGTGGGAATTTTTCATTATAGAACTTGGCTTGTATATTCCTACGATGGGCTTCCTCAAATGCCCTAGGTCTTTGTGAGCAAGCAAGTTGGATGCACACCCACTAGTTTTCTTTTGTTGAGCATTCATAGCTCTAGTGCATCCGTTGCATGGCAATCCCTACTCCTCATGTTGACATCAATTGATGGGCATCTCCATAGCCCATTGATTAGCCTCGTCAATGTGAGACTTTCTCTTTTTTGTCTTCTCCACACAATCCCCATCATCATATTCTATTCCACCCATAGTGCTATATCCATGGCTCGCGCTCATGTATTGCGTGAAAGTTGAAAGAGTTTGAGATTATTTGAGTATGAAACAATTGATTGGCTTGTCATTGGGGGTATAGAAGTTGGGAACATCTTTGTGTGAACAAAATGAAGCATAGCCTAACTGTATGATTTTGTAGGGATGAACTTTCTTTTGCCATGCTATTTTGAGAAGACATGATTGCTTTGACTAGTATGCTTGAAGTATTATTATTTTTGTGTCAATATGAACTTTTGTCTTGAATCTTTCGGATCTGAATATTCATATCACAATTAAGAAGATTTACATTGAAATTATTCCAAAGTATCACTCCGCATCAAAAATTCTTTTTTATCATTTACCTACTCGAGGACGAGCAGGAATTAAGCTTGGGGATGCTTGATACGTCTCCAACGTATCTATAATTTTTTATTGCTCCATGCTACTTTATTTACTGTTTTAGGCAATATTGGGCTTTATTATCCACTTTTATATTATTTTTTGGGACTAACCTATTAACCGGAGGCCCAGCCCAGATTTGCTGTTTTATGCCTATTTTAGTGTTTCAAGGAAAAGGAATATCAGACGGAGTCAAAACGGAACGAAATCAACTGGAGAAGTTATTTTTGGAAGGAAACCCACCTGATGGACTTGGACCCCACGTCAGAAGATACGGGAGGTGCTCACGTCGGTGGGGGGCGCGCCCTCCCCCCTGGGCGCGCCCCCCTGCCTCGTGGGGCCCCCGTAACTCCACCGATGTACTCCTTTCTCCTATATATACCAATATACCCTAAAACTTCCAGAACAGAAGATAGATCGGGAGTTCCGCCGCCGCAAGCCTCTGTAGCCACCAAAAACCAATCGGGACCCTGTTCCGGCACCCTGCCGGAGGGGGATCCATCACCGGAGGCCATCTTCATCATCCCGGCGCTATCCATGACGAGGAGGGAGTAGTTCACCCTCGGGGCTGAGGGTATGTACCAGTAGCTATGTGTTTGATCTCTCTCTCATGTTCTCTCTCGTGTTCCCTCTATGGCACAATCTTGATGTATCCCGTGCTTTGCTATTGTAGTTGGATCTTATGATGTTTCTCCCCCTCTACTCTCTTGTGATGAATTGAGTTTCCCTTTTGAAGTTTTCTTATCGTATTGAGTCTTTTATGAGAACACTTGATGTATGTCTTGCCGTGATTATCTGTGGTGACAATGGGATATCATGTGCCACTTGATGTATGTTTTGGTGATCAACTTGCGGGTTTCGTGACACTTGGGAACCTATGCATAGGGGTTGGCACACGTTCTTGACTCTCAACTTTGGGGCACTCTTTGAAGTACTTTTTTGTTGGCTGGATGAATCTGAGATTGTGTGATGCATATCGTATAATCATGCCCACGGATACTTGAGGTGACAATGGAGTATCTAGGTGACATTAGGGTTTTGGTTGATTTGTATCTTAAGGTGTTATTCTAGTATGAACTCTTTTATAGATTGATCCGAAAGAATAGCTTTGTGGTGGTTTCGTACCCGACCATAATCTCTATGTTTGTTATCCGCTATTAGTGGCTTTGGAGTGACTCTTTGTTCCATATTGAGGGCTTGTCATATGTTCTATCTATGTTATTATTGTTGAGAGAACTTGCACTAGTGAAAGTATGAACCCTAGGCCTTGTTTCCTATCATTGCAATACCGTTTACGCTCACTTTTACCGCTTGTTACCTTGCTGTTTTTATTATTTCAGATTACAAAAACCTATATCTACTATCTATTTTGCACTTGTATCACCATCTCTTCGCCGAACTAGTGCACCTATACAATTTACCATTGTATTGGGTGTGTTGGAGACACAAGAGACTTTTTGTTATTTGGTTGCAGGGTTGTTTGAGAGAGACCATCTTCATCCTACGCCTCCCACGGATTGATAAACCTTAGGTCATCCACTTGAGGGAAATTTGCTACTGTCCTACAAACCTGTGCACTTGCAGGCCCAACAACGTCTACAAGAAGAAGGTTGTGTAGTAGACATCACCCGCCGCTGCTCCCCCACTGCCTCTGGTCGTGGTGGCTGCGGGCGCGGCTTCGGCAACGGCAGCTCTGGCTCCAGTGGATTCCCTCAGCAGGCGCCTCCGCGCGGCCCCGGCCTGCCTGCCCCTGCGCCTGGCACCAACTCCTGGACCGGCCTTGTCCAGGCGTGGCCCATGCCCTGGCATGCTCTGGGTTCTGGCGTCCTTGGGCCCCGGCCCGACACTCCTTCCCAGCAGGCCATGTACGCTATTGTTGGGCCGGCATTGCCGGGCGCCTACGGCTATGCACCACCCGGCTACGGTGTCGCGCCCGCCTACACCACCATGCCTTCTGGAGCGCCCCAGCAACACCAGCCCCTGGACATGACCTCGCTCCAGGCTGCGCTTCACAGCGCCATGGCTGGCCCGTCATCCTCTGGCAGCTCCTCCGAGTGGTACATGGACTCCGGCGCCACTGCACACATGACCAACACGCCCGGTACTCTTCAGTCTCTACTTCCCTTCTCTTCTTCCTCTCAAATTATCGTTGGTAGTGGTGAGCATCCTCCCATTACGCACACTGGTTGTGGTTCTCTCATCACTAGTACATCTCCCATCCAGCTGCGCAATGGTCTCGTCTCCCCCTCTCTCATCAAAAACCTTCTTTTCGTCCGTCAAATTTGTCGTGACAATCCAGTTTCAGTGGAATTTGACTTGTTTGGTTTCTCTGTCAAGGACCTTCAAACTCGGGTGGTGATCCTCCGCTGTGATTCCAATGGTGACCTCTACTCCGTGTCGGCGGCTCGGTCCACTGTGCTTCCCTTCGCTGGCGTTGTCACCACCGATCGCCTGCACTAGCGCCTTGGCCATCCTGGACTTGCTCAACTGCGGCATGTAGCTAGTCAATTTCCTTTTAGTTTCACAAAATCAGCGCCTCACTCTTGCCATGCATGTCGTGTTGGCAAGCATGTGCGCTTGCCGTTTTCAGATTCCCTCAGTTGTACATATTTTCCATTTCAGTTATTACACTTGGATGTATGGACATCTCCTGTTCCTAGCATTTCTGGCTACCAATTCTACTTAGTTGTTCTTGATGACTACACCCACTACATCTGGACTTTCCCTCTCAAGAACAAATATGATGTGCTGCCCATTCTGCGTGACTTCTACGCCTATGCGCGCACTCAGTTTCAGCTGCCCATGTTCTCTGTCCAAACTGACAACGGGCGTGAGGTCGACAGTCACGCCTCCCGTGCTTTCCTCGCCTCCCACGGCACCGTGCTATAGCTCTCCTGTCCTTACACTAGCCAGCAGAACGGCAAGGCGGAGCGCACTCTCCGAACTCTCAACGACAGCGTGCGCGCACTACTCTTCCATGCTTCTCTGCTGCCGCGTTTTTGGGCTGAAGCCCTGAACACTGCCACTTACCTACTAAACAGACGCCCCTGTCACCGCAGTTCGCCGAGCATGCCTCATGAGCTCCTGCTCGGTGTGCCGCACAACTATAGCTCGATTCACGTCTTTGGCTGCCTGTGCTACCCCAGCACTGCTGCCACCTCGCGCCACAAGCTGGACGCTCGCTCGGCAGCCTGCATTTTCCTTGGTTATCCTTCTGATCACCGTGGTTACCGCCGCCTCGACCTTGCATCCGAACTCACCTCGCGTCACGTCTACTTCCACAAGGACAGCTTCCCATATGCCTGTGTCGCCCCCTCTGTCACTCCGCCGGCGTTCCCGCCCCTTGGCGCGCCGCTGCTGCTTCAGATCAGCCGCCCGACACCGGAGGCCGTCGGATCAGGGATGGACGACATCGCCGCCCTGTCTTCCCATGCACCATCCACTGGTTCAAACACAGCCGCTGGATCGCGCGCGGACGGCTCCAGCACTTCTAGCTCAAGTGCGCGCTGTGCTAGTTCAAATACCAGCGTTGATTCCTCATCGCACGTCTCTTGCACCCCGTCGTCGAGCACACCCCCTCTCCGCGACCAATCCCAGCTCCGGTCGATCTGCCACGCCGTATGGTGACTCGCGGCCAGGCAGGTGTCTTCAAACTGAACCCCAAGTACTACGACGCTGATGCTGCTTCATCTATCGCTTCGCTCTCTCCAGTGCCGAGCTCTGTGCGCGTCGCCGTCCGCGACCTGCACTGGTTCGCCGCCATGCGAGAGGAGTACGCCGCGCTCGTCGCCAACCGTACCTGGGAGCTCATTCCTCGACTGCCTGGCGCCAACTTGATCACAGTCAAATGGGTCTTCAAGCACAAATTCCGCGCTGACGGCTCTCTCGAGCGCTATAAGACGCGGTGGGTCGTCTGTGGATTTCGTCAGCTCGCCGGCATCGACTACGGTGAGACCTTCTCTCCGGTGGTCAAGTCGGCCACCATCCGAACTGTTCTCACCATCGCTGCTTCACGGTGTTGGCCCGTGCACCAACTAGACGTCAAGAACACGTTTCTGCAAGGGGCGCTCGCCGAGGAGGTGTATTGTCTCCAGCCCGTCGGCTTCGTCGACAAGCATCAGCCGCACCATGTCTGCCGTCTGAACAAATCGTTGTACGGGCTTAAACAAGCTCCCCGCGCCTGGTTCCAGACGTTCGCTGGATTCCTCAAGACGATCGGCCTCTCCGATTCCTCCCTGTTCACCTACACCAGTGGAGCCGACGCGATGTTCCTTATTCTTTACGTCGACGACATCGTCCTCACCGCCTCGACACCGGCTCTCCTTCAACGCATTGTGCACCGGCTCACTAGCGAGTTCACCATGAAGGATCTTGGCGAGCTCTGGTTCTTCCTCAGCATCCAGGTGACGCGCACACCGGCTGGCTTGTTCCTCTGTCAACAGAAGTACGCCGAGGAGATCATCGAGCGCGCGGGCATGTATGGCTACAAGCCATCACCCACGCCCATCGACACAAATTAAGGGCAAGCTTCCCTAGGTCGATGACAGCGTGTTGTTGATCCGTCGGCGTACCGCAGCATCGCCGGGGCTCTCCAGTACCTCACCATCACGCGGCCCGAGCTCGCGTACGCCCTGCAGCAGGTTTGCCTGCACATGCATTATCCACGGGGCTGTCACCGAGCTCTCGTCAAGCGTGTGCTGCGCTATGTGCGGCGCGCCCGCCCACGGTCTCCATCTGCGCGCCTCGTCCATGTTGGATCTTTGCGCCTACACTAATGCTGACTGGGCTGGTTGCCCAGACACCCGACGCTCCACGTCTGGCTTCTGCGTCTACCTCGGTGATGCTCTCATTTCCTAGTCGTCCAAACGCCAGGCCACGGTGTCGCGCTCCAGCGCCGCAGTTGAGTACCGTGGTGTCGCCAACGCTGTTGTCAAGTGTGTTTGGCTTTGACAACTCCTCGGTGAGCTTCTCCTTCCAGTCCACACGACGACTGTGGTCTACTGCGACAACATCTCGGCCTGCTACCTCTCGGCGAACCCAGTGCATCATCGGCGCACCAAGCATGTGGAGCTTGACATCCATTTTGTGCGCGAGCGCGTGGCACTGGGCGAATTCAGAGTTCTTCACATCCCCACCAAGCAACAGCTCACCGACGTCATGACCAAAGGCCTGTCCACAGACATTTTCCTCCAGTTTCAGGACAATCTTTGCGTCGCTCTAGCCGACGCCAACACTGCACGGGGGGGGGGGGTGTTAGAGTATACGTGGTGTACCTGTGTATGCATTGTGTATGTAGCACGACCTGTGGTAAGTGCGTGCGTGCGAGTAGTGGGCATGCTGTTAGCCCACGATCGCCCTGGTAGTGGCACATGACACTCTGTAAAACTGTATATAGCCCCAGCCTGCAGAGCTAATGAATGTGTGTTGAATCCCACCCTCAATGACCATAGATCGAACCTATCCTATTTTTACAGTGCGATGGCTGGCTATTCACAGACTAGCTGTACCTACTGTTTTTTTCTTGGAACCAGGCCAATTTGGGAGCGGCTTTGTGATAATGGAACCAACCAGCAAAAAGCATTAACGCTGCAAAAATCAATGCACCAATTGCAGTACAATAGAGTTGTAATTCACTAGTTATTCCAGATGCTCGCCAAAGCTGAAAAAAACCAGAGGTTATTTGGATTCCTCATTATGTGAGCTACTCGCCGGAATCGCTCACGTTCTCCATGGATTGATGTGGATTCGAGTGAGTAATTTGAATTCGGTAGAGGATAACCACCCAGCCTCCCGCACCTCTATCCGTTACAAGCCAGCGGCCTCAGCCGTCCAAATCCTAGCCAGCCCCCTTCGAAGGAGAGCGACGACTATTTAACGATACACCTGATCATCGGGCCCAGTTCGGGCCTGCAAGCCACTGGGGAGGATTCTTGGGTCGCGACGACTTGGGCCGTAGCATGGGCTCTACTTCTGGTTCCTTGTTGCCGTCAATGCCTTGATCTGCTACAGTGCCTTCCTGCGTGCCTTTAGTGTCGACGCTTGCAGGGTCGCTGACATCCCCCCTCCGTTGAGAAACGGCTTGACCCCAAGCCGGAGCACGGGGGAATTGCTGCTTGAGTGATTCCAGGTCCTCCCACGTCGCAGCTTCAGGAGTAGAGTCGCTCCACAGGATCAATCCTTGTGCAACGGTGCGCTTGCCCTTCTGTCGCACACGCCTCTAAAGAACTCTGATAGGAATCTGCAAATGAGAATGAACAGAGGGTAACAAGCTGGATATAGGGCAGGTTGGTGCCACCACTTTCTTCAACTGCGAGACATGGAAAACTGGATGTATTTTGCTGCCTTCCGGAAGTTCCAACTTGTAAGCCACTTCTCCAATTCTGCCCACTATCTTGTAAGGACCATAATACTTGTAAGCTAACTTATGATTTGCGCGATGCACCACGGAAGATTGGACATAAGGCTGCAACTTAAGAAAAACCATCTCACCCACATCAAAAGCCCTTTCAGTCCTGTGTTTATCTGCCATTTGTTTCATTCGTTGCTGAGCTCGTAGCAAGTGTTGTCGAACAGATTCAACCACAACCTGTCGATCTTGCAACCACTGCTGAATGTCCAAAGGAGGAATTGTGTCTGATGGGGAAATGCCAAAATACCTGGGAGGTTGCCCATACAAAACTTCAAACGGTGATTTTCCCACAGCAGAGTGCCAATTGGTGTTGTACCAAAACTCACAGAGCGACAGCCACTTGCTCCATTTAGTGGGATGAGAACTGATGAAACTCCGCAAATAACACTCTACCTGTTGATTAACCCGTTCAGTCTGCCCATCCGTAGCTGGATGATAAGCCGAGCTCATATTCAATTGAGTGCCAGTTCTGTTAATAAGAGTTTGCCAGAAATTGCTGGTAAAAATAGGATCCCTGTCAGAGACAATGAGCTCCGGCATGCCATGTAATTTATAAACATTATCCAGGAAAATCTCCGCAACTTTTTGAGCAGTGAATGGATGACGCAGGGGCATGAAATGCCCATATTTGGTGAATTTGCCAATCAAACTGGCAGGAAACTAGCAATCCAGTGATGAAATCCATAGTAACAGTTTCCCAGGCTCGTTTAGGAACTGGCAATGGAGAAAGAAGTCCTGGGTAATGTACTCGTTCAGCTTCAGCTTGTTGGCAGACCACACAGGACTGCACTTTGTTTCTGATAAACGTTTTCATGCCAACCCAACGAAACAGTGAGTGGATTCTGTTGTAAGTTACTGGAAACCCTGAATGCCCTCCTATAGGACTGTCATGGAACGCAGAAAAAATCTTATGTTGCAACTCCAGGTTGTTACCAATCCAAATACACCCCTTATACCTTAAGAGACCATGCACAAGTTGATAGTTAGGTTTGGCAGCTGGGTCCACAGACAGTTGCTGCAAAATTTCAGTAATCTTGTCATCATGGGCATAACTGTTAACAATTTCTTCCAACCACACTGGTTGAGCTCTGGAGATGTGAAAAACTTGAGGTTGAGGTTTCCTAGAAAGTGCATCAGCTGTAGTGTTGTCAACTCCTTTCTTGTAAACAATCTGATAGTTCATTCCCATTAGCTTTGTGAGAGCTTTTTGCTGCCAGATAGTGTGTAACTTCTGATTCTGCAAATGGATCAAGCTTCTTTGATCAGTTTTAATAGTAAACTGTTGCATTTGAAGATAAGACCTCCATTGTTCCACAGCTAACAGAATAGCCATATACTCCTTCTCATATAGTGACAGTGCTCTGTTTTTAGGGCCCAGAGCTTTGCTCACGTAAGCCAGTGGGTGTCCTTCCTGCATCAAGACAGCTCATATTCCAGTGTCACACGCATCTGTTTCAATCACAAAAGGCTTATCAAACTGTGGCAATGCCAGAACTGGTGCTTCCACTAGGGCTTGCTTGAGAGTATTGAAGGCTAAATCAGTAACAGAATTCCACACAAAAGGAACTCCCTTCTTTAACAGATCTGTCAAAGGCCTACTAATGATGCCATACTGTTTGATGAACTTCCTGTAATATCCACTGAGCCCTAAAAAACCTCTCACCTCCTTGACATTGCTGGGAGTAGGCCAGTTCTGTACTGTTTCCACCTTGCTAGGATCTGTTGAAACTCCCTCGGCACTAATGGTGTGACCCAATAATTAATCTGCTATTGGGCAAAAGCACATTTAGTAAGTTTAACCTTCCACTGGTCAGCCCTTAAAAGACAAAGGACCTCTCTGACATGTTTCAAATGTTCTTCATATGTTTTGCTGAATACCATGATATCATCAAAGAAACAGAGTGTAGTTTTCCTGTTAGTAGGAGTGAGTGTGGTATTCATGGCCCCTTGGAAGGTGCCAGGTCCTCCAGCAAGGCCCATGGCTAACACAGTGAATTCATAATGACCATCATGAGTTTGGAAAGCAGTTTTGTATTCCTCTCCTGGGGCTAGACGAATCTGATGATAACCTGCTCTTAAATCCAGTTTAGTAAACCAAGCAGCTCCTGACAACTCATCCAGCAATTCATCAATAACTAGCAGAGGAAACTTGCCCTTAAGAGTGATGGCATTTAACATCCTATAATCAATCACCAATCTCCATTCTCCACCCTTCTTCTTAACTAGTAGTATTGGGGAAGAAAATGGACTGTTGCTAGGCCTGATTATCCCAGTCTTGAGCATTTCCTTAATTTGCTTCTCCAGCTCATCCTTGAGTTGTGGCACAATTCTATAAGGTCTCATAGATATAGGCCTTGCCCCTGGAATAAGAGGAATTTTATGATCACACTGCCTTCTGGGAGGAAGCTCAGTTGGAGTAGCAAACACATCAGCAAATTCTTCAACAAGCAATTGCATCTCCGGAGGTATGTGAGCTGGTTCACCCACCTGAATAGCAGAAAGAGCTACACAAGTATAACTATGTTCTTCCGAAGGAATTCCTTGCAAAGTGACAGTTTGACCCTCTTTAGTAAATGACATCCACCTTTCTACCCAATCAACATACATTGGACTATGCTGCGCAAGCCAATCCAGTCCTAATATTCCATCATAGGTCTGCAATTTCAATAACCTGAAATCAGAGGAAAACCCATGTCCATTGCATTGTCAATTACAGTCAGTTATCTGATGCAGACACTGAATTGTTGTTCACCTGCAACAGTGACTGTGATAGGCTTGATAGGAGAAACACCTTGAATCGAAGAATACTTGGCGTCCAAGAAGGAATGTGTACTCCCAGAGTCTACTAGGAATTGCAGTACTTGGCTTTGCAAAACAACTTCCAGTTGCAGCACCGGTGCCTCTGGTTCCTTGCCCATAGCTGTTGCAGACAACTTAATTGCGTGGACAGAGGAAACTGACTGTTGATCATTGTCAGACTCAGAATCTTCACTGTAACTGGACTGCAATTGTTCAATCATCTCTTGCACAAAGTGTAACTGAACTGTAGGCTTACATACATGATCCTTTGCCCACTTCTCTCCACACACGAAACACAACCCCTTTGATTTCCTGTAGTTCCTCAGCGCTACCCATTTGTCATCCGTTGGAGTGTTTCTGACAGTGTCTTTCTTCTCCTCTGGTGGCCTGCCCTTGCTGTTGCCATAAGAAAGAGCAGTAGAACTTCGTCGAGACACTGAACCTGATGAATTATTGATAGTATCTCCCAATTCCTCATGTAGTAATGCAAGTTCATAAGCTGCATCAAGGTCTTTGGGTTTCTGTAATGCAACAGCTATCCGAACCCCGGGTTTCAACCCATCCAGGAACCTGGTAGTGTAATGGAGAGAGTTTGGAGCGTCTTCATATGCTGTCAACTGATCATATAGCTCTGCAAATCGCTCCACATAATCCTCCACCGTGTTGTCCTGAGCGATGCAAAACAATTTCCTGAGGAGCGTCTGATGCTGGTTGCGCCCAAACCTGCTCTGCAGGGCATTGCAAAATTCAGTCCAGGATGAATTTGGCATGCGTCGCTGAACAGACTCCAACCATCTGGCCGTTGTGCCTTCAAACTGAGCTGTAGCCAGAGAAATCCATCGGTGATGTGGTGTATTCCAAAGACGGAACTGATCCTCACACCGATTTTGCCAGAGACGGGGATTTGAGCCATCGAATTTGGGCATTTCCAGTTGAGAAGAAAAGGATGAATGATCAGAAGCATCCATAGACTGAAATTCACGGGGAGAAAAAATTTGGGGAGACTGTAGTGAATCACGCGCACCTCTGACCGGAGGAAGTACATAGACATTATGTGCCTTCCCCCGGTTGTCGTTGTCGAAGCCAAAGGCGTTGGTCATGCATCCATGAGCTCGCCCAGCACCACGCGAACTTTGGCCAGGGTCGTCCTTCGGATCCGGCTTGGGTTCCTCATGCTTGTACAGATCCGTATTCAATTGCTCCAGATCAAGGGCGATCTCGTCTCGGATGCGGTCCGCCTGCGCGGTCATGAGCTTGTCGAGGGTGGTGTTGTTCGCGTCGATGATTTTGCCCATGGACTGGAGGAGTGACTCACCTTGTGTCTTCAGCTTCCGATCCAGGTCGTCGGCGAACTCGTGACGAAGCAGTTCGTAGACGGCGCGGCTCTCGGAGCTGAGTTCCTCCATCGCCTGGCGTCGTCGTCGATCGCTGAAACGCGTGCGGTGGGGGTGGATAGGAATCTCCAGGACGGAGGCTCTGATGCCAGATGTGAGCTACTCGCCGGAATCGCTCACGTTCGCCATGGATTGATGTGGATTCGAGTGAGTAATTTGAATTCGGTAGAGGATAACCACCCAGCCTCCTGCACCTCTATCCGTTACAAGCCAACGGCCTCAGCCGTCCAAATCCTAGCCAGCCCCCTTCGAAGGAGAGCGACGACTATTTAACGATACACCCGATCATCGGGCCCAGTTCGGGCCTGCAAGCCACTGGGAAGGATTCTTGGGCCGCGACGACTTGGGCCGTAGCGTGGGCTCTGCTTCTGGTTCCTTGTTGCCGGCAATGCCTTGATCTGCTACAGTGCCTTCCTGCGTGCCTTCAGTGTCCACGCTTGCAGGGTCGCTGACACATTACTTCTCCCTCTTCCTTCAGAACCTCCGGGCCGCCGACTAGCAGCAGGAGCCGCCACGCCCGTAGAGCACTGTCTACACGTCAAGCAGCAGCGGGGCCGCTGGGCCATTGAGATACACTGCGATTAGCTCCGCCTCTTTGCTTCCCTGCTGAAAGGAACGAAGGGCTGGATTGAGGGATATTGGGCAAAGAAATTGCAGAATTCCATGGGGAAATAAAGATCACTCCACATCTGTCTTATGAATTAAAATAATCAAGATTTTTTTGGAATATGTATTAGGTCTAATGATCAAAAGATTAAAGAAAAATGGGGCAAATAATCTCAGCCTAACTAAAGCAGGAAAAATCATCTAATCAGCAACCGCATGTAGAACGGGGCAAATCATCCAATCTCACATATAAATACAGATAAATACAGATGAAATATACTACATCTTCAAGGGGATACAAAAGGTATTCGAAGAAATTCCACGTGCTCACTGCATATCCATAGCTTGTCCAACCAAATAAGAATAGATCTCCAGATAGCCCATGATTTTGCTCAGAATTAAGATCTACTTTTCTGAAATTTGCCTGGGAGAAAACAATACAACCAGACAGAGAGATTGGGAAAAGATAGAGTCGAGTAGGTGGGATTGGGGGAGGGGATGCGGACCATGGTGGGAGGCAGCCGAGCCGGCAAGTAGCAGACGTCCCTGTCCAGCGCCACCACAGCGCGTACTGTGAGCGGCTCAACGCATGGTGAGGGACTTGCCGGCCTCCCGCAGCTCCCGCACAACCCGCTCTTTCAGGTTGTTAAGCTCCACGGAGGAAATAATGGGCAAGGTGGTGTAGCGGGGAGGAGATGCGCGGTGGCAGCCGGAGATGGGTGGGAGGCGAGCGCTAGGCGGACAGAAGGGAGAAGAGAGATATTGCGAGGGTGGCTCGCGATCTCAAGGGCGTGCAAAGTCAACATTGCTTATCTCAACAAACCGACTATTGGATGGGTGGTCATTTGGCAGGACGTGTTGCACTTTCGCGAAAAGACACTCGAGCGCTCCAAGGGCACCAATTCCTGGGAGCTTAGACTAGCCACAGTGGGAGTAACTTCGGTAGTAACATCGAGTTCAACTCAGCAAATTTGCTTATGTGGCAATGAGTTAATGAGGAGAGATGTAGTACTAGTAACTTAGCTAGTTACTGTAACATCACATGCCCCAACGCAATATGAGTCTATAACCTAATAAATGAAGCTTTGCATGTTACTACACTTATGTTACTATCCACTATTGAGATAGTAACATAGTCTAGGGATATGTGTATGTTACTAATGTATGTTACTCTCCATTATGGCTAGTCTTAGGCTGGCCATGGTAACATAAGTAGTATCATGCATTTGGGACTCGCAAATATGGCAGGCAATTAAAAAAGAGAGAGATGGTTATAGTAACATAGGTAGATACCGTAACATAATAAATATGATGCTACTATGTGACATGCATGTCAATAAATGAGACCACATATGATACTAATCTATAATACTATGCACTACAGAGTAACATATGCATGTTACTAGTCTAAATTACTCCCCACTATGACCAGCCTTAGAAACTGTGCTGATGCGTTGCAGTACTGGTCACCGAAGAAATCCATCGTTTCCTATTCCTAACGAACGACACATCCCTTTTATAACTGGCGGCACTTCCCGACGCATCGTCTCTCACTTCCTGACGCATCACATCTTCCCGGTTGCCGTTGTGGGCACCGAGCTCCGGCGCGAGCAACCTCGATGCCAAGATGGGGTTGGATGTTGTGCCCTCGCACCGTGTCTGGACAAACCGTCGCATGCCCATAGTGCATCGCTGGCTCCCGCATGGGCTTAGCTCGGCACGGCAGACCACCAACGATCATCCACACACCACCGTCGCGGCGCCACCAAGAATCTTGCCCCCCGCCCGCCGTACATCCCTTAGTACCT
This sequence comes from Triticum timopheevii, assembly GCA_963921465.1. NCBI lineage: Eukaryota > Viridiplantae > Streptophyta > Magnoliopsida > Poales > Poaceae > Triticum > Triticum timopheevii. Next base: position 129,792,258 of record OY997274.1, on the reverse strand, counting down.
CTTCCTTTTCCTCCAGCCTGGAGCACGGCGAGCCGTTCAACATGGTATGCGGTGGCAGAGGAAGAAGAGGGCCTATTTGCAACTGTGATCTACTCGCATGTACGCACCAAACTACTTTCCTTACTCATGGCTTTTATGTTTTCTCAACATCGCTAGCGCCACCTTAAGCCCGTGAGATTTTTTCGCAGTGTGCAAACTGAACTCCTCCCTACAATGTGTTCCGTGTGCATGTTAGGTGGGTAAGGCATGGCTCTTTTCCTAATTCTTTTTTCATCATCGAATCTAAAGGTCAATAATGCTATTGATATATATATATATATATTGCACTTGATCTTGAATTAGTAACCAATTAACCATCACATATTAGGATTGAATGATCCCATTTTATACATATATGTGAATTGGATTTTGTTTAGAAAAGTTTGGATCTATACTTCTAGCAACAGTAAGCACTCCAGTGGCCGATCTCTTCATATCTGTTATTTGTCGATCTCCCAACAGTTTGTTAATTAAAGAGGGGAGAATGGATAAAGAAGAAGATTAATTAAGTTCAGCAGAGGCATCCAAGACTACTCCCTTGACAGTCAGAATCATTGCCACATGAAAATACTTCTATTGGTTTGCATGAATTAGTCTGTTCTTTTCATGAATATTCTGTAGAGACAATTCTACTATGCTATCTGCCCTTGCTTCAAAATAAAATCAGCCGCTTAACTAGAAGTGTGTACAAATAATACATCTTCTATGATTATTGGTTAGGTGCTTGCATGTGATTGTCATTTTTAACTACATGGATAATTTGGGTCTCAATCTTTATCTATGTATAACTTCTCATTGTTCTGTTTCATAGCTCTCATCGTATGTTAGTTGTAAAAAGATGAAATTCAAACGGGCTTTACCAGCAACTATGAACTGGTCGATGCTACATGTCGGAGCTTATTTTCAAGCATATGAATAGCGAAATTTTCATACCCAGGCTTTGCAATGCCATACTGATTTGTCTGATTTTGACCAAGGTTGTGAGTTAAGGTGTCTAAGCTGCATTTTGTCAGGGCCATGCGGTGACATCAAGCAATGCAATAGAAAAAAAATGCCTGGGCACGCATTTTTTTAGTTTTGAGCTTTATAAATGTCCTGTACTAATATCTACTTGTGAGTTGCAAATATAATCAGACACTATCCTCAACATCCCTCTGTCCTCCTCAAACCTACTCAGTGCATTTTCTCACGGTTGACACTCTTGAAGATTGATATATACTCTGTCCATGCATGTCACACCGTTGTTCTTGGAATTGTTAGTGCCAGATTAGTCTTATATTCCTTTTTTTAAATATGACCTTTAATGTCAGCCAAGAATACCACAGCAATGCCGGGTGCACCATCATATCCTATATAACCAAATAGATTATTCCACTAATATATTTGTCTCAACATGTGCACATATAATCTCAACAATTAAATAAAATAAGTCATATGTATCTTTAGTTTTTACTTCTCATATTACCAATCAAATTTCCATATTCTAAAAAAGTCAAATCTCACCAAATATATTATAATCGGTTCCCGCAGCAACACGCGGGGTATTATCTAGTAACTTTAAAGGTGCTTACAGCCTGAAAAATGTATAAATTTTGGATGTAAAACATGAATCATTTTCTACCTAACTGCACAGGAATCTTCATATGTACCTACAAAATACAATAGTACAATCTTGTGAGTTGACAAGTACGCACTGCTTAACTAGCCATAGTGGGAGTAACTTCAGTAGTAACATCGAGTCCAACTCAGCAATTTTGCTTACGTGGCAGTGAGTTAATGAGGAGAAAGGTAGTTGTAATAACTTAGCTAGTTATTGTAACATCACATGTCCCAATGCAATATGAGTCTATAACCTAATAAATGAAGCTTTGCATGTTACCACACTTATGTTACTACCCACTATGAAGGTAGTAACATAGTCTAGGAATATGTGTATGTTACTAGTGTATGTTACTCACCATTGTGGCTAGTCTAAGGGCAATGAGCGTACATCTAAGCACCATGGGTGCTCTTATATGCTGCCTATTCATTTATGATAGTCACCACCAAATAAAAAGTCCACACTTATATATTTATGAAGATACTCACAAAACTTGGAACGTTGTTACTGTGCTCTCAGGCATCAACATTGAGCATTAGTATTATCACGGACATGACACACTCACACGATAAGGCAACGGAGTTAAGCATTTAGTACTCGTAAATAGTGTGATACGACAATCATAAGACAACTCCGCTCAATCATTAGCACAAACACGTTGCACTCGCCAGCAACACAGCCGCCTGGTCTTATACGTCAATTGCACTGTATCAAATCATTTAAATGATTCAAATTCAACATACGCATGCAAGAAATCAATCATAAACATATATATAGTTCATCCAATCCAATAATTCAAAATATAAACATGCATGTAGTCTTTTTTGCGGGTGAAACTTGTATTACTCACATCACAGAAAATTACAATCGATGTTGTTCAGCTCAATAGCTTCAGGTGGCCCAGACCCTAGCCACATACAGAACCGTACATGAGATTTTCACCTCATACGGCTCGTCGGTCAATTCTTTCGAAGGGATCCTTTTCCTCATACGAGAGTCATCACCCTTCTTCCACTCCGCCCCGAAGACTAACTAAGACCAATTGAGTCACGTTTTCATGTTCTAATTGAACACTTTCTATTTATGATATGATTACAGGAGAAGATTGTTCTTTTATCAAACATATGCAGATCAAAAAATGTCTTATAACGAGAAGAAATGTTTCTCCGTATCAATCCCTTGCCCCTCATTCTTTGAGAATCAGAAGGATCTTTTTCGAGTTTCCGTTTCTTCATTTGGAATCTGGGCTCTTCTATTTTTGACTTATTTTTTTGGCTTTATTCTTTATTTCCTTCATTTCGATTTTCCCTCTTCCTCTATCCCTGTCCTCTAGGTACATAGTTTGCATCAGTAGAGAACTTTTTCCTCTGTATGAATCTACATTATTCCATTCCAATTTCTTGCCGAAAGTGCATATAATTCATCAAAAGCCACCACATCGACAAAATTTGATACAACAAACCGCAACATAACTTGTCTTATGTCGTGGATCGAGCCCTATCGAATAAATACTACACGAACTCTAACAAATAGAGCGTTTTCGAAAAGACATCGTTGTTTAAAGTCAGGGTTCAAAGATAAATAAAAAAAGTGGCTCACATCACTGTACCGCATCTCTAGGTTTTCTCTATTTTTTTAACTCGTTGAAGGTCTTCTCAAACATTTTTGGACACATGCATACAATTCATACATATATGCATATACCTATCCCTATGAACGCATACACATATATCCTATCTCTACGAGCACCTTCTAAAGTGGTCACAAACGTCTTCGAAGTCAACGGGAACATCTCCTTCCAATAAATGCACAGTGCCAGAGATCCTAAAACAAATGTAGGAAAATACAAGCACTAGTGTTAAGTCTTAGGACTTGAGTTCTGGTGAGCTGAGGATACCATTATCCTCTAACCATACAAACACAGGTTGATTCGCATGTCTTCTCAAACTTAACTTCCTAAGCTCTTTGAGGAGTTCAACAGTGATCGAACCTAAACGAATCTCTCCATTTAATTTCCTTTTTTTACTAATTCTTCTAATCTTCGGCACATATATTTCAAATAGTTGCACTGTATCGAATCATTTGAATGATTTAAATTCAACATACGCAAGAAATCAACCACGCATCACACTACCATTCATCCTTCTTCGCCGAGTACGCAACCATTGTGTTTCCTTCTAAGTCAAAAACGACAACATCAAAAACAGTCCGCTATGGCATTCAACCGAACACTTACATGTCGTGGCATCCACCATGGAGGGGGTGACAAAGGCGGATGGTACCTGGACGCAGACGGGGTCTGGGGTGCAACGGCGGCGTAGGCCCATGCGGGCAATCATCTAGTTAGAGTGGTGGAGGTCCGGCAAGGCCTATGCAGCGATTGCGGTGGTACAGCGGTGGCGGCTGTCACCGAGGGTATGGATACACAGCACAGGGAGAGGGATGGTGTGTGTGTGTGGGGTTGCATCTTATTGCGGGAGGATGAGGGTGGAATTTACTCTAAAACTTGTGGGGGTGAAAGACGACACGACTATGTCAAGTCGACTGAATTATTTTGGGTGTAACTCAAATTTGCGAAGCGAGAGGCCAACGTGAGGAACGCCAGCCACGACAAGGCCGAGATATTAGGTCTGGGCTCGGGAAAGTCGAGGGGAGGACAGTGCGGTCGCGGGTGGTGAGGCCGGCTGTTAGGTCTGGGCTAGAAGGAGTCGCGGGAGGCAGAAGAATATTCTAGCCGTTGGATGGAGATCCCACGGTAAAAAGAAGTGACTTACACACGAAAAAAAGTCGGTCGACTTACACATAATCAGTCCCATAGTTCTAGCATACGCTTATACATTTGTACGAGTACTCGATCACACCCGACAAACTATCTTGACGAACTCGTCGAAGTTCTTCCTGCAGCCGCCGACGGGCTCGAATGCCTTGCCCACCATGGCCTGCAGCTCCTGCGCCTTGGCTCTCATCCGCTCCCCATCCTCCCCGCGCAGCAGGGTCGCCACCGCGTTGGCCACGCCGCCGCGCGTCATCGGCCCGTCGAACGCCGTGCCGAAGCCCCACACGCTGGCCACCGACCGTGCGTTCATCGTCTGGTCGCCGAAGAAGGGCCGGCACGCCATGGGCACGCCGCTGGACACGCCCTCCAGCACCGACGCCCACCCGGCGTGCGTCACGAACGCGCCGACCGCGGCGTGCCGCAGCACGCCCACCTGCGGCGCCCACGGCACCACGAGGCCCGGCGCGCGCTCCAGGAACCCCGGCGGGAGCAGCGGCCACGACTCCTCGCGCAGTGACCACAGGAATGGCGCGCCGCTCGCCTCCAGCCCGGCCGCGAGCTCCTGCAGCTCTTCGGGTCGCGCCGAGGCGATCGTGCCGAAGCTGACGTACGCGACGGACCGCGCGGGGCGGCGGTCGAGCCATGCGAGGCAGCCGTGCGGGTCGGCCGGCGCTTCGTTGGTGTCTGTTGTGGGCTCTGCGCCGGGTAGGAGGTGGTAGGGGCCGAGGGGCAGGCAGTTCGGGAGCTCGGCGGCGAGGGCGGCCATGAGCTCGGGCGGGTCGAGGCCCGGGAAGGTGTTGAGAGCGACCGCCGTGGCCGCTTTAGGAAGGCGCTGCGCCATGCGGTGGAGCAGGAGGCTGATGACGTAGTTGAAGTCGCCGGAGATGACGCCGTCGGGGAGGTCCCGGACGCGGTAGCCGCCGAGGCCGGCGTGCGCGGTCAGCAGCTCGTCGGCTCGGCTCGCGGCTGCAGGTTACGCACGCGACAAAGAGATCAGAATACGGCTCTGTAATTAATTAATTAATTAAAAGTTCATAAAACCCAAGAAATAGATAAGATAAGATTCTGTAGCTAAACTCCATGAGAATCTCAACGGACACCAGAGCACGCACGCTCGTACCCTGATCGCCGACGTCCCGGCGGAGCGCGTCGGTGCGGAGGTGCGCGAGGAGGGCGCAGGACGCGGCGGTCCAGACGGCCACCCACGGCGCGCCGGCAGCGGCGGCCGCCTCCGCGGCCATCCACACGAACGCGTCCCCGATGACGCAGCTCACCCTGGCGCCGCCCGCGGCGGCGCGTGCCGCCTCGAGCCCGTCCCTGACCCCGCCGGCCTCGGCCGCCGCCATGAAGAGCTCCATCCGGCGCGGGGGCGGCAGCCACTTCGTCTCGCCCGTCGGCACCCCGTCCGGGACCTCGACGAAGCGCAGGTTCACCGGGAGCGCGCCGGCCTTGCCGAGCTGCGCGGCGTTGTCGGCGGTGCTGAGGAACGAGAGGCTCGTCCCGGGCGGCGCGGCGGCGGCGAGGGCGCGCGCGAAGGAGAAGAGCACGGCCGCGTGGGAGCTGAAGGGGAAGGCCACCACGGCGATGTGCGGCGGCGGGAGCACCATCGCGGTGTCGGTCTTTCGGTGGAGTAGCGAACGCCGCGATGGGTTTTGCCTCGTGCCGTTGCCGTGTCGCGTGGCGGGTTTTATGGGAGAGACGGTGGCATGCACGGGCGCGGGCGCGCGTGGTAGATAGGTGGCGGGGAGCGGCCGGCTTCCGGTGTGACGTTCAGGTGGGGGTGGGCGCGCGCGTGCGGTGCGTTGCGATTGATGGCTCGCGTGTCGCCACGTCGCGTGCGGCGCCGGTAGTTAAGCCTGGGCGGTGCGCTTGCCTGATTGGAAGGTGGCTGGCCCGCGCACTGTGTTATACTCCCTCCGTTTTTATTTACTCTGCATATTAGAGTTGACTGAAGTCAAACTTCGTAAAGTTTGACCAAATTTATAGAAAACAATATAGACATTTATCGTAATAAATCTATACGATGTGAAAGTACATTCAATAATAAATCTAATGTTGTTGATTTGTTATTGTGTATGTTAATATTTTTGTTTATAAATTCGGTCAAAGTTTGTAAAGCTTGACTTTGACCAAAACTAATATGCGAACTAAATAAAAACGGAGGGAGTACCAAAAAAATTCTACAGGGATTAAGCACGTCACACTTTTCTAGAAAGGGTACGTAGGATAGGATTTCTGAAAAATGATTCGTCATTTGACATGATTATACAAAAGTTTAGTGTTGCACAGAAAAAGTACGCAAGCTGCCGCCTCCTAACCCTAGCCACCGCCACCGCCTCAGTCCCCCTCATCTTCCCCGTCCGACCGCCCGTCGGCAGCACGAGGAGTGGGGACCTATCCGTCTTGATTTATTTTTTCTAGGTTTTTGCTTCTTCAGCGACATCAACAAGGTGGTGGCGACGATGACGTGTTGAAACGAGGTCTCTCCAATCTCTTCCTATCTCGACGACATTCGATCCGGCGCCGACGAAGGACATGCGAGAGTTTGTGTCCCTAGATCTGTTGGTTCTCGCCAGCTCTTGGCAGTTCGTGTGTCTTTGAAGGGTAGCTTTTGGCCGGCTATTGGTGTGGCGACTACGACATCTTCTTCCGTGTTGTTCTATGGCTTGACCCAGTTTCTACAACCCTCTCCCCTTCCCCCTCCCGCTGCCCATACTCTATGCTAATATGTAGCAAAATCCATTAACTACATGTGCTAATTATGATTGAAACTCTAGCAAGCATCCGCAAATACCAATTATACATTAAGGTAAAACCCAACCGTAGCATTAAGATATGAGGTCCCCTTAACCCCTTTAGTCCATATGCAACAACTCACAAATTGGGTTTTATGTTTCCATCACTCCCATAACCCATCATAATCAAATTTATCACATATTTCAACACCCTACAACATGAATCACATACTGATACGTCTCCAACCACTACTTAAAAAATACCTTATAGGTAGATGCTTAGCAGCAGCGCCACTACAACAAAAACGGCTTGTACGGTCGCTTTTTCTGAGACGCTATTTGTGTTCGTCTCTACGCCCATGAACACTAGCAAGCTAAAGACGCTTCTTAAGACGTTTATAGGGCGTCACAAACTTTTGCTTATAACTGGCCATTTAGAAAATAGGTATATAATTTTATATAACTTAGAGACGATTTGTGAGACGTTTTATATGGGACTATAATCCTTCAGCGTGTTGGTGAGCTCGTTGCCGGCCATTTCTCTTTTTAGGCGTGGACTATCAAAGAGTTTTGTGCAAAAAAATACTACATATATTATAAGGTAAAGAGTGACTAGGCCGTTGGCCCATGAGCCCAAACACACGAGCGACCGCCTGAGCACGTCGTTTCCCTTCCTCGATTCCAACCTTTTCCCCAACCTAGCGCTAGAAGCTCCGGCGGCGGCGGCCGGCCCTCTCCTCCCTGTCCCTCGGCCCCTCCCCTCCCCTCCATCCGGCCTTCTCATTCCCCTGCCTCGGCCTCCGGCGCCCAGCCCTCTCCTCCGCGGCTCCGCCAGGCGCCAGGCCACCAGTCCGCCTCCGGCCTCCCGAGCGCGGCGGCAGCCGGCAGCGCCCTCCAGGCTCCAGCGACCGTCCTCGGGCCTCCCCGGCGCGGCGGCAGCACCATCCAGCAGTCCGGCCTCCGTTCCTCAACAGCCATAATGTACTGCATCTATTCTTTCCCTGTTTTTCTATTTTCTAAACAAATCTGAATATTATTCTGTGATTTCTTGTAAATTTAAATTGAACTTGATTCATTTGCTATGTATGATCATAAATGATTGCTGCTTACTAATTACTATGTGATTCATTTGCTACCTACTATGTTGAGTGTTGTTGGTTTTATCAGATGTGCCTTGTGGTAAACAGTACTGGTGGTACAAAGGCAATGTTGAGTGTTGTTGTTTTTTCAGATGTGCCCTATGGTAAACAGTACTGGTGGTACAAAGGCAATGCTGAGTGTTGTTGGTTTTATCAGTTGACTAAACAGGGGTAATGTTGAGTGCTACTAGTACATGCCTCACGTCCTGATTTTGTTACAGACAACACCGTAGAAAGTTCAGATCACCATAGATAGAGACAAGAGCTATGCCTTTTTGTTGGACGGCTGTGTACATTGCAAGCATCAGTTCTTGAGATTAGTAGTATTTCTATTTCCATAGAAAATTTCTTCAGATTATTATTATTTCTCTTCTTATAGACAAATCCTCGTATTTTTGGAACCAGTTCACATTTATTCTGTAAATCTGCATTTTCAATATTTACAGCAATAGCGAAAGAGCAAAGATTTCCTGTATAACCACATCCATTCAAGTATTTTCTGTACATCCACTTTCGTTCAGCTGCAACAAAACAACAAGTACTTATCTGTACATCCAATTCATCATTCAGTTAAGGCAAAACACCTATGACTTTACTCTGTACAGCGAAACTGCTGCTTCGATGGACAAGCAAGTCGCCAGGTCGCCATCGCAGGGAGGCAGCACCGTAGCCGCCGGGTCTCCCTCGCGTGGACCAGCACTAGGTCGCTGGGCCGCGGAGGTCGCCGTGGCGCAGGGGCATCATGGTGCCCGTCGGGTCGCCGTTGCGTGGGGCTACCCCTGCCGCCACCAGCGCGTGTAGGCAGTGCCGGTGCGGTTGCGCCGAGCTCCAGCGCAGCCTCCGAGTCGCCATCGCTAGAGAAACGGCGCCGCAGTCACTCGCCGCCGCCTCCAAGTCGCCCTCACGAGTCGATTCGTTTTCTCTTTTTTTTGGCTAGTTCTTTACTAAGCTTGGACGTAAAGGGGAGGGGGTTATCTGCAAAACTATGGTTAAGTGGCTAGTTATATTCCCACCTTCGATCTGTACCGTGCGTTCTCCATCCGGTTGGCCACAATGATAGTTTTCAGTTTCTACTAAATAGGCGTTTTCACTTGATACTTCGCCATTCTTCTAGTAAAGAACATCTCGATTTATGTTTTTGTAATGTAAGGTGAATGATGTCGGTAAATCATATTATACAATTTGAACCTAAGTATCGAATGCATAGTTTAAAATATTCATATATAAACCTATGCTTAATGTAAAAGAGCATATGGAAAATTATAAACTGATCTATTTTGTTTTCATTACTACAGCTAGCAAAGGCTAATGGATCGAGGTTGGATGAGTAAACCAAGATCAACTACTGATTATAAAGAAGGTGTCGAGCAATTTCTATCTTTTGCCTTCCATGATGTTCCACTCGGTGATAAAATTCTCTGTCCCTGTGTAAATTGTGGAAATAAGGCAACGCAGAATTACGACGAAGTGAAAACCCACCTAAGATGTGATGGTATTCTTCAGGGTTATACAAAATGGGTTTGCCATGGAGAAGAGTATGATTCACCGTCATTTGCATTTGCTCCCATGCCAAATAACAACAACAATTTTCATATTTCGGGTTTTCCAGTGAATTTTGATGTAGAAGGCAGTAATAGAAGATTGCATGACATTTCTGGGCTCTTAAGTGCCATTTTCCCCACGGCTGACAGCTTCCAATCACTATCAAGCGCATCTGATGGGGAACTAGATGGTGTTCAGTCTGAATTTGAGAACTTGGAACCTGGCATGGCTGAGAATGTCAATGCAACATCTGCCGATGATGATGCAATGAGAGAACAAGACATATACACTAGTTTCCTCGAGGAAGCAAACACAGATTTATACCCTGGATGTGCAACATATTCGAGGTTGTCATTTCTTGTCACTTTATATCACATGAAAGTCTTGCATGGATGGTCACAGGAATCATTCACACAGCTACTTGGTGTATTATCGGTTGCATTTCCTCAGATAAACCTACCCAAGAAATATTATGAGGTGAGGTGAAAAAAATCATACGCGGATTAGGGCTGGACTATGAGAAAATTCATGCATGCCCAAGAGACTGCATGCTTTTTAGAGGCGAAAGAGCTAACCAGGAGTCTTGCCATGTGTGTGGTGCCTCTCGTTGGGTTACCAATGAAAATGAGAAGAAAGATTCGGCAACTGAATCTAAAAAGAAGAAGAAGAAGAAACCAGCCAAGGTGTTGCGATATTTCCCATTGATTCCAAGGCTCCAAAGGTTATTTGCAACCAAGAAGACATCAACTGACATGCGTTGGCATGATGAGGGTCGTACAAAAGATGGATTGCTGCGATGTCCAGCTGATGGAGAGGCTTGGAAAGATCTTGATGCCAGATATCCTAAATTCGCTGAGGATTCCCGTAATGCGCGGCTAGGCGTTGGGTCTGATGGGTTTAATCCTTTCTGACTCATGAGTGCAAAACATAGTACTTGGCCAGTGATGCTTATTCCATACAACCTACCACCTTGGATCTGCATGAAGCAAACATCTCTAATTTTATCAATGATTATTCCTGGACCAAGTTCCCCTGGAAATGACATTGATGTATATTTGCAGCCGTTGGTGGATGAGCTGCAACAACTTTGGAAGGGTGTGGACACTTTTGACTCATGTACTCAGGAGAAATTTTCTCTTCGAGCTGCACTATTATGGACTTTGAACGATTTTCCAGCATTAGCTTACCTCTATGGGTGGAGCACGAGCGGTAAATATGCTTGCCCGTCTTGTGGTCCTTTCACAAGATCATATTGGCTAAAGAAGAGTAAGAAATTTTGTTATATGGGTCATCGCCGATGGCTACCACAGAATCATGTATTTCGGAGACGAAAGGAGTTTGATAACACCGAAGAGATGAAACCTGCACCCATAACAATGAGTGGTAGCTCAGCTTTGAGAATGTTGCAGGGTAGAGTGTTTGTCTTAGGAAAAAAGGTTGTTGTGGCAAAGAAAGGGAAAGGGAAAAAGAAGGGCAAAGACAGTGAAAAAGGAACTGAAGGTCCTGAAAAACAGAAGCGTAAAAGAGCGCCTAACAAGAAATCAGGTAACGTCGCAAGTAAACCTGAAAAGAAGCCTGAGGATTGTTTCAAAAAGAAGTCGATATTCTTTGATTTGGAATACTGGGAGCACAACAAGTTAAGGCACAATCTAGATGTAATGCATATTGAGAAAAATGTCTTCGAAAATTTAATTGGAACCTTACTGGATATTGATTCTAAAACAAAGGATGGCCTTAATGCACGACTTGACTTAGGAGAAATTGGAATTCGATCTAGCCTTCAACCTCATGAAGGTGATAACGGTAAAACTGAATTGCCGCATGCACCTTTTAATATGTATAAAGAAAAGAAGGAGATTCTTTGTACGGTGGTTAAGAATTGTAGGACACCTGATGGTTGTGCATCAAACTTTTCAAGGTGTGTGAACATGAAAGAATTGACATTGACTGGCCTCAAAAGCCACGACTGCCATGTTATTCTACAAGACATCCTTCCTGTGGCACTTTTACACTATTATCCCAGTAAAGATGTCATGATAATAGTTGTTGAGCTGGCTAATTTCTTCAAGAAGCTATACTCCAAAGTGTTAGATGTCTCTGAGCTTGACAAACTGCAAGAGAGTATTGTGAAGACACTTTGTAATATGGAAAAGGTTTTTCTTCCATCATTTTTTACTGTCATGGTACATTTAATGGTGCATTTAGTTGAAGAAGCTAAACTTGGTGGCCCGGTGCATTACAGGTGGATGTACCCTCTAGAGAGGTATGCTACTTTGATTGATTTGTTATTTTCCACAGTTCATCTAAGTATATGATTTGATTTATTGTTTCCCATTATGCATATAACATTGTTGTTTTATGATGTTCAGATCATTTGTTTGGCTAAAGTCACTTGTGCGCAATAGAGCTTATCCTGAAGGTTCTATTGCTGAAGGATATACTGTTGAAGAATGCTTGACCTTTTGTTCAAGATTTCTAGAAGGAACCACACGTTTCACAAGAACATCTAGGAACCCTGATCCTTCAGATAATACAAAGGGCATGTACATGTTTGATAGTGTTGGTGAGCCAATTGGAAAGGCTATCATTATAGGCCAGTTGGACGATCAGCTTCTAGTTCAAGCACATCGATATGTCTTGCGACACTCTGATGAGCTTGATGATCTCCGTAGGTGTGCTTCAATGTTGTCTCCTATTTCTTTTATTTTTCACAAGTTGGAAAAAGTTATGATGTTATTTGTCTTATTATTACAGAGAATTTCTGGACCAAGAGAAGAGGAAACTGGGTAACTTAAATTTGACGGACGATGGCAATGAGGATTTGATTAATAGACATTTTGCTGACTGGTTGGAACAAAAGGTATAGTTCACCTTTAGCATGTTCCTTCACTATAGTTCCATGTGAACTCAATGTAACCACTCTTACATACAGGTTATACTAGATGATGGACCGGATATCACGGAAAAGATAAGAGCATTAGCCGCAAAACCAAGCAAATGCGGGGTGCGCTATAGTGGCTATATAATTAATGGTTTCAGGTTTCATACTATCAGTCGTGAGACAGGACACGTGACACAAAATAGTGGTGTCGTGAACCTTGCTGAAAATGGCGTCTCCTATTACGGTCGGTTATCTGACATCTTCGAATTGTCATACAAAGATTACAAGGTGGTCTTCTTTAAATGTGATTGGTATGATGTTCATCACAAAGCTGGTATTATAAGAGATGAGTTTGGATTCACTCATGTGAACTTCTCCCGAAAAATACATACAGGGGAGAAGTTAGAGGATGAACCTTTTGTATTTTCTTCCCAAGTGGACCAGGTCTTCTATATCCAAAATCCGAGAAGTGAGAATTGGAATACCATGGTGAAATTCAAACCTCGTGATATTTTTGACATGGGTGGAGAGCCATCTTCAGATGAAACAGAGTAGTCTTTGTGTTTTTAGCTTGTTATCTGCAGCTAAGATATAGGTTGAGCAATTGTCATCCATGCTCCTAGGTAGAATTAACATAATTATTCTAGCTGGGTGGATCTTCTTCGGAATGTATGTTACTCTGTGATGAACGAGCCTATGGTCTTTTTTTAATGTGTATGTTCCCTTTTGTTATGAATGAGTTGTATGGCTGTCCGTTTAGTTCTTTGAACAGTTTTTTAACTTTCACTGACAGTACTACTGCTAAATTTTGGAACCTTCTAATGAAGTGTGCTTCAGGTTAATTTTGTCATGATTGGATGCTTCTTTGTGCTAGTTTATAGAAAAGGAAAGTAGTCTAGTCAATATTTCAATAATATTTTGCAAGTGCATGACATCGACTTTGCACGATTGACATCCCAGTTAACCAGGAAAAAATTATAGTCAACAAAGATGGAGAAACTGGAAAATCATAAAAATCAAACTCAGTAAGGGATATTTGGTGAAATCAGTGAAGTGTTACAGTAACTAGTACATTTCTTTTGTTATTCTTAAGTTAATTTTTTGGGGGGGAAAATCAAATTTGAAAATGTTTGCGATCTTGAAAAAAAACATGAATTTGAAAAAGATTCATGCCTTCTCAAAATGTTCATGAATTTGAAAAACGTTCACCAATTCAAAGAAATATAATCACGAGCTAAAAAAATTAATTTAAAAAATATTCATGACCTTTAAAAACTTGGAATATTTGAAAAAGTTTCGTGAATTTGAAAATGGTTTATGGTTTCAAAGTTTTTTTGCAAAAAAAATGATTTTTTTCACAAATTAGGGAACAATTCACAAATTCAAAAAATGTTTGTGAACTTGAAATTATTGTGAATTTAAAAAATGTTCACAGTTTGAAAAAAAAATATTTATGAATTAAAAAAAATTAGGAATTCAAAACAAAAGTTCACAAATTTGGAAAAACCTCAAGAATTTTGAAAAAGAAGAAAGAAAGGGAAATAGAAAAAATAGAAAGGAAAAATAAATAAAAATGAAAACAAAAGGTAAAAATTAAAAGATAAAGGGAAAAAAGGAAAACCCTGGAAAACATAGTAAAACCTGGTCGAAATAAACCTAAACACGATAAAGATAACCGACTTAAAAAAGCTAATAAAGCTTCTAGATGCTTCCTAGAACCCAACCAAGGAAGCTTTTGGGGGCCTCGAAACCCGGGAGCAAGAGGGAGGTTCGCGCTTGTGCTTTAGTTGGGCCAGTTATTTGTAACAAAAACACCATGTCGCGAGATGCTGCAACCGGCCACGCCGAGAGCTGGAAATGGTGACGGTGGCCCTGCTGGATGCTCGAGCTAGCCACACGGTTTGCTGGAATCGGTGTGGCAGGTTTATTTGGGACCAACTGCATTTTTTGCTCCAACCGGAGTTGGGTATGGACTACGACCGGCAGCATGAGATGCTGGAAATGAGTGGTGGCGCGGTGCTTCAAGTGAGGTACTACATTGATCACTCCTACAAGGTTAAATGAACACGGGGACTGAGAAGCCTACTCCGGTCGATGCGCCACACTGAAGCGGTGTCGGTCTGTCTGCCCTGGCTATTTAAGCACGACGCCAACACCAGCCAACAAACATGTTGAGGAGGAGCCCCTCTCTATGATGAAACTGCCGAGACCAAACTGGACGTCGCATTAAAAAGGAGCCACCCCCTCGCGCAACACGTTTGACCGTTTCGACCAACTGGCATCACCACTGTGCCGCAACCGACATGACAAGGTCGTGAAGGAGGAGGAGCCCTCCCGGATGCCTCCTCCATTACCTCTACATGGCAATGACACATCGTCACCCAGCACCCTAACGTCGGCCAAGAGGATGGCACAGGAGAAGGAGTGGCGCAATGCTGTGCCACGTTTGCCACATCGGACGCCGGCACCGCAGAGATGCCGACGCCACAACAATGACCAGCTGGTCTAGATCGGCTTGGAGGAGTCGCTGCGTGCTGCCGCACCTGTCGCCGACAAGGGCTAGGTGAAGGGATGACATGCCGGGGCGGCGTCCGCAGCCGACACGGCATCACGCGGAGGAGGGGCAAGCCCAACTTCGATCTACCACTACCTTTATTATTTTTATTAAGCTATATCGAAAATACTTGGATAAGTATATTACTCAATGAAGTTTCATATTTTTTCAAAAAAGAACAAAGCATACGGATTTATCCAATAAAGGATACACCTAAAAAAAATTTGGCGCTAAAGTGTTTTCTTTACCGTGGGAAAGACTTCCCACGTCTCTGCTATTTTTTCTCCCCTCCATCTTCTCCACCTCCCCATTATCCAACCTCCCCAAATGTGCCACCATTCCCGCACACCGCGCGGTGGCAGCCTCCATCGCTAGCTTCACCCGCCGCCGCTAGCTCCGCCAGCCGACGACTCCCTTCTTCCTCCATCAACAAGGTCGCTAGCTAGAGCCTCATCGGCGTCCGTCGTCCTCACCATCACGAAGTCGCGCTCCTCCCTCGTCCTCACAGCCACGAAGCCGCATCTGTGCCGATCTCTCAGCCTTCACAAGAAGCTGCGCCTGTCCATCCTGTAGACCGCCCACCAAGCAGCTCCTGCCTCCATCTAGCATCTTCAGCCTCCACCACGTCAAGCAGGTGATCCCTCCATACATTCAGAGAAGTATGCTTCAGTAGTACAGTAGGTAACCCACTAGTATGCACTCTAAGTGTTTATTGAATTGCTTGCCTGCCTATAAATCAATTCCTTTTTAGGTAAATGCGTTGCAGTTGTTCTTTTTACAGTATCAGGCAAGATGACTACAGATTTTCATGTTAATCACCTAGATCGACTTGCTGCTAATAGCAAGTTTATACAAACATGTACTGTATAGGAAGGATGGAGTTAGTTAAATGCCATTGACACTCAAGGTCAGATATAGGACTTAGAACCCTGCAACCTGAATCCTTAACTTTATGCATGCATACATCGAGATATCCATGTACTACTGAAGCATACTTCTCTGAATTTGGTACAGAGAAGTATGTGTACATACTAGTGGGTTACCTACTGTACTACTGAAGCATACTTCTCTGAATATATCCTTTGCCCAAAATAATTGTAAACTTCCAAGCTACTGCTACTCATGATAAAAAGTACAGTATGTTATGTAAACTAAGTGTCCATATGCTTAGTATTTTATAAATTTGGTTCCAAGAAATTTTTGAAATCATATGCATGACCTTGACATGTGCTTTGATTCTTGACCTTAACATATGATTTTGACATTGTTTGGAAAAGATATCATGTCGAGGATACCTCGACGGCTTCGAAGCCTAAACATCCCAGAGCAAGCTTCTGAAAGTGTACAACCAGATGAAGAAAATTTACAAGGCCCTCCAGAGATTGATGATCTAGTACCAAAAAAGCCTCCTGAATCTACTAGGCAAATTAAAATAATTTGTAAGCTCAATTTTCTTTTTCAAACACACATGTAGTGTGATGTATATGGTCCAGTTATATGCCATTGTGACACTCTTGCATGCAGGGCCAAATGGAGATGTGCGACAGATTATAGGGGAATTCCGAGGTAAAAATTTGTCGGAATTACGTGGGGGGAAGATAATTGTGGAGATTGACGGAAGTGGAATTCCAAATGGAAGGTCGGCTGCCATTCTCGGTCAGCATCTTACCTGGCTTGCAGAAAACTCAACATTTGCACCATTGCATGTTCCAAGATGGGACAATGAATTGTTTCTACAAAAACATGGGCAGATGATCACAGATGTGGAGGTAAAAAATTTATAGCACTGTTCAAGACTGTTCATTTCACATTGCTGATTGTCAATTTTAATATTTGAAGGAGAAATTTATCTACCCCAATGAGACTAGACAACTTACGAGTGACTGGATCCTATTGAATATTAACAAAAAATAGAGAGTGTATAAGTCTCGTTTGAAGAGTAAATATTTCAAGCGTGACAAGAACTCTTTGGCTGAAATTGTAGCAGCTGTTCCCAAAGGTGTTAATGAACATCAATGGGGTACTCTTGTTGGGTTTTGGTGCCAGGATTCACACATGGTAATGTGTTATATTCTCATACTTAATCTGGTGTATATAACTAGTTTGGTGACATTAATATTGACTGTATGTGTTGTTTTCCCAGAAATTATGTGAAAAGAACACCGAGTGTGCAAAGAAGCAGAAGACTCCACATACAACCGGGAGAAAAAGCCATGCTAGGCTCAAAAAAGAGATGGTAAAACTTTTTCTTTCTAAAGATGGCTCAGAAAATGAAGAAAACTGAACATGTTCTAACAGAAACAGTAACAAACATTCTAATTTACTTTGTTGAACAGGAAATTAAGAGCAATCGAAAGGTTAGCAAGATTGAACTATGGGATGAAGCTCATAAGCAGAAGAAGGACGGTGAATACAAAAATGCGAATACAAAGATAGTGATGGTATACTTCTACTTGTGATTAAAGTAAAGGTTTTTATTTAAAACTACTTAGTATAATGAGATGTTTGTATTTATTTCAATAGGAGAAACTGGAAGAAAGAAAGAAAGGTAACAACGGGAGCCTTTCATTTAGTGATTATAAAGAAGTGTTTAAAAGTGTGCATGGTGAAGAGGCAAAAAAACTTCGAGGGTATTATGGTGATAAGTATTGGAGCGAAATAAAAGTTTCTCAGGGACTGACTTTTGTTCAGCATCCTGAGAAAGAAGGAAATGTTCAATTTAGACTGCGGGCACTAGGAGATAATGTAGAAAATGTGACAGATGAGTTGGCTATGATCCGTTCATTCCTGAAGAGAAAATTCCCCACAAAGGATTTGAGAAATGAATTTGTAACCGCGGGAAGTGATGAAGTTAGTATCTAAACCACACCTCTTTCTGCAAAGATAAAAATATGAGTATTAATATACTGTTATCCTATTCTCGTTTCAGGTTGATCTTAATGAAAGAGTTGTTGGCGGTGATCTCCCAAATGAATCACATAACGAAGCTGACGAATATGCTCCATTGAGTGCTATGCAGGTGATGTAATAGTTTCTTCACTAATAAATATTCTACTTCATTCTCATACTTAAACAATTGTTCATCATAAGTTGCAGGAACTACATCGTAGCGATTGTGCGCGAACCAAAGAGTGTTACACCGGTTTATCGTTACCACAAGAAAAAATGGTTGCTAAGGTGTGTGCATAAATTTCTGCTTTGTTATACTTGGACCCTGTTTTGAGTGAAACGGGCCACATTGACTGGTTTTGACGACGTCAATTAAGTGTTTGTGCAAGAGTATGTGTGTGTGCTTGTGTACAAGTGAGTCTAGTGAGAACAAGAGAAAATGGAAGAGTTTGCACTTCTACTTGTGTGTGAAGAAGAGAAAGGTAGCTGTACTGAATATAGCTTAAGAAAATCTGAATATAACTGAACATAGTTTGAACATTTCAGAGCATCGTACTGAATTTAGTTGAACATAGTTTGAACCCAATTTAGTTGAAAATAGTCTGAACATATTCTCAGCCCAATTTAGTTGAACATAGTGTGACAAAGTACTAAATGGAAAGGGAAATAGTACTGAATAGAGCTTACAATCAATGACAAACATGAATTCTCACATGGTTTGACATAAGACTAGACGGCAGCAAATAAGCCATTCATAAGAACAAACAGCAGCAAATAAGCCTCTGAATCTTCATTTGCAGCATCTAGATCTTCATTTGCAGCCTCTGGATCTTCATTTGTAGGCTCATTTGAGTTACCTGCAGTGATTGCGAGACAATCAGTAGGTGCAGAACTAGCGACCACCGCCGTTGCCACACCTCACTGCCTGCCGCCGCCGCCCGTGAGGGACTCGCCGCTACCACCGTCGCTCTGTTTAGGGTTCATGAATGGGAAAGGGGATTGAGAGAATGTGAGAGCGAGAGTCGGCGGGTGCCTGTTTTAGTCAAAAACCAGGGCACGTGGTTCTTTTTAGTCAAAACAGGGTCACATAATTGTAAAGCCACCTTAAACCATATTAGTGATGAAAAGTATCTGGTTTAGATAGTCGAGGGACAAACTTTTGTGGTTTTGAAGTTGAGGGACGATTTCTCAATTTTGGGAAGAGTTCAAGGACGAAAAATACTTATCCCTATTAAAAATACCTACGTTTTGTATAAGTTTACTTACAACTGAACTGAACCTCAATTGTAGAAAGCACACATTGAAAAGTTTGATAGGGCTAATCAAGGAAGTGCAGAATCAACTTTGCCGGACAAGCAGATCACTACCCAGGAATTGCATCCTAGATTTTCTGTGAGAACCAGAGAGGGTTACACTGGTTTATCTTTACCACACATGGTTGCTAAGATGTGTGCGCATAATTTTTTTACTTCATTATCAACCAATGCCTATGATTGTTTATGTTTATGTCGTACTGAACTGAACCTCAAATGTAGAAGGCACGCGTTGAAATGTTTGAAAAGGAAAATCAAGGCCGCGCAGAATCAACCAAAGAGGGTTACACCAATGAAGGAAGTACATAATTAACTTTCCCGGATAAGCAGATTACTGCCCAGGAATTGCATCCTAGCTTTTTTTCAAGAACCAAAGAGGATTACACTGGTTCATCTTTACCAAACATGGTTTCTAAGGTGTGTCTGTATGCATAAACTTCTGATTTTTTGTCAAACAATGTCTATGTTTTGTGTATGTTTACTTACAACTGAACGAAACCTCAACTGTAGAAAGCGCATATTGAAAAAATTGATAGGATAAATCAAGGTTGTGTAGAATCAACTTTACCTGACAAGACTAACCAGGAATTGCATCCTAGCAATTGCGCAAGAACCAAAGAGGGTCGCACTAGTTTATTTTTACCACATGAACACACAATTGCTAAGGTGCGTGTGCATGCGCGCATAAATTTCTGCTGTGTTATCAAACAATGCCTATGTTTTCTATAAGTGTACATACAACTAAACTGAACATCAACTGTAGAAAGCACATGATGGTCCTGAAGCAAAGAATGGTCATGCTGGAAATAACAATGCGACCAAGCAAGGTGGTCCTGAACCAAGTGTACAACTTCATCACATCACTAAGCAGGTATATTATATATATCTGAATGACAATGGTTAGAATAGTTAGTTGGTCTAATTCCATGTGCAATCGTCCCTTTCTGCGTAAAGTGAAATCTCCATGGTTTGTGATAATGAATGTTTCATTTCTTGAAAAAATAGGATAAAATGAAAGTCTTCTTGGTTTCATTGAACCCGAGATGCAAAGATAAATTTGTGGCCGAAGGAACTTTAGTGAGTAGAGATATGACATACGTGGTTGGAGGAAACATGCTTGAAGAGCAATATGTAGCGGTCTCTATTTGTGCTGTTTCAAAACTTGGAGATCAGACACTGGTTAGACCATATGGAAAATTGCAAACGGTAAGGGATGCTATTGGTCATGTTATTGCCTGGCCTCTATCACATGTAAGTGCACTTCCATGCAATCATCGTATGCTCCAATGTGCGTGCTTAAGGCTTTTTACTTATGAAGGATCTTTGTGATTTTTAGGTTAAAAAACCGAAATTAACCATTCCTACACAACCTCAAAACAAGCCACCAAACACTGGTATGGTACATCATTAAAACACATTTCTTCTCACAATAGTCCTAAAGCTATGTTCTAAATTTTTCTCTATTGTCTTTCTTTTTCAGGGCAGCTCACGATTTAGAAAAGGAGTGCATTTCAGGAGCAACTATAGATGAATTAGTCTTTAGATGGACAAATATTATGTTTCATATACAGATTTTAGCTTTATAGGGAAACTTAGTTCAAGTTTGTATGATCTCTTCTTAATTATTTGCATATTTTATATGAAGATCTTATTTGATTCAGTTGTGAACCTAAGGTGTTTGTTCCTACTAATAAAATTGTATGAATGGGATGGTTGTGTATACAATCGGTGATATGGGCGGATCCCTTCATATAATGATATTTGTTGCTTATGAATGCGATTGGTGATATGGGTGGATGTTGTTATATACCATATTTCTTGATCATTCTGCACAAGCATATGGCATGATAAAGTTACTGGATTTGAAATGGCGAAGTAAAAATTTGGAATAAATCAAATATTATTTAAAGTCAAATTTTACGTGGTTAAAGCTTTTATATATTTAGAGATGAATATACCGTTTGTACATAGAGTGTATAGGAATGGGCCTAGGGCCCATGACAAATCAAATGACCCTGTTAGTAGAGACGTACGAGCGCGCCTAACAGAACTACTCTACATATCATAGACGCTTTTGAACGTCCACATATAGCGTGTCATATCTAGAGACGCCTTTGGACGTCCCAATATAGCGTCTTATGCCATGTACAGACGCTTTTGACAACGTGTCTATATGTTTTGAGACGGTCTGTGGGGAGACGCTCCAAAGACGCTTTACTAAGTCGACTCTACGATTGCCTAGAGATGAAATAGCAAGTCTCTAGCTTTGGAATATGACGTCTCTACATGCAGTTTTTGTTGTAGTGGCGGTGGGTAAGTGCCCCACGCTGTTGTTAAGTACCAGTAGCGAGGGTCAAAACCCAATGCTACAGATATAGATTAGTAGTAGCACGGGTGCGTCCATCCCGCGCCGCTGCTAAGTGGGCATCACCGTACCCTTGGGTTGAGCCATAGTTGCAGCGCTGGGTATAAGCCCCACGCTACAACTAACCATGTAGCTTTAGCGAGGGTCATATGGCGCTCCCTGCCACTACCTGTACACGGGGCCGGCTGGTGGGCCTCATTTAGCAACAACATTGATCATACGACCCCGCGCTACAACTACATCATCTAGTAGTAGTGTGGGCTGGTTCCCTTATGTTAGACAACCTTGATTCAAATATTGCCAAAAAGCTTTCGTATCTCACAAAAGTGATTCCACTAGTTCAATTATAAAATAAAGGGTTTCTTGTGCCGCTGTCGTCATCGCCATCCGAGAAATTTTGGTCCGCTTGCCTCCAGCTGCCATTTTGGCGCTGAGAGGTGGGGGGACCTCGGATCTTCAAGACCTCTTTGTTCTTCGTCAACGCCTAGTGGTCATCATAGTTTGGTGAGAATAAACTCCCTCTTGTTCTTTGGCAGTGCCATGAGGTTAGAGAGTTTTCTGTCTTCGCAGATTCGATTATTTGGATATGATGAGTTTATGTTGTTGTGTCAATTTTTTTTGTTGGTTTGATTTTTTGTGGAGGTGAAATCTTTCATCGACATCAGGCTGAAGATATATTGATTCGACAACCTGCACTTCTAAGGGATCATCCCTGGCCCAAGTACCTTCATCGATCAAGGCTTCCCATCTGTTTAGATGGGCGACTCAAGGCGCTTTCAAAAATCATTATTGGTAATGTTCGTGCAGGTGAAAGAGTGACAACATCGTTGCTCCAGTCTAACTGCAACCTCTTTACCGAAGACTTTGGAGTGTTTCTTCAAACAAAGATTACTACCGCGAAGAAGGTGTTTACAAGAAATTTCATTGTAATTCTTAGTCATAGGAGTTACTTTGATTTTCTTCAATCTTAGGTTCAAATCTGTGTACCTGTAATTGTTATGATCAATAAGTTTCTCAAAAGAGAAAAACGATGATCTTAATTGCTTTTCTTTTTGAAAAACTAAAAAATAATGTATGCTTTCTTCTCATCCATCGCCAGCCAAAAATTTAGAGTTGCTAAAAAAAGGCAGAAATAGAGCGAGCATCCTTAATAGTCGACCAATGAGAAGAGAGCGTGCATGCATGTATATCCATCTAAACTGGAGAATCATCGCCGAAGCTCGGAGCAGAAGGTGGGAGACCGACCATAACGATGTGCAGGTACCAGCAGGATGGCCGGGATCTGGAAGAGGCGCCGTCGAGCTCGCCGCGGCTGGTGGTGGTGTGCGTCGACAGTGGCAAGAACAGCGTGAGCGCGTTCAAATGGGCCGTCGAGGAGGCGCTCGCGGGGAACAGCCAGCCCCAGCCCATCGTCCTCGTCCACGTCAAGCAGCCGGCGCAGCCGCAGGCGCACGTCAGGGAGATCCTCCTCCCGTTCCGCGTCTTCTGCGCGCGCAAAGGCGTATGTTCCTTTCATGCACACGCCGGCCGGTGCATGCAGAGAAAAAAAAACGATTTGATGCGAAGGTGAATGCAGGTCTTCTGCATGGACGCGGTGCTGGACGACGGCCACGGCGACGTGGCCAGGTCGATCGTCGAGTTCGTGTTGCGCGGCGTCGTCGAAAAGCTCGTCGTCGGCGCCACCGCGAGGGGCCTCTTCCGAAGGTACGTACGTACGTGCCTCGAATAACGTCGCCGTGGCGTGTGTTTCTGTCGTGTCGTCGTCGTCGTTCCCGCGGCCGTAACAGCGGCAGCGTGCGGATTCCCTGCCAGAAGGTTCATGGCGGCCGACGACATCCCGACGGCCGTCTCCAAGGGCGCGCCCGACTTCTGCGACGTATACGTGATCGGCGAGGCCGGCAAGGTCTCGTCCGTCCGAGCCTCCACGGACAGGGCTCCGCGCGCGTCCCCGCTTTGGCCGGAGATACGCAGGCTCGCCGACGCGGCTGAGAATCTCTGGTCGGAGATGCGCAACCTCGGCGAGGCGGCCGCTACTCCACCAGCGGGACGCGACCGGCTGGGGCGCCGATATGGCGGCCCGGTTTCCATGCCCGATAGTATATTGCAAGAGAATCAGGAGCTCCGTCGTGCCAATGACACTCTGGCACAGCGGCAAGAAGTCCACACCCGGATGATTTTGGTGAGTACTACTACAACACAATCTATTTGAGAATCTAATAGTCGAACCGCAATTCATCCATGCATGATATATACTTACGATACATTTGTTCTTTGCAGATGCTTTTCGCGGAGTTGGGTAAAGAACCGCCCCGGGAGCTACTACACAATATTCAAACTCCAAGCGACATGAATGGACGATAAGAGCCTGTTACATTCAACACCCTGTTTCACAAACAGGATATTCATGTCACATAGCGCCATCAAGATTTGTCTATGTCAAATGCCACATCAGTAATTCAGTATTCAGTTTGTGGTACCATGTATTGAACCATTTGTAATGATCTTGAACAATCTGTAAATTGGGTTGGAAGCGTTGAACCCTTTGTCTCGGGCCGCATGTTTATATATATATTGACAGTGCCTTGGAGTACAAGAAGAGATCAAGATAGATCGATTTTAGGTTGGTTCGGTATACGAGGTTAACGATGAGAGGAAAGAAAGGAGATAGGGATAGATTACAATTTGAATGAAACTATCTTATACATATTCTAACACTCCCCTTCAATCTAAACCTCATGAACTTCGACCAAGGTAGAGATTGTACTTGAACTCATCTAACCTCCTCATAGTGAGAGGCTTTGTGAATCCATCAGCAAGTTGATCTCCAGTACGAATGAACTTAATCTTGAGGAGCTTTCTAGCTACTCTTTCTCTGACAAAGTGGAAATCAACTTCAATATGCTTTGTGCGTGCATGAAAGACAGGATTAGCTGACAGATAGGTTGCACCAATATTATCACACCATAGTCTGGCAGCTTTTGGAGTCTTAATCCCAAGTTCATAAAGTAGTGTCTGTATCCACATTACTTCAGCTGTGGCATTTGCCACAACTTTGTATTCAGCCTCAGTACTTGATCTAGAAACTGTAGCCTGCTTTCTTGCACTCCATGACACAAGATTGGATCCCAGAACTACATCAAATCCACCAGTTGACCTTCTATCATCAATACATCCTGCCTAGTCTGCATCAGAGTAGGCAGTAACAAGCATAGAGGAAGACTTGGTAATTTGAAGTCCAAGCCCCTCTGAAAACTTAAGGTACCTCAAAATCCTCTTAACTGCAGTCCAATGAGTAGTGCTAGGAGCATGTAAATACTGACATACCTTGTTGACAGCATAAGAAATGTCAGGACGTGTAAGTGTCAAATATTGCAAGGCACCCACAACACTCTTGTAATTTGTTGCATCCTCTGATCCAAGTGGCTCTCCACTTTCAACAGAAAGTTTTTCAGAAGTTGAGATAGGTGTACTCACAGGTTTACATTTTTCCAAACCTACTCTCTTGAGTATGTCAGCTGTGTATTTTTCCTGTGTCAGAAGTATACCAGCTCTTATCTGTTTGACCTCAATGCCAAGAAAGTAATGAAGATCTCCCAAATCCTTGAGGGCAATTTACTACTTAAGATCTTTAAGCAAGCAAGTAGTGGCACTTGAACTCGAGCTAGCAACAATAATATCATCAACATAAACTAGCACAAAAATAGTGACATTTCCCTTATTATAAAAGAACAAGGATGTGTCTGCCTTGGATGGTATAAATCCAAGTTGTTGTAGTTGCATGCTCAATCATGAATACCAAGCTCTTGGGGCCTGTTTTAAACCATATAGAGCTTTATCCAACTTACAAACATAATGTGGTGTACCTTTGTTTTCATAACCTGGTGGCTGCCGCATGAACACCTCTTCCTCAAGAACACCATGAAGAAACGTGTTCTGAACATCTAGTTGTCTTAAGCTCCAACCTCTGGAAACAGCAATAGACAAGACAAGTCGAATGGTGACTGATTTAACCACTGGACTAAAAGTATCCTCATAGTCAATCCCAAACCTTTGCTTAAAACCTTTAGCAACTAACCTAGCCTTGTACCTGTCTATACTTCCATCTGACTTTCTTTTTATCTTGTAAATCCATTTACAATCAATGACATTCATTCCACTTTTTGATGGTACTAGGTGCCACGTTTTATTTTTCATAAGTGCGTCATACTCACTATCCATGGCCTCTTTCCAATCTTTGTGAGCAAGAGCATCGACAAGATTAACTGGTTCACCAGTAGTATTGAGAAAAGCACGTTTTTTATCATACCTAATGGTGCCATCTTTGTATTCCTTTTCCTTAGTAATACCTGATTGTGACCGTGTGTGACGCTGAGGAATAATTTGTGCAGCAGAGGAGGCCGCCACAGAAGATCCAGCGTCCTGAACACGCCCAGCGGCCGCGGGATCGCGCGCCAGATCTTCTGCAGACGGGGTCCGCCTCGGGATTGTTCCACCAGCGGAAACGGTCCGCGTGTCGCCTGAAGATTCCACGCAGGTGGACGTGCGCGTCGGGGCCCGTGGGCTGGAACCAGTCGCGGTCGCCTGGTCGAGCGGCTGGTCGGCCACCCCCGCGGGCTGTGGACTCGTGGCGAGCGGAGATTCGCCCCCACCCCCGCCTGGGCTGGTGGGCTCCGCGCAGGCGCTATCGGTCACCGGGTCACGCACCGCCTCCGCATGCAACTGGGCAGGATCCTTCTCGGATCATGCGCCAATGATCGCGCTGGCGCTGGCGCCAGGATTCGCCTGGGATCGCGTGCCAGATCGCCTGCTGCCGCCAAAATCCTCCTCGCGATCAGCAACGGCTGTATTGACTGTTTCTGGCCACATAAAATCATGAGCCGCATCTGTACAAATATCATTAGAGCTGCAATTTTTTGCGGATTTGTTCACACATGGTCAGCTTTAGACAATTCACCACCATGATCAGATAGTGTGTCAAGGTCCGGAAGAAGTGCTATTCCGGCACGGAGAAGAGCGCCTGCGTTGGGATGAGGCTTGGCAAAAGGAAAGAGAGTTTCATCAAAGACTACATCTCGAGAGAGATATATACGTCCAGTGGAAATTTCTAGGCACTTGTATCCCTTGTGTAGATTACTATAGCCAAGAAAAACACATTGACTGGAACTGAATTCAAGTTTGTGATGATTATACGGACGTAAGCTGGGGTAGCAAGCGCACCAAAAGTTTTGAGAGAGTTGTAGTCTGGTTTTTGATGATAGAGACGTTCCAAAGGTGTAGAATTGCCAATAGCTTTACTTGGAAGGCGATTAATGAGATATGTTGCTGTAATAAACGCTTCATCCCAATATTTTAGAGGCATAGACACATGAGCAAGTAGGGAGAGGCCAACTTCAACAATGTGACGGTGTTTGCGCTCGGCAGAAGCGTTCTGTTGATGAGCATGAGGACAAGACACATGGTGTTGAATGCCTATGCTACGAAAGAAAGAGTTGAGTTTTTCGTACTCCCCTCCCCAGTCACTTTGGACTGTTAGAATTTTTCTGTTAAAGTGCCTTTCAACAAGTTTCTGAAATTCTTGGAAGATAGAGAAAACCTCAGATTTATATTTGAGTAAATAAATCCAAGTGAACTTACTATAATCATCAATAAAACTAACATAGTATTTATTTCTTCCAAAAGAATCTCTGGCATGACCCCATACATCACTAAAAATATGCTCTAAAGGAGCAAGAGACACACTATTTGACTTGGGATAAGGAAGTTGGTGGCTCTTGGCACACTGACAAGCTTCACAAAGTGACTCACTATTTTGACTATGTGACAAAGAAAGTTTGTCTTTATTGACTACTTGCTTAACTATGATTGATGATGGGTGTCCTAATCTTTGATGCCACCTTTCCAAGGAGGGTTTAGTGGCAGCATAAACTTGACGATGATTGCGACTGAGTGCTCCGGATGTGATGGGGTAGAGCCCTCCAATGCATCTACCGTGATGAAGAAGTTTCCTCGTTGCTCGGTCCTTTATAAAAAAGTAACGAGGGTGAGTTTCAAAGAAGATGTTATTATTAGTGGCTAGACAAGACATAGAGGCAAGGTTTTTATTGGCTTGTGGGACATGAAGGACGTCTTTAAGAACTAGATCATGTTTAAGGTTGGGGGAATTAATGTAAGCTTGTCCAATGTGACAAATATCCATACCTCCACCACTTGCCGCAGTGTGAATCTGGTCGCCGCCGTGGTATCTCTCATGAAGCGCAAGTTGCTCTAACTCGCTAGTGACATGATCTGTTGCACCCGAGTCCACGTACCAAACGCCGTCTCCTCCTCCTCCTTCTTCATGTATGGCTGCAGCAACATGACGAGCGTCGGGGACGAAGTCTTCATCATACCGGTGCCAACAGTCCATGACCTCATGGACTGACTTTTTTCACAGCTGGCAGCGAGGGCAGTGATTTGAGGAGGCGCGGCAGCTGTTGTTGTTGTTGAAGCCGCCACCTCCCATGTTGTTGTTGAAGCCGCCGCCTCCGGAGTTGTTGCCACCACCAGAACGAGCACCCTCGCCCTGGTAGTTGCCGCGGCCGCGTCTGCCACCGTTGGTGTTGCGGTTCTGTCCCTGGTGACCGCGCCCACGGCCGCGCCCACGAGCCGCCGAGTTGACGGAGGACTGCCTGATGTTGGTGCCGTGGAGGAGGGCGAGGCGAGCATCAAAGCTCAAGAGCTGGCTGTACAGCTCCTGAACTGAGACCGACTCAACCCTAGCAGACAGAGCGGACATGACTGGATTGTAGTCCAGATCGGGGCCAGCCATGATCTTAGAGACTATCTCAGGATCGGGAAGAGGAACTCCGGTGCAGCATGCAACTTCATCTGTAAGGGTTTTAATTTTTCCAAGATATTCTGCCATGGACATGTTACCTTTCTTCAAGTTCGTGAGCTCGATGTGGGTGTGACTCTGGCTCTGGGCGGCGAACATAGCGTTGATGGCGCTCCAGACCTCTGCTGGGGTCTGAAGGGTGGCAACTTGAGCAAGGATCTCACGGGACAGAGATCCCATCAGGTATCCTTGGAGTTGCTGTTGCTGCGCGTACCAGAGGGTTCGGGCAAAGTTGACGACCTGTTCGTCTTTTCCATCTTTGGTGATGGTGAGGGTGGCTGGTGGTTCCTGGCTCTTCCCGTCAAGATGGTGCTCCATCTATGCGCCTCGGATTTGCGGGAGCACGACGGCCTTCCATAAGAGGAAATTTCCCCTTGTTAGCTTCTCCTGTGGGGGTGGTCCGAGAGGAATAGAGCTGCTGCTAGATGATGATGCGAATGTAGAGGCCATGGAGGTCGAAAGCGCGCTCGTGGTGGAAGATAGGGCTGCGGAGGAAGACATGATCTCGGACGCGGGAAGGTAGCTAGATGCGATCTTCGATCTAAGAGGAAGATGCTCTGATTACCATGTAAATTGGGTTGGAAGCGTTGAACCCTTTGTCTCGGGCCGCATGTTTATATATATTGGCAATGCCTTGGAGTACACGAAGAGATCAAGACAGATCGATCTCAGGTTGGTTCAGTACAGGAGGTTAACGAGGAGAGGAAAGAAAGGAGATAGGGATAGATTACAATTTGAATGAAACTATCCTATACATATTCTAACACAATCTTCGACGAAACAAAAACTCCCTCCACTCCATAATTGAACTAAAACCACGACATGTATTATGAAACGGAGGAAGTAAATTTTTGTTGTTCAACCATTGTTTCAATACTCCAATCCTAGGTCTTTCAAAAAAAAAAACTTCAATCCTAGACATGCATCTCGGACCCTAAACTTTTCAAACCGAGCAAATTCGGTCTCTTGGCCTTATTTTGAGGCTTATGACGTATGATGTGGCAATGTAGTTCCACAGAGATGACATGTTATTCAACCAAAAAAAGTTATGATGAAGTAAACAAAAGCTAAAAAGAGATATGAAAAAAAACTCACAAGGAAAGTTAGAAAATAGTTAAGTATTTACAATGAAGTACTTACATGTAAGAAATTATGCTCCTGGTACAAGAACTTGGCACGTGGGTTCACCTTCATACAAAAGCTTACAAAACCTACAACGCAAGTACAATAACTTGGCCTCGACTTGCACTTGAGGTACAAATCGCTCATGTGCCAATACATGGACGCCAGCGGGGCAAAGTGTTGGAAGTATTAGCACTTTTCCGACTAATCTAATCCACGAGTAAACAGTAAGCATGTCAAATACGGTATGCATCTCATAACGGTACATAAGTATGTGAGCACGTATAGTACATAGAACCAAAACATCTATGAGCAGGATATATACGGCTAGCACATGAACGAGCAAATAGGGGATGAACGAGTCATAACCTCCGGTTGGCCAGGCCAACGCGGCGGCGGCAGCGGCAGCCTCGGCATCGACCGAGGCCTTCTTCTTGGCGGCTGCGGCGTCAGCCATGGTGTTGATGCAGGGGAAGTAGTGGAAGCAGAGGCGGACTGAGACGGGGACGGATCGGGAGCAGTCGCGTCGAGATGCTCCCCAAAAACCTTATTGCTATTCTCCCGGGCAGGATCTCAAACGACAGGGTTCTGAAGGCACCCGCTCTCCCGACCAACCGTGCACGGGGGCGTCGGGATGGGATCGCCGGAAGCAGCACAGAGAGAGGAACAGTAGAGACGGCTAAGGTTGTATGAGAGAGAGTGAGTGAACTTAGTTAGGGTTCACTCCACTGGCCAGCGCCTTCTTATATAGGCCGTCGGGTAGATGGGCCTGGGCCAGGCCCACGACCGAGTCCGCGAACAGACCACGGTCCAACGTCTTGGACATTGGCACTTCCATAAGCGACTCGTTAATTAATTAACAATTCGACCATTCCTGAGTGGCAAAAATAAGCTTTAGTTCGGGTCATTCCCGCAACCCGCAACCCTCAACCTGCGGCGTGCGCACATCGTGACGAGGCGAGGCGTGGCGAGGCAAGGCGGGCGGCGGAGGAGGAGGAGCGCGAGTGTACAGCTCCTATTCCCAAGCTTCCAATAGCAAGTGATAGAGCAGCCCTTATAAAGAGGTCCCACTCTTCTTACTGTAGCAGTATGCATGGGACTAAACTTCCCACACTTCCCACCACTTTCCGTACACATGCATGGGCCTTAGAGATTAACTTGAGATTATTGTCTTATATGGGCCTAAGCCCGTCCATAATCCATCAATCCCCCACCAGATTTCGAGGCACATAAGTTTGTCAACTGTTTCAAACAATGTTTGATATACCAGAATTTTCAGTGAAGACTGTTAAGTTGAACTTCCACCTAGAGCAATAGGATTAGACTTCTTCACAACTGAACAATGGACTATGCCTTGAATTGTCAGTTTGGCATGTAGAAGTTTAGCCTATTATCAGCTTATACGTGGCTGCCGAAGGCTAAACCCCACGGGTGGAGCTTATTAGTCATACTCCGTACCTTCTCATGAGCTTTCTAGAGATCACCCAATCTCATAGACTGTGACTAGCAGTCGGGCTCACATAGGTGTGTTCCTCCAAAGAATGCTCTGTAGGTTAGCATCTTGATTACATAAGCTTTGGAACACATTAAGATAAAAGTCAGCCTGCCTTACAGAGTTGAGATTATAATTGCATCTCCAATAGAGTGGGATAATTAAGGATACTCTCCTCAGTTGACCGCTGGATTGTTTTCCCTAGTCCTAATTCACGAGATCTCCAATCACATAGGTTGGGTTACCCCATGGCAACTTACGTGGGTCTCATACCCATCTCCCTCGATGCATTTTCTATCACAATCCGTGATAGCCCTTTCGTAAAAGGGTCTGCAAGATTTATAGCCGTCTGGATATAATCCAACGCTACTACTCTGGAGATTCTTGATTTTCTGACAGATTTTAATCTTCTTCTTATGTGCTTTGGGGATTTCATGTTGTCCTTTGAACTCTTAGCCTTGGCAATCACTGTTTGATTGTCACGGTTCATAAGGACAGCTGGCACTAGTTTATCAACCACCGGCAAATCCATCAAAAGCTCTCAAAGCCATTCTGCTTCGACGCATGATGTGCCTAATGCTGTGAGTTTTGCTTCCATAGTCGATTTGGTTAAGATCGTCTGCTTGCAGGACTTCCAGGAAACAGCACCACCACCAAGTGTGAAGACATGTCCACTTGTGGCTTTCATCTCATCAGCATCAGATATCCAATTCGAATCACTATACCCCTCAAGTACCGTCGGGTACCTAGAATAGTGAATCCCATAGTTCGCAGTACCTTGCAAGTAACGCATCACCCGCTCAACAGCATGCCAATGCACATCTCCCAGATTGGAAACAAACTGGCTCAGTTTGCACACAACAAATGAGATGTCAGGACGAGTAGCACATGCTAGGTACATCAGTGAACCAACCACTTGAGAATATCTCAATTGATCTATAGCCGTGCCTTCGAACTTTTGAACCCGCACGCTAGGATCATATGGTGTTGCAGAAGGTTTGCAGTCCGAATATCCAAAATGGCTCAGAATCTTCTCAACATAGTGGGATTGCAAAAGTGTAATTCCACCCTCAGAGTTTCAGTAGCTTGATGTTCAAGATAACATCAGCCACGCCCAGGTCTTTCATCTCAAAGTTATGAGATAGAAAAAGCCTTGACCTCCTCAATGACTTTGAGGTGGGTCACAAATATCAGTATGTCATCGACATACAGGCAGAGTATAACTCCTTCGCCCCCACCATAGCGATAGTATACACATTTGTCAGCTTCATTAACAACAAAGCCAGCAGATGTCAGAGTAGTGTTGAACTTCTCATGCCATTGCTTAGGCGCTTGTTTCGGGCCATACAAGGATTTCACTAGCTTGCACACCTTTCTTTCCTGACCATTTACTACAAAGCCATCTGGCTGTTGCTTGTAAATTTCCTCGTCTAGCTCTCCATTAAGGAAAGCCGTCTTAGCGTTCATCTGGTGAACGAGAAGACCATGTGAGGCAGCCGAAGCGAGTAACACTCGAATGGTTGTCAGTCTAGCCACTGGTGAGTAAGTGTCAAAGAAATCATCTTCTTCTTTCTGGGTATAACCCATGGCCACAAGCCTAGCCTTGTACTTCTCAACAGTACCATCGGGCCTGATCTTCTTCCCGAACACCCACTTACATCCTAATGGTTGACAACCATAAGGACGATCAGTGATCTCCCATGTCCCGTTAGCCAAGATGGAATCAATCGTGCTACGGACCGCATCCTTCCAGTAGTCAGCATCCGGAGTTGCATAAGCTTCTGAAATGGAACTGGGAGTGTCATCATCCACGAGGTACACGAGGAAATCATCACCAAAAGACTTTGCAGTCCTTTGTCTCTTGCTCCTAACAGGAGCTTCCTCGTCATCCTCCGTGGAACTCTCATCACTTTTATGTTCATAATATTCCATCGGAATGGCAGGTTCAGGAGTCTCATCAGATTCCAGTCTAGAAGTGCTTTGCATATCTTTCATGGGGAAAATATCCTCAAAAAATGTAGCATCCCTAGACTCCATGATCGTATCGACCCTCACGTCATGTACATCAGATTTCACCACTAGAAATCTATAGCCAACGCTATGCTTGGCATAGCCGAGAAAAATGCAATCCACAGTCTTTGGTCTCAACTTGCGCTTTTTGGTTATCGGCACGTTGACTTTCACCAAGCAGCGCCAAGTGCGTAAGTAAGAGAGTGTAGTTCTTTTCTTTTCCCATTGCTCATAGGGAGTAGTTTCATTATCCTTTGTGGGAACTTTATTCAGGACATGACATGATGTTAATACAGCCTCCCCCCACCATGCCTTCGATAAACCCGATGTATCTAACATGGCGTTAACCAAATCAGTTAGAGTATGGTTTTTCCGTTCGGCAACCCCGTTTGACTGGGGTGAGTAGGGAGGCATCCTCTCATGAATAATACCATGTTCCGTACAAAATAAATCAAACTCATTAGAAAAGTACTCTCCACCACGATCAGACCGGACTCATTTTATTTTCTTCTCAAGTTGGTTCTCAGCTTCAGCCTTATAGACTTTAAAGTTGTGTAGAGCCTCATCCTTAGTATTTAACAAATACACATAGCAGAATCTAGTGGAATCGTCAATCAGAGTCATGAAGTATTTCTTTCCACCTATAGTCAACACACCATTCATCTCATAGAGATCTGAATGTATGAGCTCTAACGGTGCCAGGTGTCTCTCCTTCGCAAGCTTGTGAGGCTTACGAGGTTGCTTAGCTTGCACACACGCATGGCACTTAGAGCCTTTGGATTAAGTGAAACTCAGGTTTAAGTCCATCTTAGCTAGCCGCGTCATATACAACCGAAATTTATGTGACAAAGACGTGAATGCCAAACCTCAGATTCGTTCACATTAGAATGAATTTGGTTCACGACTTTATTACAGAAATCCTCCAGGGAAAGGCGAAACAAACCACCACAATCATATCCTTTTCCAACAAATAGTACCCACCGAGATACGACTACTTTATTAGACTCAAATACTAACTTAAACCCTTCTTTACATAGAAGGGACCACTAACGAGATTCTTCTTGATGGCGGGGTGATAACCCACAAATATAGGGGATCACAACAATTTTCGAGGGTAGAGTATTCAACCCAAATTTATTGATTCGACACAAGGGGAGCCAAAGAATATTCTCAAGTATTAGCATCTGAGTTTTCAATTCAACCACACCTGAAAGCCTTAATATCTGCATTGAAGTATTTAGTAGCAAAGTAGTATGGAAGTAACAGTAACGGTGGCAAAAGTAATGGTAGTAGTTTTGTAGTAATCGTAACAGTGGCAACGGAATAGTAACTAAGCAAAAATCAATATGTGAAAAGCTCGTAGGCAATGGATCAGTGATGGATAATTATGTCGGATGCGGTTCCTCGTGCAACGGTTATAACATAGGGTGACACAGAACTAGCTCCAGTTCATCAATGTAATGTAGGCATGTATTCCGAATATAGTCATACGTGCTTATGGAAAAGAACTTGCATGACATCTTTTGTCCTACCCTCCCATGGCAGAGGGGTCCTATTGGAAACTAAGGGATATTCAGGCCTCCTTTTAATAGAGTACTGGACCAAAGCATTAACACTTAGTGAATACACGAACTCCTCAAATTACGGTCATCACCGGGAGTGGTCCTGATTATTGTCACATCGAGGTTGCCGGATCATAACACATAGTAGGTGACTATTGACTTGCACGATAGGATCAAGAACTCACATATATTCATGAAAACATAATAGGTTCAGATCGGAAATCATGGCACTCGGGCCCTAGTGACAAGCTAAGCATAGTAAAGTCACAACAACATCATTCTTAGAACATAATGGATACTAGGGATCAAACCCTAACAAAACTAACTCGATTACATGGTAAACCTCATCCAACCCATCACCGTCCAACAAGTCTACAATGGGATTACTCACGCACGGCGGTGAGCATCATGAAATTGGTGATGGAGGATGGTTGATGATGACGATGGCGACAGATTCCCCTCTTTGGAGCCCCGAACGGGCTCCAGATCAGCCCTCCGAAGAAGATTAGGGCTTGGCGGTGGCTTCGTATCGTAAAACGCGATGAATCCTTCTCCTGATTTTTTTCTCCCCGAAAGTGAATATATGGAGTTGGGGTTGAGGTCGGGGGAGTCACAGGGGGCCCACGAGGCTGGGAGCGCGCCCCGGGGGGGGGGGGGCCTGCACCCTCACGGACAGGGTGTGAGCCCCCTGATGCTGATTCTTTCGCCAATATTTTTTATTAATTCCAAAACGTGTCTCCATGGATTTTTAGGTCATTCCGAGAACTTCTATTTTTGCACAAAAATAACACCATGGCAGTTCCGCTGAAAGCAACGTCAGTCCGGGTTAGTTCCATTCAAATCATGCAAGTTAGAGTCCAAAACATGGGCAAAAGTGTTGGTAAAAGTAGATACGTTGGAGACGTATCAATCCCCCAAGCTTAAACCTTTGCTTATCCTCAAGCAATTCAGTTGACAAACTGAAAGTGATAAAGAAAAACTTTTACAAACTCTGTTTGATCTTGTTGTTGCAAATATGTAAAGCCAGCATTCAAGTTTTCAGCAAAGATTATGAACTAATCATATTCAGAAGAACACTTAGATCTCATGTTTACTCATATCAATGGCATAATCAACTAGCGAGCAATAATAATAAATCTCGGATGACAACACTTTCTCAAAACAATCATATATAATATGATATAACAAGATGGTATCTCGCTAGCCCTTTCTGAGACCGCAAAACATAAATGCAGAGCACCCCTAAAGATCAAGGACTGACTAGACATTGTAATTCATGGTAAAAGAGATCCAGTCACAGTCATACTCAATGTAAATTAATAGCAATGCATGCAAATGACAGCGGTGCTCTCCAACTGGTGCCTTTTAATAAGAGGATGATGACTCAACATAAAATAAGTAGACAGGCCCTTCGCAGAGGGAAGCAGGGATTTGCAGAGGTGCCAGAGCTCGAGTTTTGAAATAGAGATAAATAATATTTTGAGCGGCATACTTGCATTGTCAACATAACAACCGAGAGATCTCGATATCTTCCATGCTACATACATTATAGGCGGTTCCCAAATAGAATGGTAAAGTTTATACTCCCCCACCACCAACAAGCATCAATCCATGGCTGGCCCGAAACAACGGGTGCCGTCCAACTAACAAAAATCCCAGGGGAGTTTTGTTTGCATTTATTTTGATTTGATTTGAGCATGGGACTGGGCATACCGGTTACCGGCCATTTTGTTGTCAATGATGAGCGGAGTCCACTCATCGTGAGAATAACCCACCTAGCATGGAATATATAGACATCCCTAGTTGATACATGAGCTATTCGAGCATACAAAACAAAATTTCATTTGAAGTTTTAGAGTTTGGCACATACAAATTTACTTCTAATGGCAGGTAAATACCACATATAGGAAGGTATGGTGGACTCATATGGAATAACTTTGGGGTTTATGGAAGTTGATGCACAAGCAGTATTCCCTCTTAGTACAAGTGAAGGCTAGAAAGAGACTAGGAAGCGACCAACTAGAGAGCGACAACAGTCATGAACATGCATTAAGATTAACCAACAATGGGCGCAAGCATGAGTAGGATATAAATCACCATGAACATAAATATCGTGGAGGCTATGTTGATTTTGTTTCAACTACATGCGTGAACATGTGCCAAGTCAAGCCACTCGAATCATTCAAAGGAGGATACCACCCTATCATACCAGATCACAACCATTTTAATAGCATGTTGGCACGCAAGGTAAACCATTATAAACTCCTAGCTAATTAAGCATGGAATAAGCAACTATAATCTGCAATTGTCATTGCAAACATGTTTCATCCATAATAGGCTGAATCAGGAACGATGGACTAATCATATTTACAAAAACAAGATAGGTCGAGTTCATACCATCTTCTCTCATATCAATCAATCCATCATATATCGTCATTATTGCCTTTCACTCGCACGACCTAACGGTGTGGATAATAATAATAGTGCACGTGCATTGGACTAAGCTGGAATCTGCAAGCATTTAATACAAAGGAGAAGACAAGGTAATATGGGCTCTTGGTTAGATCAACAATAATGCATATGAGATCCACTCAACAATTTCATCGTGGTCTTCTCCTCTCGACCCCCAAAGAAAAGAAAAGAAATAAAACTATTACACGGGAATGCTCCCAACAAGCAAAAGAAGAATGAGAAATCTTTTTGGGTTTTTTTAATTACTACTACAAGCATGGAAAGTAAACTAGCTAAAAGCTACAACTAATTTTTGGGGTTTTTCTTAAGTTTTTTCAAGTACAAAAGAAGAAAGCAAGAAAAGAAAATAAACTAGCATGGATAGTACAATGAAAAAGTATGATCACCGACAACTAGAATGAGTGTGTTAACATGAATATAATGTCGGTGAGAAATACGTACTCTCCCAAGCTTAGGCTTTTGGCATAAGTTGGTCTATGGCCACTGCTGGCCTGGTGGATATCCAAAGTCGTAGTTGGGGTTGTACTGAGATGCAGCAGGTACTGCCTGAAGAGCTGCAGCTTGGAGGCGAGCTGCCTCCTTACTCCTCTCATATTCGTTCGCCTCCTCCCTGGTTATAAAGTATCTCATTTTTTCCTAAAAGTCAAAGAAAGTAGGAGCAGGGAGAGCAACATGGACGGTACACCGTCTGTCAAAGATTAGTCGGTACTGGAGGAACTGTTCATTCCTCTCAAGAAACTGATGGCCAACCATAGCACTATAATCTAGATGAGTAGGTGGCAATTTCATATCATTTCCATGTATGGGTACACCAAGATAATTATCTACGCGAGTTGCAGAAATTCCACCAAACAAATCTCCATTTTTACCATTAAGATGCAACCTCCATGCAACAATGGCCCCCAAGTTATATTGTCTATCACCTAATACCGCACTCTTGAGGACACTAAGATCTGGAACGCACATGTGACAAACGTCATCTTTACCGTTAATGCATCTACCTATAAAGAGAGCAAAATAATGTATGGAAGGAAAATCAATGCTCCCTATGGTAGCTTCTGCGATTTCTCTAGTTTCCCCCATAGTGATACTAGCTAGCAAGAAAGTCTTTATATTCAGATTTGCGAGGTTCACCAACATTGCCCCACTGCGGGAGTTTACAAGCAGTATTAAAATCTTCTAGGTCCATGGTATATGATTTATCATAAAGATCAAATAAAACAGTGTGAGAATTGCGCGAGGATGAAAATTTAAACCTCCTCACAAAGGAATCAGTGAGGTAGTGGTACCGTCGGCACTTATTTGACACTAAGTCCTCCAAATCAGCATTACGCACATATGCGTCAAATTCATCCTTGAAACCTGCTTGGACCATAAACTCTTTTGACGGCCATTCACAAGGCCGTACTTGAGCTTCCCTCGGTGGTTCATCGTCCGACTCACGTCTCGCGAGCCTCGGTTCTTGCTTCCTTGAAGAACCACCTTGGTACATTTCCCTATGCATTTTTCTTTTCCTGAAAATTTTCTGAAATTTTAAGTGATTCATAATAAAAGTGAACTAAACTCAACAAGATTGATAACAACTACTCCCACAAGTGCCTAGAGGCTATATCATGCATTAAAACTACTTTGGACCATATAAATTTGACATGCAAGCTCAAGAACAAGATCACCTCAGCAGAAAAAATTTGCAATAAATAAAGCACTAGAACAAAAACTAATTGGATCATTGGAGGAGTCACATACCGAAGAACAATCCCCCAAAATAGTTTTGTGAATGGAGCTTTGAGCAAGGAGATAAAAAATGGCAGCAAGATGAGCTGGAACACAGGTGTGGGCTATGGGAGGATTTTTTCTGGAGGAAGACGAAGTGTGTGAGTGCTGAAATAAGTGGAGGGGGTCCACGTGGGGCCCATGAGGCAGGATGGGTCCCCCTGGTGTGTTCTTAGTGCTCGAAATTCTTAAATATTCTACAAAAAATCATATTTCATTTTTAGGACATTTGAAGAACTTTTATTTTCGGGGTATTTTTTATTGCATGGGTAATTCAGAAAATAGACAGAAAATACTATTTTTGCTTTATTTAATCTAAATAACAGAAAGTAAAAGGAGGGTACAGAGAGTTGTGATTTCTAACTTCATCCATCTCATGCTCATCAAAAGGAATCCACTAACAAGGTTGATCAAGTCTTGTTAACAAACTTCTTCTGAATAACATTAAACCGGAGAATTTTCGAATAATACTAGGTTACCTCAACGTGGATATGCATGTCCCCAACAATAAGAATATCATATTTCTTCTTGACAGTAGGAAGAGGAAATTCAAAACCTCCAATAGTAATCGATGAAATTTTTCCAATAGAATTGATACTATGAACTTGAGGTTGTTTCCTCGGAAAGTGTATCATATGCTCATTACCATTAACATGAAAAGTGACATTGCCTTTGTTGCAATCAATAACAGCCCCTGTAGTATTCAAAAAGGGTCTACCAAGGATAATCAACATACTGTCGTCCTCGGGAATATCAAGAATAATAAAGTCCGTTAAAATAGTAATATTTGCAACCACCATAGGCACATCCTCACAAATACCGACAGGTATAGCAGTTGATTTATCGGCCATTTGCAAAGAGATTTCAGTAGGTGTCAACTTATTCAAATCAAGTCTACGATATAAAGAGAGAGGCATAACGCTAACACCAGCTCCAAGATCACATAAACACAGTTTAACATAGTTTCATTTAATGGAGCATGGTGTAGTCGGTACTCCTGGATCTCCTAGTTTCTTGGGTATTCCACCCTTAAAAGTGTAATTAGCAAGCATGGTGGAAATTTCAGCTTCCGGTATCTTTCTTTTATTTGTAACAATATCTTTCATATACTTAGAATAAGCATTCAGTTTAAGCATATCAGTCAAATGCATACGCAAAAAGATAGGTCTAATCACTTCAGCAAAGCGCTCAAAATCCTCATCATCCTTTTTCTAGGATGGTTTAGGAGGAAAGGGCATGGGTTTCTGAACCCATGGTTCTCTTTCTTTACCATGCTTCCTAGCAACAAAGTCTCTCTTATCATATGTTGGTTCTTTGATTGTGGGTTATCAAGATCAATAACAGGTTCAATTTCTACATCATTGTTATTACTAGGTTGAGCAACATCATGAAAATCATCATTAATATTATCACAAGGTTCATGTTCATTACTAGATTGTGTTTCAGCATCAGAAATAGAAATATCATTGGGATTCTCAGGTGTGTCAACAACAGGTTCACTAGAAGCATGCAAAGTCTTATCGTTTTTCTTTTTCTTCTTCTTAGAAGGACTAGGCGTATAAACATTAGTTCTCTGAGAATCTTGCTCCACTCTCTTAGGATGGCCCTCAGGATACAAAGGTTCCTGAGTCATTCTACCACCCCTAGTCATAACTCTAACTACATTATCATTGTTCTTATTATTTAATTCACTGAGCAAATCATCTTGTGCTTTGAGCAGTTGTTCTACTTGAGTGGTAACCATAGAAGCATGTTTACTAATAAGCTTAAGATCACCTTTAACTCTAGACATATAATCACTCAAGTGTTCAATCATATAAGCATTACATTTCAATTGTCTAACAACATAAGCATTGAAGTTTTCTTGTTTAACAATAAAATTATCAAACTCATCCAAGCATTGGCTAGCAGACTTATAACGAGGGATATCACCTTCACCAAATCTACAGAGAGAATTTACATTTACTACCTATGTCGGGTTATCAAGACCATGTATTTGTTCAATAGGTAGTAAATTCATAACATCTTCAGCTTTAATACCTTTTTCTTTCATAGATCTCTTTGCCTCTTGCATATCTTCAGGACTGAGAAATAGAATACCCCTTTTCTTTGGAGTTGGCTTAGGAGTTGGTTCGGGAAGTGTCCAGTCATTATCATTGCTCAATATATTCTTTAATAGCAATTCAGCTTGCTCAACAGTTCTTTCCCTAAAAACACAACCAACACAACTATCCAGGTGGTCTCTGGAGGCATCGGTTAGTCCATTATAAAAGATATCAAGTATTTCATTTTTCATGAGAGGGTGATCAGGAAAAGCATTCAGTAATTGGAGAAGCCTCCCCCAAGCTTGTGGGAGACTCTCTTCTTCAATTTGCACAAAATTATATATTTCCCTTAAGGCAACTGGTTTCTTATGAGCGGGGAAATATTTAGCAGAGAAGTAATAAATCATATCCTGGGGACTACGCACACAACCAAGAGCAAGAGAATTAAACCATATTTTAGCACCACCCTTTAATGAGAACGGAAATAACTTAAGGATATAGTAATAGCAAATTTTTTCCTCATGAGTAAATAGGGTGGCTATATCATTCAGTTTAGTAAGATGTGCCACAACAGTTTCAGATTCATAGCCATAAAAAGGATCAGATTCAACCAAAGTAATTAACTCAAGATCGATAGAGAAATCATAATCCTTATGAGAAATACAGATAGGTGAAGTGGCAAAAGCAAGGTCATATTTCATTCTCGCATTCATGGACTTCTCTTTCAGCTTAGCTAACAGTTTCATAAGATCATATCTATCTTTGCAAGCAAAAAGGCCTCTAGCAGTTTCTTCATCCATAACATAACCCTCAGGTATATCAGGCAATTCATATCTAGGGGGAGAATCTTCATTATCACTTTCATCAATATTATAAGTTTCAATAATTTCATTCTCTCTAACCCTAGCAAGTTGTTCATCAAGAAATTCACCTAATGGCACAGTATTATCAAGCAT
Organism: Triticum timopheevii; assembly: GCA_963921465.1. Classification (NCBI taxonomy): domain Eukaryota; kingdom Viridiplantae; phylum Streptophyta; class Magnoliopsida; order Poales; family Poaceae; genus Triticum; species Triticum timopheevii. The sequence continues at coordinate 129,750,119 of OY997274.1, read as the reverse complement.
AGAAGTAGTTTCATCATCAGCATCATGCATAGAAGAAGTGGCATCATCAATAACATGCGACATATCAGAATCAATAACAGGTGTAGGTGTTGCAAGTTTACTCAAAACATAAGGTGAATCAAGTGCAGAGCTAGATGGCAGTTCCTTACCTCCCCTCGTAGTTGAGGGAAAAAACTTGGTTCTTTCATCTTTCAAGTTCCTCATAATGACCAGCAGATATAAATCCCAAGTGACTCAAAGAATAGAGCTATGCTCCCCGGCAACAGCGCCAGAAAATAGTCTTGATAACCCACAAGTATAGGGGATTGCAACAGTTTTTGAGGGTAGAGTATTCAACCCAAATTTATTGATTCGACACAAGGGGAGCCAAAGAATATTCTCAAGTATTAGCAGCTGAGTTGTCAATTCAACCACCCCTAAAAGACTTAATATCTGCAGCAAAGTATTTAGTAGCAAAGTAGTATAGAAGTAACAGTAAGGGTGGCAAAAGTAACAATAGCAGTTTTGTAGTAATCGTAACAGTGGCAACGGAAAAGTAACTAAGCAAAAATCAATATGTGAAAAGCTCGTAGGCAATGGATCAGCGATGGATAATTATGTCGGATGCGGTTCCTCGTGCAACGGTTATAACATAGGGTGACACAGAACTAGCTCTAGTTCATCAATTTAATGTAGGCATGTATTCCGAATATAGTCATACGTGCTTATGGAAAAGAACTTGCATGACATCTTTTGTCCTACCCTCCCATGGCAGCGGGGTCCTATTGGAAACTAAGGGATATTCAGGCCTCCTTTTAATAGAGTACTGGACCAAAGCATTAACACTTAGTGAATACATGAACTCCTCAAACTACGGTCATCACCGGGAGTGGTCCCGATTATTATCACTTCGGGGTTGCTGGATCATAACACATAGTAGGTGACTATTGACTTGCAAGAAAGGATCAAGAACTCACATATATTCATGAAAACATAATAGGTTTAGATATGAAATCATGGCACTCGGGCCCTAGTGACAAGCATTAGGCATAGCAAAGTCATAGCAAAATCAATCTTAGAACATAATGGATACTAGGGATCAAACCCTAACAAAACTAACTTGGTTACTTGGTAAATCTCATCCAACCCATCACCATCCTGCAAGCCTACGATGGGATTACGCACGGCGGTGAGCATCATGAAATTAGTGATGGAGGATGGTTGATGATAAAGATGGCGACGGATTTGCCTCTCCGGAGCCCTGAACAGACTCCAGATCAGCCCTCCCGAGGAAGATTAGGGCTTGGCGGCGGCTCCGTATCATAAAACGCGATGAATCCTTCTCCTTGATTTTTTTTTCTCCCGAAAGTGAATATATGTAGTTGGGGTTGAGGTCGGTGGAGTCCCAGGGGTCCATGAGGCAGGGGGGCGCCCGGGGGAGCGGGTGCCCTGCACCCTCGTGGACAGGGTGTGGCCCCCCTGATGCTAATTCTTTTGCCAATATTTTTTATTAATTCCAAAACGTGTCTCCGTGGATTTTCAGGTCATTCCGAGAACTTTTATTTCTGCACAAAAATAACACCATGGCAGTTCTGTTGAAAACAGCGTCAGTCCGGGTTAGTTCCATTCAAATCATGCAAGTTAGAGTCCAAAACAAGGGCAAAAGTGTCTGGAAAAGTAGATACGTTGGAGATGTATCACGGGGTCATGCTGGACGTTCTTCAGTTGCACGACCTTTCCCGAAGTAAACTTCAGATCTACCGTGCGACCTGGTAAGAAGCATGCAAGCCATTCCCCATCAGGACGGAACAATCTCGTGCGACCTGGTAAGAAGAAAACAAAGACACATCAGCACACACATGAATATTGGCCCCAGTGTCAATCCACCAATCGGTGGACTGACAAACTGAAAGTATGATAAATAGATTACTATACCCAGATGTCGCGTCATTGTTGCTCAGAGTGACATTGACACACTTGGAGTCCTGTCTTGACTTCTTGCACTTTTTTGGGCACTTGTTTGCCCAATGTTCCTCTGAACCACAAGTAAAGCAACCATCTCTATTTTCTCTTTCTTCTTACCCTTCTTCTTAAAGGTAGTATTTTGTTGGACACAGTTCTTTCCCTTGAACTTGTGGAAGTTCTTCTGCACCACATTGGCGCTAGAAGAACCCTCTGCCCCTTTCACGTGTGAGTCCTTTGCTCTCGAGTTCTGCTCAACACTTAGATGACCGATGACATCCTCAACAGAGAATTCATGTCTCAAGTACTTGAGAGAAGTAGCAAAGTTCCTCCATCCAGGAGGGAGTTTTGCAATAATGCAACCCATGACAAACTTGTCTGGTAACTCACACTTCAGGAGCTCCAGCTCCTTAGCCATGCATTGTATTTCATGGGCCTGGTCCAATACAGAACGGTTATCAACCATTTTGTAATTATGGAACTGCTCCATAGCATACAACTCGCTTCCAGCATCGGCTGCGCCGAACTTAACTTCGAGCGCATCCCACAAATTCTTGGCAACACGCATATGGAGATATGCATCGACTAGCTTGTCTCCGACCACAATAAGAACGTCTCCCACAAAGATGGTGGTTGCCTTCCTAAACGCATTCTCCAGTTCAGGAGCAACCGTTACTGTGGGAGACACACTACCAACCCAGAACATGTTCATTGCTATGAGCCACAAGGTAGTCCTCGTCTGCCAACGCTTAAAATGCGTTCCAGTAAACTTTTCCGGTTTTAGAGTAGCAGCGAAGCCATGAGTCGAAAAGTGCCTAAAATAAGGTTTTAGGATTTTGGAAATATTAGCACTTTTCCAACTAATCTAATCCACGAGTAAACAGTAAGCATGGCAAATATGGTATGCATCTCGTACTGGTACGTAAGCATGTGATCACGTATAGTACATAGAACCAAAACATCTATGAACAATATATATACGGCTAGCACATGAACGAGCAAATAGGGGATGAACGAGTCATACCCTCCGGTTGGCCAGGCCAACGCGGCGGCAGCATCGGCGGCCTTGGCATCAGCCGAGGCCTTCTTCTTGGCGGCAGTGTCGTTAGCCATGGTGTTGATGCAGGGGAAGTAGTGGAAGCAGAGGCGGACGGAGACGGGGATGTATCAGGACCAGTCGCGTCGAGACGCTCCCTAGAAACCTTATTGTTGTTTGATGACCCACAGGTATAGGGGATCTATCATAGTCCTTTCGATACATAAGAGTGTCGAACCCAATGAGGAGCAGAAGGAAATGACAAGCGGTTTTCAGTAAGGTATTCTCTGCAAGCACTGAAATTGTCGGTAACAGATAGTTTTGTGATAAGGTAGTCTGTAATGGGTAACAAGTAACAAAAGTAACAAGTTGCAGCAAGGTGGCCCAATCCTTTTTGTACCAAAGGACTAGCCTGGACAAACTTATATAAAGGAAAGCGCTCCCGACGACACATGGGAATTATCGTCAAGCTAGTTTTCATCATGCTCATATGATTCGCGTTCGTTACTTTGATAAATTGATATGTGGGTGGGCCGGTGCTTGGGTACTGCCCTTCCTTGGACAACCATCCCACTTATGATTAACCCCTCTCGCAAGCATCTGCAACTACGAAAGAAGAATTAAGGTAAACCTAACCATAGCATGAAACATATGGATCCAAATCAGCCCCTTATGAAGCAATGCATAAACTAGGGTTTAAGCTTCTGTCACTTTAGCAACCCATCATCTACTTATTACTTTCCAATGCCTTCCCCTAGGCCCAAATAATGGTGAAGTGTCATGTAGTCGATGTTCACATAACACCACTAGAGGAAAGACAACATACATGTCATCAGAATATCGAACGAATACCTCCCATGTCCTCAGGAACAAACGTAGCTACTCACAAATCATATTCATGTTCATAATCAGAGGGATATTAATGTGCATAAAGGATCTGAACATATGTTATTCCACCGAATAAACCATCTAGCATCAACTACAAGGAGTAATCAACAGTACTAGCAACCCACAGGTACCAATCTGAGGTTTTGAGACAAAGATCAGATACAAGAGATGAACTAGGGTTTCAGAGGAGATGGTGCTTGTGAAGATGTTAATGGAGATTGACCCCCTCTCAATTAGAGGATCGATGATGATGATGATGACGACGATTTCCCCCTCCCGGAGGGATGTTTCCCTGGCAGAACAGCTCCATCGGAGCCCTAGATTGGTTCCGCCTAGGTTTCGCCTCGAGACGGCAGCACCTCGTCCTGAAAGATTCCCTATGATTTTTTCCAGGGAAAAAGACACCTTATACGAGAAGATGGGCATCGGGGGGCTTCCAGGTGGCCCACGAGGCAGGGGGCGCGCCCAGGGGGGTAGGGCGCGCTCCCCGTGTCGTGGTTCTAAACCTGACAGTAGAATAGGGGGGTAGGTATGGAGAGGCAAGATCCTAGCTATGGAGTAGTTGTATAGGCAAGGTATTTACGAGTTCAGGCCCTTCTCCGAGGAAGTAATAGCCCTACGTCTCGGAGCCCGAAGGCGGTCGACTGGATTATATGTGTATGAGTTACAGGGGTGCAAACCCTTTACACTGAGGAGGGGGGTGGCTTATATAGTGTCTGCCAGACCCCTCCGGCCCTCAGTTATGCGGGGTTTAAAGTACATTAAGGCCTGACGTTACTGGTAACGCCTTACATGAAGTGTCATCATGACCATAAAGACTACTTAATTACAGACCATTTGGGTACAGAGTGACTCTTGAACTCCTGGTGGTCGAGCGAGGCTTCATGGTCGAGTGTCTTCGAGTCTGTCGAGTGGAATCCCTCCAGGTCAACTGGAAGGCAATTTCTTCTAGAGATGTCCTTAGGGGGGGGATTATCTTTGGACAGGTCCATGACCCTACCCTAGGTACATGGCTTCATCATTAGCCCCCGAATGGATCGAGGTTTGAGTGGGGAAGGAGCTGAGGATTCCTCCGACCTGTTTTTCATGCTATGAGTGTGTCTTGTTCTAGATCAATGGCACCAACTTCTTTTCCAGTCGCCTTGATCCATTCTTTGTATATGTCGAGTGAACTTTATGAACTTGGAGATTTCCGGGTGACGGATCAGAGGAAATCTGCGGTCTGACAAGTTGCTCTGTCGTTCGCGGATTTAGTGGGATCCGAAAGTCGGGAAGCGCGCGGAGCGGGGGAGGCCGTGGTACTCAGATGGGATAAGGCAGGGACGCCTCGATCTTCACGCCACCTTTTTTGCCACGTATCGCGTGCGCGCCTGTTGCGGGATTTGACAGGATCGTCCGGGCCTACCAGTCAGCCACTCGGAAGAGACTTCATATAAGGCGCCGGACGGGTTTTTTTGAACAATGCACCGTCATTCCCCTCTCCCTCTTCCTCAAACTCGCCCGCTGCGCTCGCTTCCATCCCCGCCCTACTGCTCCTTGAGCGCCTCGCCAGCGACGATGGTGAAGGAGAAGACGGTGGCTTTGGAGCGGGCGAAGAAGGCGACGGCGAAGGCGAAGGGGAGAGCGACCAGCCGGGGCGGATCCTCGTCGAGGTCCGGCCTGCCGCAAGGCTGGATCCAGGGAGACTGGATCCGCTTGACCATCACCCAGAAGGACCTCAACGACCTGGCCAACGAAGGACTGATCCCCCATGGGTCAGCAAGGCTTCTGGGGACGAAGTGGCAGCCGCAGCCTCAGGAGGGTGAGTGCGTCCTCTTAGCCACCCATGTTGATCGCGGGTTTTCTCTACCGCCGAATCTTTTCTTTTGGGGGTTTCTGAACTTCTTTGGGGCACAACTCCATCACTTCACACCCAACTCCATCGCCTATCTCGCCGCTTTCGTGTCTTTGTGCGAAAACTTCTTGGGTTGTCGGCCACATTGGGGCCTTTTCAAACACATTTTCACCTGTCGCTCTCAGACGGTGAAAAAGGCTAGCCCGAGTGACGATAAAACCCAAGTAATCTAGATGTGTGGGGGTCTTGGGGTTCAGATGAGGAGTAAGAGTGCCTTTCCAGTCATGACCCTTCCCGAGTCAGTCCGAGGGTGGCAGTCGACCTGGTTCTACTACCAAGACCAACCGACACTAGGGCAGTCGACTGGCCTCCCTCCGTTCTCCATGGACCGAGTGAACAAGCCGTCCTCTCTGAAGGTGCTTCCGGAGGAGAAGGCTTAGGTTAGGATGTTGGTGGAGCATGTAGTCCAGCTCATTCACGACGGAGTGACTAGTATGGATCTTCTGGAGGTTTTCCTTCAATAGCGCATTCAGCCACTTCAATATCGGGGCCATCCGATGTGGTTGTACTCTGGTACTAAAGACACTACTCGGGTCCACCCAGAGGAGGTCGACGATGCCACTCTGGAGAGGTGGATGACTGCCATCACAAGGAACAAAGATAATCCCCGTGGAGCCAGGAGGATCCCGCCACTCGACCAGTCATACGAACCAGACAAGGTCTGACCACATTTCTCTGACTGTGACTCTGTTTCTTTCATTCTGCTTTGCTACCATTCGGTCGACTGACTATTTGTCTTGTTCGTTGTCTTCCAGATCACTACCGAGATGTATTCGATGCCCAACGGGGCGCAAGAATGGACCGAAGAGGAGGAAGGGAGCGGAGGTGAAAGTCAGGAAGAGTGGGAATCCGATGGAGAAGAGGATGATGAAGAAGCTGGCTCTGATGAGGAAGAGGAGGAGGAAGTCCAGCCTCCCCGTACCGAGAGACGATCCAAGCTCGTCCATGACCCTGCAGTCGAGCGTGGCAAGGGGGTCGTGCCTGCTGGGCAGTCGAGCAAACATCCTCGGACGACCTCTCCGGTGCCGACTAATAAAGCACCGAAGCAACCCCGAGCGGCGTCATCAAAGACGATGAAGGCCTTGCCGAAGATGAGGATGGTGATTCCCACTATTTCCGGGTAATGGCATAACTTGTGTTTTCTTGTTTCACATGGATTCACTCTTGGTTGATTCGTTCACTGACCGACTGATTTCTGAAACCGCAGTGCTGCTACTTCTGAGACCTCGATCAGACATGAAGATCAAGAAATGGAGGACGCTGCCACTTCCAACCCCGGTATGATCCCTGTAGTTTCGCTTTCGGTCGATAGGATCTTCATCTTTAACTTTTGAATCTTTTCTGCAGCTCCACCTAATATCATCATTGATCTCCCTGATGATGACGATGAGGAGCCACTGAGGCAGAGGAGGAACAGGAAAGACGTCTGCTGGCAAGACTGCTCAGGTCGTATCAGCACCTGATGCGCTGGTTCCGAAGGGAGGCAATGCCAGTCGGACTATTGTTTCCTTTGCTGTGCCGCTGACGAGTGCTCTCCCTCCATCGTCGAGTGCAGATACGCCTTCTCTTTTTTCCACCCATCATGTCCCAGAGGACCAAGCAGGCGCTGCTAAAGAAGCTATATGTAAAGCGGGGGTCATGATGGAGCAAGTGAAGGCGATCCGAGATGCGAGTCAAGCGGCTTATGATGCAAGCTCGGCCCTTCAGAGCAATATCCAGGTTAGTTGGCCACGGCCTGTTCTGTTAGGATATGATACCTGACAATTTTTCTTTCTGAAGATCTTAGTATCCGTCGTACACCCACTGGGTGTGTCGATTGAAATGTCTGGATTGGTGGGGGCACGCTGAGTGCACCCACTGGGTGTAGTCCCCGAGACTATGGTGGACTGCTGATAGTCGACTGTAGTCTTTATGTCTTGAACTTTTCTCTTTTGCTTTCTTCACTCGATCTGGTCGAATGGAATCCAGGAACCAGTGGGGGCACGCTGAGTGCACCCACTGGGTGTAGTCCCCGAGACCGTGGTCGACTGCTGGTAGTCGACTATGGTTTGAAGAACACCCTTTTTTTGAAACTGTGTCTAACTGCTGGTAGTTAGCCTTTCTGTCTCTTTTGGTTGACTGATCGACCCGAACTGATAGAACTAGTGGGGGCACGCTGAGTGCACCCACTGGGTGTAGTCCCCGAGACTACAGTTGAATGTTTTGATTCGACTGTAGTCTTAGAAATACTACGATTTTTCTCTTAGTCACTCGGAAGTGACCTTATTTTTGATGTCTGTCGATTGATCTTTCGCAGAAATCTTGCGAGCTTGTGGCTCGTTATACTGAGTTGGAGAACAAGCATATCCAGCTCGAACTTGATCTGAAGCTTGTCCAAGAGAACTTCACGAAGGCGAAGGAGGAGGCAAAAGGTATGTTTGGTGAGAACCTTGACGACTGCACTTATTTCTTGTCCATTTCTAAGCTTGACCTCACTGCCATTTTGAAGGTAAACTGAGGGATGCTCTGAAGAAGAAGGACCTTGACCTTGCCGAGGCGCAGAAAGCGGCTTCGGACAAGACGAAACTTGCAGAAGAAAAGCTTGCTTCAATCAGCAAACTTGAAGCGGAGAATACCAATCTGAAAGCTGCTCTTGACGCGGCCAACAAGGAGGCCAGTCGATTGAAGAATGATAAGATAGCCCTGAGTGATAAGGCTAGCGAACTAGCGGGAAAGAAGAACGACTTAGAGGCTTATCTGGGTGGGCTCGCCAAGAAGTTATTCCTCATGCTCGAAGGTAACCCCTTATATCCGACTGACTGGTAATCACTGACTTATTGTAGGATTGTTAGCTCATCCTTGGGTTGTATCCACAGAATTCTGCCAAAACTTTGAAGAGGAGACTAGTCGAGTGGAGATTGGCTAGGATCCCATCAACTCTCTTGTGAAGGATGAAGCCGCCATGAACGTGCTCCGTCTCGAGTCTCGCGTTGCTGCTGTGGTCGACTATCTTGCGAGGCTGAAGGTTGCAACATCGCGCATCGACACAATACTCTGGCCAGGAGAAACACTTCAGAATGACCTCGAGTCTCTGATGACTCGACTGAACGAAGTTCCAAGTCGAGTGCAAGAATGGAAGAAGTCTTCTGCCAGGTGTGGTGCCGATGTTGCTCTGTCTCTGGTCTGCGTTCACTGCAAGGACGCGCGAGAGGACAAGCTGGCATCTCTCAAGGTGGCCAATACCAAGAAGCATGACTTCCGATCTTTCATGGAGACCTTCATTGCTGCCGCCACTCGGATCGCAGATGGAATCGACCTGGACGAGTTTGTCACGCCTTCCAGTCCTCCGCAGGAGGAGTAAAAAACTTCTATGCTTGACGCCTTAAATTTGCCTCGGAATGCCGAGTGGTTTTTGTAACCGGTAAACTTTAATAGGCTTGGTGCCTGAGCACTTCTGGATCCGTAGGACGCTATCTGAACTTGGGTTTGCCATTGAATATGCTTGCATTTGCCTTCGAACGAACATTGTCCTTCGCTCGGAATATATGCTAGTGTTTGTGATGCACTTTTGCAGGTAGTGATGAAGCACAGATTGCAATCGACTTGTACCTCGTCATCCTTGTAGAGTGGAATGAATCTCATACTTAGGCTGGCACTGGGTTGCAGCTAAGCCCCCGAGTGGAAAGTTTGCTCTCCACTCGGTAGGATTTTCAAAAACTTAGGCGAGCACTGGGTTGTAGCTAAGCCCCCGAGTGCGAGGTTTGCTCTCCACTCGGTAGGATTCTCAAAAACTTAGGCGAGCACTAGGCTGCAGCTAAGCCCCCGAGTGGGAGGTTTGCTCTCCACTCGGTAGGATTTTCAAAAACTTAGGCGAGCACTGGGCTGCAGCTAAGCCCCCGAGTGCGAGGTTTGCTCTCCACTCGGTAGGATTTTCAAAAACTTAGGCGAGCACTGGGCTGCAGCTAAGCCCCCGAGTGGGAGGTTTGCTCTCCACTCTGCAGGATTTTCAAAAACTTAGGCGAGCACTGGGCTGCAACTAAGCCCCCGAGTGCGAGGTTTGCTCTCCACTCGGTAGGATTTTCAAAAACTTAGGCGAGCACTGGGCTGCAGCTAAGCCCCCGAGTGGGAGGTTTGCTCTCCACTCGGTAGGATTTTCAAAAACTTAGGCGAGCACTGGGCTGCAGCTAAGCCCCCGAGTGGGAGGTTTGCTCTCCACTCGGTAGGATTTTCAAAAACTTAGGCGAGCACTGGCTACAACTAAGCCCCCGAGTGGGAGGTTTGCTCTCCACTCGGTAGGATTTTCAAAAACTTAGGCGAGCACTAAGCTGCAGCTAAGCCCCCGAGTGGGATGTTTGCTCTCCACTCGGTAGGATTTTCAAAAACATAGGCGAGCACTGGGCTGCAGCTAAGCCCCCGAGCGGGAGGTTTGCTCTCCACTCGGCCGGATTTTGTTTAAACTTAGGCGAGTACTTGGACTGCAGCTAAGTCCCCGAGTGGGAGGCTGGCTCACCACTCGATAGGATTTTGTTAAACTTAGGCGAGTACTTGGACTGCAGCTAAGCCCCCGAGTGAGAGGCTGGCTCACCAATCGGTAGGATTTTGTTAAACTTAGGCGAGTACTTGGACTGCAGCTAAGCCCCCGAGTGGGAGGCTGGCTCACCACTCGGTAGGATTTTGTTAAACTTAGGCGAGTACTTGGACTGCAGCTAAGCCCCGAGTGGGAGGCTGGCTCACCACTTGGTAGGATTTTGTTAAACTTAGGCGAAACGGATTCGCAGCTAAGCCCCCAAGTGGGAGGCTGGCTCACCACTCAGCAAGGATTTTTTTTACAAACTTAGGCGAAACGGATTCGCAGCTAAGCCACCCACTGGGGGAATGCTTTATGTGAACAAAATTAACAACAATCACTAGGAAAATTATAACACTCTTGTCTTTGATAAATAAACTACAGAAGTACTTTTATTACATCTCATCCGAGTGAATACTTAAGTATAAAAGGGGCGGAGCAGCTCCGCGTTCCAAGCTCGAGGCTCGTCAATCTGGTGCTCGACATTGTAAAGGCGGTATGCCCCATTGTGGAGAACCTTGGTGATGATGAAGGGACCTTCCCAAGTAGGATCAAGCTTGTGTGGCTTCTGCTGATCCACTCGGAGAACCAAATCTCCTTCTTGGAAGGCTCGACTCTTCACGTTTTTGGCATGGAAGCGACGCAAGTCCTGTTGATAAATGGTCAATCGGATCAAGGCCATCTCTCTTTCTTCTTCTAGAAGGTCGACTACGTCATGTCGGGCTTGCTCTGCTTTAGCTTCAGTGTAGAGTTCGACTCGGGGTGCGTTGTGAAGCAGGTCACTCGGCAAGACTGCTTCAGCTCCGTAGACCAAGGAGAACGGAGTTCTCCCAGTCGACCGATTAGGTGTGGTCCTTAATCCCCAAAGTACTGACGAAAGTTCGTCGACCCATGCACCAGCTGCGTGCTTGAGATCGCGCATCAGTCGGGGTTTCAGCCCTTTGAGAATTAAACCATTTGCTCATTCTGCCTGTCCATTCGACTGGGGGTGAGCGACTGAAGCATAGTCGACTCATGTGCCCTGAGACGTGCAGAAGGCTCTGAATTCCTCGGAATCGAAGTTCGACCCATTATCTGTGATGATGCTATGGGGAACTCCATATCTGAATATCAACTCCCTGATGAAGCTGACAGCAGTGCCGGCATCAAGATTCTTGATGGGTTTAGCTTCAATCCACTTAGTGAACTTGTCGACTGCCACCAGCACATGGGTGAAGCCGCTTCTGCCTGTTCTCAGTGGTCCAACCATATCCAATCCCCATACAGCGAAAGGCCAGACGAGTGGGATGGTCTTCAAGGCTGAGGCGGGCTTGTGTGACATATTGGAGTAAAATTGACATCCTTCACACTTGTCGACTATCTCCTTTGCCATTTCATTTGCTCTTGGCCAGTAAAATCCCGCTCGGTATGCTTTAGCCACAATGGTACGAGAGGACGCATGATGGCCACAGGTCCCCGAGTGGATATCGTCAAGGATTATCTGACCTTCTTCTCACGTTATACACTTCTGGCCGACTCCAGTCACGCTTTCTCTATACAGCTGTCCCTTTATCACGGTAAAGGCCTTAGATCGGCGGATGATCTGTCGAGCCTCTTCTTCATCCTCTCGGAGCTCTTTCCTTAAGATATATGCGATGTACGGCACTGTCCAATCGGGAGTGATGACCAACGCTTCCATGATCAGGTCGACCACTGCTGGGACTTCAACTTCAGTCGGATCTGTGGCACTTTTTGGCTGCGGAGCTTCTTCGGTAAAAGGATCTTCCTGAACTGATGGAGTATGGATATGTTCCAAGAACACATCACTGGGGATGGCTTCTCTCTTGGAACCTATCTTTGCCAAATCATCAGCCGCTTGATTCTTCAGTCGGGGTATATGATGGAGCTCTAACCCTTCAAATTTCTTCTCAAGCTTTCTCACCGCATTGCAGTAACCAGTCATGGATGGGATTCTAACGTCCCACTGCTTCATCACCTGATTAACCACCAAATCTGAGTCGCCATAAACCATAAGGCGACGGACGCCGAGTGAAATGGCCATGCGCAACCCATACAAAAGTGCTTCGTATTCTGCTTCATTGTTGGAGGAATCAAAGTGGATCTGGAGCACATATCTGAGCTTATCTCCTCGGGGGAAACCAATACTACCCCAGCACCGGAACCATTCAACATCTTAGAATTGTCAAAGAACATGGTCCAGTGCTCTGAGTGAACTTGAGTCGGCAGTTGTTGTTCAATCCACTCGGTGATGAAATCAGCTACTGCTTGGGACTTAATGGCTTTCCTTGCCTCAAACATGATATCAAGGGGAAGGAGTTCAATCGCCCATTTTGCCACTCGACCAGTTGCATCTCTGTTGTGCAGAATCTCTGACAATGGGGCGTCGCTGACGACTATAATGGAATGATCAGAGAAATAATTAGCAACCTTCTTCGTGGTCATGTAAATCCCATATACAAGCTTCTGATAATGAGGGTATCTTTGCTTCTATGGGGTCAACACTTCGGAAAGATAATATACTGGTCACTGAACTTTGAAGGCTTTCCCTTCTTCTTCCCGCTCGACCATAAGTACTGTACTGACGACTTGTCCTGTGGCTGCAATGTAAAGCAACAGAGGCTCTTTGCTGGTTGGAGCAGCAAGCACCGGCTGGGTGGAGAGCAGAGCTTTTAGCTCTGTAAACGCTGCATCAGCTTCTGGAGTCCACTCGAACTTGTCTGACTTCTTCATTAGTCGGTAAAGAGGCAATGCCTTTTCACCGAGGCGAGAGATGAATCGACTTAATGCGGCCAAGCATCCAGTAAGCTTATGGACATCGTGCACACGCACGGGGCGTTTCATTCGGAGTATAGTGCCAACTTTTTCTGGGTTGGCGTCGATTCCTCGTTCGGAAACAAGGAAACCGAGTAACTTTCCGCCAGGAACTCCAAATGTGCACTTTGATTGATTAAGCTTGATATCATACCTCCTGAGATTGGCAAATGTTTCAGTGAGGTCAGTCAACAGGTCAGAACCCTTCTGTGATTTGACCACAATATCATCCATGTATGCTTCCATGTTCCGACTGATTTGAGTGAGTAAACACTTCTGAATCATTCTCATGAACGTGGCTCCGGCATTCTTGAGGCCGAATGGCATGGTGACATAGCAGAAGCACCCAAATGGAGTGTCGAAAGCTGTTTTGATCTCGTCAGGTCCATACAGACGGATCTGATGGTAACCGGAATAAGCGTCTAAAAAAGATAGGCGCTCACATCCCGCAGTAGAGTCGACTATTTGGTCGATGCGGGGAAGAGGAAAATGATCTTTCGGGCAGGCCCGATTGATATGTTTGAAATCAATGCACATGCGAAGTGACATGTCCTTCTTGGGGACCATGACAACATTGGCGAGCCACTCAGAGTGGTAAATTTCTCGGATGAACTCTGCTGCCAGGAGTCGAGCCACCTCTTCGCCAATGGCCTTTCTTTTCTGGACGGCGGACCGTCGGAGATGTTCCTTGACAGGTTTTGCTTTTGAGTCGACTCGTAAATGATGCTCAGCCAGCCCCCTGGGAACACCCGGCATGTCAGCAGGCTTCCATGCGAAGATGTCCCAGTTCTCACGGAGGAATTGGATGAGCGCTTCTTCCTATTTAGAGTCGAGTGTTGTGGAGATATGAGTCGGAGCAGCACTGGGGTCGGTCGGGTGAATGTGAACGGGCTTTGTCTCACCAGACGATTGGACCGCTGACTTCGTGGTAGGCTTCTTGGCCCGCAATAAATCACTCAGATCTGCATTTTTCTGGTATTCCTGCAGCTCCACTACTATTATCTGAGCATCGGCAATCTTTGAGCCTTTGTGAAAGCACTCTTCTGCCTTTTTCCGATTGCCAGTGATGGTGATCACACCCTTGGGACCAGGCATCTTCAATTTGAGGTACACGTAACATGGTCGAGCCATGAATCGTGCATAAGCTGGCCTGCCCAAAATAGCATGATAAGCACTCTGGAAATCCACAACTTCAAATGTTAACTTTTCTTTGCGGAAATGCTTTGAATCACCGAAAACCACATCAAGAGCAATTTGGCCGAGTGATTCAATCTTCTTCCCAAGAATGACTCCATGGAAACTCATGTTGCTGGAACTGAGTCTGGACATCGGAATGCCCATTCCTTTCAGTGTCTCCGCATATAATATATTCAGGCCGCTGCCGCCATCCATCAGAACCTTAGTCCGGCGAGTTCCTTCGACGACTGGGTCGACCACCAAAGCTTGCCTCCCAGGGGTGGCTATGTGTGTCGGATGATCAGACTGGTCGAACGTGATGGTGGTCTGAGACCATTTCAGATAACTGGGTGTCGCCGGAGCAACCATATTCACCTCACGGTTGATAACTTTCAATCGACTTTTGCTCTCAACATCAGCAAAAATCATCAGGGTGGAATTGACATGGGGGTATCCTCCATCACCGTCCTCTTTGTCCTCAACCTTGTCCGACTCCTTTTCTTTATCCGTGGGCTGTTTCCCTTGAAACTGCTGGATTAAGAGCCGGCACTGGCGGTGGTATGTTTCGGGTAAATGAAGTTACCCTCTTCATCTTTCTTCGTGTGGATGTGGCACGGCAAATCCATCACATCATTTCCTTCCTTGTCCTTCACCTTCTTGGGGTTCCAAGATCCTTTGGGCTTCCCTTTAAACTTGCCCTGAGTCACGGCCAAGGCTTCTCCAGGAGCAGCTGGCTCGGCTTTCCACTTTTGCTTTCGGCTGGAGTTTCCTTTTTTCAACTGGCTCGGCTTGTACTTGCCACTCCGGAGCCGATCCTCTTCTTCACCATTGGCATATTTGGTGGCAATCTCCATCATTCGACTCAGGGTCATGTCTCCGGTCTGACCAAACTTCAAACTTAACTCCCTGTTCTTAACGCCTTCCTTGAAGGCACAGACTGCTTGGTGATCAGATACATTCTCCACCGTGTGATGCAATGTGATCCACCTCTGGATGTAATCCCTCAGGGTCTCATTCGACTTTGGCACACAAACCTGCAGCTCCGTCAACCCTGCTGGTCGCTTGCAAGTTCCTTCAAAGGTCCTGACAAACACTCGGGCAAGATCTTTCCAAGTGTAAATACTGCTCGGGGCCAACTGATTCAGCCATGCTCTGGACGAGCCCTCCAACATAACAGGTAGGTGTTTCATGGCCACCTCATCATTGCCGCCACCAATCTGGACAGCCACTCGGTAGTCCTCAAGCCAAGTATCGGGCTTGGACTCACCAGCGAACTTACTAACTCCAGTTGCCAACCTAAAGTTGGGAGGAATCACCGCGGCCCTGATGGCTCTGCTAAAATACTCTGGTCCTGAGACATGAACTCAGCTGCTGGTGGGCACATCTCTGTCATGGCCTTCTCGGTGAGCTCTGTTCCGGTCGACCAGACCTTGCACGATAATGGATCTCGCGTCAAAGCCTGGTTCTCTGGGGTCGACTGGAACCCTTCGCCCAACACTATGCTGGCGTCTGTCATCTTGCTGCCGAGGGGCGTAAGACCCACCCCTTGGGGGAGGAGTAGGCACTCGACGCCGATCATCACGATCGAATCGGCCATCATACTTATCACGTCGACCCCCACGTCCCTCACGCCACGGGGGCGATCTTGGGCTATGAGCCGACTGGACTGTATTCGCAGTGACAAATCTACTGTGAATCCGATTTCACGACTGCGATACAGCTGAATTCTGATCTCCTGCTGCCCGGAGCAAATCTCTGATCTGCATCAAGCCTCTGCCAGCCTCTGACTAGTAGGGCTGAATCGACTCTGCTATTCGGGCTACAGCCGCAATTCTGAATCGGAGTTTGATATACCTGAGTCGATGGTGGAAAGAGTTGACGTCGACTGGAGTCTGGAACTCATTGCCGTGCGCGCTCATTGAGTGCTTGCTCGAGGTTCTCCAGTCGAGTGCGCTCAGCCAAGTTGGCCAAACGCACGTCCTCCAAGGCACGGGCCTCGGGGGTTTCTCCTACGATAGGAGTATGCAGAGCATCCATGTTCCGGCGGCGAAGATCTTCCCTTTGCAGCGAAGTGAGTGGCTCGGGTTGATACTCCTCGTGGACCTGAGCTGTTCGCCTCCGCCGTCCGCCCCGTCGGTGCGGGGGATGCCGGGAGGACTATGAGGCCCATTGACCATCAGGACCTCCGCCACTTTATCACTGATGTCGCACTCGGATGCAGTCTCTACGGAGCCAGTCGACAGATTGAACAGGCCGTAGAGAGATTCGTCGGGCTCGATCACCGCGACTTGAGGGGTGGCCGACTGGCGGGCCACTACGTGCCTCAGCCACCACTGAAGTATTGACCGACCAGAGCGCTTGCGCTGGCGGGAGACAGGGAGGGAGGACGACGCAGGAGTCGACCGATACGGGGCTGACGGTTGCCGCAGCAGGACACCGCGGACACACGCTTGAAAGTGTGTCGCCCCGCGGACTGGAAGCGCGTCGATGTCGAGTGGAGCCTCCTGGAGCCAAGCGGAGTCATCGGCGATGAACGTGAGCACGCCGAGACGGATCTTGCGGCCCTCAACCAGAACTCCGCCAGAAACCATGATGAAGGCGATCGGAACAATTGCAACTTCTCCAATAAGTCGCTAAGACACCTGCCCCACGGTGGGCGCCAACTGTCGTGGTTCTAAACCTGACAGTAGAATAGGGGGGTAGGTATGGAGAGGCAAGATCCTAGCTATGGAGCAGTTGTATACGCAAGGGATTTACGAGTTCAGGCCCTTCTCGGAGGAAGTAATAGCCCTACATCTCAGAGCCCGGAGGCGGTCGACTGGATTATATGCGTATGAGTTACAGGGGTGCGAACCCTTTACACTGAGGAGGGGGTGGCTTATATAGTGTCTGCCAGACCCCTCTGGCCCTCAGTTATGCGGGGTTTAAAGTACATTAAGGCCTGGCGTTACTGGTAACGCCTTACATAAAGTGTCATCATGACCATAAAGACTACTTAATTACAGACCATTTGGGTACAGAGTGACTCTTGAACTCCTGGTGGTCGAGTGAGGCTTCATGGTCGAGTGTCTTCGAGTCCGTCGAGTGGAATCCCTCCAGGTCGACTGGAAGGCAGTTTCTTCTAGAGATGTCATTGGGGAGGGTATCTTTGGACAGGTCCATGACCCTACCCTAGGTACATGGCTTCATCACCCCGCCCTTGTGGAAAGTGGGTGGCCCCCTCTAGTGCTTTCTTCGCCCAATATTTTTAATATATTCCAAAACTGACTTTCTGGAGTTTCAGGACTTTTGGATGTGTGCAGAATAGGTCTCTAATATTTGCTCCTTTTCCAGCCTAGAATTCCAGCTGCCGGTATTCTCCCTCTTCATGTAAACCTTGTAAAATAAGAGAGAAAAGGCATAAGTATTTTGACATAATGCATAGTGACAACCCATAATGCAATAAATATTGATATAAAAGCATGATGCAAAATGAACGCATCAACTCCCCCAAGCTTAGACCTAGCTTGTCCTCAAGCGGAAGTCGATATCAAAAAATATGTCCACATGTTTAGAGATAGAGGTGTCGATAAAATAAAATGCAGACATGAGGGCATCATGATCATTCTTAGAACAACAACATATATATTGTCATATGATTTCTTATGCTAAAGTAACATTCTATTCACAATGTCAAATATGATACAGAAACTTCATTGAAAACTAGCAAACTATAATATCATTCATTGAGGCAATTGCAATTTATCATAACATCGGAAAGAGTCAATATAAGAGCTTTTTAGCAAGTCCACATACTCAACTATCATTTAATCTTTCACGATTGCTAACACTCACACGGTACTTATGGGTATGAAGTTTCAATCGGACACAGAGAAATATAGGGGATTATAATCTCGCCTCCCAGCCTTTTACCTCAAGGGTAATGTCAACAATAATGCTTTATGAAAACCCACATCCAATTGGATATATATATCAGGATCTTTCCAACACATAGTGCTTGCCAAAGGATAAAGTGTAAAAAGGAAAGGTGAAGATCACCATGACTCTTGTATAAGGTAGAAGACAAAAATAAAAGATAGGCCCTTCGCAGAGGGAAGCAGAGGTTGTCATGTGCTTTTATGGTTGGATGTACAAAATCTGCATGAAAAAGAACGTCACTTTATATTGCCACTTATGATAGGGACCTTTATTATGCAGTCCGCCGCTTTTATTTCTTCCGTATCACAAGCTCTTATAAAGCTTATTTTCTCCACACTAATAGATCATACATATTTAGAGAGCACTTTTTATTGCTTGCAACAATGACAACTTACTTGAAGGATCTTACTCAATCCATAGGTAGATATGATGGACTCTCATGGCAAAACTGGGTTTAAGGATGTTTGGAAGCACAAGTAGTATCTCTACTTGGTGCAAAGAATTTGGCTAGCATGAGGGGGAAAGGCAAGCTCAACATGTTGGATGATCCATGACAATATAGTTTATTTCGGATATAAGAAAACATAACCCATTACGTTGTCTTCCTTGTGCAACATCAACTTTTTAGCATGTCATATTTTAATGAGTGCTCACAATCATAAAAGATGTCCAGGATAGTATATTTATATGTGAAAACCTATCTTTCTTTATTGCTTCCTATTAATTGCAATGTTGACCAAAACTATGTTTGTCAACTCTCAACAACTTTTATTCATCATACTCTTTATATGTGAAGTCATCACTTTCCATAAGATCAATATGATCTTTTTATTTATTTTTATTCTTTATTTTTATTTTATTCCCTCAAGATCATAGCAAGATAGCAAAGCCCTCGACTCAAAACTAATCTTTATTATATATAGCTCACGGACTCGATTACATAGATAGGGATCAACACAAAACTCAAAGTTAGATCAGAATAAACTTTATTCTACTAGATCAAGATATAACCAAAAGGATCGAACTAAGAAAAATGGTAAATATAGAAGTGTGATGGTGATACGAGACCGGGGCACCTCCCCCAAGCTTGGTAGTTGCCAAGGGGAGTGCCCATACCCATGTGTTTATGTCTCTTTCTTCGGAGGTGGTAATGATGGTGTTGTTGATGATGTAGGCTTCTTCCTTAATTTGTGCTTGAGGATAGAATTTTTCTCCCTTAGGTCATCGATCTCCTGCTCATGGCTTAATATCTTTTTTGCATAGTTCCTATTTGTTCTCCCGCAAGAGACGAAAAGGGATAAATTCGACCTTAGGTTTCTTTGCTCTATCAGGGAGGCTGACTTTTTAAGCTCCACGTGCATGTCCCCAGGTTGAGGTAGTGGGACTTCATCTTCATCTGATCTCGTCTCCTCCTTTCCCTTAGGATCATAGTCTTCTTCTTCCTCCGTGGTCCAACCACAATGCTCCAAGTCCCCGTAGACCTTGGGGTCTGCAAGGTAATCAGCCACATAGCTTTCTCCTTCCAAATCCTGGGACGACATATTGCTCTATTCTGCGGCAGAAACAACTCAAAACAAAAACAGAGGATTTAGTCGTGGTACGGTGGTCAGAACCTTCGGGAGGTTATATAATGAATTTTTACCGACCAAAAGAAGTATCGTGCAAGAAAACGGAGTCCGGAGGGCACACGAGGTGTCCACGAGGCAGGGGCGCACCCAGGGGGGTAGGGTGCGCCCTCCACCCTCGTGGATGCCTCGTGTCCCTTTCAGACTACTTCTTATTTTCCTATTTTTCTAAATATTCAAAAACGGATAAAAATTGCTATTAGAACTATTTTGGAGTGGGTTTACTTACCGTACCACATATCTATTCCATTTCGGAGTCTGAAACATTTTGGGAAGTGTCCCTTATGTACTCCTCCGGGGTTACGGTCTCAATAACATTGGTTTCAACATTTATGGGATTACCTGAGATATAATGTTTGACTCTTTGATCGTTCACCACCTTCGGATTTGTGCCTTCGAAGTTGTTGATTTTTATGGCACCGGAACGATAGACCTCCTCGATAACGTAAGGACCTTCCCATTTAGAGAGAAGTTTTCCTGCAAAAAATCTTAAACAAGAGTTGTATTGCAAAACATAATCACCTACATTGCTTTTGTATCCTTTTGTCATGCCATCTTTTAACTTTTTCTTTAAACAGTTTGGCGTTCTCATAGGCCTGGGTTCTCCATTCATCAAGTGAGCTAATATCAAATAGCCTCTTCTCGCCGGCAGTTTGAAATCATAATTGAGCTCTTTAATAGCCCAATATGCCTTATGTTCTAGTTCAAGAGGTAAGTAAGATGCTTTTCCATAAACCATTTTATATGGAGACATACCCATAGGATTCTTATATGCAGTTCTATAGGCCCGTAATGCATCATCAAGTTTCTTGGACCAATTCTTTCTAGATCTATTAACAGTCTTTTGCAAAATTAATTTAATCTCTCTATTACTCAATTCTACTTGACCACTAGACTGTGGATGATATGGAGATGCAATTCTATGATTAACATCATACTTAGCAAGCATTTTATGAAAAGCACCATGAATAAAATGTGAACCACCATTAGTCATTAAGTATCTAGGGACTCCAAACCTCGGAAAAATAACTTCTTTAAGCATCTTAATAGAAGTGTTAAGATCAGCACTACTAGTTGGAATAGCTTCTACCCACTTAGTAACGTAATCAACATCAACTAAACTATGTGTATACCCATTAGAGGAAGGAAAAGGTCCCATATAATCAAAGCCCCAAACATCAAATGGTTCAATAACAAGTGAATAGTTCATAGGCATTTCTTGACATCTACTAATATTACCAATTCTTTGACATTCATTGCAAGACAAGACAAACTTACAGGCATCTTTGAAGAGAGTAGGCCAATAAAAACCGGATTGCAATACCTTATGTGCAGTTCTATCTCTAGTGCGGTGTCCTCCATAAGCCTCGGAGTGACACTTGCGTAGGATCTGTTCCTGTTCATGCTCAGGTACACATCGTCTAATAACACCATCTACTCCTTCTTTATAAAGGTGTGGGTTATCCCAGAAGTAATGTCTTAAATCATAGAAAAACTTTTTGTTTTGCTGGTATGTGAAACTAGGTGGTATAAATTTAGCAACGATGTAGTTAGCATAATCAGCATACCATGGAGCAGTACGAGAAGCATTTATGACAGCTAATTGTTCATTAGGAAAGCTATCATCAATAGGTAGTGGGTCATTAAGAACATTTTATAACCTGGAAAAGTTGTCTGCAACAGGGTTCTCAGCTCCCTTTCTATCAATAATATGCAAATCAAATTCTTGTAGCAAGAGAACCCATCTAATAAGTCTAGGTTTAGCATCTTTCTTTTCCATAAGGTATTTAATAGCAGCATGATTAGTGTGAATAGTTACTTTGGAATCAACAATATAAGGTCTGAACTTATCACAAGCAAATACAACTGCTAAAAATTCTTTTTCAGTAGTAGCATAATTTCTCTGGGCATTGTCTAGAGTTTTACTAGCATATTGGATAACATTTAATTTCTTATCAACTGTCCTAGAACAACACCTACAGCATAATCACTAGCATCAGACAAGACTTCAAAGGGTAAACTCCAATCATGAGGCTGAACAATAGGTGCAGAAATCAAGGCTTTCTTAAGTATTTCAAATGATTCTACACAATCATCATCAAAGAAAAAACGAACATCTTTTTGTAAGAGAATAGTCAGAGGCCTAGAAATTTTTGAGGAGTCTTTAATGAACCTCCTATAAAAACCGGCATGACCAAGGAAACTTCTTATACCTTTGATGTCCTTAGGACATGACATCTTTTAAATAGCATCAACTTTAGCTTTATCAACTTCAGTACCTCTTTCAGAAATTTTATGCCCCAAGACGATACCTTCATTAACCATAAAGTGGCACTTCTCCCAATTCAAGACAAGATTAGTTTCTTCACATCTCTACAAAACTTGATCAAGGTTGCTTAAGAAATCATCAAAAGAAGTTCCATACACGGAGAAATCATCCATGAAAACCTCAACAATCTTTTCACAAAAGTCAGAGAATATAGCAGTCATACATCTTTGAAAGGTAGCAGGTGCATTGCATAAACCAAAAGGCATACATCTATAAGCAAATGTACCAAAAGGGCAAGTAAAAGTGGTCTTATCCTGATCCTCTTTTGACACAGGTATTTGAGAGAAACCAGAATAACCATCTAGAAAGCAGAAATGTGTATGTTTGGATAATCTTTCTAGGATTTGATCAATAAAAGGTAAAGGGTAATGATCTTTTCTAGTAGCTTTATTTAATTTGTGGAAATCAATTACCATTCTATAACCTGTAACAATTTTTTGTGGGATCAATTCATCTTTATCATTAGGAACAACAGTATTACCTCCCTTCTTAGGGACACAATGGACAAGACTTACCCACTGACTATCAGCAACAGGATAAATTATACCTACCTCTAGAAGCTTTAATATTTCATTTCTTACCACTTCTTTCATCTTAGGATTTAACCGTTGTTGGTTATCAACAACTGGTTTAACATATTTCTCCAGTTTTATTTTGTGTTGCATAGAGTGGGACTAATGCCCTTAAGATCATCAAGATTATATCCAATAGCAGCACAGTGCTTCTTCAGAGTTTTCAATAATTTCTCTTCTTCATGCTCTGAAAGGTTAGCACTAATAATAACAGGATATATCTTCTTTTCATCAGGATAAGCATATTTAAGAGTATCAGGTAAAGGTTTAAGCTCAAACACGGGATCACCCTTGGGTGGAGGAGGATCCCCTAGGATTTCAACAGGCAAGTTGTGTTTCAATATAGGTCCCTGTTTAAAGAATACTTCATCTATTTCCCTTCTTTCATTCATAAACATATCATTTTCATGGTCTAGAAAATATTGTTCTAAAGGATCATTAGGAGGCACGGCAATAGAAGCAAGACCGATTATTTCATCTTTACTAGGCAATTCTTTATCATGGGGTTGTCTACGGAATTTAGCAAAATTAAAATCATGAGACATGTCCCCTAAACCAATAGTAACAATATCCTTTTCGCAATCTATCTTAGCATTAACATTATTCAAGAAGGGTCTACCAAATATAATGGGACAAAAATCATCTTGTGGGGAACCAAGAACAAGAAAATCAGTAGGATATTTAATTTTCCCACACAATACTTCAACATCTCTAACAATCCCAATTGGTGAAATAGTATCTCTATTAGCAAGCTTAATAGTAACATCAATACCTTCTATTTCAGCAGGTGCAATATCATGCATAATTTCTTTGTATAAGGAATGAGGTATTGCAATCACACTAGCACCCATATCACATAAGCCATGATAATAATGATCTCCTATTTTAACAGAAACAACAGACATTCTAACAACAGGTCTATGTTTATTTTTAGTATCGGGTCTAGCAATTCTAGTAGCTTCATCACAGAAATAAATAACATGCCCATCAATATTATCGACCAAGAGATCCTTAACCATAGCAATACTAGGTTCAACTTTAATTTGCTTAGGGGGTGTAGGTGTTCTAGCATTACTCTTATGAACCAAAGTTGAAGCTTTAACATGATCCTTTATTCTAACAGGGAAAGGCTGTTTCTCAATATAAGCGGTACGAACAATAGGATCAACGTTATAAGTGATAGTCTTTTCTTCAACTTTAATAGGTTCTACTACTTTTACTTCAATGGGAGGATGCTATTTAAACCACTTCTCCCTAGGAATATCAACATGAGTAGCAAATGATTCACAGAAAGAAGCTACTATCTCAGAGTCAAGTCCATATTTAGTGCTAAATTCACGAAAAGCATCGGTATCCATAAAAGATTTAACACAATCAAATTTAGGTGTTATACCTGACTCCTTACCTTCGTCGAGTTCCCAATCTTCGGAGTTGCGTTTAATTCTTTCCAATAAATCCCATTTGAATTCAATAGTCTTCATCATAAAAGAACCAGTACAAGAAGTATCGAGTATGGAGCGATTATTGAGAGAAAGCCGAGCATAAAAATTTTGAATAACAATTTCTCTTGAGAGCTCACGATTAGGGCATGAATATAACATTGACTTAAGCCTCCCCCAAGCTTGAGCGATACTTTCTCCTTCGCGAGGCCAAAAATTATATATATAATTACGATCACGATGAACCAGGTGCATACGATAAAACTTGTGATGAAATTCCAGTTTCAATCGGTTGTAGTTCCATGATCCAATATCATCACATAGCCTAACCATGTCAATGCCTTTCCCTTCAAAGATAAAGGGAAGACCGTCTTTCTGATAACATCCTCGGGCATACCTGCAAGCTTAAATAATCCACAAACTTCATCCACATAGATTAGGTGCATATTAGGATGTAATGTTCCATCTCCTGTAAAAGGATTAGCTAGCAATTTCTCTATCATACCCGAAGGAATTTCAAAATAAACATTTTCAGTAGGTTCAGTAGGTTGATGAGCAACTCTTTGCTCTACTGGTCGGGGTGAAGATACCCCGAACAAGCCCCTCAAAGGATTATTTTCCATAGTAACAAGTGACAGTAAATTTCAGCACACTATATAAATTTTTCCTTACCAAGTTCCACCTACCAAAGGCGCTTCACTCCCCGGCAACGGCGACAGAAAAGATTCTTGATGACCCACAAGTATAGGGGACCTATCGTAGTCCTTTTGATAACTAAGAGTGTCAAACCTAATGAGGAGCAGAAGGAAATAACAAGCGGTTTTCAGTAAGGTATTCTCTGCAAGCACTGAAATTATTGATAACAGATAGATTTGTGATAAGGTAATTTGTAACGGGTAACAAGTAACAAAAGTAACAAGGTGCAGAAAGGTGGCCCAATCCTTTTTGTAGCAACGGACAAGCCTGGAAAAACTCTTATATAAAGGAAAGCGCTCCCGAGGACACATGGGAATTATCGTCAAGCTAGTTTTCATCATGCTCATATGATTCGCGTTCGTTACTTTGACAATTTGATATGTGGGTGGACTGGTGCTTGGGTACTTCCCTTCCTCGGAAAAGCATCCCACTTATGATTAACCCCTCTCGCAAGCATCCGCAACTACGAAAGAAGAATTAAGGTAAACCTAACCATAACATGAAACATATGGATCCAAATGAGCCCCTTTCGAAGCAACGCATAAACTAGGGTTAAGCTTCTATCACTCTAGCAACCCATCATCTACTTATTACTTCCCAATGCCTTCCCATAGGCCCAAATAATAGTGAAGTGTCATGTAGTCAATGTTCACATAACACCACTAGAGGAAAGACAACATACATCTCATCAAAATATCGAACGAATACCAAATTCACATGAGTACTTATAACAACACTTCTCCCATGTCCTCAGGAACAAACGTAGCTACTCACAAATCATATTGATGTTCATAATCAGAGGGGTATTAATGTGCATAAAGGATCTGAACATATGATCTTCCACCGAATAAACCAACTAGCATCAACTACAAGGAGTAGTCAACAATACTAGCAACCCACAGGTACCAATCTGAGGTTTTGAGACAAAGATCGGATACAAGAGATGAACGAGGGTTTGAGAGGAGATGGTGCTGGTGAAAATGTTGGTGGAGATTGACCCCCTCTTGATGAGAGGATCAATGGTGATGACGATGACGATGATTTTCCCCTCCAGGAGGGATGTTTCCCTGGCAGAACAGCTCCGCCGGAGCCCTAGATTGGTTTCGCCCAGGTTCCGCCTCGAGACGGCGGCGCTTCGTCCCGAAAGCTTCCCTATGATTTTTTCTAGGGCAAAAGACACCTTATACCAGAATATGGGCATCGGGGGGCTTCCAGGTGGCCCACGAGGCAGGGGGTGCGCCTAGGGGGGAGGGCGCGCCCCCACCCTCATGGACAGTGGGTAGCCCCCCCTCTGGTGCTTTCTTCGCCCAATATTTTTAATATATTCCAAAACTGACTTTCATGGAGTTTCAGGACTTTTGGAGTTGTGTAGAATAGGTCTCTAATATTTCCTCCTTTTCCAGCCCATAATTCCAGCTGCCGCCATTCTCCCTCTTCACGTAAACCTTGTAAAGTAAGAGATAAAAGGCATAAGTATTGTGACATAATGTGTAGTAACAACCCATAATGCAATAAATATCAATATAAAAGCATGATGCAAAATGGACGTATGACCGTTCTCTCGGGTAGGATCTCGAACGACAGGGTTCCGAAGGCACCTGCTCTCCCGACCAACAGTGCACGTGGTCGTCGGGATGGGATCACTGGAAGCAGCACAGCGAGAGGAACAGCAGATGACGTCTAGGGTTGTATGAGAGGGAAGGAGTGAACTGAGTTAGGGTTCACTCCACTGGCCAGCGTCTTCTTATATAGGCCGTCGGGTAGATGGGCCTGGGCCAGGCCCACAACGAGCCCACGAACAGCCCACGGTCCAACGTCTTGGACAGTGGCGCTTCCGTAAGTGACTCGTTAATTAATTAAGAACTTATTAACCATTCCTCAACGGTAAAAATAAGCTTCGGCTCGTTCCCGCAACCTGCGCCGCGCACGCGTCATGGCGAGGCCAGGCGGGCGGCGGAGGAGGAGGAGCGCGCGTGTATAGCTCCTATTCCCAAGCTCCCAATAGCAAGTGGTAGAGCAGCCCTTATAAAGAGGTCTCACTCTTCTTACTGTAGCAGTATGGGACTAAACTTCCCACACTTCCCACCACTTGCCGTACACATGCATGGGCCTTAGAGATTAACTAGGGATTATTGTCTTATATGGGCCTAAGCCCATCCATAATCCATCACAAAGTGCATGCGATGGGCTGCTCATATTCTTTGCAAAATGGCCACTGTGAGTATGTGAAATTTCGGCCAAATGGTCCCTGAGCACCGAAGACATCTAATTTAGGTTAATAAAACTAACCTAATCGAACCATCTCACGCTTAGGGTTTGTGGCCATTTATTTTTCTGACTTGTTCCTGACCACTAAATCAATTGTCCTAATTAAGAGGCTTTTGCTCCAGAAAAAAATGAAGCAGATAACTGGGTCACCTCTACCAGCCCATTTATCTAACCGAGCATAGCCACGAGAAAAAAATGTTTGCTCTGATTGATGGGTGGTTGATATAAGAGCATCTCCAGCCGTTGGCCCCCCAGGAGGCATAAAAACCGCCGCATGGGGGCGACCGGCGGCAAAATCGGCTCTAGGGGAGGTTGGGCACCCAGCCGTCGCCCCAAGTCGCCCCTGGTGCCGATGTCAGCCCATTATTGGGCCCACTTTCGTCAAAAATTGGCCCGATATCGGCGCGAATCGGCCCAGATTCGGCGCGGTTCGGCGTGAATTCTCCATAAATAATTTTTTCCTCCATAGTTCATCACAGAAAATCAATAGAAATCAAATAGTTCAATACAAATTATATAGTTCAACAAATAAAAACTCATATTTCATCACACATCGTTACCGGCGTCGCCCTTGAGCCTCCATAGGTGCTCCACCAGATCGTGTTGCAGTTGTTGATGCACCTGTGGGTCTCGGATCTCGTGACGCATATTGAAGTAGGCAGTCCAGGTTGCCGGTAGCTGGTGATCAACTTGGGAAAGAGGACCCTGCCTGTAGTATGGTTCAGTGTCAAACACTAGCTGTTCCTGCTCGCTCTCAATGATCATGTTGTGCAAGATGACACAGCAAGTCATGATCTACCACATTTGATCTTTCGACCAGGTTTGAGCAGGGTACCGGACAATAGCAAATCGAGATTGGAACACACTAAATGCCCGCTCGACATCCTTCCTGCAAGCCTCCTGAACCTTCGCAATGTGGGACTTCTTGCCTCCTGGCATAGCGTTTGAGATAGTCTTCACAAATGTTGACCATCTCGGATAGATGCCATCAGCTAGGTAGTACCTCTTGTTGTACTACCGCCCATTGACCTCGAAGTTCACCAGAGGAGAATGACCTTCAACAATCTTGGCAAAGACAGGGGAGCACTGTAGGACATTGGTGTCATTGTGTGTTCCTGGCATCCCAAAGAAAGAGTGTCAAATCTAGAGGTCCTGTGTGGCCAGTGCCTCAAGTACCACACTGCAACCGCCTTTGGCGCCTTTGTACAACACCTGCCAAGCAAATGGACAATTCTTCCATTTCCAATGCATGTAGTCGATGCTTCCAAGCATCCCAGGAAATCCTCTTGCCGCATTCTGTGCTAGGATCCGAGCAGTGTCTTCAGCATTGGGTGATCGCAAGTATTGCGGCCCAAACACTGCCACCACTGCACTACAGAACTTGTAGAAACACTCAATGGTCGTGGACTCGGCCATGCACCCATAGTCGTCGAGTGAATCACCGGGAGCTCTATATGCAAGCATCCTCATAGCTATCATGCACTTCTAGACTGAGGTGAATCCAAGTGTGCTGGTGCAATCCTTCTTGCACTTGAAGTAGCTATCGAACTCCGGGATGGAATTCACAAACCTAAGGAAAAGCTTTTGGCTCATCCAATAACGGAGCCGAAATGTGTTCTCGCCGTGCAATGGAGCATCAGCGAAGTTGTCGGAGTAGAGCGTGCAGTAGCCTTCCAGACGATACCGGTTCTTTGCTTTCACCCGCCCCGGGGCCGAGCCACCTCGCCACGGCTTTTCATTGTTCGTGAGTAGGCCGGCGAGGGCGGCGAGCACCATGAGATGCTCCTGCTCCTGGACATCGGCTTTGGCTTCCTCCTCTAGCAATGCCGCGAGCGCCTCCTCGTTGTCCGAGTCCATCGGCGGGCCGGGCATACAAATCGCCGAACACCTTGCAGGCGTGGTGGACGCACACCTGCCGGTTTACAACCCCTGCATGGCCGGAACACCGAAAAAATCGCCCGGACGATGGTGGAGAGGCTGCCTCGGCGAAACCTTTTCCCTTTTTTGGCGGGGAATGGCCTATCTAGCTGTGGTGGGTGGTGGGCGGCCTCGGGATCGGCAGAGTGGCAGCCGAGCGCGCGCCGGGGGGGGGGGGGGTGGGGGGGGGGGGTCGGAGGCGAATCTGGATGGTCGGCATGACTTTTCGCCTGACAGTGTGGCCCCAGGTGTGCTTTTCCCTTGCGTTGGAGCCCCCAAGCGCCCCCCAGTGCGCCGGGTTTGGCCTACGATCGCCGGGCCCAAAAACGGGATGAGCCGGCAGAATTCGGCGTCTTGGGGGCGCGACTGGGGCGTTTTTTCAGCGCCAGCGCCTAAAAAGTCGTCTGGGGGCCTGTTTTGGGCGCGGTTGGAGATGCTCTAACCATCAACAAATTACGCATATCGCACAGCATCGCGACACATGGATGATCTCGATCTCGTTCACCCGTCGGAGCCCGACACCAACGGCGGTGATGATGCCCCTAGACCCCACGACTAAGACAACTCCACCCCTTGCCTGCACTGCCGCTTCATCATGCGCCCCTGTGGGTGTGTGCAGGCAACCGCGTCCTATCCGCAACTCTCGGGCCGCGGCCGCAACCATCGCTCCCACCACCGCCTTTTCCTCTGCGCGCACCTGGACGATGGCCTTGAACCCTCTACAGGTGCCCAGCATCGCGCCCAGCCCCAAGCCCGGCCAGTGATGCTATCTTGGCGCCTCATGGGGCCGACGACGGGTATTAGGGGGAGGGCCATCAATACAATGATGCCGACCAGTCCAACTTCGCTGCTGCGAGGGCGGCTAGGTCAGCTTACTATCCTAAATTAGATGTCAAACTGTGCAGAGGGGATTGTGGCCGAAATTTCACAAACTCACATGGGCCACTTTGCAAAGACTCTAAGCAGCCCAACGCATGCACTTTGCCCCTTTGGCGTGCGTGTGTCAAACACATGAGCAATTTGTACCTCGAATGGACACTTAGGCCAAGTTATTGTACCTTCGCTATAGATTATGTAAGTTTCTGTATGAAAATAAACCCACCTACCAAGTTCTTGTGCCAGGAGCACAATTACCTAAAACAAATAACATTAGACATGAATATTCTTGAAAAGTTAATAAGAATATGGAAATTGTACAAGGAATGTGAAATTTGGACAAAATAACAAAGGACAACAATATCTGGGGAACGTTCTCTGTGAGTGTTTTCGCAGCAAATGTGTGAACTGGTAATTTTAGCTTTACAAAATTTTTGATAATCGGAAGTGAAAATTGTCATGTAGCATAAAAAAATACCAACAATTTTTATTTTTTTTGCCATCTGTGTGATCTAAATCCAAGGGGCCGGGACCTCCTAACCAAGGAACATTCCTCGGTTGTCATTTCCCAATTAAAATCACAAGCATTATGAAAGATAGAAAAAATCATGAAAATGCAAAAATATTTTGTGAGCACTTATAACAAATGACCATGTTTCCTGACTTTTCATGATGTTCCTAAATATTTTAACATGGACTACGTACAAACTGAAATGAGTGAGCAAACACACTAGAACATGTCTGTTGGGGAACGTAGTAATTTCAAAAAAATTCCTACGTACACGCAAGATCATGGTGATGGCATAGCAACGAGAGGGGAGAGTGTTCGTCCACGTACCCTCGTAGATCATAAGCGAAAGCGTTATGACAACGCGGTTGATGTAGTCGTACGTCTTCAGGATCCGACCGATCCAAGCACCGAGCGTACGGCACCTCCGAGTTCAGCACACGTTCAGCTCGATGAAGATCCCCGGGCTCTGATCCAGCAAAGCTTCGAGGATGAGTTCCGTCAGCACGACGGCGTGGTGACGATGATGATGTTCTACCGGCGCAGGGCTTCGCCTAAACTCCGCGACGATATGACCGAGGTGGAATATGGTGGAGGGGGGCACCGCACACGGCTAAGGAATGATCCGTAGATCAACTTGTGTGTCCTAGGGTGCCCCCCCGCCCCCGTATATAAAGGAGCCAGGGGGGAGGAGGCGGCCGGTCAAGGAGGGCGCGCCAAGGGGGGAGTCCTACTCCCATCGGGAGTAGGACTCCCTTCTTTCCTAGTTGGAGTAGGAGAAGAGGGGAAGGAGGAGGAAGAGGGGAAAGAAAGGGGGGGGGGGGCGCCGCCCCCCTCTCCTTGCCTTATTCGGACTAGGGAGGGGAGGGGGCGCGGCCCACCTCTTTCCTCCTCTCCTCTTCTCCCTTATGGCCCATGTTGGCCCAATAAC
Source organism: Triticum timopheevii (assembly GCA_963921465.1). NCBI lineage: Eukaryota > Viridiplantae > Streptophyta > Magnoliopsida > Poales > Poaceae > Triticum > Triticum timopheevii. The sequence continues at coordinate 129,718,748 of OY997274.1, read as the reverse complement.
CCCCGGAAGTGTTCCGGTAACCCCCCGGTACTCCGGTAAAATGCCGATTTCACCCGGAACACTTCTGATGTCCAAACATAGGCTTCCAATATATCAATCTTTATGTCTCGACCATTTCGAGACTCCTCTTCATGGTCGTGATCACATCCGGGACTCTGAACAAACTTCGGTACATCAAAACTTATAAACTCATAATAAAACTGTCATCGTAACGTTAAGCGTGCGGACCCTACGGGTTCGAGAACTATGTAGACATGACCCAGAACCATTCTCGGTCAATAACCAATAGCGGAACCTAGATGCCCATATTGGTTCCTACATATTCTACGAAGATCTTTATCGGTCAAACCGCATAACAACATACGTTGTTCCCTTTGTCATCGGTATGTTACTTGCCCGAGATTCGATCGTCGGTATCCAATACCTAGTTCAATCTCGTTACCGGCAAGTCTATTTACTCGTTATGTAATGCATCATCCCGTAACCAACTCATTGGTCACATTGCTTGCAAGGCTTATAGTGATGTGCATTACCGAGAGGGCCCAGAGATACTTCTCTGACAATCGGAGTGACAAAACCTAATCTCGAAATACGCCAACTCAACATGTACCTTTGGAGACACCTGTAATACTCCTTTATAATCACCCATTTACGTTGTGACGTTTGGTAGTACCCAAAGTGTTCCTCCGGTAAACGGGAGTTGCATTATCTCATAGTTACAGGAACATGTATAAGTCATGAAGAAAGCAATAGCAATATACTAAACGATCAAGTGCTAGGCTATTGGAATGGGTCATGTCAATCACATCATTCTCCTAATGATGTGATCCCATTAATCAAATGACAACACATGTCTATGGTTAGGAAACACAACCATCTTTGATTAATGAGCTAGTCAAGTAGAGGCATACTAGTGACTATATGTTTGTCTATGTATTCACACATGTATCATGTTTCCTGTTAATACAATTCTAGCATGAATAATAAACATTTATCATGATATGAGGAAATAAATAATAAATTTATTATTGCCTCTAGGGCATATTTCCTTCAGTCTCCCACTTGCACTAGAGTCAATAATCTAGATTACATAGTAATGATTCTAACACCCATGGAGTCTTGGTGCTGATCATGTTTTGCTCGTGAGAGAGGCTTAGTCAATGGGTCTGCAACATTCAGATCCGTATGTATCTTGCAAATTTCTATGTCTCCCACTTGGACTTGGTCCCGGATGGAATTCAAGCGTCTCTTGATGTGCTTGGTCCTCTTGTGAAATCTAGATTCCTTTGCCAAGGCAATTGCACTAGTCTTGTCACAGAAGATCTTCATTGGTCCCGATGCACTAGGTATGACACCTAGATCGGAAATGAACTCCTTCATCCAGACTCCTTCATTTGCTGCTTCCGAAGCAGCTATGTACTCCGCTTCACATGTAGATCCTGCCACGACGCTTTGTTTAGAACTGCACCAACTTACAGCTCCACCGTTTAATAAAAATACGTATCCGGTTTGCGATTTAGAATCGTCCGGATCAGTGTCAAAGCTTGCATCAACGTAACCATTTACGACTAGCTCTTTGTCACGTCCATATAGGAGAAACATATCCTTAGTCCTTTTCAGGTATTTCAGGATGTTCTTGGCCGCTATCTAGTGATCCACTCCTGGATTACTTTGGTACCTTCCTGCCAAGCTTATTGCTAAGCATACGTCAGGTCTGGTACACAGCATTGCATACATGATAGAGCCAATGGCTGAAGCATAGGGAACATCTTTCATTTTCTCTATATCTTCTGCAGTGGTCAGGCATTGAGTCTGACTCAACTTCACACCTTGTAGCACAGGCAAGAACCCTTTCTTTGCCTGATCCATTTTGAACCTTTTCAAAATTTTATCAAGGTATGTGCTTTGTGAAAGTCCTATTAAGCGTCTTGATCTATCTCTATAAATCTTGATGCCTAATATGTAAGCAGCTTCATCGAGGTCTTTCATTGAAAAACTTTTATTCAAGTATCCCTTTATGCTATCCAGAAATTCTATATCATTTCCAATCAATAATATGTCATCTACATATAATATCAAAAATGCTACAGAGCTCCCACTCACTTCCTTGTAAATACAGGCTTCTCCAAAAGTCTGTATAAAACCATATGCTTTGATCACACTATCAAAACGTTTATTCCAACTCCGAGATGCTTGCAGCAGTCCATAAATGGATCGCTGGAGCTTGCACACTTTGTTAGCACCTTTTGGATCAACAAAACCTTCTGGTTGCATCATATACAACTCTTCTTCCAGAAATCCATTCAGAAATGCAGTTTTGACATCCATTTGCCAGATTTCATAATCATGAAATGCAGCAACAGCTAACATGATTCGGACAGACTTAAGCATCGCTACGGTTGAGAAAGTCTCATCATAGTCAACCCCTTGAACTTGTCGAAAACCTTTAGCAACAAGTTGAGCTTTATAGACAGTTACATTACCATCAGCATCCGTCTTTTTCTTAAAGATCCATTTATTCTCAATGGCTTGCCGATCATTGGGCAAGTCAACCAAAGTCCATACTTTGTTCTCATACATGGATCCCATCTCAGATTTCATGGCCTCTAGCCATTTTGCGGAATCTGGGCTCATCATCACTTCCTCATAGTTCGTAGGTTCATCATGGTCAAGTAACATGACTTCTAGAATAGGATTACCGTACCACTCTGGTGCGGATCTTACTCTAGTAGACCTACGAGGTTCAGTAGAAACTTGATCTGAAGTTTCATGATCAATATCATTAGCTTCCTCACTAATTGGTGTAGTTGTCACAGGAACCGGTTCTTGTGATGAACTACTTTCCAACAAGGGAGCAGATACAGTTATCTCATCAAGTTCTACTTTCCTCCCACTCACTTCTTTCAAGAGAAACTCCTTCTCTAGAAAGGATCCGATTTTAGCAACGAAAATCTTGCTCTCAGATCTGTGATAGAAGGTGTACCCAATGGTCTCTTTTGGGTATCCTATGAAGACACATTTCTCCGATTTGGGTTCGAGCTTATCTGGTTGAAGTTTCTTCACATAAGCATCGCAGCCCCAAACTTTAAGAAACGACAACTTTGGTTTCTTGCCAAACCACAGTTCATAAGGCGTCATCTCAACGGATTTTGATGGTGCCCTATTTAACGTGAATGCGGCCGTCTCTAAAGCATAACCCCAAAACGATAGCGGTAAATCAGTAAGAGACATCATAGATCGCACCATATCTAGTAAAGTATGATTATGACATTCGGACACACCATTTCGTTGTGGTGTTCCGGGTGGCATGAGTTGCGAAACTATTCCGCATTGTTTCAAGTGTAGACCAAACTCGTAACTCAAATATTCTCCTCCACGATCAGATCGTAGAAACTTTATTTTCTTGTTACGATGATTTTCCACTCCACTCTGAAATTCTTTGAACTTTTCAAATGTTTCAGACTTGTGTTTCATCAAGTAGATATACCCATATCTGCTCAAGTCATCTGTGAAGGTGAGAAAATAACGATACCCGCCGCGAGCCTCAACATTCATTGGACCACAAACATCAGTATGTATGATTTCCAATAAATTAGTTGCTCGCTCCATAGTTCCGGAGAACGGCGTTTTAGTCATCTTGCCCATAAGGCATGGTTCGCAAGTACCAAGTGATTCATAATCAAGTGATTCCAAAATCCCATCAGTATGGAGTTTCTTCATGCGTTTTACACCGATATGACCTAAACGGCAGTGCCACAAATAAGTTGCACTATCATTATCAACTCTGCATCTTTTGGTTTCAACACTATGAATATGTGTATCACTACTATCGAGATTTAATAAAAATAGACCACTCTTCAAGGGTGCATGACCATAAAAGATATTACTCATATAAATAGAACAACCATTATTCTCTGATTTAAATGAATAACCGTCTCACATCAAACAAGATCTAGATATAATGTTCATGCTTAACGCTGGCACCAAATAACAATTATTTAGGTCTAAAACTAATCCCGATGGTAGATGTAGAGGTAGCGTGCCGACCGCGATCACATCGACTTTGGAACCATTTCCCACGCGCATCGTCACCTCGTCCTTAGCCAATCTTCGCTTAATCCGTAGTCCCTGTTTCGAGTTGCAAATATTAGCAACAGAACCAGTATCAAATACCCAGGTGCTATTGCGAGCATTAGTAAGGTACACATCAATAACATGTATATCACATATACCTTTGTTCACTTTGCCATCCTTCTTATCCGCCAAATACTTGGGGCAGTTCCGCTTCTAGTGTCCAGTCTGCTTGCAGTAGAAGCACTCAGTTTCAGGCTTAGGTCCAGACTTGGGTTTCTTCTCTTGAGCAGCAACTTGTTTGCTGTTCTTCTTGAAGTTCCCCTTCTTCTTCCCTTTGCCCTTTTTCTTGAAACTGGTGGTCTTGTTAACCATCAACACTTGATGCTCCTTCTTGATTTCTACCTCCGCGGCCTTTTGTTGGGGAACGTAGCCGAAATTCAAAATTTTCCTACGTGTCACCAAGATCTATCTAAGGAGAAACCAGCAACGAGGGGAAGGAGAGTGCATCTACATACCCTTGTAGATCGCTAAGCGGAAGCGTTCAAGAGAACGGGGTTGAAGGAGTCGTACTCGTCGTGATCCAAATCACCGGAGATCCTAGTGCCGAACGGACGGCACCTCCGCGTTCAACACACGTACAGCCCGGTGACGTCTCCCAAGCCTTGATCTAGCAAGGAGAGAGGGCGAGGTTGAGGAAGACTCCATCCAGCAGCAGCACAACGGCGTGGTGGTGGTGGAGGAGCGTGGCAATCCTGCAGGGCTTCACCAAGCACCGCAAGAGAGGAGAAGGGAGAGAGGTAGGGCTGCGCCAGGGAGAGGTCAAAACTCATGTGTTGGCAGCCCTCAAGACCTCCACTATATATAGGGAAGAGGGAGGGGGGTGCGACCCCTCTAGGGTTAGGGGGGAAACTTGGCCCCCAAGTTAGGTGGAAGCACCCCCTCCCCAAACCCTAGGCGCCTTGGGCCTTGGTGGGGGGGCGCACAAGCCCACCTGGGGCTGGTCTCCTCCCACACTTGGCCCATGCAGCCCTCTGGGGCCAGTGGCTCCACTTGGTGGACCCCCGGGACCCTCCCGGTGGTCCCGGTACGTTACCGATAAAACCCGAAACTTTTCCGGTGACCAAAACAGGACTTCCCATATATAAATCTTTACCTCCGGACCATTCCGGAACTCCTCGTGACATCCGGAATCTCATCCGAGACTCCGAACAATATTCGGTAACCACATACAAACTTCCTTTATAACCCTAGCGTCATCGAACCTTAAGTGTGTAGACCCTACGGGTTCGGGAGAAATATAGACATGACCGAGACGTTCTCCGGTCAATAACCAACAGCGGGATCTGGATACCCATGTTGGCTCCCACATGTTCCACGATGTCAAGGACTCAATCGATCCCGTATACAATTCCCTTTGTCTAACAGTATTGTACTTGCCCGAGATTCGGTCGTCGGTATACCGATACCTTGTTCAATCTGGTTACCGGAAAGTCTCTTTACTCGTTTCGTAACACATCATCCCATGATCAACCCCTTGGTCACATTGTGCACATTATGATGATGTCCTACCGAGTGGGCCCAGAGATACCTCTCCGTTTACACGGAGTGACAAATCCCAGTCTTGATTCGTGCCAACCCAACAGACACTTTCGGAGATACCTGTAGTGCACCTTTATAGCCACCCAGTTACGTTGTGACGTTTGGTACACCCAAAGCATTCCTACGGTATCCGGGAGTTGCACAATCTCATGGTCTAAGGAAAAGATACTTGACATTAGAAAAGCTTTAGCATACGAACTACATGATCTCTGTGCTAGGCTTAGGATTGGGTCTTGTCCATCACATCATTCTCCTAATGATGTGATCCCGTTATCAACGACATCCAATGTCCATGGTCAGGAAACTATAACCATCTATTGATCAACGAGCTAGTCAACTAGAGGCTTACTAGGGACATGGTGTTGTCTATGTATCCACACATGTATCTGAGTTTCCTATCAATACAATTATAGCATGGATAATAAACGATTATCATGAACAAGGAAATATAATAATACCTAATTTATTATTGCCTCTAGGGCATATTTCCAACAGTCTCCCACTTGCACTAGAGTCAATAATCTAGTTCACATAGTCATGTGATTAACATTCACATGTCACATCGCCATGTGACCAACATCCAAAGAGTTTTAGTGTCATTAAACTAGTTCACATCATCATGTGATTAAGACTCAATGAGTTCTAGGGTTTGATCATGTTTTGCTTGTGAAAGAGGTTTTAGTCAACGGGTCTGCAACTTTCAGATCCGTATGTACTTCGCAAATCTCTAGGTCATTCTGTAAATGCTGTTTCCACGCTCCACTTGGAGCTATTCCAAATGGTTGCTCCACTATACGTATCCGGTTTGCTACTCAGAGTCACTCGGATAGGTATTAAAGCTTGCATCGACGTAACCCATTACGCCGAAATCTTTATCACCTCCGTAATCGAGAAACATGTCCTTATTTACTCCAAGGACAATTTTGACCGCTGTCCAATGATCCATTCCTGGATCATTCTTGTACCCCTTGACTAACTCATGGCAAGGCACACTTCCAGTGCGGTATATAGCATAGCATACTATAGAGCCTACGTCTGAAGTATAGGGGACGACCTTCGTCCTTTCTCTCTATTATGCCATGGTCGAGCTTTAAGTCTTAACTTCGTACCTTACATCTCTGGCAAGAACTCCTTCTTTGACTGATCCATCTTGAACACCTTCAAGATCATGTCAAGGTATATGCTCATTTGAAAGTACCATTAAGCGGTTTTGATCTATCCTCATAGATCTTGATGCTCAATGTTCAAGCAGCTTAATCCAGGTTTTCCCTTGAAAAACACCTTTCAAATAACCCTATATGCTTTCCAGAAATTCTACATCATTTCTGATCAACAATATGTCAACAACATGTACTCATTAGAAATTATATAGTCCTCCCACACACTTCTTTGGAAATACAAGTTTCTCGTAAACTTTGTATAAGCCCAAAATCTTTGATCATCTTATCAAAGTACATATTCCAACTCCGAGATGCTTACTCCAGTCCTTAGAAGGATCGCTGGAGCTAGCATACCTTTTAGCATCCTTAGGATCGACAAAACCATTCTGATTGTATCACATACAACCTTTCCTTACAAAAAGTGGTAAGGAAACTCGTTTTGACATCCATCTGCCAGATTTCATAAATGCAGCTAATGCTAACATGATTCCGACGGACTTAAGCATTGCTACGGATGAGAAAATCTCATCGTAGTCAACTCCTTGAACTTGTGAAAAACTCTTTGCCACAAGTCGAGCTTCATAGACGGTGACATTACCATCCACGTCCGTCTTCTTCTTAAAGATCCATTTATCTCAATGGCTTGCCGATCATCCGGCAAGTCCACCAAAGTCCATGCTTTGTTCTGATAAATGGATCCTATCTCGGATTTCATGGCTTCTAACCATTTGTCGGAATATGGGCCCACCATCGCTTCTCCATAGCTTGTAGGTTCATTGTTGTCTAGCAACATGACCTTCAAGATAGGATTACTGTACCACTCTGCAGCAGTACGCATCCTTGTCGACCTACGAGGTTTGGTAGTGACTTGATCCGAAGTTTCATGATCACTATCATAAGCTTCTACTTCAATTGGTGTAGGTGCCACAGGAACAACTTCCTGTGCCCTGCTACACACTAGTTGAAGTGATGGTTCAATAACCTTATCAAGTCTCCACCATCCTCCCACTCAATTCTTTCGAGAGCAACTTTTCCTTGAGAAAGGACCCGTTTCTAGAAACAATTACTTTTGCTTCCAGATCTGAGATAGGAGGTATACCCAACTATTTTTGGGTGTCCTATGAAGATGCATTTTATCCGCTTTTGGGTTCGAGCTTATCAACCTGAAATTTTTTCACATAAGCGTCGCAGCCCCAAACCTTTACGAAACGACAACTTAGGTTTCTCCAAACCATAGTTCAAACGGTGTCGTCTCAACGGAATTACGTGGTGCCCTATTAAAGTGAATGCGGTTGTCTCTAATGCCTAACCCATAAACGATAGTGGTAATTCGATAAGAGACATCATGGTATGCACCATATCCAATAGGGTGCAGTTATGATGTTCGGACACATCATCACACTATGGTGTTCCAGGCGGTATTGGTTGTGAAACAATCTCCACAATGTCTTAATTGCGTGCCAAAGCTCGTAACTCAGATACTCATCTCTATGATCATATCATAGACATTTCATCCTCTTGTCACGATGATCTTCAACTTCACTCTAAAATTACTTGAACCATTCAATAATTCAGACTTGTGTTTCATCAAGTAAATATACTCTACATCTACTCGAATCATCTGTGAAGTAAGAACATAACGATATTCACTGCATGCCTCAGCACTCATTGGACTGCACACATCAAAATGTGTTACTTCTAACAAGTTGCTATCTTGTTCCATTTTACTGAAAAACGAGGCTTTTTAGTCATCTTGCCCATGTAGTATGATTTGCATATCTCAAGTGATTCAAAATCAAGTGAGTCCAAACGATTCATCTGCATGGAGTTTCTTCATGTGTATACACCAATAGACATGGTTCACATGTCTCAAACTTTTCAAAACGAGTGAGTCCAAAGATCCATCAACATGGAGCTTCTTCATGCGTTTTACACCAATATGACTTACATGGCAGTGCCACAAGTAAGTGGTACTATCATTACTATCTTATATCTTTTTGGCATGAAAATGTGTATCACTACGATCGAGATTCAATAAACCATTCCTTTAGGTGCAAGACCATTGAAGGTATTGTTCAAATAAATAGAGTAACCATTATTCTCCTTAAATGAATAACCGTATTGCGATAGACATAATCCAATCATGTCTATGCTCAACGCAAACACCAAATCTCGATGGTAGATGGAGCGTGCGATGCTTGATCACATCAACCTTGTAAACACTTCCAACACATATCGTCAGCTCACCTTTAGCTAGTCTCCGTTTATTCCATAGCTTTTATTTCGAGTTACTAACACTTAGCAACCAAACCGGTATCTAATACCCTGGCGCTACTAGGAGTACTAGTAAAGTACACATTGACATAATGTATATCCAATATACTTCTATCGACCTTGCCAACCGTCTCATCTACCAAGTATCTAGGGTAATTCCGCTCCAGTGGTTGTTCCCCTTATTACAGAAGCACTCAGTCTCGGGTTTGGTTTCAACCTTGGGTTTCTTCACTAGAGCAGCAGCTGATTTGCCGTTTCATGAAGTATCCCTTCTTGTCCTTGCCCTTCTTGAAACTAGTGGTTTCACCAACCATCAACAATTGATGCTCCTTCTTGATTTCTACTTTCGCGGTGTCAAACATCGCAAATACCTCAAGGATCATCATATCTATCCCTGATATGTTATAGTTCATCACGAAGCTCTAGCAGCTTGGTGGCAATGACTTTGGAGAAACATCACTATCTCTGGAAGATCAACTCCCACTCGATTCAAGTGATTGTCGCATTCAGACAATCTGAGCACAAGCTCAACTATTGAACTTTTCTCCCTTAGTTTGCAGGCTAAGAAAATTGTCGGAGGTCTCATACCTCTTGACGTGGACACGAGCCTGAAATCCCAATTTCAGCCATTGAAACATCTCATATGTTCCGCGATGTTTCGAAAACGTCTTTGGTGCCTTAACTCTAAACCGTTTAACTGAACTATCACGTAGTTATCAAAACGTGCATGTCTGATGTTCGCAACATCCACAAACGACGTTTGGGGTTCAGCACACTGAGCGGTGCATCAAGGACATAAGCTTTCTACTGTCCGCATAATCGCTATTGTCAACTTTCAACTATATTTTCTCTAGGAACATATCTAAACAGTGGAACTAAAGCGCGAGCTTAAGACATAATTTGCAAAGATCTTTTGACTATGTTCAGGATAATTAAGTTCATCTTATGAACTCCCACTCAGATAGACATCCCTCTAGTCATCTAAGTGATTACATGATCCGAGTCAACTAGGCCGTGTCCGATCATCACGTGAGACGGACTAGTCATCATCGGTGAACATCTTCATGTTGATCGTATCCTCCATACGACTCATGCTCGACCTTTCGGTCTCTGTGTTCCGAGGCCATGTCTGTACATGCTAGGCTCGTCAAGTTAACCCTAAGTGTTTTGCATGTGTAAAACTGTCTTACACCCGTTGTATGTGAATGTAAGGATCTAACACACCCGATCATCACGTGGTGCTTCGAAACGACGAACTTTAGCAACGGTGCACAGTTAGGGGAGAACACTTCTTGAAATTGTTGTAAGGGATCATCTTATTTACTACCGTCGTTCTAAGTAAACAAGATGCATAAACATGATAAACATCACATGCAATCAAATAGTGACATGATATGGCCAATATCATTTTGCTCCTTTTGATCTCCATCTTCGGGGCTCCATGATCATCATCGTCACCGGCATGACACCATGATCTCCATCATCATGATCTCCATCATCGTGTCTCCATGAAGTTGTCTCGCCAACTTATTACTTCTACTACTATGGCTACCGGTTAGCAATAAAGTAAAGTAATTACATGGCGTTGTTCATTGACACGCAGGTCATACAATAAATAAAGACAACTCCTATGGCTCCTGCCGGTTGTCATACTCATCGACATGCAAGTCGTAATTCCTATTACAAGAACATGATCAATCTCATACATCACATATCATTCATCACATTCGTCTTGGCCATACCACATCACATAGCATACCCTGCAAAAACAAGTTAGACGTCCTCTAATTGTTGTTGCATGTTTTACGTGGCTGCTATGGGTTTCTAGCAAGAACATTTCTTACCTACGCAAAACCACAACGCGATATGCCAATTGCTATTTACCCTTCACAAGGACCCTTTTCATCGAATCCGTTCCGACTAAAGTGGGAGAGACTGGCACCCGCTAGCCACCTTATGCACCAAGTGCATGTCAATCGGTAGAACCTGTCTCACGTAAGAGTACGTGTAAGGTCGGTCCGGGCCGCTTCATCCCACAATACCATCGAAACAAGATTGGACTAGTAACGGTAAGCATATTGAACAAAATCGACGCCCACAACTACTTTGTGTTCTACTCGTGCAAAGAATCTACGCAATAGACCTAGCTCATGATGCCACTGTTGGGGAACGTAGCAGAAATTCAAAATTTTCCTACGTGTGACCAAGATCTATCTAAGGAGAAACCAGCAACAAGGGGAAGGAGAGTGCATCTACATACCCTTGTAGATAACTAAGCGGAAGCGTTCAAGAGAACGGAGTTGAAGGAGTTGTACTCGTCGTGATCCAAATCACCGGAGATCCTAGTGCCGAACGGACGGCACCTCCGCGTTCAACACACGTACAGCCCGGTGACGTCTCCCAATCTTTGATCCAGCAAGGAGAGAGGGAGAGGTTGAGGAAGACTCCATCCAGCAGCAGCACAACGGCGTGGTGGTGGTGGAGGAGCGTGGCAATCCTGCAGGGCTTCGCCAAGCACCGCAAGAGAGGAGAAGGGAGAGAGGTAGGGCTGCGCCAGGGAGAGGTCAAAACTCATGTGTTGGCAGCCCTCAAGACCTCCACTATATATAGGGGAGAGGGAGGGGGGTGCGCCCCCTCTAGGGTTTCCACCCCAAGGGGTGCGGCAGCCCCAATCCCATCTAAGGGTGGCGGCCAAGGGGGGAGAGGGGGGAAAGTTGCCCCCCAAGTTAGGTGGAAGCACCCCCTCCCCAAACCCTAGGCGCCTTGGGCCTTGGTGGGGGGGCGCACCAGCCGACCTGGGGCTGGTCCCCTCCCACACTTGGCCCATGCAGCCCTCTGGGGCCGGTGGCTCCACTTGGTGGACCCCCGGGACCCTCTCGGTGGTCCCGGTACGTTACCGATAAAACCCGAAACTTTTCCGGTGACCAAAACAGGACTTCCCATATATAAATGTTTACCTCCGGACCATTCCGGAACTCCTCGTGACGTCCGGGATCTCATCCGGGACTCCGAACAACATTCGGTAACCACATACAAACTTCCTTTATAACCCTAGCGTCATCGAACCTTAAGTGTGTAGACCCTACGGGTTTAGGAGACATGTAGACATGACCGAGACGTTCTCCGGTCAATAACCAACAGCGGCATCTGGATACCCATGTTGGCTCCCACATGTTCCACGATGATCTCATCGGATGAACCACGATGTCAAGGACTCAATCGATCCCGTATACAATTCCCTTTGTCTAACGGTATTGTACTTGCCCGAGATTCGATCGTCGGTATACCGATACCTTGTTCAATCTCGTTACCGGCAAGTCTCTTTACTCGTTCCGTAACACATCATCCCGTGCTCAACCCCTTGGTCACATTGTGCACATTATGATGATGTCCTACCGAGTGGGCCCAGAGATACCTCTCCGTTTACACGGAGTGACAAATCCCAGTCTCGATTCGTGCCAACCCAACAGACACTTTCGGAGATACCTGTAGTGCACTTTTATAGCCACCCAGTTACGTTGTGACGTTTGGTACACCCAAAGCATTCCTACGGTATCCGGGAGTTGCACAATCTCATGGTCTAAGGAAAAGATACTTGACATTAGAAAAGCTTTAGCATACGAACTACACAATCTCTGTGCTAGGCTTAGGATTGGGTCTTGTCCATCACATCATTGTCCTAATGATGTGATCCCGTTATCAACGACATCCAATGTCCATGGTCAGGAAACCGTAACCATCTATTGATCAACGAGCTAGTCAACTAGAGGCTTACTAGGGACATGGTGTTGTCTATGTATCCACACATGTATCTGAGTTTCCTATCAATACAATTATAGCATGGATAATAAATGATTATCGTGAACAAGGAAATATAATAATACCTAATTTATTATTGCCTCTAGGGCATATTTCCAACACCTTTAGCATTGCGAAGAGCTCGGGAATAGTCTTGTCCATCCCTTGCATATTATAGTTCATCACGAAGCTCTTGTAGCTTGGTGGCAGTGATTGGAGAATTCTGTCAATGACACTATCATCAGGAAGATTAACTCCCAGTTGAATCAAGTGATTATTATACCCAGACATTTTGAGTATGTGTTCACTGACAGAACTATTCTCCTCCATCTTGCAGCTATAGAACTTATTGGAGACTTCATATCTCTCAATCTGGGCATTTGCTTGAAATATTAACTTCAACTCCTGGAACATCTCATATGCTCCATGACGTTCAAAATGTCGTTGAAGACCCGGTTCTAAGCTGTAAAGCATGGCACACTAAACTATCGAGTAGTCATCAGCTTTGCTCTGCCAGACGTTCTTAACGTTGTCAGTTGCATCAGCAGCAGGCCTCGCACCCAGCGGTGCTTCCAGGACGTAATTCTTCTGTGCAACAATGAGGATAATCCTCAGGTTACGGACCCAGTCCGTGTAATTGCTACCATCATCTTTCAACTTTGCTTTCTCAAGGAACGCATTAAAATTCAACGGAACAACAGCACGAGCCATCTATCTACAAAAAACTTAGACAAGCAAAATACTATCAGGTACTAAGTTCATGATAAATTTAAGTTTAATTAATCATATTACTTAAGAACTCCCACTTAGACAGACATCTCTCTAGTCATCTAAGTGATCACGTGATCCAAATAAACTAAACCATAACCGATCATCACGTGAGATGGAGTAGTTTCAATGGTGAACATCACTATGATGATCATATCTACTATATGATTCACGCTCGACCTTTCAGTCTCTGTGTTCCGAGGGCATATCTGTATATGCTAGGCTCGTCAAGTTTAACCCGAGTATTCCGCGTGTGCAACTGTTTTGCACCCGTTATATTTGAACGTAGAGCCTATCACACCCGATCATCACGTGGTGTCTCAGCACGAAGAACTTTCGCAACGGTGCATACTCAGGGAGAACACTTCTTGATAATTAGTGAGAGATCATCTTAAAATGCTACCGTCAATCAAAGCAAGATAAGATGCATAAAGGATAAACATCACATGCAATCAATATAAGTGATATGATATGGCCATCATCATCTTGTGCTTGTGATCTCCATCTTCAAAGCACCGTCGTGATTACCATCGTCACCGGCGCGACATCTTGATCTCCATCGTAGCATCGTTGTCGTTACGCCATCTATTGCTTCTACGACTATCGCTACCGCTTAGTGATAAAGTAAAGCAATTACAGGGCGTTTGCATTTCATACAATAAAGCGACAACCATATGGCTCCTGCCAGTTGCTGATAACTTCGGTTACAAAACATGATCATGTCATACAATAAAATATAGCATCACGTCTTGACCATATCACATCACAACATGCCCTTCAAAAACAAGTTAGACGTCCTCTACTTTGTTGTTGCAAATTTTACGTGGCTGCTACGGGCTTAGCAAGAACCGTTCTTACCTACGCATCAAAACCACAATGATAGTTCGTCAAGTTGGTGCTGTTTTAACCTTCGCAAGGACTGGGCGTAGCCACACTCGATTCAGCTAAAGTGAGAGAGACAGACACCCGCCATCCACCTTTAAGCATGAGTGCTCGTAACGGTGAAACCAGTCTCGCGTAAGCGTACGCGTAATGTCGGTTCGGGCCGCTTCATCTCACAATACCACTGAACCAAAGTATGACATGCTGGTAAGCAGTATGACTTGTATCGCCCACAACTCACTTGTGTTCTACTCGTGCATATAACATCAATGCATAAAACTTAGGCTCGGATGCCACTGTTGGGGAACGTAGTAATTTCAAAAAAATTCCTACATACACGCAAGATCATGGTGATGGCATAGCAACGAGAGGGGAGAGTGTTCGTCCACGTACCCTCATAGACCGTAAGCGGAAGCGTTATGAAAACGCGGTTGATGTAGTCGTACGTCTTCACGATCCAACCGATCCAAGCACCGAACGTACGGCACCTCCAAGTTCAGCACACGTTCAGCTCGATGACGATCCCCGGGCTCCGATCCAGCAAAGCTTCGGGGATGAGTTCCGTCAGCACGACGGCGTGGTGACGATGATGATGTTCTACCGGCGTAGGGCTTCGCCTAAACTCCGCGACGATATGACTGAGGTGGAATATGGTGGAGGGGGGCACCGCACACGGCTAAGGAACGATCCGTAGATCAACTTGTGTGTCCTAGGGTGCCCCCCCCCCCCCCGCCCCCGTATATAAAGGAGCCAAGGGGGAGGAGGCGGCCGACCAAGGAGGGCGCGCCAAGGGGGGAGTCCTACTCCCACCGGGAGTAGGACTCCCTTCTTTCCTAGTTGGAGTAGGAGAAGGGGGGAAGGAGGAGGAAGAGGGGAAGGAAAGGGGGGGCGCCGCCCCCCTCTCCTTGTCCTATTCGGACTAGGGAGGGGAGGGGGCGCGGCCCACCTCTTGCCTCCTCTCCTCTTCTCCCTTATGGCCCATGTAGGCCCAATAACCCCCGGGAGGGTTCCAGTAACCCCCCGGTACTCCGGTAAAATGCCGATTTCACCCGGAACACTTCCGATGTCCAAACATAGGCTTCCAATATATCAATCTTCATGTCTCGACCATTTCGAGACTCCTCGTTACCGGCAAGTCTCTTTACTCGTTACGTAATGCATCATCCCGTAACCAACTCATTGGTCACATTGCTTGCAAGGCTTATAGTGATGTGCATTACCAAGAGGGCCCAGAGATACTTCTCCGACAATCGGAGCGACAAAACCTAATCTCAAAATATGCCAACTCAACATGTACCTTTGGAGACACGTGTAGTACTCCTTTATAATCACCAAGTTACGTTGTGACGTTTGGTAGTACCCAAAGTGTTCCTCCGGTAAACGGGAGTTGCATAATCTCATAGTTACAGGAACATGTATAAGTCATGAAGAAAGCAATAGCAATATACTAAACGATCAAGTGCTAGGCTAACGGAATGGGTCATGTCAATCACATCATTTTCCTAATGATGTGATCCCATTAATCAAATGATAACACATGTCTATGGTTAGGAAACACAACCATCTTTGATTAATGAGCTAGTCAAGTTGAGGCATACTAGTGACTATATGTTTGTCTATGTATTCACACATGTATCATGTTTCCGGTTAATACAATTCTAGCATGAATAATAAACATTTATCATGATATGAGGAAATAAATAATAACTTTATTATTGCCTCTAGGGCAGATTTCCTTCAATGTCTACATACATTTGATTTAGAAAAAAGTTGGAACATCTTATTTGTTTTTTTTGGGGGGGGGGCATCTTATTTGTTAACTGAAGGAAGGAGTAGTTTATATTTCTATATGAGGAAACTTCACATGACAACCTTGATTGAGTTCAGATTACAACTTCAGATTTAACGGATTTTTGGTGCACCAGTGGAGTAGAGCACGCTTTTGAGAACTCAAAACAGGTTCTTAAAGATTTGAATTATTTTCACATGAATACGCATGCATGTGGTCTAAGCACGCGTGAAATTTCGTTCAATAACATGTTGTATTGTACGCTGCACAAGAAAGACAAAATTTTGGCCTCAAAACAACAAGAAATGTGCCCCATATTTGCATGCTTTTTTCATTTATATATATATATATCTCACATGCAAGCACCTACAATCCTGGAGTTTTAGAAAAAAGGGGCACAATGTGCCCACTCTCAGATGTCAATTTTCGCTTCTCTGATTGGATCAATTTGCGTTTTTGAATTCTTAATACCGGTTCAAATCAATGTTTAGATGTATTTCATCCATTTGACTTATTTTTGGTCGAAGCAATCCACCACGTCAACTTAGTGAATCATGTCAACACCACCATGACGATGGCAATGGATATCAACCTCGACGCCCTTGTTCTCCTTGATGGTGTGTGTACTTGTGTGGGTAGCCAGGTCGGCCGGCTGCCATATGTTTGTAGGCGTCGCCACCTACGATCGGCGCATTCCGACGAGTGACTGCGGCAATTGACGCCATGCGGCATGCTTCCCTAGATGCCTCACTCTGCTCCTTCCTGCCGTCCATCCAGATGTCACCGGAGCAGCCACCATGCACCCGCTCTAGCGTCGCCCAACCCAACCTTCTGCCTCGCCTCGCCCGTCTTTGGCCGCCCTTCCTCAATGCCGGCGAGCCTTCTTCTCCACCCCTTTGTCTGAGAGATCCTTCCCTCTCCTCCATGGCGCCTCCCTCTCGAGCCAGCGTTGTCCTTCGGCTCGGCCATGCATGGTGTCGCAACAAGCTCCCCAAGCCATGGGTGTCACTGGCTCCCAGCAAGACTGCGCCTCATCCACCTCGCCGGCCCTACCCTCAACTTCTCCTTCGATACCCGCTCTCGAGGGATCTAGACGTCGCTGCCCTACCCTCGCCCATGTCGTTCGTTGCGGCCTTCCCTTTGTTAGTCTGTAATAACTAGTTGTTGTGGTGCAAAGGATTGCAACAATGGCCCAGTTGCTAACCTAGACTATAGAAGAGGTTGCTCCCCAAGCCGTCCGATCAAAATCAGATCCAACACCCACGGAGGCGGTTGACGCGCACAGAGAGATCCGGTGGGTGAGCCATAGCGTTTAATCAAAGTGAGAAAGAATTACATGGAGATTCAAGTCTGATGAAACCAATAAATACTCTCTCTGATCCCTATTAAGTGTCATGATTTAGTACAACTAGAAGAACGCCCGTGAGTTGCAACGGGGCCACATTAACTTTAAGAGTTCAATATTACGACATTGGTGACCTTTTTTACCATCAAATCCTCACACACACACTCTCTCCCCCTCCCTCTTCCTCACTCTCTCTCCCTCTCTCTCTCTCTAACACACACACACACACACATAGCCTATTCTCCCCGCCAATAAGACTTACTCAATTGGCAATAATGTGTGGACTTGTGGTGAGCTTGACTGAACCAATGGATAGTGTGATATATTCCCCAATCATTTAACAATGAAATTTCAGAAATGGGAAGATTATGTAACACCTAAAGTCGTTAGCTACAGTGACCTCCCCCTAATGATGCCATGTCATCAGGCTTGCTAAGCCAAACTGCCACTTGATAAAAATCAAAGCCCAATTCAAATTTAAAATAAAGTCAAATAAATTATTTTGTCAAATAGTAAAACTAAAATGTTCACCATATTGTATAAATTCCACTGATCTTTGACATGTTGAGCCCAACATTGTTTGACCCAAAAATTAAATCTTGTCAAATTAATAAGAGGTCCAACAGTAGTTAAAATAACCAATTAAATATAAACCTATTTTTATGTATTTCCTTTTCGCCCCAAACTTTTTGTGCCACCTAAAAATATTGTGCTCGAATTGTGTGCATAGTTTCACAATTAACAAAATCCATTTAGTTCATATAAGAATAAATAGAAAACGGTGTTAAAAAGGAGAAACGGAATAGAATACATTAAAAACCAAAAGGACGATGAAAAAGGGGATTCCCCCTACCCCCCGGGCCTTGCCACCGAACCGACCCAGTGGTCCAGTCCCCGCACGGTCGTCTTCTCCTGTTCCCCGAGCCTGTCGCTATAGAGCCGGGCTCCCGCCCGACCACCTCGCCGGCATCGAAGGGGAATGGATAAGGGTGACGCCCTGCCTCCCTGCCCCCATGGCATCACTCCTCCTCGATGCCCCCTCCCAGATCCACTTCTCCTCCTCGCTCGCTTGATCCCGGTGATCTGGACGAAGTCAGATGCCACGACCACCATGACCGACCCCGTCCACACGGCCACTGCCCTCCCTGCTGGCTAGGAGCTTGTCGAGGAGCTCCGAATGCCTCCGCTACTTTGTCTGCGCCAACGAGATCAAGTCCAACACCCCTAGATCGACGTTGTTGCCGTCTTCCTCAACCTTCGGCCACCGCCACATTGCCGTTCGATCCGCGCCGCCCCGAGCTCCCCTGTCTTCCCCTAGGGTGCCATTGACACCGCCGTGATCTCCTCTTGCTTTTCCCCAGTTTCCCCTCTCGTTTGCTCTCGTTAGGTATTTCGCCGTGGCCGACAACAGCCGTCTGCCATGGCTATTGCAGGGGTAGCCACTGAGCTCCTCGGATTGACCCCGTGGCACATGCCCGCTCCTATGCACGCCCATGCCCGAGCCTTCAGCTCTTCTTCCGCGCCTGCGGGGCCACTCCCTCTCTGAATCTCCATGCCCACACACGTGCCACACTGCGTCCGTCACGCCCGTCGTTGCCATCACGCTCGCCACAGACACCGCACCACTGTGCCCCGCGCGACGCCCACCCTGGCCGCGCATCACACTCTCGCTGGCTGCGCTCTCCCCGTCTGCTGCCGCCTATCCCTTCGCTCGCCCCACTGTCGCGCCCCTGCCTCACGCCACCTCCTGTCACGGCCATCTTCTGTCGATCGTCCCCTCAGCCACGCCGGCCGCATCTCTGCCCTCCACCGTCGGCCGCTGTTACGTCTCCAACGTATCTACTTTTCCAAACACTTTTGCCCTTGTTTTGGACTCTAACTTGCATGATTTGAATGAAACTAACCCGGACTGACGCTGTTTTCAGCAGAACTGCCATGATGTTGTTTTATGTGTAGAAAAGAAAAGTTCTCGGAATGTCCTGGAAATCCACGGAGGCACTTTTTGGAATTAATAAGAATTTTTGGCGAAAGAATTAGTGCCAGGGGGCCCACGGCCTGTCCAAGAGACAGGGAGGCGCCCCCCTAGGGCGCGGCCCCCTATCTCGTGGGCCCCCTGGACCTCCTCCGACCTCAACTCCAACTCCATATATTACGTCTCGGGGAGAAAAAAATCAGGGAGAAAGTTTCATCGCGTTTTACGACACGGAGCCGCCGCCAAGCCCTAATCTCTCTCGGGAGGGCTGATCTGGAGTCCGTTCGGGGCTCCGGAAAGGGGGATTCGTTACCGTCGTCATCATCAATCATCCTCCATCACCATTTTCATGATGCTCACCGCCGTGCGTGAGTAATTCCATCATAGGCTTGCTGGACGGTGATGGGTTGGATGAGACTTACCATGTAATCAAGTTAGTTTTGTTAGGGTTTGATCCCTAGTATCCACTATGTTCTGAGATTGATGTTGCTATGACTTTGCTATGCTTAATGCTTGTCACTAGGGCCCGAGTGCCATGATTTTAGATCTGAACCTATTATGTTTTCATGAATATATGTGTGTTCTTGATCCTATCTTGCAAGTCTATAGTCACCTATTATGTGTTATGACCCGACAACCACAAAGTGACAATAATCGGGATACTTCTCGATGATGACCGTAGTTTGAGGAGTTCATGTATTCACTATGTGCTAATGCTTTGTTTCGGTTCTCTATTAAAAGGAGGCCTTAATATCCATTAGTTTCCACTAGGACCTCGCTGCAAAGGGAGGGTAGGACAAAAGACGTCATACAAGTTCTTTTCCATAAGCATGTATGACTATTTACGGAATACATGCCTACATTACATTGATGAATTGGAGCTAGTTCTATATCACCCTATGTTATAACTATTGCATGACGAATCGCATCCGGCATAATTATCCATCACTGATCCATTGCGTACGAGCTTTTCACATATTGTTCTTGTTTGAAATATGCCCTAGAGGCAATAATAAAAGCATTATTATTATATTTCTTTGTTCATGATAATTGTCTTTATTCATGCTATAATTGTATTATCCGGAAATCGTAATACATGTGTGAATAACAGACACCAACATGTCCCTAGTAAGCCTCTAGTTGACTAGCTTGTTGATCAATAGATAGTCATGGTTTCCTGGCTATGGACATTGGATGTCATTGATAACGGGATCACATCATTAGGATAATGATGTGATGGACAAGACCCAATCCTAAACATAGCGTGAGATCGTGTAGTTCGTTTGCTAGAGCTTTTCTAATGTCAAGTATCTTTTCCTTTGACCATGAGATCGTGTAACTCCCGGATACCGTAGGAGTGCTTTGGGTGTATCAAACGTCACAACGTAACTGGGTGACTATAAAGGTGCATTACAGGTATCTCCGAAAGTGTCTGTTGGGTTGACATGGATCGAGACTGAGATTTGTCACTCCGTATGACGGAGAGATATCACTGGGCCCACTCGGTAATGTATCATCATAATGAGCTCAAAGTGACCAAGTGTCTGGTCACGGGATCATGCATTACGGTACGAGTAAAGTGACTTGCCGGTAACGAGATTGAACGAGGTATTGGGATACCGACGATCGAATCTCGGGCAAGTAACATATCGATTGACAAAGGGAATTGCATACGCGGTTGATTAAATCCTCGACATCGTGGTTCATCCGATGAGATCATCGTGGAGCATGTGGGAGCCAGCATGGGTATCCAGATCCCTCTGTTGGTTATTGACCGGAGAGCGATCTCGGTCATTTCTACATGTCTCCCGAACCCGTAGGGTCTACACACTTAAGGTTCGGTGACGCTAGGGTTGTAGGGATATGTATATGCAGTAACCCGAAAGTTGTTCGGAGTCCCGGATGAGATCCCGGACGTCACGAGGAGTTCCGGAATGGTCCGGAGGTAAAGATTTATATATGGGAAGTCCTGTTTCGGGCATCGGGACAAGTTTCGGGGTTATCGGTATTGTACCGGGACCACCGGAAGGGTCCCGGGGGTCCACCGGGTGGGTCCACCTGTCCCGGGGGGCCACATGGACTGTAGGGGGTGCGCCTTGGCCTACATGGGCCAAGGGCACCAGCCCCACATAGGCCCATGCGCCTAGGGTTTGAGGGGGGAAGAGTCCTACTAGTGGAAGGCACCTCCTAGGTGCCTTGGGGGGGAGGGAAACCTCCCCTTGGCCGCACCCCCCTAGGAGATTGGATCTCCTAGGGCCGGCCACCCCCCCTTGGCCCTCCTATATATAGTGGGGGAGAGGAGGGACTTCATACCTTGGCCTTTGGTTGCCTCCTTCTCCCTCTCCAACACCTCCTCCTCCTCCATAGTGCTTAGCGAAGCTCTGCCGGAGTACTGCAGCTCCATCAACACCACGCCGTCGTGCTGCTGCTGGTGCCATCTCCCTCAACCTCTCCCCCCTTCCTTGCTGGATCAAGAAGGAGGAGATGTGGCTGTTCCGTATGTGTGTTGAACGCGGAGGTGCCGTCCGTTCGGTGCTAGGATCTCCGGTGATTCGAATCACGTCGTGTTCGACTACATCATCCCCGTTCTTTGAACGCTTCCGCTTGCGATCTACAAGGTACGTAGATGCATCTAATCACTCATTGCTAGATGAACTCATAGATGGATCTTGGTGAAACTGTAGGAAAATTTTTGTTTTCTGCAACGTTCCCCAACAGTGGCATCATGAGCTAGGTCTATGCGTAGTTCTCTTGCACGAGTAGAACACAATTTGTTGTGGGCGTAGATTTGGCAACTTTCTTGCCGCTACTAGTCTTATCTTGCTTCAGCGGTATTGTGGGACGAAGCGGCCCGGACCAACCTTACACGTACGCTTACGTGAGACCGGTTCCACCGACTAACATGCACAAGTTGCATAAGGTGGCTGGCGGGTGTCTGTCTCTCCTACTTTAGTTGAAGCGGATTCGAGGAAAAGGGTCCTTATGAAGGGTAAATAGAAGTTGAAAAATCACGTTGTGGCTTTCACGTAGGTAAGAAAACGTTCTTGCTAGAACCCTACTTCAGCCACGTAAAACTTGCAAACAACAATTAGAGGACGTCTAACTTGTTTTTGCAGCAAGTGCTTTGTGATATGATATGGCCAAAGTTGTGATGAATTATGAATGATCTATATGTCATGTATGAGATGTTCATGCTATTGTAATAGGAATCATGACTTGCATGTCGATGAGTATGACAACCGGCAGGAGCCATAGGAGTTGTCTTTATTTTTTGTATGACATGCGTGTCATTGAAGAACGCCATGTAAACTACTTTACTTTATTACTAAACGCGTTAGTCATAGAAGTAGAAGTAGTCGTTGGCGTGACAACTTCATGAAGACATGATGATGGAGATCATGATGATGGAGATCATGGTGTCATGCCGGTGACAAGATGATCATGGAGCCCCGAAGATGAAGATCAAAGGAGCTATATGATATTGGCCATATCATGTCACTACTTTATATAATTGCATGTGATGTTTATTATGTTTTATGCATCTTGTTTACTTAGGACGACGGTAATAAATAAGATGATCCCTTACAAAATTTCAAGAAGTGTTCTCCCCTAACTGTGCACCGTTGCTACAGTTCGTCGTTTCGAAGCACCACGTGATGATCGGGTGTGATAGATTCTTACGTTCACATACAACGGGTGTAAGACAGTTTTACACAGCGAAAACACTTAGGGTTAACTTGACGAGCCTAGCATGTACAGACATGGCCTCGGAACACGGAGACCGAAAGGTCGAACACGAGTCGTATGGAAGATACGATCAACATGAGAATGTTCACCGACGATGACTAATCCGTCTCACATGATGATCGGACACGGCCTAGTCGACTCGGATCGTGTAACACTTAGATGACCAAAGGGATGTCAAATCTGAGTGGGAGTTCATTATAATTTGATTAGATGAACTTAATTATCATGAACTTAGTCTAAATATTTTACAATATGTCTTGTAGATTAAATGGCCAACGTAGTCCTCAACTTCAACGCGTTCCTAGAGAAAACCAAGCTGAAAGACGATAGCAGCAACTATACGGACTGGGTCCAGAACCTGAGGATCATCCTCATAGCTGCCAAGAAAGATTATGTCCTACAAGCACCGCTAGGTGATGCACATGTTCTCCCTGCAGAACAAGACGTTATGAACGCTTGGCAGGCACGTTCCGATGACTACTCCCTCGTTCAGTGCGGCATGCTTTACAGCCTAGAGCCGGGGCTCCAAAAGCGTTTTGAGAGACATGGAGCATATGAGATGTTCGAAGAGCTGAAAATGGTTTTCCAAGCTCATGCCCGGGTCGAGAGATATGAAGTCTCCGACAAATTCTTCAGCTGTAAGATGGAGGAAAATAGTTCTGTCAGGGAGCACATAACCGCTTGACTCAGCTGGGAGTTAATCTCCCGGATGATGCGGTCATTGATAGAATCCTCCAGTCGCTTCCACCAAGCTACAAGAGCTTTGTGATGAACTTCAATATGCAGGGGATGGAAAAGACCATTCCTGAAGTATTTGCTATGCTGAAATCAGCAGAGGTAGAAGTCAAGAAGGAACATCAAGTGTTGATGGTCAATAAAACCACTAAGTTCAAGAAGGGCAAGGGTAAAAAGAACTTCAAGAAGGACGGCAAGGTAGTTGCCGCGCCCAGCAAGCAAGCTGCCGGGAAGAAGCCAAAGAATGGACCCAAGCCCGAGACTGAGTGCTTTTATTGCAAGGAAAGTGGTCACTCGAAGTGGAACTGCCCCAAATACTTAGCGGACAAGAAGGCCGGCAAAACCAAAGGTATATTTGATATACATGTAATTGATGTGTACCTTACCAGTAATCATAGTGACTCCTGGGTATCTGATACCGGTGTCGTTGCTCATATTTGTAACACACAGCAGGAGCTGCGGAATAAACGGAGACTGGTGAAGGACGAGGTGACGATGCGCGTCGGGAATGGTTCCAAGGTCGATGTGATCGCCGTCGGCACGCTACCTCTACATTTACCCACGGGATTAGTTTTGAACCTCAATAATTGTTATTTTGTGCCAAGTTTGAGCATGAACATTGTATCAGGATCTCGTTTAATTCGAGATGGCTACTCATTTAAATCCGAGAATAATGGTTGTTCTATTTATATGAGAGATATGTTTTATGGTCATGCTCCGATGGTGAATGGTTTATTCTTTATGAATCTCGAGCGTAATGCTACACATATTCATAGTGTAAGTACCAAAAGATGTAAGATTGATAGTGATAGTCCCACATACTTGTGGCACTGCCGCCTTGGTCACATAGGTGTCAAACGCATGAAGAAGCTCCATGCTAATGGACTTTTAGAGTCTCTTGATTACGAATCATTTGACACGTTTGAACCATGCCTCATGGGTAAAATGACTAAGACTCCATTCTCAGGAACAATGGAGCGAGCAACCAACTTATTGGAAATCATACATACTGATGTGTGCGGTCCAATGAGTGTTGAGGCTCGCGGTGGCTATCGTTATGTTCTCACCCTCACTGATGACTTGAGTAGATATGGGTATGTCTACTTAATGAAAAACAAGTATGAGACCTTTGAAAAGTTCAAGGAATTTCAGAGTGAAGTTGAGAATCAACGTGACAGGAAAATCAAGTTTCTACGATCAGATCGTGGAGGAGAATACTTGAGTCACGAGTTTGGTACACACTTAAGAAAATGTGGAATAGTTTCACAACTCACGCCGCCTGGAACACCTCAGCGTAATGGTGTGTCCGAACGTCGTAATCGCACTCTATTAGATATGGTGCGATCTATGATGTCTCTTGCCGATTTACCACTATCCTTTTGGGGCTATGCTTTAGAGACTGCCGCATTCACTTTAAATAGGGCACCGTCGAAATCCGTAGAGACGACACCATATGAATTATGGTTTGGGAAGAAACCTAAGCTGTCGTTTCTAAAAGTTTGGGGATGCGATGCTTATGTCAGGAAACTTCAACCTGAAAAGCTCGAACCCAAATCGGAAAAATGCGTGTTCATAGGATACCCTAAAGAAACTGTTGGGTATATCTTCTACCTCAGATCCGAAGGCAAGATCTTTGTTGCCAAGAATGGGTCCTTTCTGGAGAAAGAGTTTCTCTTGAAAGAAGTAAGTGGGAGGAAAGTAGAGCTTGATGAAGTATTACCTCTTGAACCGGAAAATGGCGCAACTCAAGAAAATGTTCCTGAGGTGCCTGCACCGACTAGAGAGGAAGTTAATGATGATGATCAAGATACTTCTGATCAAGCTCCTACTGAAATTCGAAGCTCCACAAGGACACGTTCCGCACCAGAGTGGTATGGCAACCCTGTCTTGGAAATCATGTTGTTAGACAACAGTGAACCTTCGAACTATGAAGAAGCGATGGCGGGCCCGGATTCCGACAAATGGCTAGAAGCCATGAAATCCGAGATAGAATCCATGTATGAAAATGAAGTGTGGACTTTGACTGACTTGCCCGTAGAACGGCGAGCCATAGAAAATAAATGGATCTTTAAGAAGAAGACAGACGCGGATGGTAATGTGACCATCTATAAAGCTCGGCTTGTCGCTAAGGGTTATCGACAAGTTCAAGGGGTTGACTACGATGAGACTTTCTCACCGGTAGCGAAGCTGAAGTCCGTCCGAATCATGTTAGCAATTGCCGCATTTTATGATTATGAAATTTGGCAAATGGACGTCAAAACGGCATTCCTTAATGGTTTCCTTAAGGAAGAATTGTATATGATGCAGCCGGAAGGTTTTGTCGATCCTAAGAATGCTGACAAGGTGTGCAAGCTCCAACGCTCGATTTATGGGCTGGTGCAAGCATCTCGGAGTTGGAACATTCGTTTTGATGAGATGATCAAAGCGTTTGGGTTCTCACAGACTTATGGAGAAGCCTGTGTTTACAAGAAAGTGAGTGGGAGCTCTATAGCATTTCTCATACTATATGTAGATGACATACTTTTAATGGGAAATGATATAGAACTTTTGGACAGCATTAAGGCCTACGTGAATAAGAGTTTTTCAATGAAGGACCTTGGAGAAGCTGCTTATATATTAGGCATCAAGATCTATAAGGATAGATTGAGACGCCTCATAGGTCTTTCACAAAGCACATATCTTGATAAGATTTTGAAGAAGTTCAAAATGGATCAGTCCAAGAAAGGGTTCTTGCCTGTTTTACAAGGTATGAAATTGAGCTCAGCTCAATGCCCGACCACGGCAGAAGATATAGAAGAGATGAGTGTCATCCCCTATGCCTCAGCCATAGGTTCTATTATGTATGCCATGCTGTGTACTAGACCTGATGTAAACGTTGCCGTAAGTTTGGTAGGAAGGTACCAAAGTAATCCCGGCAAGGAACACTGGACAGCGGTCAAGAATATCCTGAAGTACCTGAAAAGGACTAAGGAAATGTTTCTCGTTTATGGAGGTGACGAAGAGCTCGTCGTAAAGGGTTACGTCGATGCTAGCTTCGACACAGATCTGGATGACTCTAAGTCACAAACCGGATACGTGTATATTTTGAATGGTGGGGCAGTAAGCTGGTGCAGTTGCAAGCAGAGCGTCGTGGCGGGATCTACATGTGAAGCGGAGTACATGGCAGCCTCGGAGGCAGCACATGAAGCAATATGGGTGAAGGAGTTCATCACCGACCTAGGAGTTATACCCAATGCGTCGGGGCCGATCAAGCTCTTCTGTGACAACACTGGAGCTATTGCACTTGCCAAGGAGCCCAGGTTTCACAAGAAGACAAGGCACATCAAGCGTCGCTTCAACTCCATTCGTGAAAATGTTCAAGATGGAGACATAGAGATTTGTAAAGTACATACGGACCTTAATGTAGTAGATCCGTTGACTAAACCTCTCCCTAGAGCAAAACATGATCAACACCAGAATTCCATGGGTGTTCGATTCATCACAATGTAACTAGATTATTGACTCTAGTGCAAGTGGGAGACTGTTGGAAATATGCCCTAGAGGCAATAATAAAAGCATTATTATTATATTTCTTTGTTCATGATAATTGTCTTTATTCATGCTATAATTGTATTATCCGGAAATCGTAATACATGTGTGAATAACAGACACCAACATGTCCCTAGTAAGCCTCTAGTTGACTAGCTCGTTGATCAATAGATAGTCATGGTTTCCTGGCTATGGACATTGGATGTCATTGATAACGGGATCACATCATTAGGATAATGATGTGATGGACAAGACCCAATCCTAAGCATAGCGTGAGATCGTGTAGTTCGTTTGCTAGAGCTTTTCTAATGTAAAGTATCTTTTCCTTTGACCATGTGATCGTGTAACTCCCGGATACCGTAGGAGTGCTTTGGGTGTGCATTACAGGTATCTCCGAAAGTGTCTGTTGGGTTGACACGGATCGAGACTGGGATTTGTCACTCCGTATGACGAAGAGATATCACTGGGCCCACTCGGTAATGCATCATCATAATGAGCTCAAAGTGACCAAGTGTCTGGTCACGGGATCATGCATTACGGTACGAGTAAAGTGACTTGCCGGTAACGAGATTGAACGAGGTATTGGGATACCGACGATCGAATCTCGGGCAAGTAACATATCGATTGACAAAGGGAATTGCATACGGTGTTGATTAAATCCTCGACATCGTGGTTCATCCGAAGAGATCATCGTGGAGCATGTGGGAGCCAACATGGGTATCCAGATCCCGCTGTTGGTTATTGACCAGAGAGCGATCTCGGTCATGTCTACATGTCTCCCGAACCCGTAGGGTCTACACACTTAAGGTTCGGTGACGCTAGGGTTGTAGGGATATGTATATGCAGTAACCCAAAAGTTGGTCGGAGTCCTGGATGAGATCCCGGACGTCACGAGGAGTTCCGGAATGGTCCGGAGGTAAATATTTATATATGGGAAGTCCTGTTTCGGGCATCGGGACAAGTTTCGGGGTTATCGGTATTGTACCGGGACCACCGGAAGGGTCCCGGGGGTCCACCGGGTGGGTCCACCTGTCCCGGGGGGCCACATGGGCTGTAGGGGGTGCGCCTTGGCCTACATGGGCCAAGGGTACCAGCCCCACTTAGGCCCATGCGCCTAGGGTTTGAGGGGGGAAGAGTCCTACTAGTGGAAGGCACCTCCTAGGTGCCTTGGGGGGGAGGGAAACCTCCCCTTGGCCGCACCCCCCTAGGAGATTGGATCTCCTAGGGCCAGCCACCCCCCCTTGGCCCTCCTATATATAGTGGGGGAGAGGAGGGACTTCATACCTTGGCCTTTGGTTGCCTCCTTCTCCCTCTCCAACACCTCCTCCTCCTCCATAGTGCTTAGCGAAGCTCTGCCGGAGTACTGCAGCTCCATCAACACCACGCCATCGTGCTGCTGCTGGTGCCATCTCCCTCAACCTCTCCTTCCTCCCTTGCTGGATCAAGAAGGAGGAGACGTGGCTGTTCCGTACGTGTGTTGAACGCGGAGGTGCCGTCCGTTCGGTGCTAGGATCTCCGGTGATTCGAATCACGTCGTGTTCGACTACATCATCCCCGTTCTTTGAACGCTTCCGCTCGCAATCTACAAGGTACGTAGATGCATCTAATCACTCGTTGCTAGATGAACTCATAGATGGATCTTGGTGAAACCGTAGGACAATTTTTGTTTTCTGCAACGTTCCCCAACAGTTCTTCGCTTATTTACTTTTTCGTTGCTATCGTTACAACTACTACAAAAACCCAAAAACATCTATCTTTACTTTTGCTACCGTTACCATTATTATCATACCACTTTTGCTACTAAATACTTTGCTGCAGATACTAAGTTATCCAGGTGTGGTTGAATTGACAACTCAACTGCTAATACTCAAGAATATTCTTTGGCTCCCCTTGTGTCGAATCAATAAATTTGGGTTGAATACTCTACCCTCGAAAGCTATTGCGATCCCTTATACTTGTGGGTTATCAAGACTAATTTCTAGCGCCGTTGCCGGGGAGCATAGCTCTATTCTATGAGTCACTTGGGATTTATATCTGTTGATCACTATGAAGAACTTGAAAGACGATCAAACTACTATTTTGCCCTCAACTATGAGGGGAGGTAAGGAACTGCCATCTAGCTCTTCACTAGATTCTCCTTCGGTTATTAGTAGGCTTGCGACACCTAAACCTGCTACTGCTATGAATTCTGATATGTCGCATGTTATTGATGATGCCACTTCTGCTATGCATGCTGAAACTACTTTTATGCTTGATACTACTTTGCCATTAGGTGAATTTCTAGATGAACAACTTGCTAGAGTTAGGGGGAATGAAAATATTGAAGAACCTATTATTGATGATAGTGATGATGAAGGTTCCCCCAATGATTATGTATTACCTGTTGTTCCTAAGGGTTATGTTATGAATGAAAAAGCTGCTATGGAAATTCTTGCTTGCAATGATAGAAATGATCTTAAGAAATTATTAGCTAAATGGAAGCAGAAGTCTCTTAACGCTAGAATGAAACCCGATCCTGCTTTTGCTACTTCACCTATCTGTGTTACTGATAAGGATTATGAATTCTCTGTTGATCCTGATATTATTACTTTAGTTGAATCCGATCCTTTTTATGGCCTTGAATCTGAAACTGTTGTGGCACATCTTACCAAGTTGAATGATATAGCCACCCTATTTACTCATGATGAGAAGTCTCGCTATTTATATATCCTTAAGATATTTCCGTTCTCATTAAAGGGTGATGCTAAGACTTGGTATAATTCTCTTGCTCCTGGTTGTGTGCGTAGTCCCCAGGATATGATTTATTACTTCTCTGCTAAATATTTCCCTGCTCATAAGAAACAAGCTACCTTGCGGGAAATATATAATTTTGTGCAAATCAAAGAAGAGAGTCTCCCACAAGCTTGGGGGAGGCTTCTCCGGTTACTTAATGCTTTGCCCGATCATCCTCTTAAGAAAAATGAAATACTTGATATCTTTTATAATGGACTAACCGATGCTTCCAAGGACTACTTGGATAGTTGTGCTGGTTGTGTTTTTAGGGAAAGAACAGTCGACGAAGCTGAAATATTATTGAATAATATGTTGACTAATGAAAATAATCGGACTCTTCCTGAGACAATTCCGGAAGTAATTCCTGAACCAATTGAGCCAACTCCTAAGCCTATTCCTAAACCCACTCCGAAGAAGAGAGGTGTTTTATTTCTCAGTCCTGAAGATATGCAAGAGGCAAAGAAATCAATGAAAGAAAAAGTATTAAAGCTAAAGATGTTAAGAATTTACCACCTATTGAAGAAATACATGGTTTTAATTTACAGCCTGAAGAACCACATTGTCTTGATAACCCGACACAGGTAGTAAAGGTAAATTCTCTCTATAGATATGATAAAGTTGAAATATCCTCTACTAAATTTCATAGCCCATGCTTAGATGAATTTGATGGCTTTATGGCTAGACATGAAAGTTTTAATGCTTATGTTGGTAGAGAGTTAAAGAATAATGCTTTAGTGATAGGATGCGTAGGTGATAATATGGCTAGAGCTAAAGATGAACTTCACCGCGTTAGCAAATATGCCTGTATGGTTGCTACTCAAGCTGAGCAAGTACTTAAAGCTCAAAATGATTTCCTTGATGAATTAAATAATAAAAATGACTTTGCTGTTAGAGTGGCTACTAGAACTGGTAGAATGACTCAGGAACCTTTGTATTCTGAAGGCCACCCTAAGAGAATTGAGCAAGATTCTCAGAGAAATAATTTAGAGGCACCTAGTTATTCTAAAAAGAAGAAAAAGAAAAACGATAGAACTTTGCATGCTTCTAGTGAACCTACTGTAGACACACATAAGAATCCAAATGATATTTCTATTTCTGATGCTTTTGAGCGCTTTGCTAAAATGATTAGACCTATTTTCTTACGTATGCGCTTAACTGATATGCTTAAAGTAAATCCTTATACTAAGTATATGAAGAATATCATCACAAATAAAAGAAAGATACCGGAAGCTGAAATTTCCACCATGCTTGCTAATTACACTTTTAAGGGTGGAATACCAAAGAAACTTGGAGATCCAGGTGTTCCAACTATACCATGCTCTATTAAAAGAAATTATGTTAGAACTACTTTATGTGATCTTGGAGCCAGTGTTAGTGTTATGCCTCTCTCTTTATATCGTAGGCTTGAATTGAATAAGTTGACACCTACTGAAATATCTTTGCAAATGGCTGATAAATCAACTTCTATACCTATCGGTATTTGTGAGGATGTGCCTGTTGTGGTTGCAAATGTCACTATCTTAACGGACTTTGTTATTCTTGATATTCCCGAGGACGATAGCATGTCTATTATCCTTGGTAGACCTTTTCTTAATACTGCAGGGGCTGTTATTGATTGCAACAAAGGCAATGTCACTTTTCATGTTAATGGTAATGAGCATACGGTACACTTTCCGAGGAAATAATCTCAAGTTCATAGTATCAATTCTATTGAAAAAATTCCAAGTATCATTTTTTGAGGTTTTTAATTTCCTCTCCCTACTATCAAGAAAAAGTATGATGTTCTTATTGTTGGGGATTTTCATATCCCCGTTGAGGTAACTTAGTGTTATTCGAAATTTCTCCGGTTCCGTGTTATTCGGAATGAGTTTGTTAACAAGACTTGATCAACCTTGTTAGTGGGTTCATTTTTATGATCACGAAATGGACGAAACTAGAAGGCACAACCTTCTGTACCCTCTTTTTACTTTCTGTTATTTAGAATAAATAAAGCAAAGATAGTATTATCTGTCTGTTTTCTGAATTATCCGTGCATTAAAAAATAGTCCGAAAATAAAAGTGCTCCAAATGCCCTAAAATTTAGTATGATTTTTTCTGGAATATTTGAGGATTTTAGGCACTGAAAACACTGCAGGAGGGACAAGCACCAGGCCACGAGAGAGGAGGGCGCGCCCCCTGATACGTCTCCAACGCATCTACAATTTTTTATTGCTCCATGCTACTTTATCTACTGTTTTGGACTATATTGGGCTTTATTTTCCACTTTTATATTATTTTTGGGACTAACCTATTAACTGGAGGCCCAACCCAAAATTGCTGTTTTTTGCCTATTTCAGTGTTTCGAAGAAACAGAATATCAAACGGAGTCCAAACGGAATGAAACCTTCGGGAACGTGATATTCTCACTGAACGTGATCCAGGAGACTTGGACCCTGCTCCAAGGAACAAAAGAGGCGGTCACGAGGGTGGAGGGCGCCCCCTTGGGCGCGCCCCCTACCTCGTGGGCCCCCTGTTGCTCCACCGACGTACTCCTTCCACCTATATATACCTACGTATCCCCAAACGATCAAAACAGGAGCCAAAAACCTAATTCCACCGCCGCAACCTTCTGTATCCACGAGATCCCATCTTGGGGCCTGTTCCAGAGCTCCGCCGGAGGGGGCATCCACCATGGAGGGCTTCTACATCAACACCATAGCCCCTCCGATGAAGTGTGAGTAGTTTACTTCAGACCTTCGGGTCCATAGCTAGTAGCTAGATGGCTTCTTCTCTCTTTTTGGATCTCAATACAATGTTCTCCCCCTCTCTCGTGGAGATCTATTCGATGTAATATTCTTTTGTGGTGTGTTTGTTGAGACCGATGAATTGTGGGTTTATGATCCAACTTATCTATGGAAAATATTTGAATCTTCTCTGAATTCTTTTATGTATGATTGAGTTATCTTTGCAAGTCTCTTCGAATTATCCTTTTTGGTTTGGCCAACTAGATTGGTAGTTCTTGCAATGGGAGAAGTGCTTAGCTTTGGGTTCAATGTTGCGGTGTCCTTTCCCAGTGACAGAAGGGGCAGCAAGGCACGTATTGTATTGTTGCCATCGAGGATAACAAGATGGGGTTTTTATCATATTGCATGAATTTATCCCTCTACATCATGTCATCTTGCTTAAGGAGTTACTCTGTTTTTAACTTAATACTCTAGATGCATGCTGGATAGGGGTCGATGAGTGGAGTAATAGTAGTAGATGCAGAATCGTTTCGATCTACTTGTCTCGGACTTGGTGCCTATATACATGATCATTACCTAGATATGCTCATAACTATGCTCAATTCTGTCAATTGCTCAACTGTAATTTGTTCACCCACCGTAGAATACTTAATTATGCTCTTGAGAGAAGCCACTAGTGAAACCTATGGCCCCCGGGTCTATTCTCATCATATCAATCTCCATTACTTTATTACTTTCTTTGTTTTTACTTTGCCTTTTACTTTTCACTTTGCATCTATCTATCAAAAATACCAAAAATATTATTTATCATCTCTATCAGATCTCACTCTCGTAAGTGACCGTGAAGGGATTGACAACCCCTAATCGTGTTGGTTGCGAGCAGCTATCGTTTTGTGTAGGTGCGAGGGACTTGTGCGTGGTCTCCTACTGGATTGATACCTTGGTTCTAAAAAACTGAGGGAAATACTTACGCTACTTTGCTGCATCATCCTCTCCTCTTCGGGGAAATCCAACGCAGTGCTCAAGAGGTAGCAAGAAGAATTTCTAGCGCCGTTGCCGGGGAGGCTCACGCAAGCAAGTCAACCATACCAAGTACCCATCACAATCCCTATCTCTCGCATTACATTATTTGCCATTTGCCTCTCGTTTTCCTCTCCCCCACTTCACCCTTGCCGTTTCATTTGCCCTCTCTTTCCCAATCTCCTCCTCTCTTTCCCGTTTGCCTTTTTCCCGTTGCCTTTATGTTTGCTCGTGTGTTAGTTTGCTTATCTTTCGCGATGGCTCTACCTAGATTTGGTGACCTTCACCTTAAAAGGCTAGAGGAGATCGAAAGCAATGTCAGAAAGTTTATGGTTTGGCAATTTGAGCACAATAATTTCTTTAGAAACGAGCTGAAGGAACAAAAAAGTTTTATGAGCTATATGAGTGAAGAACTCGATGATATGTCTAAAGAATTTGATGGTATAAGGGCCCAAATTGCTCGTCTTGAAAAGATGACCGCTGAAATTTCGGATATGCAAGCTACCTTAGTCAATAAGATGGCCGCTAAACCGAATACCTATGAAAATCAAGATGAAGATCTAAAAGTTATTGATGTGTCCCCCATTAAATCCTTGTTTTGCAATATGAATCTTGATTAAACTGAATATGATCTTCCTTTACCTAGAAGGCGTTCTAAGAATTCGGAGTTTCTAGATCTTGATGATGAAATTGATGAAAGTGGGATTGAAAGAAATAAAAACCTAGATGTTGCTAAACCCACTATTTTGGATCTCAAGTAAATTAGTTATGAAAATTGCTCTTTGATTGGTTGTATTTCCTTGTTGCAATCCGTGCTAGATTCTCCACATGCTTATAGTCAAAATAAGGCCTTTACCGAACACATTGTTGATGCCTTGATGCAATCTTATGAAGAAAAACTTGAGTTGAAAGTTTCTATCCCTAGAAAACTCTATGATGAGTGGGAACCTACTATTAAAATTAAAATTAAAGATTATGAGTTTCATGCTTTGTGTGATTTGGGTGCTAGTGTCTCTACTATTCCCAAAACTTTATGTGATTTGCTAGATTTTCGTGATTTTGATGATTGCTCTCTAAACCTGCATCTTGCAGATTCCACTATTAAAAAGACTATGGGAAGAATTAATGATGTTATTATTGTTGCAAATAGGAATTATGTGCCCGTAGATTTTATCGTTCTTGATATAGATTGCAATCCTTCATGTCCAATTATTCTTGGTAGACCTTTCCTTAGAACGATTGGTGCAATTATTGATATGAAGGAAGGGAATATTAGATTCCAATTTCCCTTAAATAAGGGCATGTAACACTTCCCTAGAAAGAAAATAAAATTACCATATGAATCTATCATGAGAGCCACTTATGGATTGCCTACCAAAGATGGCAATACCTAGATCTATCCTTGCTTTTATGCCTAGCTAAGGGCGTTAAACGATAGCGCTTGTTGGGAGGCAACCCAATTTTATTTTTTGTTTTTTGTTTTTGCTTCTGTTTAGGAATAAA
Source organism: Triticum timopheevii (assembly GCA_963921465.1). Classification (NCBI taxonomy): domain Eukaryota; kingdom Viridiplantae; phylum Streptophyta; class Magnoliopsida; order Poales; family Poaceae; genus Triticum; species Triticum timopheevii. The sequence goes on along the minus strand of OY997274.1, from coordinate 129,683,059 downwards.
TAATCCATCTAGCCTCTGTTTGTATGTGGTTTTATCTTTTAATTAGTGTTTGTGCCAAGTAGAACCTATAGGATAACCTACGATGATAGTTGATTTGATTCTGCTGAAAAACAGAAACTTTGCACGCACGAATATAATTTTGTTAAATCACAGCAACATGCTTTTGCGTTGATTCTTTTTGCTGCTGTTCAATAAACAAATTTTCCAGAACTTACTATTTTGGTAGAATGTTTAGAGTTCCAGAAGTTTGCGTTAGTTACAGATTGCTACAGACTGTTCTGTTTTTGACAGATTCTGTTTTGCGTGTGTTGTTTGCTTATTTTGATGAATCTATGGCTAGTAAAATAGTTTATAATACATAGAGAAGTTGGAATACAGTAGGTTTAACACCAATATAAATAAAGAATGAGTTCATTACAGTACCTTGAAGTAGTCTTTTGTTTTCTTTCTCTAACGGAGCTCACGAGATTTCTGTTGAGTTTTGTGTTGTGAAGTTTTCAAGTTTTGGGTGAACTCTTTTGATGGATTATGGAACAAGGAGTGGCAAGAGCCTAAGCTTGGGGATGCCCATGTCACCCCCAAGATAATCCAAGGACACCAAAAAGTCAAAGCTTGGGGATGCCCCGGAAGGCATCCCCTCTTTCGTCCACTTCCATCGGTAATTTACTTGGAGCTATATTTTTATTCACCACATGATATGTGTTTTGCTTGGAGCGTCTTGTATTATTTGCTTCTTTGCTTGTTAGTTTAACACAATCATACTTGATGTACACATATTTTGAGAGAGCCATACATGAATTAAAATTTGTTAGAATACTCTATGTGCTTCACTTATATCTTTTGAGCTTGATAGTTTTGCTCATGTGCTTCACTTATATCTTTTGAGCATGATAATTTTGCTCTAGTGCTTCACTTAGATCTTTTAGAGCACGGTGGTGGATTTGTTTTAAAGAAACTATTGATCTCTCATGCTTCACTTAGATTATTTTGAGAGTTATTAATAGCATGGTAATTTGCTTAATGTTAATATACTTGGTATTCAAGATATGTGAATCTTTCTTTTGAGTGAACTGAATACTAAGATAAGTTTGATGCTTGATAATTGTTTTGAGATATGGAGGTGATAATATCAAAGTCGTGCTAGTTGGGTGATTATGAATTTGAGAAATGCTTGTGTTGAAGTTTGCAAGTCCCGTAGCATGCACGTATGGTTAAAGTTGTGTAACAAATTTGAAACATGAAGTGTACCTGGCTTGTGCATCCTTATGAGTGGCGGTCGGGACGAGCGATGGTCTATTCCTACCAATCTATCCCACAAGGAGCATGTGCGTAGTACTTGATTTTTGATGACTTCTAAATTTTTGCAATAAGTATATGAGTTCTTTTGACTAATGTTGAGTCCATGGATTATACGCACTCTCACCTTTCCGCCTTTGTTAGCCTCTTCGGTACCGTGTATTGCCCTTTCTCACCTTGAGAGTTGGTGCAAACTTCGCCGGTGCATCCAAACCCCATGATACGATACGCTCTATCACACATAAACCTCCTGATATCTTCCTCAAAACAGCCACCATACCTACCTATTATGGCATTTCCATAGCCATTCTGAGATATATTGTCACGCAACTTCCATCATCTTCATCATGACATACATTACTTTTGTCATATTGCCATTGCATGATCATGTAGTTGACATCGTATTTGTGGCAAGGCCACCGTGCATTATTTTTCATACATGTCACTCTTGATTCATTGCACCATCCCGGTACACTGCCGGAGGCATTCATATAGAGTCATATCTTGTTCTAAGTTTCGAGTTGTAATCCTTATGTTGTAATCAATAGAAGTGTGATGATCATCATTGTTAGAGCATTGCCCAAAAAGAAAAAAAGGCCAAAAAAAGGCCAAAAGAAAAAAAGAAAGGCCCAAAATAAAGAAAAATAAAAAAGGGCAATGCTACTATCTCTTTTTCCACACTTGTGCTTCAAAGTAGCACCTTGTTCTTCATATAGTGAGTCTCATATATTGTGCTTCAAAGTAGCACCTTGTTCTTCATGTAGTGAGTCTCATAAGTTGTCTTTTTATACTAGTGGGAATTTTTCACTATAGAACTTGGCTTGTATATTCCTACGATGGGCTTCCTCAAATGCCCTAGGTCTTCATGAGCAAGCGAGTTGGATGCACACCCACTAGTTTTCTTTTGTTGAGCATTCATAGCTCTAGTGCATCCGTTGCATGGCAATCCCTACTCCTCATGTTGACATCAATTGATGGGCATCTCCATAGCCCGTTGATTAGGCTCGTCAATGTGAGACTTTCTCCTTTTTTGTCTTCTCCACACAATCCCCATCATCATATTCTATTCCACCCATAGTGCTATATCCATGGCTCATGCTCATGTATTGTGTGAAGGTTGAAAAAGTTTGAGATTATTTAAGTATGAAACAATTGCTTGGCTTGTCATTGGGGGTATAGAAGTTGGGAACATCTTTGTGTGACAAAAATGAAGCATAGCCTAACCATATGATTTTGTAGGGATGAACTTTCTTTTGCCATGCTATTTTGAGAAGACATGATTGCTTTGATTATTATGCTTGAAGTATTATTATTTTTGTGTCAATATGAACTTTTGTCTTGAATCTTTCGAATCTGAATATTCATCTAACAATTAAGAAGATTTACATTGAAATTATGCCAAAGTATCACTCCGCATCAAAAATTCTTTTTTATCATTTACCTACTCGAGGACGAGCAGGAATTAAGCTTGGGGATGCCTGATACATCTCCAACGTATCTATATTTTTTGATTGCTCCATGCTACTTTATCTACTGTTTTGGACTATATTGGGCTTTATTTTCCACTTTAATATTATTTTTGGGACTAACCTATTAACCGGAGGCCCAACCCAGAATTGCCGTTTTTTTTTGCCTATTTCAGTGTTTCGAAGAAACGGAATATCAAACGGAGTCCAAACGGAATGAAACCTTCGGGAACGTGATTTTCTCACCGAACGTAATCTAGGAGACTTGGACCCTGCTCCAAGGAACAAAAGAGGCGGTCACGAGGGTGGAGGGCGCGCCTACCTCGTGGGCCCCCTGTTGCTCCACCGACGTACTCCTTCATCCTATATATACCTATGTATCCCCAAACGATCAGAACAGGAGCCAAAAACCTAATTCCACCGCCGCAACCTTCTGTATCCACGAGATCCCATCTTGGGGCCTATTCCGGAGCTCCGCCCGAGGGGGCATCCACCATGGAGGGCTTCTACATCAACACCATAGCCCCTCCAATGAAGTGTGAGTAGTTTACTTCAGACCTTCGGGTCCATAGCTAGTAGCTAGATGGCTTCTTCTCTCTTGTTGGATCTCAATACAATGTTCTCCCCCTCTCTCGTGGAGATCTATTCGATGTAATCTTCTTTTTGCGGTGTGTTTGTTGAGACCGATGAATTGTGGGTTTATGATCCAACTTATCTATGGAAAATATTTGAATCTTCTCTGAATTATTTTATGTATGATTGAGTTATCTTTGCAAGTCTCTTCGAATTATCCTTTTTGGTTTGGCCAACTAGATTGGTAGTTCTTGCAATGGGAGAAGTGCTTAGCTTTGGGTTCAATCTTGCGGTGTCCTTTCCTAGTGACAGAAGGGGCAGCAAGGCACGTATTGTATTGTTGCCATCGAGGATAACAAGATGGGGTTTTTATCATATTGCATGAATTTATCCCTCTACATCATGTCATCTTGCTTAAGGAGTTACTTTGTTTTAACTTAATACTCTAGATGCATGCTGGATAGCAGTCGATGAGTGGAGTAATAGTAGTAGATGCAGAATCGTTTCGATCTACTTGTCTCGGACTTGATGCCTATATACATGATCATTACCTAGATATGCTCATAACTATGCTCAATTCTGTCAATTGCTCAACAGTAATTTGTTCACCCACCGTAGAATACTTAATTATGCTCTTGAGAGAAGCCACTAGTGAAACCTATGGCCCCGGGGTCTATTCTCATCATATCAATCTACATTACTTTATTACTTTCTTTGTGTTTACTTTGCCATTTACTTTTCACTTTGCATCTATCTATCAAAAATACCAAAAATATTATTTATCATCTCTATCAGATCTCACTCTCATAAGTGACCATGAAGGGATTGACAACCCCTAATCGCGTTGGTTGCGAGTAGGTATCGTTTTGTGTAGGTACGAGGAACTTGTGTGTGGTCTCCTACTGTATTGATACCTTGGTTCTCAAAAACTGAGGGAAATACTTACGCTACTTTGCTGCATCATCCTCTCCTCTTCGGGGAAGTCCAACGCAGTGCTCAAGAGGTAGCACCCCCCCTGTAGGGTGCGCACCCCTATCTCATGGGCCCCTGGTGGCTCCTCTCCACTTATGCCAACACCCACAGACTTCATCTTCTACCAAAAAAAATCCCCATGTAGCTCAAGCCCGAGTTCTAGCTCGTTTTGCTGCGATTTTCGATCTCTTAGCTCAAAGCTCCTTTCACAAAACTTCTTTGGGAGATTGTTGCTTGGTATGTGACTACTCCATTGGTCCAATTAGTTTTTGTTCTAGTGCTTCAATCATTGCAAATTTTTGCTGCATAGGTGACCATGTTCTTGAGCTTGCATGTTAAATTTTGAGGTCCCAGGCAATTCCAATGCATGATATAGGCTCTAGGCACTTGTAGGAGTAGTTGCTATCAATCTTGTATAATTTTATTCACTTTTATTTTGAAGTTACTAAAATTTCAGAAATTTTCAGAAAATGTTAAGGAGGCTCTTTAAAGGCTCTTCTAGCCAAAGCTCTAAGGAAAAACAAGACAAAGAGAAGGAAAAACCCAAGTATAATCTTCCTCGCTTAGCGGAAGTACGGTCATGTGAATGGCCGTGTGAGGTGATACGTCCATTTTGCATCATGCTTTTATATCAATATTTATTGCATTATGGGCTGTTATTCCACGTTATGTCACATTACTTATGGCTATTCTCTCTTATTTTACAAGGTTTACAAGAAGAGGGAGAATGCCAGCAGCTGGAATTCTGGGCTGGAAAAGGAGCAAATATTGGAGGCCTATTCTGTGCAACTCCAAAAGTCCTGAAACTCCACGGAATACCTTAAAATAAATAAAGAAAAATCGTCACCAAAGATGAAGGCCAGGGGGCCCACACCCTGCTCACGAGGGTGGGGGCGCCCCCCTGGGCGCGCCCCCTACCTCGTGGGCCCCCTGGTGGCTCTCCGACGCCAATCTTCTCCTATATGAAGTCTTTCAATGAGAAAAAAATAGGAGGCAACCTTTTGGGACGAGACTCCGCCGCCACGAGGTGGAACCTTGGTAGAACCAATCTAGGGCTCCGGCAGAGCCGTTCTGCCGGGGAAACTTCCCTCCGGGAGGGGGAAATCATCACCATCGTCATCACCAACGCTCCTCTCATCGGGAGAGGGCAATCTCCATCAACATCTTCACCAGCACCATCTCATCTCCAAACCCTAGTTCATCTCTTGTATCCAATTCTTATCTCCAAGTCCGGGATTGGTGCTAGTAGGTTGCTAGTAGTGTTGATTACTCCTTGTAGTTGATGCTAGTTGGTTTATTTGGTGGAAGATCATATGTTCAGATCCTTTATGCATATTATTACCCCTATGATTATGAACATGAATATGCTTTGTGAGTAATTACGTTTGTTCCTGGGGACAAGGGAGAAGTCTTGCTATTAGTAGTCATGTGAATTTGGTATTCGTTCGATATTTTGATAAGATGTATGTTGTCTAACCTCTAGTGGTGTTATGTGAATGTCGACTACATAACACTTCACCATTTTTTGGGCCTAGAGGAAGACATTGGGAAGTAATAAGTAGATGATGGGTTGCTAGAGTGACAAAAGCTTAAACCCTAGTTTATGCGTTTCTTCGTAAGGGGCTGATTTGGATCTATATGTTTCATGCTATGGTTAGGTTTACCTTAATACTTTTGTTGTAGTTGCGGATGCTTGCAATAGAGGTTTATCATAAGTGGGATGCTTGTTCAAGTAAGAACAACACCCAAGCACCGGTCCACCCACATATCAAATTATCAAAGTACCGAACGCGAATCATATGAGCGTGATGAAAACTAGCTTGACGATATTCCCATGTGTCCTCGGGAGCGCTTTTTCTATTATAAGAGTTTGTCCAGGCTTGTCCTTTGCTACAAAAAGGATTGGACCACCTTGCTGCACTTTATTTACTGTTGTTACTTGTTGCTCGTTACAATTTATCTTATCACAAAACTATCTGTTACCACTTATTTCAGTACTTGCAGAGAATACCTTGCTGAAAACCGCTTATCATTTCCTTCTGCTCCTCGTTGGGTTCGACACTCTTACTTATCGAAAGGACTACGATAGATCCCCTATACTTGTGGGTCATCAAGACTCTTTTCTGGCGCCGTTGCCGGGGAGTGAAGCGCCTTTGGTAGGTGGAATTTGGTAAGGAAAAATTTATTTAGTGTGCTGAAATTTTCTGTCACTTGTTACTATGGAAAGTAATTGTCTGAGGGGCTTGTTCGGGGTATTGATAACCCACAAGTATAGGGTTTCACAACAGTTTTCGAGGGTAGAGTATTCAACTCCAATTTGTTGATTCGACACAAGGGGAGGCAAAGAATATTCTCAAGTATTAGCAGCTGAGTTGTCAATTCAACCACACCTGGAAACTTAATATCTGCAGCAAAGTGTTTAGTAGCAAAGTAATATGATAGTGGTGGTAATGGTAACAAAGTAAAGACAACAAAAGTAATGTTTTTGGTATTTTTGTAGTGATGATAACAGTAGCAACGGAAAAGTAAATAAGCGTAAACCAGTATATGGAAAACTCGTAGGCACCGGATCAGTGATGGATAATTATGCCGGATGTGGTTCGTCATGTAGCAGTCATAACATAGGGTGACACAGAACTAGCTCCAGTTCATCAATGTAATGTAGGAATGTATTCCGTATATAGTCATACGTGCTTATGGAAAAGAACTTGCATGACATCTTTTGTCCTACCCTCCCGCGGCAGCGGGGTCCGATTGGAAACTAAGGGATATTAAGGCCTCCTTTTAATAGAGAACCGGAACAAAGCATTAGTACATAGTGACTACATGAACTCCTCAAACTATGGTCATCACCGGGAGTGGTCCCGATTATGGTCACTTCGGGGTTGCCGGATCATAACACATAGTAGGTGACTATAGACTTGCAAGATAGGATCTAGAACACACATATATTCATGAAAACATAATAGGTTCAGATCTGAAATCATGGCACTCGGGCCCTAGTGACAAGCATTAAGCATAGCAAAGTCATAGCAACATTAACCTCAGAACATAATGGATACTAGGGATCAAACCCTAACAAAACTAACACGATTACATGATAAATCTCATCCAACCCATCACCATCCAGCAAGCCTATAATGCAATTACTCATGCACGGCGGTGAGCATCATGAAATTGGTGATGGAGGATGGTTGGTGATGACGACGGCGACGAATCCCTCTCCGGAGCCCCGAACGGACTCCAGATCAGCCCTCCCGAGAGAGATTAGGGCTTGGCGGCGGCTCCATATCGTAAAATGCGATGAAACTTTTTCTCTGATTTTTTTCTCCCCGAAAGCCAATATATGGAGTTGGAGTTGGCGTCGGAGGGCCACCAGGGGGCCCACGAGGTAGGGAGGCGCGCCCAGGGGGGAGGGGCGCGCCCCCCACCCTCGTGAACAAGGTGTGGGCCCCCTGGCCTTCATCTTTGGCGAGGATTTTTTATTATTTATTCTAAGATATTCCATGGAGTTTCAGGTCATTCCGAGCACTTTTGTTTTCTGCACATAAAACAACATCATGGCAATTCTGCTGAAAACAACGTCAGTCCGGGTTAGTTCCATTCAAATCATACAAGTTAGAGTCCAAAACAAGGGCAAAAGTGTTTGGAAAAGTACATACGACGGAGACGTATCAACTCCCCCAAGCTTAAACCCTTGCTTGTCCTCAAGAAATTCAGTTGACAAACTGAAAGAGAAAAAGAAAAACTTTTACAAACTCTGTTTGCTCTGGTTGTTGTAAACATGAAAAGCCAGCATTCAAGTTTCAGAAATTATTATGAACTAACCATACTCACAATAACACGTAGGTCTCACAATTACTCATATCAATAGCATAATCAGCTAGCGAGCCATAATAATAAAACTTGGATGACAACACTTTCTCAAAATAATCATAACATGATATAACAAAATGGTATCTCGCTAGCCCTTTCTGAGACCGCAAAACATAAATGCAGAGCACCTTTAAAGATCAAGGACTGACTAAACATTGTAATTCATGGTAAAAGAGATCCAGTCAAGTCATACCCAATATAAACCAATAATAATGAATGCAAACGACAGCGTGCTCTCCAGCGGGTGCTTTTTAATAAGAAGGGTGATGACTCAACATAAAAGTAAATAGATAGGCCCTTCGCAGAGGGAAGCAGGGATTTGTAGAGGTGCCAGAGCTCGGTTTTGAAATAGAGATAAATTATATTTTGAGCGGCATACTTTCATTGTCAACATAACAACTAAAAGACGACGATATCTTCCATGCTAAACAGATTATAGGCGGTTCCCAAACAGAATGGTAAAGTTTATACTCCCCCTCCTCCACAAGCATCAACCCATGGCTTGCTCGAAACAACGAGTGCCACCAACATTCAACGGGTCCCAGGGGGAGTTTTGTTTAATTATTTTGATTTGCTTCGATCTTTTTGGATCATGGAACTGGGCATCCCGGATACCAGCCATTTTCTCGTGAATGAGGAGCGGAGTCCACTCCTCTTGAGAATAACCCGCCTAACACGGAAGATAAGGGCAGCTCTAGTTGACATATGAGCTATTCGAGCATGCAAAACAAAATGTTTATTTGAAGGTTTATAGTTTGGCACAAACAAATTTACTTGGAACGGAAGGTAAATACCGCATATAGGAAGGTATGGTGGACTCATATGGAACAACTTTGGGGTTTAAGGAGTTTGGATGCACAAGCAGTATTCCCGCTTAGTACAGGTGAAGGCTAGCAAAAGACTGGGAAGCGACCAACTGAGAGAGTGACAACAGTCGTAAACATGCATTAAAATTAATTCACACCAAGTACAAGCATGAGTAGGATATAATCCACCATGAACATAAATATCATGAAGGCTATGTTGATTGGATTCAACTACATGCGTGAACATGTGCCAAGTCGAGTCACTCAATGCATTTAAAGGAGGATACCACCCCATCATACCATATCATAATCATTCTAATAGCATGTTGGCACGCAAGGTAAACCATTATCACTCATAGCTAATCAAGCATGGCACAAGCAACTATAATCTCTAAATGTCATTGCAAATAAGTTTACTTCATAATAGCTGAATCAAGAACGATGAATCATCATATTTACAAAAATAAAAGAGGTCGAGTTCATACCAGCTTTTCTCTTCCCAATAAGTACATCATATATCATCATTATTGCCTTTCACTTGCACGACCGAACGGTGTGTATAATAGTAAGAGTGCACGTGCATTGGACTAAGCTGGAATCTGCAAGCATTCAACTCAAGAGAGAAGACAAGTAATATGGGCTCTAAGTTTAAATAAACGATCATGCATATGAGAGCCACTAAGCATTTTCAATATAGTCTTCTCGACCCCCAAAGAAAGGAAAAGAAATAAAAACTATTTACACGGGAAAGCTCCCAACAAGTAAAAGAAGAACGGGAAATATTTTTGGGTTTTCTTTTTAATTCTACTACAAGCATGAAAAGTAAACTAACTACTTTTTTTTGGTTTTTTCTTAAGGTTTATCAAACACACAAGAAGAAAGCAGGAAAAAGAAATTTAAACTAGCATGGATAATACAATGAAAGAGTGTGAGCACCCACATCTAGCAATGAGTGTGTGTGAACATGAATGTAATGTCGGTGGGAAATACGTACTCCCCCAAGCTTAGGCTTTTGGCCTAAGTTGGTCTATTGCCAGGGATGGCCTGGCGGATACCCGTAGGTGAAGCTGGGGTCATACTGTGACGCCGAATAGTTGGGATCATAATGTGATGAAGAGGACTCTGATTGCCACTGGCTGGCAACCGCCTCAGGATCCCAAGAATAAACAGACATTCGTGGAGGCTCATCTTGTGGCTCCGGTTCCGGGGCTGGTGCAGGATTCCGATAGGCTTGAACAGCCGCCCACGGAACAATGTAAGGCCCTGTAGACAAGTTAAACAAAGAGGGAGCAGGCAAAGTAATAGTCTCAGGGTGATGTTTATCAAAGTACAATTTATATTTGAGCTCCCCATCGCGACTCTTAACAAGAAAATCATGCACTATCATACTCTTGTAATCTAAATAAGCACGGGGAAGCGCTGTTTCTTCTTTCTCCGCATGCCTAATAGGTATTTCATAATGTTCAGGTAGGCGTGGAGCATAAATGCCTCCAAAAATGGGGCCCTTAGTACGGTTCAGAATTAACCGTCTAGCAACAATTCCACCCATACTAAAAGAGTTATCACGGTATAAACCATGGAGCAAAATAATAATATCAGGAATACTAAGGTTCCCTCAGTTTCCGCGTCCAATCAAGCAATGACTAGCAAATATGGCAAAGTAGCGTAAAACAGGATAATGAATGCTAGTGATCGTCGCATCAGAAACCTTCTTGGTTTCTCCCACCGTGATAGTGTTGACAAAAGCTTCTAATTCATTACGGTGGGGTTCATCTAAGGTGCCCTCAAAGGGTATTCTGCAAACCTCGCAGAATTCTGCTAAAGTAATCTCTTTAACAACGTCATATAAATGAAACTCTACTGTTGGAGGTGATTTCTTAGGAAAAAAGTAGAAGTTTTGCACAAAAGTATTTGTGAGTAAGAGATACTGATGACGTTGGTCGTGGAGGAAGTCGGTGAGGCCAGCGTTCTCAATCAATAAATAGAAATCTTCATGAATCACAGCTCTCCTCAAGAAGTCATCGGAAGGCCATTCACACGGCCGGACCTCCGCAGTGCGAGGTAAATTAAATTTGGGCTTCTCCTCTTCTTCCTTTTGTTTTTCCTTAGAGCTTCGGCTCGACGAGCCCCTCAAAAGTCTCTTCATTATTTCTGAAACAATCTGAAATTTTTAGTAACTTCAAATAAAAGTGAACCAACTTCAATAAAATTGATAGCAACAACTCCCACAAGTGCCTAGAGCCTATATAAAGTATTGGAACTACTTGGAACCATATAAATTTGACATGCAAGCTCAAGAACATGGTCACCTATGCAGCACAAATTTGCAATGAATAAAGCACTAGAACAAAAACTAATTGGACCAATGGAGGAGTCACATACCAAGGAACAATCTCCACAAGCAGTTTTGCAAGAGGTGCTTTGAGCAAGGAGATCGAAAATCACAACAACGGGGGCTGGAACTTGTGCTTGAGTTGGTTTTTCGTGTTTGTGTGAGGCAGAGGAAGAAGATGGGTGCAGGAATAAGTGGAGGAGGGCCACCGTGGGCTCACGAGGCAGGGGGCGCACCCAGGGGGTAGGGCGCGCCCTCCACCCTCGTGGCCAGGTGGTAGCTCCCCCCGTGGTAATTTTTGCATAGTAAATTCTCAAATATTCCCAAAAAAATCATATTAAATTGGCATGGCATTCTGAGCACTTTTATTTTCGGGATATTTTTATATTGCACGGATAAGTCAGGAAACAGACAGAAAAATATTATTTTACTTTATTTCTACTAAATAACAGAAAATATAAAAAAGGGTACAGAAGGTTGTGCTTCTAGTTTCATCCATCTTGTGACCGTCAAAATGAACCCACTAACAAGGTTGATCAAGTCTTGTTAACAAACTCATTCCGAATAATCACGAAACCGGAGAAATTTCGAATGACACTAAGTTACCTCAACGGGGATATGAAAATCCCCAACAATAAGAATATCATACTTTTTCTTGACAGTAGGGAGAGGAAATTCAAAACCTCCAAATATAATCGATGGGGTTTTTCCAATAGAGTTGATGCTATAAACTTGAGGTTGTTTCCTCGGAAAGTGTACCGTATGCTCATTACCATTAACATGAAAAGTGATATTGCCTTTATTGCGATCAATAACAGCTCCTGCAGTATTAAGGAAAGGTCTTCCAAGAATAATAGACATACTATCATCCTCGGGAATATCAAGAATAACAAAGTCCGTTAAAATAGTAACGTTCGCAACTACAACAGGCACATCCTCACAAATACCGACAGGTATAGCAGTTGTTTTATCAGCCATTTGCAAAGATATTTCAGTAGGTGTCAACTTATTCAAGTCAAGTCTACGATATAAAGAGAGAGGCATAACACTGACACCGGCTCCAAGATCACATAAAGCAGTTTTAACATAATTTCTTTTAATGGAGCATGGTATAGTAGGTACTCCTGGATCTCCAAGTTTCTTTGGTATTCCACCCTTAAAAGTATAATTAGCAAGCATGGTGGAAATTTCAGCTTCCGGTATCTTTCTTTTATTAGTAATGATATCCTTCATGTACTTAGCATAAGGATTTGTTTTGAGCACATCAGTTAATTGCATACGCAAAAAGATGGGTCTAATCATTTCAGCAAAGCGCTCAAAATCCTCATCATCCTTTTCCTTGGAAGGTTTCGGAGGAAAAGGCATGGGTTTCTGAACCCCTGGTTCCCTTTCTTTACCATGTTTCCTAGCAACAAAGTCTCTTTTATCATAACGTTGATCCTTTGATTGTGGGTTATCAAGATCAACAGTAGGTTCAACTTCTACATCATTATCATTACTAGGTTGAGCATCAACATGAACATTATCATTAACATTATCACTAGGTTCATGTTCATCACCTGATTGTGTTTCAGCATCAGACATAGAGATATCATTTGGATTATCAGGTGGTTCAACAATAGGTTCACTAGAAGTTTGCATAGTCCTATCATTTTTCTTTTTCTTCCTCTTAGAAGAACTAGGCATATCAATATTATTTCTCTGAGAATCTTGCTCGATTCTCTTAGGGTGGCCTTCAGGATACAAAGGTTCCTGAGTCATTCTACCAGTTCTAGTAGCCACTCTAACAGCATAATCATTTTTCTTACTATTCATTTCATCAAGCACTTCTTTCTGAGCTTTAAGTACTTGTTCTACTTGAGTGGTAACCATAGAAGCATGTTTGCTAACAAGTTTAAGTTCACCTCTAATATTAGCCATATAATCACTCAAGCGTTTAATCATAAAGGTATTCTGTTTTAATTGTCTACCAAAACAAGCATTAAAGTCATCTTTCTTAAACATAAAGTCATCAAACTCATCCAAGCACTGACTAGCAATTTTAGTAGGAGGGACTTTAGCTTTATCATACCTATAGAGAGAATTTACCTTTACTACCTGTGTTGGGATATCGGGAGGTTCTTCAGTAAATAAGTAATTGAGATCATATACTTCTTCAAAAGGCGGTAAATTAAGACCATGTATTTCTTCAATAGGAGGTAAATTCTTAACATCTTCAGCTTTAATACCATTTTCTTTCATAGATTTCTTTGCCTCTTGCATATCTTCGGGACTGAGAAATAGAACACCTATCTTGTTCGGAGTTGGTTTAGGAATAGGCTCAGTAATTGGCTCAGGAGCTGGCTCAGGAGTTGGCTCAGGAGGTGCCCAATTATTTTCATTTGCCAACATATTATTCAATAAAATTTCAGCGTCATCCGGTGTTCTTTCCATGAAAAGAGAACCAGCACAACTATCCAGGTAATCTCTGGAAGCATCAGTTAGTCCATTATAAATGATATCAAATATTTCAGGTTTCTTAAGAGGATGATCAGGCAAAGCATTAAGTAACTTGAGAAGCCTCCCCCAAGCTTGTGGGAGACTCTCTTCTTCAATTTGCACAAAATTGTATATTTCCCTCAAAGCAGCTTGTTTCTTATGAGCAGGGAAATATTTAGCAGAGAAGTAATAAATCATATCCTGGGGACTTTGCACACAACCAGGATCAAGAGAATTAAACCATTTCTTAGCATCACCCTTTAATGAGAATGGAAATATTTCACAACAGTTTCAGATTCATAGCCATAAAAAGGATCAGATTCAACCAAAGTAATTATATCTGGATCGACAGAAAAATCATAATAATCCTGATCAGGAACACAGATAGGTGAAGTAGCAAAAGCAGGGTCGGGTCTCATCCTACCTCTAAAAGATTCTTTACTCCACTTAATTACCAACCTCTTACCTTCAAGACTATCCTGGCAAGCAAGAACAGGTTCAATAGATTCAACATTAAAAAGATAACCCTCAGGAATAGCAGGCATAGGTTCATCATCACTCACATCATTGTGTTCAGGTTCAATAATTTCTCTTTCTCTAGACCTAGCAATTTGCTCATCAAGAAATTCACCAAGTGGCACAGTAGTATCAAGCATAGAAGTAGTTTCATCATAAGTATCATGCATAGCAGAAGTGGCATCATCAATAACATGCGACATATCAGAATCAATAGTAGTAGTAGGTTTAGGTGTCGCAAACTTACTCATAACAAAAGGAGAATCTAGTGCAAGGCTAGATGGCAATCCCTTACCTCCCCTCGTAGTTGAGGGCAAAATAGTAGTTCGATCATCTTTCAAATTCTTCATAGTGTCCACCAGATATAAATCCCAAGTGATGAAGGAAATATGCCCTAGAGGCAATAATAAATATATTATTTATTTCCTTATTTCATGATAAATGTTTATTATTCATGCTAGAATTGTATTAACCGGAAACATAATACATGTGTGAATACATAGACAAACATAGTGTCACTAGTATGCCTCTACTTGACTAGCTCGTTTATCAAAGATGGTTATGTTTCCTAGCCATGGACAAAAGAGTTGTCATTTGATTAACGGGATCACATCATTAGGAGAATGATGTGATTGACATGACCCATTCCGTTAGCCTAGCACTTGATCGTTTAGTATGTTGCTATTGCTTTCTTCATGACTTATACATGTTCCTGTAACTATGAGATTATGCAACTCCCGTTTACCGGAGGAACACTTTGGGTGCTACCAAACGTCACAACGTAACTGGGTGGTTATAAAGGAGTAGTACAGGTGTCTCCAAAGGTACATGTTGGGTTGGCGTATTTCGAGATTAGGTTTTGTCACTCCGATTGTCGGAGAGGTATCTCTGGGCCCTCTCGATAATGCACATCACTATAAGTCTTGCAAGCAATGTAGCTAATGAGTTAGTTACAGAATGATGCATTACGTAACGAGTAAAGAGACTTGCCGGTAACGAGATTGAACTAGGTATTGGATACCGACGATCGAATCTCGGGCAAGTAACATACCGATGACAAAGGGAACAACGTATGTTGTTATGCGGTTTGACTGATAAAGATCTTCGTAGAATATGTAGGAGCCAATATGAGCATCCAGGTTCCGCTATTGGTTATTGACCGAGAATAGTTCTAGGTCATGTCTACATAGTTCTCGAACCCGTAGGGTCCGCACGCTTAAGGTTTCGATGACAGTTATATTATGAGTTTATGAGTTTTGATGTACCGAAGGAGTTCGGAGACCCGGATGAGATCGGGGACATGACGAGGAGTCTCGAAATGGTCGAGACGTAAAGATTGATATATTGGACGACTATATTCGGAGTTCGGAAAGGTTCCGAGTGATTCGGGTATTTTTCGGAGTACCAGAGAGTTACAGGAATTCGCCGGGGAGTATATGGGCCTTATTGGGCTTTAGGGGAAAGAGAGAGGAGAGGTTGGGCGCCCCCCCAAGGCCTAGTCCGAATTGGACTAGGGGGAGGGGCTGCGCCCCCTCCTTCCTTCTCTTCTCTTCCCCCTTTCCTTGATTCCTACTACTACTTGGAAGGGGGGAATCCTACTCCCGGTGGGAGTAGGACTCCTCCTTGGCGCGCCCTCCTTGGCCGGCCGCACCTCCCCCCTCCCTCCTTTATATACGGGGGCAGGAGGGCACCCCATGACACACAAGTTGATCTATGGATCGTTCCTTAGCCGTGTGCGGTGCCCCCTCCACCATATTCCACCTCGGTCATATCGTCGCGGAGTTTAGGCGAAGCCCTGCGCCGGTAGAACATCATCATCGTCACCAGGCCGTCGTGCTGACGGAACTCATCCCCGACACTTTGCTGGATCGGAGTCCGGGGATCGTCATCGAGCTGAACGTGTGCTGAACTCGGAGGTGCCGTACGTTCGGTGCTTGGATCGGTCGGATCGTGAAGACGTACGACTACATCAACCGCGTTGTCATAACGCTTCCGCTTACGGTCTACGAGGGTACGTGGACAATACTCTCCCCTCTCGTTGCTATGCATCACCATGATCTTGCGTGTGCGTAGGAAAATGTTGAAATTACTACATTCCCCAACAGTGGCATCCGATCCTAGGTTTTATGCGTAGATGTCATATGCACGAGTAGAACACAAGTGAGTTGTGGGCGATACAAGTCATACTGCTTACCAGCATGTCATACTTTGGTTCAGCGGTATTGTTGGATGAAGCGGCCCGGACCGACATTACGAGTACGCTTACGCGAGATTGGTTTTACCGCCGTGCTTTGCACACAGGTGACTAGCGGGTGTCAGTTTCTCCAACTTTAGTTGAACCGAGTGTGGCTACGCCCGGTCCTTGCGAAGGTTAAAACATCACTAACTTGACGAACTATCATTGTGGTTTTGATGCGTAGGTAAGAACGGTTCTTGCTCAGCCCGTAGCAGCCACGTAAAACTTGCAACAACAAAGTAGAGGACGTCTAACTTGTTTTTGCAGGGCATGTTGTGATGTGATATGGTCAAGACGTGATGAGATATAAGTTGTTGTATGAGATGATCATGTTTTGTTGAAGTTATCGGCAACTGGCAGAAGATCTATGGTTGTCTCTTTGTTGCATAAGATGCAAGTGCCAAATAATTGCTTTACTTTATCGCTATGCGATAGCAATAGTTGCAAGAACAATAGTTGGCGAGACGACCATGTGACGACACATTGATATAGATCAAGATGATGAAGATCATGGTGTCGTGCCGGTGACGATAGAGATCATGATAGTACTTTGGAGATGGAGATCAAAGGCACAAGATGATCATGGCCATATCATATCTCATATTATGATTGCATATGATGTTTATCTGTTATACATCTTATTCTGTTTTGTTTGACGGTAGCATTTTAAGATGATCTCTCACTAATTATCAAGAAGTGTTCTCCCTGAGTATGCACCATTGCGAAAGTTCTTCGTGCTGAGACACCACGTGATGATCGGGTGTGATAGGCTCTACGTTCAAATACAACGGGTGCAAAACAGTTGCACACGCGGAATACTCAGGTTAAACTTGACGAGCCTAGCATATAACAGATATGGCCACGGAACACGGAGACCGAAAGGTCGAGCGTGAATCATATAGTAGATATGATCAACATAATGATGTTCACCGTTGAAACTACTCCATCTCACGTGACGATCAGACATGGTGTAGTTGATATGGATCACGTAATCACTTAGAGGACTAGAGGGATGTCTATCTAAGTGGGAGTTCTTAAGTAATATGATTAATTGAACTTAAATTTATCATGAACTTAGTCCTGGTAGTATTTTGCAAATTATGTTGTAGATCAATAGCTTGCGTTGTTGCTTTCATATGTTTATTTTGATATGTTCCTAGAGAAAATTGTATTGAAAGATGTCAGTAGCAATGATGCGGATTGGATCCGTGATCTGAGGTTTATCCTCATTGCTGCACAGAAGAATTATGTCCTTAATGCACCACTAGGTGACAAACCTATTGCAGGAGCAGATGCAGACGTTATGAACGTTTGGCTAGCTCAAAAGGATGACTACTTGATAGTTTAGTGCACCATGCTTAAACAGCTTAGAATCGGGACTTCAAAGACGTTTTGAACGTCATGGACCATATGAGATGTTCCAGGAGTTGAATTTAATATTTCCAGCAAATACCCGAGTTGAGAGATATGAAGTCTCCAACAAGTTCTAAATCTAAAAGATGGAGGAGAATCGCTCAACTACTGAGCATGTGCTCAGATTGTCTGGGTACTTCAATCGCTTAAATCAAGTGGGAGTTAATCTTCCAGATAAGATAGTGATTGACAGAATTCTCTAGTCACCATCACTAAGTTACTAGAACTTCGTGATGAACTATAGTATGCAAGGGATGACGAAAACGATTCCCGAGCTCTTCGTGATGTTGAAATCGACGAAGGTAGAAATCAAGAAAGAGCATCAAGTGTTGATGGTTTACAAGATCTCTAGTTTCAAGAAAAAGGCAAAGGGAAAGAAAGGGAACTTCAAGTGGAAAGACAAGCAAGTTGTCACTCCCACGAAGAAGCACAAAGCTAGACCAAAGCCTGAAACTGAGTGCTTACACTGCAAAGGAAATGGTCACTGGAAGCGGAAATGCACTGAATATTTGGTGGATAAGAAGGATGGCAAAGTGAACAAGGGTATATTTGATATACAGGTTATTGAAGTGTGCCTGACTAGTGTTTATAGTAGCCCCTGAGTATTTGATACTTGTTCGGTTACTAAGATTAATAACTCGAAACAGGAGTTACAGAATAAATAGAGACTAGTTGAAGGGGAAGTGACGATGAGTGTTGGAAGTAGTTCCAAGATTGATATGATCATCATCACACACTCCCCATACTTTCGGGATTAGTGTTAAACATAAATAAATGTTATTTAGCGTTTGCGTTGAGCATGAATATGATTTGATCATGTTTATTGTGATACGGTTATTCATTTAAAGTTAGAGAATAATTGTTATTCTGTTTACATGAATAAGACCTTCGATGGTCATACACCCAATGAACATAGTTTGTTGAATCTCGATCGTAGTGATACACATATTCATAATATTGATGCCAAAAGATGCAAAGTTAATAATGATAGTGCAACTTATTTGTGGCACTGCCGTTTGGGTCATATCGGTGTAAATCGCATGAAGAAACTCCATTAAGATGGATTTTTGGAATCACTTGATGCTTGCGAACCATGCCTTTTGGGCAAGATGACTAAAACTCCGTTCTCCGGAACAATGGAACAAGCTACTGACTTATTGGAAATAATACATACCGATGTATGTGATCCAATGAGTGTTGATGCTCGTGGAAAGTATCGTTATTTTCTGACCTTCACAAGATGATTTGAGCAGATATGGGTATATCTACTTGATGAAACATAAATCTGAAATAGTTGAAAGGTTCAAAGGATTTCAGAGTGAAGTGGAAAAATCATCGTAACAAGAAAATAAAGTTTCTATGATCTGATCGCGGAGACGAATATTTGAGTTACGAGTTTGGTCTTCAATTAAAACAATGTGGAATAGTTTCACAGCTCACGCCACCTGGAACACCACAACGTTATGGTGTGTCTGAACGTCGTAACTGCACTTTATTGGATATGGTGTGACCTATGATGTCTCTTACTGATTAACACTATTGTTTTGGGGTTATGCATTAGAGACAGCTGCATTCACGTTAAAAGGGCACCATCTAAATCCGTTGAGACGACACCATATGAACTGTGGTTTAGCAAGAAACCCAAGTTGTCGTTTCTTAGAGTTTGGGGCTGCGATGCTTATGTGAAAAAGTTTCATCCTGATAAGCTCAAACCCAAATTGGAGAAGTGCGTCTTCATAGAATACCCAAAAGAGACTTTGGGTACACCTTCTATCACAGATCCAAGGGCAAGATTTTCGTTGCTAAATTCGGATCCTTTCTAGAGAAGGAGTTTCTCTCGAAAGAAGTGAGTGGGAGGAAAGTAGAACTTGATGAGGTAACTGTACCTTCTCCCGAATTGGAAAATAGTTCATCACTGAAATCAGTTCCAGTGATTCCTACACCAATTAGTGAGGAAGCTAATGATGATGATCATGAAACTTCAGATAAAGTTACTACAGAACCTCGTAGGTCTTCCAGATTAAGATCCGCACCAGAGTGGTACGGTAATCCTATTCTGGAAGTCATGTTACTAGACCATGATGAACCTACGAACTATGAGGAAGCGATGATGAGCCCAGATTCCGAAAAATGGTTTCAGGCCATGAAATCTGAGATGGGATCCATGCATGAGAACAAAGTGTGGACTTTGGTGGACTTGCCCGATGATCGGCAGGCCATAGAAAATAAATGGATCTTCGAGAGGAAGACGGTCGCTGATAGCAGTGTTACTATCTGCAAAGCTAGACTTGTCGAAAAAGGTTTTTGACAAAGTTCAAGGTGTTGAATACAATGAGATTTTCTCACTCGTATCGATGCTTAAAAGTCTGTCCGAATCATGTTAGCAATTGCCACATTTTATGAAATTTGGCAAATGGATGTCAAAACTACATTCCTTAATGGATTTATTAAATAAGAGTTGTGTATGATACAACCAGAAGGTTTTGTCAATCCTAAAGGTGCTAACAAAATGTGCAAGCTCCAGCAATCCATCTATGAACTGGTGCAAGCATCTCGGAGTTGGAATATACGCTTTGATAAGTTGATCAAAGCATATAGTTTTATACAGACTTGCGGTGAAGCCTGTATTTACAAGAAAGTGAGTGGGAGCACTACAACATTTCTGATAAGTATATGTGAATGACATATTGTTGATCGTAAATAATGTAGAATTATTCTGCAAAGCATAAAGGAGTGTTTGAAAGGAGTTTTTTCAAAGAAAGACCTCAGCAAATCTACTTACATATTGAGCATCAAGATCTATTGAGATAGATCAAGACGCTTGATAAGATTTTCAATGAGTACATACCTTGATAAATTTTTGAAATAGTTCAAAATGGAACAGTCAAAGAAGGAGTTCTTGCCTGTGATGCAAAGGTGTGAAGTTGAGTAAGACTCAAGACCCGACCATGGCAGAAAATAGAAAGAGAATGATAAGTCATTTCCTATGCCTCAGTCATAGGTTCTATAAAGTATGCTATGCTGTGAACCAGACCTATTGTATACCTTGCTCTGAGTTTGACAAAGGAATACAATTTTGATCTAAGAGTAGATCACTGGACAGCGGTCAAGAATATCCTTAGTGAGGACTAAGGACATGTTTCTCGATTATGGAGGTGATAAAAGAGCCCGTCGTAAAAATTTACAATGATGCAAGCTTTTACACCAATCTAGATGACTCTAAGTCTCAATCTGGATACATATTGAAAGTGGGAGCAATTAGCTAGAGTAGCTCCGTGCAGAGCATTGTGAACATAGAATATTTGCAAAATACATACGGCTCTGAATGTGACAGACCCGTTGACTAAGCTTCTCTCACGAGCAAAACATGATCACACCTTAGTACTCTTTGGGTGTTAATCACATAGCGATGTGAACTAGATTATTGACTCTAGTAAACCCTTTGGGTGTTGATCACATGACGATGTGAACTATGGGTGTTAATCATATACAGATATGAATATTGGTGTTAAATCACATGGCGATGTGAACTAGATTATTGACTCTAGTGCAAGTGGGAGACTGAAGGAAATATGCCCTAGAGGCAATAATAAAGATATTATTTATTTCCTTATTTCATGATAAATGTTTATTATTCATGCTAGAATTGTATTAACCGGAAACATAATACATGTGTGAATACATAGACAAACATAGTGTCACTAGTATGCCTCTACTTGACTAGCTCGTTTATCAAAGATGGTTATGTTTCCTAGCCATGGACAAAAGAGTTGTCATTTGATTAACGGGATCACATCATTAGGAGAATGATGTGATTGACATGACCCATTCCGTTAGCCTAGCACTTGATCATTTAGTATGTTGCTATTGCTTTCTTCATGACTTATACATGTTCCTGCAACTATGAGATTATGCAACTCCCGTTTACCAGAGGAACACTTTGGGTGCTACCAAACGTCACAACGTAACTGGGTGATTATAAAGGAGTAGTACAGGTGTCTCCAAAGGTACATATTGGGTTGGCGTATTTCGAGATTAGGTTTTGTCACTCCGATTGTCGGAGAGGTATCTCTAGGCCCTCTCGGTAATGCACATCACTATAAGCCTTGCAAGCAATGTAGCTAATGAGTTAGTTACGGAATGATGCATTACGTAACGAGTAAAGAGACTTGCCGGTAACGAGATTGAACTAGGTATTGGATACCGACGATCGAATCTCGGGCAAGTAACATACCGATGACAAAGGGAACAACGTATGTTGTTATGCGGTTTGACTGATAAAGATCTTCGTAGAATATGTAGGAGCCAATATGAGCATCCAGGTTCCGCTATTGGTTATTGACCAAGAATAGTTCTAGGTCATGTCTACATAGTTCTCGAACCCGTAGGGTCCGCACGCTTAAGGTTTCGATGACAGTTCTATTATGAGTTTATGAGTTTTGATGTACTGAAGGAGTTCGGAGTCCCGAATGAGATCGGGGACATGACAATGAGTCTCGAAATGGTCGAGACATAAAGATCGATATATTGGACGACTATATTAGGAGTTCGGAAAGGTTCCGAGTGATTCGGGTATTTTTCGGAGTACCAGAGAGTTACAGGAATTCGCCGGGGAGTATATGGGCCTTATTGGGCTTTAGGGGAAAGAGAGAGGAGAGGTTGGGCGCCGCCCAAGGCCTAGTCCGAATTGGACTAGGGGGAGGGGCTGCGCCCCCTCCTTCCTTCTCTTCTCTTCCCCCTTTCCTTGACTCCTACTACTACTTCGAAGGGGGGAATCCTACTCCCGGTGGGAGTAGGACTCCTCCTTGGCGCGCCCTCCTTGGCCGGCCGCACCTCCCCCCTTCCTCCTTTATATACGGGGGCAGGGGGGCACCCCATGACACGCAAGTTGATCTACGGATCGTTCCTTAGCCGTGTGCGGTGCCCCCCTCCACCATATTCCACCTCGGTCATATCGTCGCGGAGTTTAGGCGAAGCCCTGCGTTGGTAGAACATCATCGTCGTCACCACGCCGTCGTGCTGACGGAACTCATCCCCGACACTTGGCTGGATCGGAGTCCGGGGATCGTCATCGAGCTGAACGTGTGCTGAACTCGGAGGTGCCGTACGTTCGGTGCTTGGATCGGTCGGATCGTGAAGACGTACGACTACATCAACCGTGTTGTCATAACGCTTCCGCTTACGGTCTACGAGGGTATGTGGACAATACTCTCCCCTCTCGTTGCTATGCATCACCATGATCTTGCGTGTGCGTAGGAAAATTTTGAAATTACTACATTCCCCGACAAGTGACTCAAGGAATAGAGCTATGCTCCCCGGCAACGGCGCCAGAAAAAGGTCTTGATAACCCACAAGTATAGGGGATCGCAACAGTTTTCGAGGCTAGAGTATTCAACCCAAATTTGTTGATTTGACACAAGGGGAGCCAAAGAATATTCTCAAGTATTAGCAGATGAGTTGTCAATTCAACCACACCTGGAAACTTAATATCTGCAGCAAAGTGTTTAGTAGCAAAGTAATATTATAGTGGTGGTAACGGTAACAAAGTAAAGACAGCAAAAGTAATGTTTTTGGTATTTTTGTAGTGATGATAACAGTAGCAATGGAAAAGTAAATAAGCGTAAACCAGTATATGGAAAACTCGTAGGCACCGGATCAGTGATGGATAATTATGCCGAATGCGGTTCGTCATGTAGCAGTCATAACATAGGGTGACACAGAACTAGCTCGAGTTCATCAATGTAATGTAGGCATGTATTCCGTATATAGTCATACGTGTTTATGGAAAAGAACTTTCATGACATCTTTTGTCCTACCCTCCCGTGGCAGCGGGGTCCTAATGGAAACTAAGGGATATTAAGGCCTCCTTTTAATAGAGAACCGGAACAAAGCATTAGCACATAGTGAATACATGAACTCCTCAAACTATGGTCATCACCGGGAGTGGTCCCGATTATTGTCACTTCGGGGTTGCCGGATCATAACACATAGTAGGTGACTATAGACTTGCAAGATAGGATCTAAAACACACATATATTCATGAAAACATAATAGGTTCAGATCTGAAATCATGGCACTCGGGCCCTAGTGACAAGCATTAAGCATAGCCAAGTCATAGCAACATCAATCTCAGAACATAATGGATACTAGGGATCAAACCCTAACAAAACTAACTCGATTACATGATAAATCTCATCCAACCCATCACCGTCCAGCAAGCCTATGATGCAATTACTCACGCACGGCGGTGAGCATCATGAAATTGGTGATGGAGGATGGTTGGTGATGACGACGGCGACGAATCCCCCTCTCCGGAGCCCCGAACGGACTCTAGATCAGCCCTCCCGAGAGAGATTAGGGCTTGGCGGCGGCTCCATATCGTAAAACGCGATGAAACTTTTTCTCTGATTTTTTTCTCCCCGAAAGCCAATATATGGAGTTGGAGTTGGCGTCGGAGGGCCACCAGGGGGCCCACGAGGTAGGGGGCGCGCCCAGGCGGGAGGGGCACGCCCCCCACTCTCGTGAACAGCGTGTGGGCCCCCTGGCCTTCATCTTTGGCGAGGATTTTTTATTATTTATTCTAAGATATTCCGTGGAGTTTCATGTCATTCCGAGAACTTTTGTTTTCTGCACATAAAACAACATCATGGCAATTCTGCTGAAAACAGTGTCAGTCCGGGTTAGTTCCATTCAAATCATACAAGTTAGAGTCCAAAACAAGGGCAAAAGTGTTTGTAAAAGTAGATACGACGGAGACGTATCAGGTATCTTCACCCCGTCCAGTAGAGCAAAGAGTTGCTCCTCAACCTACTCAACCTACTTAACCTATTAAAAATGAAACTCCTTTTGAGATTCCTTTGGGTATGATGGAAAAACTTCTAGCTAATACTTTTACAAGAGATGGAACAAAGCATCCTGATGAACATCTACGCTATGTGGATGATGTTTATGGACTATTTAAGCTTGCAGGAATACCCGACGATGTTGTTAAGAAGAAGGCCTTCCCTTTATCTTTGAAGGGAGGCGCATTGACATGGTATAGGCTATGTGATGATATGAGATCATGGAACTATAAAAGATTGAAACTGGAATTTCATCAAAAGTATTACCCTATGCATCTTGTTCATCGTGATCGCAATTATATATATAATTTTTGGCCTCGCGAAGGAGAAAGCATCGCTCAAGCTTGGGGGAGGCTTAAATCAACGTTATATTCATGCCCCAATCATGAGCTCTCAAGAGAAGTAATTATGCAAAGTTTTTATGCTCGGCTTTCTGATAACAATCGCACCATGCTCGATACTTCTTGTGCTGGCTCTTTTATGATGAAGCCTATTGAATTTAGATGGAATTTATTGGATAGAATTAAGCGCAACTCTGAAGATTGGGACCTCGACGAAGGTAAGGAGTCAGGTATGACACCTAAGTTTGATTGTGTCAAAACTTTTATGGATCCGATATTTTCCATAAGTTTAGCACTAAATATGGACTTGACTCTGAGATAGTAGCTTCTTTTTGTGAATCTTTTGCTACTTATGTTGATCTCCCCAAGGAGAAGTGGTTTAAATATCATCCTCCCATAGAAGTAAAAGTAGCTGCACCTATTAAAGTTGAAGAAAAGACTGTCACTTATAATGATCCTATTGTTCCCACTTCTTATGTTGAGGAACCACCTTTCCACGTTAGAATGAAGGATCATGCTAAAGCTTCAACTGTTGTCTGTAAAAGCAATATTAGAACTTATACACCTCTTGAGCAAGTCAAAGTAGAACCCAATATTTCTATTTTTAAAGATCTCTTGTCTGATACTATTGATGGGCATGTTATTCAATTCTGTGGTGAGACTGCTAGAATTGCTAAACGTTGTGCTAGAGATAAACATAGACCTGTGGTAGGCGTGCCTGTTATTTCTGTTAAAATAGGAGATCATTGTTATCATGGCTTATGTGATATGGGTGCTAGTGCTAGTGTTATACCCATTGACTTATACAAAGAAATTATGCATGATATTGCACCTGCTGAGTTAGAAGATATTGATGTTACAATTAAACCTTCCAATAGAGATACTATATCTGCAATGGGAATTGTTAGAGATGTTGAAGTCTTGTGTGGAAAAACCAAATATCCCGCTGATTTTGTTGTTCTCGGTTCTCCACAAGATAGTTTTGTCCCATTATACTTGATAGACCCTTCTTGAATACCGTTAACGCTAAGACAGATTGCGAAAAGAATGTTGTTACTATTGGCTTGGATGATATGGTTCATAAGTTTAATTTCTCTAAATTTAGTAAACAACATCGTGAGGAAGAATTGCCTAGTAAGGATGAAATTATTGGTCTTGC
The DNA here is from genome assembly GCA_963921465.1 of Triticum timopheevii. Lineage (NCBI taxonomy): Eukaryota > Viridiplantae > Streptophyta > Magnoliopsida > Poales > Poaceae > Triticum > Triticum timopheevii. The sequence continues at coordinate 129,656,753 of OY997274.1, read as the reverse complement.
TTCTATTGTCGTACCTCCTAGTGATCCTTTAGAACACTATTTGCTAGACCATGAAAACAATATGTTTATGAATGAAAGAAGGGAAATAGATGAAGTATTCTTTAAACAGGAACCTATTCTGCAACACAATTTGCCTGTTGAAATCCTAGGGGATCCTCCTCCACCCAAGGGTGATCCCGTGCTTGAGCTTAAACCGTTGCCTGATAATCTTAAATATGCATATCTTGATGAAACGAAAATATATCCTGTCATTATTAGTTCTAACCTTTCAGAGCATGAAGAAGAAAGATTATTGAAAACTCTGAAAAAGCACTGTGCCGCTATTGGATATACTCTGGATGATCTTAAGGGCATCAGTCCCACTCTATGTCAACACAAAATAAATTTGGAAGCGGATGCCAAAACCAGTTTGTGATCCTCAACGACATTTGAATCCTAAAATGAAAGAAGTGGTAAGAAAGGAAATACTCAAGCTTCTGGAGGCAGGTATAATTTATCCCGTTGCTGATAGTCAGTCGGTAAGTCCTGTCCATTGTGTCCCTAAGAAGGGAGGTAATTATCACAGGTTATAAGATGGTAAATTTCCGCAAATTAAATAAGGCTACTAAGAAAGATCATTACCCCTTACCTTTTATTGATCAAATGCTAGAAAGATTATGCAAACATACACATTATTGCTTTCTAGATGGTTATTCTGGTTTCTCTTAAATACCTGTGTCGGCTAAAGATCAATCAAAGACTACTTTTACATGCCCTTTTGGTACTTTTGCTTATAGACGTATGCTTTTCGGTTTATGTAAAGCACCTTCTACCTTTCAAAGATGCATGATGGCTATATTCTCTGACTTTTGCGAGAAAATTTGTGAGGTTTTCATGGACGACTTCTCCATCTATGGTTCCTCTTTTGATGATTGCTTGAGCAATCTTGCTCGAGTTTTGCAGAGATGTGAAGAAACTAATCTTGTCTTGAATTGGGAAAAGTGCCACTTTATGGTTAATGAAGGTATTGTCTTGGGGCACAAAGTTTCTGAAAGAGGTATTGAAGTTGATAAAGCCAAGGTTGATGCTATTGAAAAGATGCCATGTCCCAAGGACATCAAAGGTATAAGAAGTTTCCTTGGTCATGCCGGATATTATAGGAGGTTCATTAAGGACTACTCAAAAATTTCCCGGCCTCTGACTAATTTATTACAAAAAGATGTACCATTTTTCTTTGATGATGATTGTGTAGAAGTATTTGAAATACTTAAGAAAGCATTAGTCTCTGCACCGGTTGTTCAGCCACCTGATTGGAATTTACCCTTTGAAATTATGTGTGATGCTAGTGATTATGCTGTAGGTGCTGTTCTAGGGCAAAGAGTCGATAAGAAATTAAATGTTATCCATTATGCTAGTAAGACTCTAGACAATGCTCAAAGAAATTATTCTACTACCGAAAAGGAACTTTTAGTAGTTGTATTTGCTTGTGATAAATTCAGACCCTATATTGTTGATTCTAAAGTAACTATTCACACTGATCATGATGCTATTAAATATCTTATAGAAAAGAAAGATGCAAAACCTAGACTTATTAGATGGGTTCTCTTGCTGCAAGAATTTGATTTGCATATTGTTGATAGAAAAGGAGTCGAGAACCCCATTGCAGACAACTTATCTAGGTTAGAGAATGTTCTTGATGACCCACTACCTATTGATGATAGCTTTCCTGATGAGCAATTGAATGTCATAAGTACTTCTCGTAGCACTCCATGGTATGCTGATTATGCTAATTATATTGTTGCTAAGTTTATACCACCTAGCTTCACATACCAACAAAAGAAAAAGTTTTTCTATGACTTGTGACATTAGTTTTGGGATGACCCACATCTTTATAAAGAAGGAGTAGATGGTGTTATTAGACGTTGTGTACCTGAGCATGAACAGGAACAGATCCTACGCAAGTGTCACTCCGAGGCTTATGGAGGACACCGCGCTGGAGATAGAACTGCACATAAGGTATTGCAATCTGGTTTTTATTGGCCTACTCTCTTCAAGGATGCGCGTAAGTTTGTTTTGTCTTGCGATGAATGTCAAAGAGTTGGTAATATTAGTATACGTCAAGAAATGCCTATGAATTATTCACTTGTTATTGAACCATTTGATGTTTGGGGCTTTGATTATGGGACCTTTTCCCGCCTCTAATGGATATACACATATTTTAGTTGCTGTTGATTACGTTACTAAGTGGGTAGAAGCTATTCCTACTAGTAGTGTTGATCATAACACTTCTATTAAAATGCTTAAGGAAGTTATTTTTTCCGAGGTTTGGAGTCCCTAGATATTTAATGACTGATGGTGGTTCACACTTTATTCATGGTGCTTTCCGTAAGATGCTTGCTAAATATGACGTTAATCATAGAATTGCATCTCCATATCACCCGCAGTCTAGTGGTTAGGTAGAATTGAGCAATAGAGAGCTCAAATTAATTTTGCAAAAGACTGTCAATAGGTCTAGGAAGAATTGGTCCAAGAAACTTGATGATGCATTATGGGCCTATAGAACCGCATATAAGAATCCTATGGGTATGTCTCCTTACAAGATGGTTTATGGAAAAGCATGTCACTTACCTCTCGAACTAGAACATAAGGCATATTGGGCTATTAAAGAGCTCAACTACGATTTCAAACTTGCCGGTGAGAAGAGGTTATTTGATATCAGCTCACTTGATGAATGGAGAACCCAAGCCTACGAGAATGCCAAGTTGTTTAAAGAAAAAGTTAAAAGATGGCATGACAAAAGGATACAAAAGCGTGAGTTTAATGTAGGTGATTATGTATTGCTATACAACTCTCGTTTAAGATTTTTTGCAGGAAAACTTCTCTCTAAATGAGAAGGTCCCTACGTTATCGAGGAGGTCTATCGTTTCGGTGCCATAAAAATCAACAACTTCGAAGGCACAAATCCGAAGGTGGTAAACGATCAAAGGATCAAACACTATATCTCAGGTAATCCTATAAATGTTGAAACTAATATTATTGAAACCGTAACCCCGGAGGAATACATAAAGGAAACTTTCCAGAACGTTCCAGACTCCTAAAAGGAATAGGTATGTGGTACGGTAAGTAAACCGACTCCAAAACAATTTTTAAGGCAATATTTCTCCATTTTGGAATATTTAGAAAAATAGAAAAATAAGTAGCAGTCCGGGGAGGACACGAGGCCTCCACGAGGGTGGAGGGCGCGCCCTACCCCCCTGGGCGCGCCCCCCTACCTCGTGAGCACCTCGTGTGCCCTCCGGACTCCGTTTCCTTGCACGATACGTATTTTGGTCGGTAAAAATTCATTATATATACTCCTAAAGGTTTTGACTCTCGTATCACGCAAATATCCTCTGTTTTCATTTCGAGCTATTTCCGTTGCAGATTTAGAGCACTATGACTTCTCCCTCCTCCAACAACGAAGACAAGGATGCTTGGCTATTGAAGATAGAGTTGAAAAGAGAGGAACCAGAAGATATCAACAAGGATGAAAGGATCAAGAAGGCCATGGAGGTTCTAGCTCCGGTGGTGAAAGAAGAAGACATCCCTCAACCTTTACCTAACCTTTTCACTCCAACAGAGATTGAAGCTTTCAAGATGATTGAGTTAGCCCGCATACAGAACAAGTATCTCACATAGGAGAATATTTTGTTGAAGGATCATATTGCTGGGCTCAAGGGCATCATCCGCAAATTGGAGGAGCTTTTACGCTCGATGAGCGATTATCCACCGTCATCATCACCACCTTCATCACCTCCGAGGATATAATCACATGGGTATGGGCACTCCCCTTGGCAACTGCCAAGCTTGGGGGAGGTGCCCTGGTATCGTATCACCATCACAACTCCTATCTTTATCGTTTTTCTTAGTTCGATCCTATTAGTAGTATCTTGATTTAGAAGAATAAAAGTTATGGGATGATCTAGTTTTGAGTTTTGCTTTATGATCCTTCTTTGTAATCGAGTCTGTGAGCCATATAATAAAGATTAGTGTTGATTCAAGGGCTTGATTATTTTGCCATGATCTTGAGAGATTAAAAAAAGAACAAAAAGAATCAAAGAGTTCATATTGATCTTATTGAAAGTAATGACTTCACATAGAAAGAGTATGATGATTAAAAGTTGTTGGGAGTTGGCAAATATAGCTTTGGTCATCGTTGCAATTAATAGGAAGTAATAAGGAAAGAGAGGTTTCACATATAGATATATTATCATTGACATCTTTTATGATTGGGAGCACTCATTAAAATATGACATGCTAAAGAGTTGAGGTTGGACAAGGAAGACAACATAATGAGTTATGTTTTCTTATATCTGAGATAAAGTATGTTGTCATGGATCCTCTAACGTGTTGAGCTTTCCTTTCCCCCTCATGCTAGCCAAATTCTTAGCACCAAGTAGAAATACTACTTGTGCTTCCAAATACCCTTAAACCAGTTTTGCCATGAGAGTCCACCATATCTACCTATGGATTGAGTAAGATCCTTCAAGTAAGTTGTCATCAGTGCAAGCAATAAAAATTGCTCTCTAAATATGCATGACTTATTAGTGCGGAGAAAATAAACTTTGTACGAACTTGCTGTGGATGCAATAAAAGCGACGGACTGCATAATAAAGGTCCACATACAAGGGGCAATATAAAGTGACGTTCTTTTGCATTAAGATTTTGTGCATCAACCCTAAACGCGCATGAAAACCTCTGCTTCCCTCTGCGAAGGTCCTATCTTTTATTATTATCCTCTACCTTATGCAAGAGTCACGGTGATCTTCACTTTTCCTTTTTCATTTTATCCTTTGGCAAGCTCAGCATGTTGGAAAGAGCATGCTATATATATCTAATTGGATGTGGGGGAGCATGAATTATTATTGTTGACATTACCTTTGAGGTAAAAGGTTGTGGGGCAAAACTATAAGCCCCTATCTTTCTCTGTGTCCGACTAAAACTCCGTAACCACAAGTATTGTGTGAGTGTTAGCAATTATGAAGGACTAAGTGAGAGTTGAGTATGTGGACTTGCTTTTAAGCTCTGACATAGACTCTTTCCGATGTTATGATAAATTGCAATTGCTTCAATGACTGAGGTTATAATTTGTTGGTGCTCAATAAGGTTTCTGATTCATACTTTGGCTTTGTGAAAAGATCATCACTTGAACATAAGTAGTCATATGACAAAATCTATATATGTTGTTGTTATGAAATAATCATGATGCCTTCATGTCCGTATTTTATTTTTATCGACGCCTCTACCTCTAAACATGAGGACATATTTATTGTTATCGGCTTTTCGCGTGAGGACAAGTGAGGTCTAAGCTTGGGGGAGTTGATACGTCCATTTTGCATCATGATTTTATATCAATATTTATTGCATTATGGGCTGTTATTCCACGTTATGTCACAATACTTATGGCTATTCTCTCTTATTTTACAAGGTTTACATGAAGAGGGAGAATGCCGGCAGCTGGAATTCTGGGCTGGAAAAGGAGCAAATATTGGAGGCCTATTCTGCGCAACTCCAAAAGTCCTGAAACTCCACGGAATACCTTAAAATAAATAAAGAAAAATCGTCGCCAAAGATGAAGGCCAGGGGGCCCACACCCAGCTCATGAGGGTGGGGGCGCCCCCCTGGGCGTGCCCCCTACCTCGTGGGCCCCCTGGTAGCTCTTCGACGCCCATCTTCTCCTATATGAAGTCTTTCGATGAGAAAAAAATAGGAGGCAACCTTTTGGGACGAGACTCCGCCGCCACGAGGCGGAACCTTGGCGGAACCAATCTAGGGCTCCGGCAGAGCTGTTCTGCCGGGGACACTTCCCTCCGGGAGGGGGAAATCATCACCATCGTCATCACCAACGCTCCTCTCATCGGGAGAGGGCAATCTCCATCAACATCTTCACTAGCACCATCTCATCTCCAAACCCTAGTTCATCTCTTGTATCCAATTCTTGTCTCCAAGTCCGGGATTGGTGCTAGTAGGTTGCTAGTAGTGTTGATTACTCCTTGTAGTTGATGCTAGTTGGTTTATTTGGTGGAAGATCATATGCTCAGATCCTTTATGCATATTATTACCCCTCTGATTATGAACATGAATATGCTTTGTGAGTAATTACGTTTGTTCCTGAGGACAAGGGAGAAGTCTTGCTATTAGGAGTCATGTGAATTTGGTATTCATTCGATATTTTGATAAGATGTATGTTGTCTAACCTCTAGTGGTGTTATGTGAACGTCGACTACATAACACTTCACCATTATTTGGGCCTAGAGGAAGGCATTGGGAATTAATAAGTAGATGATGGGTTGCTAGAGTGATAGAAGCTTAAACCCTAGTTTATGCGTTGCTTCGTAAGGGGCTGATTTGGATCTATATGTTTCATGCTATGGTTAGGTTTACCTTAATACTTTGTTGTAGTTGTGGATGCTTGCAATAGAGGTTTATCATAAGTGGGATGCTTGTTCAAGTAAGAACAGCACCCAAGCACCGGTCCACCCACATATCAAATTATCAAAGTACCGAATGCGAATCATATGAGCGTGATGAAAACTAGCTTGACAATATTCCCATGTGTCCACGGGAGCGCTTTTTCTATTATAAGAGTTTTTCCAGGCTTGTCCTTTGCTACAAAAAGGATTGGGCCACCTTGCTGCACTTTATTTACTTTTGTTACTTGTTGCTCGTTACAATTTATCTTATCACAAAACTATCTGTTACCACTTATTTCAGTACTTACAGAGAATACCTTGCTGAAAACCGCTTATCATTTCCTTCTGCTCCTCGTTGGGTTCGAAACTCTTACTTATCGAAAGGACTATGATAGATCCGCTATACTTGTGGGTCATCATGAGGATTTCTTGAAAGAAGCCGGAATTCATGAAGACTTTTATGCTTTAATCGGGACTGCAGGCCTCACCGGTTTCATGAACGACCGAATCGATTAGTATCTCTTACTTACCAATACTTTTGTGCAAAACTTTTTTTATTATCCTAAGAAGTCACCGCCTGCAGTATCATTTCATTTATATGATGAATTCAAAGAAATGTCTTTACGTCATTTTTGCGCGGTATGTAGGATACCTTATGAGGGAGAATTAGAGGAACCCCATCATGAAGATGTGGATGGCTTCGTTAAAACTATTGTTGTAGAAGAGCCAAAGAAGGGCTGTGAGGCAAAAGTCTCTAGCATACACTTTCCTGTTTTACGCTACTTTGCCATATTTGCTAGTAGATGCTTGATTGGTCATGGGAATAGTGGAAATTTGAGCGTTTTAGATATTATTATTCTTCAACATGCTTTGCTGGGAGACAATACTTTTAGTATGGGTGTCGTCGTTGTTAAACGGCTAGCCCTGAATTGTACAAAAGGCCCCATATTTGGAGGTATCTATGCTGCACGCCTTGCTGAACATTTTCAGATACCCATTAGGCACTAGCTATGAGGAGGAGGAGACAAAATTACCTCCTCACATTTTAGATTACAAGAGCATGGTAGCACACAAGTTTATTGTTGACAACGAAGAGAAGATGCTCTTGTATAGACTTAGATTCAATAAGAAACACTTTGAGTTTATTATTTTGCCTGCACCTCTGTTATTTGATTTGCTTGCAGAAAATCGCCTTGTCACACCAGAAGCGGCGAACAACCATCTAGCCCAAGCTTTTACTCTAGAACCTGAACCTGAGACGGAACCTAAATTGGACCCTTATCGTGCATCATCTGTCCAGTGGGATCCGGAGATGACCAGCCAGTGGTATCCTGATTACACCTCCCACTACACCGGGGAGAGTAGCGGCGGTCCTTGGTATTAGACCAACTTAGGCCAAAAGCCTAAGCTTGGGGGAGTACGTATTTCTCACCGACTTTACATTCATATTCACACACTAGTCGTCGGTGCTCTTACTCTTTCATTGTATTATCCATGCTAGTTTAAATTTATTTTTCTAGTTTTTTTTTCTTGTGTGTTTGATAAACTTTAAGAAAAACCAAAAAAATTAGTTAGTTTAATTTCCATGCTTGTAGTAGAAATTAAAATGAAAACCCAAAAAGATTTCTCGTTCTTCTTTTACTTATTGGGAGCTTTCCCGTGTAAATAGTTTTATTTTCTTTTCTTTCTTTTGGGGGTCGAGAAGACCATATTGAAAATGCTTAGTGGCTCTTATATGCATGATTGTTTATTTAACTTAGAGCCCATATTACTTTGTCTTCTCTCTTGAGTTGAATGCTTGCAGATTCCAGCTTAGTCCAATGCACGTGCACTCTTATTATTATACACATCATTCGGTCGTGCAACTGAAAGGCGATAATGACGATATATGATGGACTTATTGGGATGAGAAAAGCTGGTATGAAATCGACCTCTTTTGTTTTTGTAAATATGATGAGTTCATCGTTCCTGAGTCATCTATTATGAAGTAAACATATTTGCAATGACATTTAGAGATTATAGTTGCTTGTGCCATGCTTGATTATCTATGAGTTATAATGGTTTACCTTGCGTGCCAACATGCTATTAGAATGATTATGATGTGGTATGATGGGATGGTATCCTCCTTTGAATGTATTAACTGACTCGACTTGGCACATGTTCACGCATGTAGTTGAATCAAATCAACATAGCCTTCCTGATATTTATGTTCATGGTAGATTATATCCTACTCATGCTTGTACTCGGTGTGAATTAATTTTAATGCATGTTTACGACTGTTGTCGCTCTCTCAGTTGGTCGCTTCCTAGTCTTTTGCTAGCCTTCACCTGTACTAAGCAGGAATACTGCTTGTGCATCCAAACTCCTTAAACCCCAAAGTTGTTCCATATGAGTCCACTATACCTTCCTACTTGCGGTATTTACCTGCCGTTCCAAGTAAATTTGTATGTGCCAAACTCCAAACCTTCAAATGAAATTCTATTTTGTATGCTCGAGCAGCTCATGTTTCAACTAGGGTTGTCTATATCTTCCATGCTAGGTGGGTTATTCTCAAGAGGAGTGGACTCCGCTCCTCATTCACGAGAAAGGGCCGGTAACCGGGATGCCCAGTCCCATGATCCAAAAAGATCAAAGTAAATCAAAATAATTAAGCAAAACTCCCCCAGGGTTGTAGTATGTTGGAGGCACTCGTTGTTTCGAGCAAGCCATGGATTGATGCTTGTTGGTGGTTGGGGGAGTATAAACCTTTACCATTCTGTTTGGGAACTGCCTATAATGCTTGTAGTATGGAAGATACAGCCATCTCATAGTTGTTGCGTTGACAGCAAAAGTATGCCGCTCAAAATGTTATTTAATTCTCTATTTTAAAATCGAGCTCTCGTACCTCTACAAATCCCTCCTTCCCTCTGCGAAGGGCCCACCTATTTACTTTTATGTTGAGTCATCATCCTTCTTATTAAAAAGCACCCGCTGGAGAGCACACTGTCATTTGTATTCATTATTATTGGTTTGTATTGGGTATGACTTGACTGGATCTCTTTTACCATGAATTACAATGTTTAGTCAGTCCTTGATCTTTAAAGGTGCTCTGCATTTATGTTTTGCGGTCTCGGAAAGGGCTAGCGAGATATCATTTTGTTATATCATGTTATGATTATTTTGAGAAAGTGTTGTCATCCGAATTCTATTATTATGGCTCGCTAGCTGATTATGCTATTGATATGAGTAATTGTGAGACCTTTGTGTTATTGTTAGTATGGTTAGTTCATAATATTTGCTGAAACTTGAATGCTGGCTTTTCATGTTACAACAACAAGAGCAAACAAAGTTTGTAAAAGTTTTTCTTTATCACTTTCAGTTTATCAACTGAATTGCTTGAGGACAAGCAAAGGTTTAAGCTTGGGAGAGTTGATACGTCTCCAATGTATCTACTTTTCCAAACATGTTTGCCCTTGTTTTGGACTCTAACTTGCATGATTTGAATGAAACTAACCCGGACTGACGCTGTTTTCAGCAGAACTGCCATGATGTTGTTATATGTGTAGAAAAGAAAAGTTCTCGGAATGTCCTGGAAATCCACGGAGGCACTTTTTGGAATTAATAAGAATTTTTGGCGAAAGAATTAGTGCCAGGGGGCCCATGGCCTGTCCACGAGACAGGGGGGCACCCCCCCTAGGGCGCGGCCCCCTATCTCGTGGGCCCCCTGAACCTCCTTCGACCTCAACTCCAACTCCATATATTTCGTCTCGGGAAGACAAAAATCAGGGAGAAAGTTTCATCGCGTTTTACGACACGGAGCCGCCGCCAAGCCCTAATCTCTCTCGGGAGGGCTAATCTGGAGTCCGTTCGGGGCTCCGGAGAGGGGGGTTCATCCCCGTCGTCATCATCAACCATCCTCCATCACCAATTTCATGATGCTCACCGCCGTGCGTGAGTAATTCCATCATAGGCTTGCTGGACGGTGATGGGTTGGATGAGATTTACCATGTAATCAAGTTAGTTTTGTTAGGGTTTGATCCCTAGTATCCACTATGTTCTGAGATTGATGTTGCTATGACTTTGCTATGCTTAATGCTTGTCACTAGGGCCCGGGTGCCATGATTTCAGATGCGAACCTATTATGTTTTCATGAATATATATGTGTTCTTGATCCTATCTTGCAAGTCTATAGTCACCTATTATGTGTTATGATCCTACAACCTCGAAGTGATAATAATCGGGATACTTCTCGGTGATGACCGTAGTTTGAGGAGTTCATGTATTCACTATGTGCTAATGCTTTGTTCCGGTTCTCTATTAAAAGGAGGCCTTAATATCCCTTAGTTTCCGCTAGGACCCCGCTGCAACGGGAGGTAGGACAAAAGACGGCATACAAGTTCTTTTCCATAAGCACGTATGACTATTTACGGAATACATGCCTACATTACATTGATGAATTGGAGCTAGTTCTATATCACCCTATGTTATAACTATTGCATGAGGAAGCGCATACGGCATAATTATCCCTCACTGATCCATTGCCTACGAGCTTTTCACATATTGTTCTTCGCTTATTTACTTTTCCGTTGCTACTGTTACAACTACTACAAAAACCCAAAAACATCTATCTTTACTTTTGCTACCGTTACCATTATTATCATACCACTTTGGCTACTAAATACTTTGCTGCAGATACTAAGTTATCCAGGTGCGGTTGAATTGACAACTCAACTGCTAATACTCAAGAATATTCTTTGGCTCCCCTTGTGTCGAATCAATAAATTTGGGTTGAATACTCTACCCTCGAAAGCTTTTGTGATCCCCTATACTTGTGGGTTATCAGCCGCTCGCCTCGCCTACTGCGTGCTTCTTCATGCTGCTATGTGCTGCTCTACCACTGGTACGCTGTTGCGCCATGCCCTCGACACCGCCGTGGACAAACATGGCGGAGGGATTGTCAATGGAGTACGAGGAGGAGGTGGCGGAGAAGGTGTGGAGAGGCAAGAGGTCCAGGGTGGCGTCAGCTGGCTGTGGTGGAGGTGATTATGCGAGAAGGAGCCGGAGCGGAAGGAGAGGTCACAATTGGAAATAATCGCAAAAAAATCATAACCCAGAGATCTCATTCCAAAAAAATCTAATATCGATGGAGGGGTGATTTACTTCAATCGGTGGAAAACATAGGAAATATTGGATGTTATCAAGGAAAGGTAAAAATTTAGGAAAGTTAGGATTTTGAACTGATTTCTATGCAGATGGGGTTTTATTGTTTGGTAACATGATATCAATACCTGCCCGTTTGTGACGTGTCTGATTAGGAAAGTTTGCAAATGTTAAGAAACTATTTATTAGGAGGAAAGTTTGTGACGTGTCTGTTATTTGTTTCCTAAAACAAATTTCACTAATGAGAGAAATCGATTGATTAAATAAGTTAGGAAAGGTAGATTCAAATCTATTATTTGTTTTTTAAAATTTTGTTATTTGTTTCCTAAGACAAATTGAACCAATAAAAGGAATCAATTGATATGAATAATTTAAGGAAGTTAGATCCGTGATTTGTTATATGTTAGGAAAGTCCTAGTTGTAATAAAGACTGGAGAGAAAAATAAACCGATGGACCAGGATGGGAGGGGGTGGTGGGAGGAGAGACGAAAAAAACCAGCAAAAATAAACCGTGGAGACTATTCACAACTGCTCCATTAGGAGTAGAGAAACCTAATTTTATGTATTTCCTTTTGGCCCCAAACTTTTTGTGCCACCTAAAAATATTGTGCTTGAATTGTGTGCATAGTTTCACAATTAACAAAATCCATTTAGTTGATATAAGAATAAATAGAAAACGGTGTTAAAAAGGAGAAACGGATTAGAATACATTAAAAACCAAAAGGACGATGAAAAAGGGGATTCCCCCTACCCCCGGGCCTTGCCACCGAACCGGCCCAGTGGTCCAGTCCCCGCACGGTCGTCTTCTCCTATTCCCCGAGCCCGTCGCTACAGAGTCGGGCTCCCGCCCGACCACCTCGCTGGCATCGAAGGGCAATGGATAAGGGTGACGCCCTGCCTCCCCTGCCCCCATGGCCTCACTCCTCCTCGACGCCCCCTCCCAGATCCACTTCTCCTCCTCGCTCGCTCGATCCCGGTGATCTGGACGAAGTCAGATGCCACGGCCGCCATGACCGACCCCGTCCACACGGCCACTGCCCTCCCTGCTGGCTAGGAGCTTGTCGAGGAGCTCCGAATGCCTCCACTACTTCGTCTACGCCAACGAGATCAAGTCCAGCACCCCCAGAACGACGTCGTTGCCGTCTTCCTCAACCATCGGCCACCGCGACATTGCCGTTCGATCTGCGCCGCCCCGAGCTCCCCTGTCTTCCCCTAGGGTGCCATTGACACCGCCGTGATCTCCTCTTGCCTTTCCCCAGTTCCCCCTCTCGTTTGCTCTCGTTAGGTATTTCGCCGTGGCCGAGAACCACCGTCCGCCATGGCCATTGCGGGGGTAGCCACTGAGCTCCTCGAATTGACCCCGTGGCACATGCCCGCTCCTATGCGCGCCCATGCTCGAGCCTTACGCACGTGCCACACCGCGTCCGTCGCGCCCGTCGTTGCTATCACGCTCACCATAGCCACCGCACCACTGTGCCTCGCGCGACGCACACCCTGGCCGCGCGTCACACTCTCGCTGGCTGCGCTCACCCCGTCTGCTGCCGCCTATCCCTTTGCTCGCCCCGCCGTCGCGCCCCTGCCTCGCGCCGCCTCCTATCGAGGCTATCTTCTGCCGGCCGCCCCCCTCAGCCACGCCGGCCGCATCTTTGCCCTCCACCGTCGGCCGCTCGCCTCGCCTGCTGCATGCTTCTTCCTGCTGCTATGCGCTGCTCTACCACTGGTACGCTGTTGCGCCATGACCTCGACACCGCCGTGGACAAACATGGCGGAGGGATTGTCAATGGAGTACAAGGAGGAGGTGGCGGAAAAGGTGTGGAGAGGCAAGAGGTCTAGGGTGGCGTCAGCTGGCTGTGGTGGAGGTGATTATGCGAGAAGGAGCTGGAGCGGAAGGAGAGGTCACAATTGGAAAGAATCGCAAAAAAATCATAACCCGGAGATCTCATTCCAAAAAAATGCTAATATCGATGGAGGGGTGATTTCCTTCAATAGGTGGAAAACATAGGAAATATTGGATGTTATCAAGGAACGGTAAAAATTTAGGAAAGTTAGGATTTTGAACTGATTTCTATGCAGATGGGGTTTTATTGTTTGGTAACATGATATCAGTACCTGCCCGTTTGTGACGTGTCTGATTAGGAAAGTTTGCAAATGTTAAGAAACTATTTATTGGGAGTTAAGTTTGTGACGTGTCTGTTATTTGTTTCCTAAAACAAATTTCACTAATGAGAGAAATCGATTGATTTAGATAAGTTAGAAAAGTTAGATTCAAATCTATTATTTGTTTCTTAAAAATTTGTTATTTGTTTCATAAGACAAATTGAACCAATAAAAGGAAATTGATTGATATGAATAATTTAAGAAAGTTAGATCCGTGATTTGTTATACGTTAGGAAAGTCCTGGTTGTAATAAAGAGTGGGGAGAAAAATAAACCGATGGACCAGGATGGGAGGTGGTGGTGGGAGGAGAGACGAAAAAAACCAGCGAAAATAAACCGTAGAGACTATTCACCAACTGCTCTATTTGGAGTAGAGATTTTATAATAAATCAGCAACACTTTATATTGAAACAGTATAGTTTATATTCCGTTGAGTCAGAATGTAATGGGTGATTTTGTGGCATGAAAATTCAGTAAGAATAGTTTATTTTCAGTTCATTCTGCATACCGCATGGAGTGGGAATCTACTTTTGGTGTCTCCTTGCAAAGATTTGATGGAACATGATCTTCAGGTTTGAGCACGATTTGGAGAGATCTTTGGAAGTGCGCTGTTCCAGCAAAAGTGAAATTTTTTACTTGGAAATGTTTGCATGGGATTCTTCCCTGTTATGATGTTCTGGTTAACCGCCACATAATGAATAACAGTACGTGTCCGGTCTGTAAGAGATATTGTGAAGACATAAAACATGTTATTTTTCAGTGTGAGGAAGCAAAAGGTATTTGGCAGAAAATTGGCCTGATAGAGGTGGTTACTGAAGCATGTCAGATAGATCGGTCAGGTAGTGCAGTGCTTGATTATCTGATGGCTGGAAAGTTCAGGGTCCCAGTTGATGCATCGGTAAAGTTTTTGAGAGAAACAATCATAACGGCCGCTTGGTACATTTGGTGGAGACGAAGACAGACACTCCATGCAGAAACTGTGCAATCTTTATCACAAGCAGCGATGTCAATTCAAGTCTTGGTATCTAGTTTCTCGAAAGCACAAGGGAAAGAGATTCAGCCAAGATCAAGTACTTGGCATCGGGTGTCTGAGAGCTTTGTCTCTGTAAATGTTGATGCGAAGTACGATATTAATACGAGGTCAGGAGCTATAGGTGTGGTAATCAGAGATGATAAAGGAAGATTTGTAGGCGCGGGATCCAAGCTTATTCCTTTTGCGCTTGACGCGGCAACAGCTGAAGCTCAAGCAGTTCTAGATGGTATTCATCTTGCAAATCAAATAGGCTGTCAGAAATTAGTTATTCAGTCTGATTGTGCAGGAGTTATTGATACTCTTCTGGAAGGCGGTTTCTCTGCGACAGTTGCTGCTCCAATATTCGAAGACACTCGTATTCAGGCGAGCTCTTTTGACAGAATCTTATTATGCAATGTCCAAGGGAAGCAAATCGGGTAGCGCATACACTTGCACATGAATGTAGGCTAGATAGTCGCGTGTGGGCTGATGATCCACCTAGTTTTATTTTGCCGCTGTTGATTGACGATGTAAGCGTGATTTAATTTTAATAAAATTAGCCATGATGGCATTTCCTAAAAAAACACTTTATATTGAAACGGAGGGAGTATGTAATACTGAAGGCCAGTAATAGGCGCCGGCGCGCCGGCCCAAATTTGGGCCGGTCAGCGCCCAGCCACCCGATCAATTTAGTGCAACCGTTAGATTTGCATCCTCCCTGCCGTAGCGCTTCGTCCTTGTCCTTTCCCTCGCGCGTTGACCAACAGGTCACGTCCATGGCGGACCGCGCTTTCCGCCGCCCGCGCTCGTCCTCGGCGGCCACACTTGCCGGCCAACAATGCCACGCGTGCTCATCTCCTCCAGTGGTCGCCTCCCTGCTGTCGCATCTCGCCTCTCCGCTGACTCTACTTGGAGCAAAAATCACCCCCCGCCATGGTCGCCGGCGAGGACCGCCGAGTCAAGCAAACGCAGTCGCCGGGCGGCCCCAGCAGCGTCCCTGGTGTCTCCCCCATCGCCTTCAGGGTAGTCGCAACAATCTATTGTTGTTCTGGTCAAATTGACGGTTGTAGCAGAAAAAATGCTCGATGTAGCTATCCGCATTGCTGGTTCCAGCAAAACCCACCGATGCAGCTCCCGCATCGTGCTAGTCCCATCGCCGGTTCCAGCAAAAATATTGCCGGTTGAAGCAAAACCGACGCATGGTTCCAGCAATAATACCTCTCTCCCGGCCACTGTTTGTTGGTCGTAGCACCATGCGCTGCTGGTTGGAGCTCTTCGTGAAGCTGGTTGCAGCTCCCTACAGTGCCGTTGTAGCTCTCAGCATGGTAGCAAATCCTTGCCGTTGTAGTTTCACCATGGTAACCATTGCTTGTTCCAACATTACAAAAAACACGGGTTCCAACACCCTCACTCGTCGTTTGAAGCTTTTCTCATTGCTGCTTGAAGCTTTTGTCGACGCCCTGGCCGGAGCTTCGCCGTCGTGTCGTAGCTTTCCCGTCGTTGTGGTTGAAGCTTTTTGTGATGCCGGTTGAAGCTTTTTGCGATGCCAGTTGAAGCTTTTTGATGTGGCAGTGTTCCAGCACACACCCCTGGACTTGCAACAAAAAAAGAGTGTCTCGTCTCGTCTCCACGGCGTCACCGGTTCCTCCATGGCGGCCTGAGCTTGCAGCACGGCCATGGCATCACCATGGCGAGGTGGACGACCTAGGGGGGATGGGGGAGGGGGAGGGGGCCCTGGCGATGGCGTCACGTGCCGAGGAGGGAGACGGGAATGGATGGCGCATGGCCATGGCGTCGCTGTGGCGAGCGGTTGTCCGCTTGCTGGTGTGGAAAAGCTCGGATCCATGGCGGCCGGGACGCAACTCGAAGTCCAGGACAACGGCATGGTGTCGGGTGAAAAAAGAAAGCAAAGGAGCAAGATGAGATAAGGTTGTTGGGGGTGGTGGCCCAGGTAAAGCGTGCTCGTCCATCAATACAGACGCGCGTGCGAGGCGACCGGCCGAAACTCGGCCGGTCGACCGTATGCAAACATTAACCAATACTGAAGTATTGTTTTGAAACGAATTAAACCCGTATTTTTTCGCATTGCACATGCCACATTGTGTGCTCACGTATCCTTTCCTATATTCTAGTACGTAGTTTAACACATGTCACAAAAAAAGGAGAGGATCCAGTGGTTACCCGGCGAAACAGCCAAGAACCCACAACACATGGCTCAATTCAAACAACAGCCACCAAATCAAAAAAAGGCAGTGCTTAATAATAGATGAGAATTAGGAAGAGGAGCGAAATTAAGAGCGCTCCAGAAACTAAAGAGCCCTCAGGGCCACCCTCCCCTCTCGTTGCCCACCTCCCCGGCCTCCGCACGACGGCGACCGACGGCGACGCCTGTCGATGGGCAAACTGACATGCATGCATGCATAATACCCTTAGCTAGCTAGGAGCCACGACCATTAATTTGTGGAGTAAGGTTGAAGGTGAAGCCCGATCGGCGTCGATCGATGGGGAGGTACGACGGCGGGAAGGAGGCGGCGGACACGCAGCTGGGCTACCCGCTGGTGGCGGTGTGCATCGACAAGGACAAGAACAGCCAGAACGCGCTCAAGTGGGCCATCGACAGCATCGTGGGCAAGGGCCAGACCATCGTCCTCGTCCACGTCAACACCAAGGGCGTCTCCGGCGGCGTGGAGGACGCCGCCGGGTTCAAGCAGCCCACCGACCCGCACCTCAAGGAGCTCTTCCTCCCGTTCCGCTGCTTCTGCACCCGCAAGGACATCCAGTGCAAGGATGTGGTGCTCGACGACCACGACGTCGGCAAGTCCATCATCGAGTTCGCCGCCCACGGCGCCGTCGAGAAGCTCGTCACCGGCGCCTGCACGCGCGGCGGCTTCGTCAGGTTCAAGGCCGACATCCCCACCACCATCTGCAAGGGCGCGCCGGACTTCTGCACCGTCTACGTGATCAACAAGGGCAACAAGGTGTCGGCGCAGCGCAACTCCATCCGCCCGGCGCCGCGCGTGTCCCCGCTCCGGTCGCAGATCGTCAACATGAGCGCCGCGGCGGCCGCCAAGCCCCCGGAGCCGGCCGTGCCGGTGCCGGCGAACCAGAAGTGGTCCATGTCGTCGAGGGGCAGCGACGGGGAGACGCCGAGGGTGGATCCCTTCATCCGCTCGCCCTTCACGCGCGGGTCCATGGGGCCGACCAGGAAGTCGTACGCTGACCTGAGCCACATGTCCATGCCGGACTCGGCCGACATCTCCTTTGTCAGCAGCGGCGGCCGCCGGTCCACCGCGGATGTGTCGGACATCTCCTTCATCAGCAGCAACGGCGGCCGCCGGAGCATCGACTACTACCAGCAGTCCGCGCCGCGCATGTCCAACGGCTCGTCCCTGGACAGCTACGACCACAGCTTCGAGATGACGCCGAACAAGTGGGGCGGTGACTCCTTCACCGGCGGCGACATGTCCTTCTCGCAGAGCAGCGCCTCCTCCTTCTGCTCCAGCGGCATGGACGACGTGGAGGCCGAGATGAAGCGCCTTCGCCTGGAGCTGAAGCAGACCATGGACATGTACAGCACCGCCTGCAAGGAGGCGCTGAACGCCAAGCAGAAGGCAAACGAGCTGCAGCGGTGGAAGGCGGAGGAGGAGCAGAAGAGGCAGGACCAGCACATCACGGAGGAGTCGGCGCTGCAGATGATCGAGCGCGAGAAGGCCAAGGCCAAGGCGGCCATGGAGGCGGCGGAGGCGTCGCAGAGGATCGCCGAGCTGGAGGTGCAGAAGCGGATCAGCGCGGAGAAGAAGCTGCTCAAGGAAGCCGAGGAGCGCAAGCACCGCGGCGGCGGCGGAGGCGGCGGCGGCGAGCTCCGGTACCGCCGGTACACCATCGAGGAGATCGAGCAGGCCACGGCGCACTTCGACGACGCGCGCAAGGTCGGCGAGGGCGGCTACGGGCCCGTGTACAATGGCTACCTCGACCACACCCAGGTCGCCATCAAGGTGCTCCGGCCCGACGCCGCGCAGGGGAGGTCGCAGTTCCAGCAGGAGGTGGAGGTGCTGAGCTGCATCCGGCACCCCAACATGGTGCTCCTCCTCGGCGCGTGCCCGGAGTACGGCTGCCTCGTGTACGAGTACATGGCGAACGGCAGCCTGGACGACTGCCTCTTCCGGCGCGGCGGCGCCACCGGCGGGCCGGTCATCCCATGGCAGCACCGGTTCCGCATCTGCGCCGAGATCGCCACGGGGCTCCTGTTCCTGCACCAGAAGAAGCCGGAGCCGCTGGTGCACCGCGACCTCAAGCCCGGCAACATCCTCCTGGACCGCAACTACGTGAGCAAGATCAGCGACGTCGGGCTGGCGCGGCTGGTGCCGCCGACCGTCGCCGACACGGTGACGCAGTACCGGATGACGTCGACCGCGGGGACCTTCTGCTACATCGACCCGGAGTACCAGCAGACGGGGATGCTGGGGGTCAAGTCGGACGTGTACTCGCTGGGCGTGATGCTGCTGCAGATCATCACGGCGAAGCCGCCCATGGGGCTGACGCACCACATCGGGCGCGCGCTGGAGCGCGGCACGCTCGGCGAGCTGCTCGACCCGGCCGTGCCGGACTGGCCGGTGGAGGAGGCGCAGTGCCTGGCGGAGATGGCGCTCCGGTGCTGCGAGCTGCGGCGGAAGGACCGGCCGGACCTCGGCAACGTCGTGCTCCCGGAGCTCAACCGCCTGCGCGCGCTCGGCGAGGACAACATGCAGTTCTGCGGCGGCGCCATCCGGGGCGGCCTCGGCGGGGGCATGCACAGCTCGGCGTACCACAGCAACGTCACAGCCTCACGCGCCGCCGTAAGCTTTTCGTGCAATTACTCCCGACTCCCACCATGGCTACGACCTCCATTAATCTCGATGTGAAAATTTGCAGGAAGCGAACAACGATCCTTACCCGATGAAGTCGGTGTTCAGCAGAGCGAGCGAAGCATCCATGCCTCCGAGAAGAACCAACGCCTGACGCATCGTCCATGGGCTGGCCATGGCGTGGACGTCTTGGTGCGGAATTGCGGGTGCAGGGCCGGGGAAGGGAACATCGAACATGCAAGAAGATGGCCTTTCAAATCGTGTTTGATCGTGAGTTTAATGGTATAATCGTAGCTGCCTAGCATGAGGGTTCGGGGAGCTGGAGCTGTTTTCTTGTTTACAGTGATTAGACCAAGATTTGTGCAAAAATCTCCTTGTACAAGCTGTCGCTAATACAGAACAATGTGGCTCTGCCATTGCCGTGTACCAGACGTGGCTGTAATTTGTGGCTCTCTGCTTCCTTTTTGGGGGGGAGGTTCGGTAACAGTGGTCAGTGGGCCGTGCTACGCGGCTGATTTTTCCAAAAATCGGAAAGAAGACGATGGGCGAGCGGCTGCCTAGACGGCGGGCTGTACTGGGGACACGTGTAGCCCGAAAGATCAGTCGGGTGAGCAAGAGCGTTTCCCTTAGTAATAACGCTGAGGTAAGTTGCTACCCTAGTGCAGGCAACCAGATTAAGTGCATAAAATATATTTTTTTATACTAGCTCAGCTGGGTTGAATCGAGTTATAGATGCAGGAAGGAAAAAATGGCAAACAACCAAACAGGCATGAGGTGTCAAATATGGTGGTTGCGATAATACTACATGCACTGACGAAAGCAATGGAGTTTCATGGACTGGACTGCATGCCCTATTCTAAATTTCTAATCCCCTCCCCCCCGCCGCCACCCCCCCCCCCCCCCCCCATTTTAATTGGTGGGCCCGCCTCACTTAACCAAATCCCAACCAATCAAATTTTAACCACCCCGTAATCCCCCTTTAAACGTCGGTGTGTCTAGCGTTGCTCTCGTGGCTGCGAGGGTGTGCACCACCCAAGCCAATGGCTTTGATTGTTAAAAAAAAGCCAATGATTTTGTCACCCAAGTGACCAAAACTAATACCCAAGGACACTCAACCATACCATGGTGACTCCCGGAGCAACTGCTTTGGTTTTACTGGTCACACTACCGAGGGACACTGCCATGGGTCCACTTCTCGTGTCAAGGGGTACAACTTCATCCCACAAAAGCTCGTCTAGCCACACCATGATTTCCTAAGGTAACACCCCTAAGGAGGAAGTGTTGAGTTTTCACTTGAATCCAACAGCCTTTATGGCGAGAGATGAGTTGGAGCAACCATGACAACGCCTCCAAGGAGGATAACAATGCATGCACCGTTGTCATCTGCACCAAACAAGGTGGAACCCGATTATCTTCTGTGCAACTGCCACCGCCCACCACCACACATAGCACACACCGCATCAACTTACAGGTGGAGACTTATGTGAGATCAATGAGATCATTTTTTTAAAATTAACATGTTCAAGCATTCTGAAAAAAATTGTAGACACACATCAATGTTTGATGTTCAACCTCAAAAAATTTCACCTCCTAATTCGACCTACATAAAGGAAACAAAAAAGGCAAAATTGGACGTGGATAGTGACAAAATACTATTCAGGCAAAGCTGTCACTATTCACAGTCAAATTTTTCTTTTTTGAATCTCCAAATGTACATCGAGTTTTGAGATGATTTTTTTGGAGTTGTTGACATACCCCCACATGTGTTCTCAAATAATTTCAGATTTTTTTAAAATGTCTAAATATGAAATTTTGGGGTTAATCTCACGGTTTCACCTAATGTGAGATCTCATACAAGTTTCCCCCGCAACTTACGCCCTGGATTTCTTCCTTCCGCACCATGAGGCCATAACCATGCCAGCACAGCCAAGCAACTAGATCCGACTGTCCCAGATACCCACTCTAGCTCGCACCCCCGCGGTCCAACCTACACGCTGAGCAAGCGAGTCGCCAGGAGGCAATGCACTATCACAATGTGAACGACTCTCACACCAACAGACAACGCCCAACCTTATCTGTGGACACTATAGGAAGCTATAGATCTACTACAATTGGCTCACTCGTCACCGCTCGACACCCAATGTCACACTGCAGAAGAGGTAGGCGATGCCCCAGCCCAAACGCCACAAAAATCCCCCTTGCCACCTTTGGCAGCGCCGCCCGCAGCCACCGGGAGGAGGGGCGCCAGCAACTTCAGCAATGACGCTGGTGTGGTAGGAAGTTGGTTGCGATGGTATGGAAACCCTTGATGTCACCATTGGGTGCGACTTGCGGGAATGGATATGTAATCAGTGTTGCTAAGCCTGGGTTATGTGTCAGTCGATATTATATTCGTGAGATCTTACATGAAGATTCATGCAATTTTTTTAGTTTTTCTCGTTTTCTTTCTTACATGCTATGTCACTTATTTGAGACTTGGTCAAGTCTCAGTCGGCTGAGATCTAGCCACACCCATAGGTAATACTCCCTCCGTTTTTATTTACTCTGTATATTAGCCTTGTCTCAAGGCAAACTTTGTAAGGTTTGATCAAGTCTATATAAAGTACTCCCCCGTCCTTTAATATAAGAACGTTTTTGACACTAGTGTAGTATCAAAAATGTTCTTATATTGTACCAGCAAGCGACTTCAATTGTACTATGTTTAAAAAAAAACTACAATATCAAATCAATTCTACTGGATTCATCAATTGATATTTTCACACCATATATATTTATTACAATAAATATTCATATTGTTTTCTACGAATTTGAACATTTGATCTGACCTTATAAAGATCAACTTAGGGTAGGGGTAACCTATTGCAATGGGAATAAAAATTCGGTGGAGCGGGTGTAAGCTGCTCCCTGCGCATAGTCGCCTCCGATACAGGACACCTGTCCACCAAAAGGATCCAACGGCACTACACGCTCTTGGCCCAGCTCTCGCCAAGCCGCCGTCGTCGTCTGTCGCCGCATCCCTCGTCCGGCAGCTGGCCTCCATTTCCCACGCCACATCCCCTCGACCCCACCTCCCCGCCTCGCGGGGGTGCCGTGAGGCCCTATCGATGGCTGCGGGAAGCGTGTGAGCTTCGCCGAGTTTTTTTTTTTTTTTTTTTTTTTTTTTTTGCGGGGACGCCGTCGCCTTCTTCTCCTCCCTCCTGGCCGAGCCCGTCCACACCGCCGTCGAGGGGCTGCTCCGGGAGGACCGGGCATCCGACACATTCGATGCATTGAGAACCTATCCGCCCTCGGGGTCCTCCTGGTGCAGGCGCCGGCGTTGATTGCCCGCCTTCACGTCGCCAGCAGTCAGGTTCAGCAATCGATGCTATGTTCTTCAGAGTTGATTACAGAGTACAGACCAAATGTTCCTCGGCTTACAGCCATTTGTACGGTTCGGGAGCAAGGATTGCCTTCAGATTACAGAGATGTTTTTGTGTGAATTTTCAGAAATGCACACTGCTATTCCGAGCAACCAACAGCATACAGCAGCAATAATTTCTCACTGCCATTCAGCAGTTTCAGCCTTCAGCGCTTTCGATTCTTTAACCAGGCTTTTATTGTTTTCTCTACTCATCTCTTGCACATTGCACATTCGTTACTGCAGGTTTTGGAACGCAACTTCCATTCGGTGGAGACTCTCCTGTAGATTGTGCAAACGAGTTCAGCATTGTGCATGTGGATGGTATCACCTTTTAGTTACTTTGCTGATAAACATCTAGATGATCAACACGATGAGGAAATTTAGCGTCAGTTTTGCTTCTGTTTCCCAGCTTGTTGCTGTCCTTCCTTCGGCTATTGTCCATACCATGGGCAATATTTTCGCAAACATGAGCCTTGCAATGGTTGCAGTGCACATCTACACACACTACTATCAAGGCCATGCTACATTTTCTTCTCAGTTGCCATTCTTCCTTGGCGAGTTAAGTTCATCTGTTCAATTCTATGGCCCTATAGTAACTATGCTACTACCTGCAATATGATAAACCATTTCTTGTTTCTTGTTTTTTCTCTAACAGGAAAACTCACTTATACAAGATTCAGAACGTCTTTTTGGATAAAGAGATTCAGAAGGTCTGATTAAAGGAAAGAGATTATGTTGTATTAGATTAATGAAGGGTGCAGGAAGTCGCAACCCGCAAGCAATAGTGTAGTGATCAAATTGTAAATGTAGACAGATCTTGCATTCAGAGGATCAAGTATCAAAGGGTCGTCAGTGTCATCGTATTTCTTTTTATCGAAATACATATGTATGTTTTGAAAGGAGGTATCCATACTTGTTTGATTGGTAAATAAATATGTGATTGCTTCTCTGTTTTTTTTTTTAATGAAATGTTGTGTGCAAGTTGGTATTGAAGTGTGCAAGTTGGTATTGAAGAAGAGGAGGAAAAAACCTGGAATTCTCTGATTCAGGTTTCCAACTGACAACGTGATGAAAATTAAGTGCAACATTGTGCCAGTGAAAAATAAAATCTAGTAAGTACAACATAGTAGTTCACAGAAGTACAGTTTCATGCGGACACCAAAATACATAAAAAGGAAGCATACTCCATATAGGCACCAATAAATTCTATGTATAGTACAGTACATCATGCTCAAACTAAGCCTAAGATGACCAAGATTGTATGTGTCCCGGTTAGATTTTTCACTGTCCATAGAATACTTCAAGCATATAAGTAGGGGTGCAGAGCGGCGCCCGATCCGCCCCGCACCATAGGCAAAATAGATTTACTTTAGTTCTAACTGCTCCTCTCTGATTTAGTTGAATTGAACTAATAATCCTCTACTTATGAAGGACTATGATATGTAGGCAGTAGGCTAGTTGACACCCAAAACTCAAGCTACATTTGACTGAGCATGCAAGTAATCATCTGCAGTTTTAATTCTTCAATGACAACAACAAAAAAAACAGAAGTTCCCAAGATAGCTGCTTAGTACACCTTGAATTCATCAACCAATCAATCCAATGGCTATGTGCTCAAGACTACAGTAGACAAGATCCCAGGACGACGAAAGACACCACAACTAATTGAACACAACAAGCCAGAAATTAGGGGCAACCACATTGCAATTGCATCGGCTGTAAACGAAACAGAGCCTGCAAAATTAACTTCTGAAAACAGAGGCAAGTAGTAACTCCATTACTTATGCACTCTGCAGAGTTCATCATCATACTGAACATGATCATGCCAGCCAGAATCACAGGTTTGCCATCCTCAAAAACAAAAAAAGGAATCACAGGTTTGCACATGCATGCGTCTGTCGGCAATATGATAAAACCTTTCTTGTTTCTTGTTTTTTCTCTAAAAATCACAGGTTTGCACATGCATGCGTCTATCGGAAAACTCACTTTTACACAGGATTCAGAAGGTCTGACTAAAAGAAAGAGATTATGCTGTATTAGATCAATGAAGGGTGCAAGAAGTCGCAAGCCAATAGTGTAGTGATCAAATTGTAGGTGCAGACAGATTTTGTATTGAGAGGATAAATGTCACAGGATGTCAATGTACATAATGTTTTTTTATCGAAATACTACATAAGTATGTTATAAATGGAAGTATCTATACTTGTTTGATTGGTAAAGAAATATGTGATCTCTGATTCCTTTTAAAAAAATGAAATATTGTGTAATCTGAAATCTTGAAGGTCAAATCTAGAATGTGATGTCTGGAACCTACTAAACAATTGAAGCCTGCAATTTGGAATTGAAGAAGAGGGGAAAAATACCAAGGAATTCAATGATCTCAAGTTTCCAACTGACAATGTAGATGAAAATTCAGTGTAACACTATGCGAATGAAGAAAACTAACCAGTACTACAACATAGTAGTCCACAAAAGTACAGTTTCATGCAGACACCAAAATCCATCAAAAAAAAGCATACTCCATATATAGGTTGTACCAAAAAAGCCTACTCCTACTCCACATATATATTCCCCCCTATTCAAAACTGAAAGGCTTGCCAATGGAGCACTTCTAAGAAGCATGCTGGCTATAAACTTTGCTACATTCACAATTATCATTCCACATTGGAAACAAAGAAATTCTATGTATATATTAGAGTACAATTATGCAAAAACTAAGCCTAAGATGACCAAAACTCAAGCTACATTTGACTGAGCATATAAAGCATCATATGTAGGCAGTAGGCTATTTGACACACAAAACTCAAGCTACATTTGACTGAGCATGCAAGTGATCATTAACAGTCTTAATTATTCAATGATAACAAAAAGAAGTATGTTGGCTATAAACTTTGCTACATTGATGACTATCTTTCCACATTGGTTACAAATAAATTCTATGTATAGCACAGACCATCATGGGCAAAGTAAGCATAAGATTGACCAAGATTGTGTGCGTCCCGGTTAGATTTTCCATTGTTCACATAATATTTCAAGCATATAAGCATAATATGTAGGCACAGTATGCTAGGTGACACCCAAAACTCAAGCTGCATTTGACTGAGCATGCAAGTAATCATTTGCAGATTTAATTCTTCAGCAACAACAAAAAGATCAGAAGTTCCATCTGCCAGAGGAAGCATGCAAAAGAAACAACAACATACAGAGCAATGGCTATGTGCTTAAGATTACAGTAGACAAGATCCCAAGACGATCCACAACTAACTGAACACACAACACAGCAAGCAGCACACATTGCAATCGCATCGGCAGCTGGAAGTGAAACAGAGCCTGCAAAATTAACTTCCCAAAACAAGCCAGCCAGAATCACAATGTTTGCACATATGCATGCGTCTAACTAGAATCTCTGAAGAAACTCATCAGAAAGACAAAACAGCTAGCACAATGTTTGGAATTGAAGAAGAAGGAAAAAAACACCAAGGAATTCTCTAATTTCAAGTTTCCAAGTGACAATGTGTAGATGAAAATTCAGTGTAACACTATGCGAGTGAAGAAAAATAATGCAGTAGAACATAGTAGTCCACAAAAGTACTGTTTCATGCAGACACCAAAGTCAATCAAAAAAAACATACTCCTTAGTCCTTATATAGGTTGTACCAATAAAGCCTACTCCTACTCTCTACATATATTCCCCCCTGTTCAAAACTGAAAGGCTTGCCAATGGAGCACTTCTAATTAAGAAGCATGCTGACTATAAACTTTGCTACATTCACGACTATCATTCCACGTACATTATGTTGTACTGCATATTAGAGTACATTATGCAAGAACTAAGCCTAAGATGACCAAAACTGTATATGTCCCGGTTAGAATTTCCATTGGTTCACATAATACTACAAGCATATAAGCATAATATGTAGGCAGTAGGCTAGTTGACACCCAAAACTCAAGCTACATTTGACTGAGCATGCAGGTGATCATTCACAGTCTTAATTATTCAACGATAACTAGGCACAGTATGCTAGTTGACACTCAAAACTCAAGCTGCATTTGACTGAGCATGCTAGTAATCATTTGCAGATTTAATTCTTCAGCAACAACAAAAAGATCAGAAGTTCCCAAAATAGCAGCTATAGTAGAGCTTGAATTCATCAACAGTCAATCCAATTTGGGCAGTTGATCCATTCACCAGTGGAAACTCCGCCTATGGATTCTAGGCATAGCCGGTCCCAAGCCCGGGTAAAGGAGGAGGGTTGTGATAGGCTTGGCGAGCCAACGTAAAAACTAGCCAGTCCCATAGGTATGAAACCCATTGAGCGAGAGTAGTACTAGGATGGGTGACCTCCTGGGAAGTCCTCGTGAAAGGGTTTCATATCTAAGGGTTGTGATAGGCTTGGCGAGCCAACGTAAAAACTAGCCAGTCTTTTGGGTATGAAATCCATTTGGGCGAGAGTAGTACTAGGATGGGTGACCTCCTGGGAAGTCCTCGTGAAAGGGTCTCATATCTAGCCTACCCCAACTTGTTTGGGATAAAAGGCTTCGTAAGGAAGGGTAAGGAAGGATCCATTCACCAGTGGAAGCATGCAACAGAAACAACATATAGAGCATGCAATGGCTATGTGCTCAAGATGACAGTAGACAAGATCCCACAAATAAGCCAAGAGCCCAAGACACAACACAGCAAGCAGCACACATTGCAATCGCAGCTGGAAATGAAACAGAGCTTGCAAAATTAACTTCCGAAAACATAGCCAAGTAGTGCTATTCTATTCCATTACCAAGCCAGCCAGAATCACAACGTTTGCACATATGTATGCGTCTAACATCTCTGAAGAAACTCATCAGATAGACAAAACAGCGTTCGTACGCTGAACGAACGAATCGCAGGTAGGTATAGTCTCGATCAGAATCAAAGAACTGGAAAAACGCGCAGGTTACATCGATCCAACAGAACCTGCATGGGACGAACAAGCTAGACGAGAGATCGAACCGAGACACTTACTACTGGAGTTGATGTTGATCTACCTAACTAGGCGCGTTGCTTGCGGATGCGTTCGAACTTGGCGATGGAGAGCTTGGAGTTGCGGGATCAGCGTCCTCGTGTCGACGGAAGCGACGAGCACGCGCCTGGTCGAGTCGATCATGGAGGCGGAGGATGCTGGCCGCCGGTGACGAAGAGCACGGCCTGCTCCACCATCCTCAAGGTGTCTTGCATCTCGAGCAGCTCTACCAGCACGTCGTCGACCGCGTCGATGGTCTGCTGCAGCCTCAGCGCCACCTCCGGCATGAGCGGCCCGGCCCCGGGTCGCACCCGCGACGCGGGCATGATCCCGCAGAGACGGACGGCGAAGTCAGCTGCGAGGCTCCTGTCGACGGCGAAGTTCAGCCTCTGCAGCGCCCTCCTTGCCAGGACGTCGGCCTGGTAGTGGGTAACGAACCAGAGAATGTACGCGGCTCGGCCGCCGGGGAGGGCATAGAGACCGAGAGTCGCGACGTAGGCCCAGAAGTGGTACGCGGCACCGGCGTGGGCGACGTGGACGAGGTACCTGAGCTCGCGACTGGCCTCCTGGAGTGGCCCGCCCTCCGGCGGCGGGTTGTAGAAGGTGGCGTGGACGAGGGCCCTGGCGGCGTCGGTGACGGCCGCGAGCGGCCCGGGCCAGTTGAAGAGGGTGTCGACGATGTTGGCGGCGGGCCCGATGAGGAGCGGATTCATGCCGCGGGACACGTCCTCGAGCAAGTCGGTGTAGATGGTCTCCGCTGCTTCGATGGGCTCCTGTTCCTGGAGGAGCACCGCCGAGACCTCGCGGAGCGTCACGCGGGCTCTCTGGCAGCGAGGGATGATGTAGTTCTCCAGCTCGGTGGCGACGCGGCGCCTGTAGTGCGCCGCCCACCGCTGCCTCATCGCCATCCACTGCGCCATCCACTGCGGATCCGGAGCGGGAACCTCCTGCACCCCCTCCTCCTCCTCCATCAACGGCGGCGGCTGCATCCCCTCCTCCTCCTCCACCAGCGGCGGCGGCTGCACCACCGCCACCTCCTCCTCCTCCACCAACGGCAGCGGCTGCACCACCTCCTCCTCCTCCATCAACGGCGGCGGCTGCACCCCCTCCTCCTCCTCCTCCATCAACGGCGGCGGCTGCACCCCCTCCTCCTTCTCCATCAACGGCGGCGGCTGCACCCCCTCCTCCTCCTCCATCAACGGCGGCGGGTGCACCACCTCCTCCTCCACCACCACGACCGGCGGCGGGTGCACCACCTCCTCCTCGTCGACCACCAGGACCGGCGGCGGCGGCATCACCACCCCCTCCTCTTCCATCTCTCTCTCTCTCTCTTGCGGCGTGTGTTGTGTTGCGTGGGATATTCCGTGGGTGAATGAGGCGAGAGAATGGAGGATGCGGAGAGAGAGAGGGGGGAATTTATAGACGGGAAATGCTCACGCCGTCTTACGGCGGTTACTTGGGCTTGCTTGCGAGGGAAGTCGCCGATTTTACAGCCAACCTCTCTCACTGACAAGGGGCGCCCACCTTCCCATCCGGTGGTTTTTTACCTCACGCCACGCTTGTCGCCACCCACACAGGTAGTTTCTGTGGACGGCCGGGGTGAAAAATCCGTTACGGAGTGGGGGCCACAGCTCTCTGCGCACTGGACGGGAATTTCCTGCAGCGCGAGAAGGCGAGATATTCCTCGACTCTGACTCTCTCTCCCTGACCCGTGGACCTGCGGTTCGAGGACCCACCGGTCATGCTCTCAGTTGCTCCGCACAAGCAGTCTGGAAAGTTGGTTAATTCGGCTGATTTTACTTGCGTACGTCATCGCCATTTGCACTACCTTTACAGCTGGCATAAGCTAACGTGCTCATCTTGTTTTTCTTCCTGACGAGAAATATGTGGTGTGCTGTTAATGTTTGATCATCTCCGTTCCCAGGTTGATCACACAATTAGCGCTAGTACGAGTACAACACTGCCCCAGGTAGCACATATGACAGTAGTGTAGACATTGATTCATAATATGAGGTCTTTGTAGACATCAACACTACAATTGCTCGCTGGCTCGCTAACAAGATGTCTTTTGTACTCCCTCTGTTCCTAAATGTAAGTCTTTGTAGAGATTTCACTAGGTGAACTACATATAGAGCAAAATGAATGAACCCACACTTAAAATGCATCTATATACATCCGTACGTAGTTCATAGTGAAATCTCTACAAAGACTTATACTATTTAGAGCCTGTTTGGTTTCAATAAGTCACCTGACTTATAAGTCAGGTGACTTAAAACCAGTGACTTATAAGTCACGCCTGTTTGGTTGTCACCCGACTTATAAGTCAGGTGAATTAAAACCAATGACTTATAAGTCACGCCTGTTTGGTTGTCACCTGACTTATAAGTCACCTTCCCACACCTTCCCACACCAATCCACATCATGCAGGTGGTGAGACCCACGCAAAAGGGGGTGACTTATAAGTTTTAAGTTGGGGTGGAGCAACTTACGACTTATAAGTTGGGGTAACTTATAATTTGGGTCTGTTTGGCAAAATAAGTCACTTTTTTCACTTTTCAACTTATATGTTGGTGACTTATTTGAAACCAAACAGGCCCTTAGGAACGGAGGGAGTACACAATAGAAGGTTTCCATGTAGCGTTTGCATGGAATGAAGGGGAATGTGCAACGCAACATTAAAAAAAAATAAACACACAATCTAATCCAAGAACTCTATGGAGATACAAGTAACACGATATAAACTCGTCTAAATTTAGAATTTGGGTCAGTCAATTTTTACATGAAAGAAGGAACCACTGAAGGGAAGGCAAGAGCTCACGGGAAAAGCCAGCCGCTAGGTTTATCTTAGGGCGCGTGCTACAAATCAGCCGGCTGATTTGTTGGAAAAGTAAACCGCCTCAACAGTTGTTGGATCAGCCCGCGCTCAGCCGTCAGATCCCGCGAGCACTTACCCACGTGCGGCGCGCTTTGAGCCGAATGACCGTAGCAACACACTGTCTATTGCAACACAGCATACCCCCGTAGACACACTCCCACCTGATCTAGGGCTGGAAAAAAAGCTCGAAGCTCGCGAGCTAAACAAGTAGCTCGTGACTCGGCTCGAATCGACTCGAACTCGAAGAATAATGAGTCGAGTCGAGCTTTAGTTTAAGATCGTTTA
Organism: Triticum timopheevii; assembly: GCA_963921465.1. NCBI lineage: Eukaryota > Viridiplantae > Streptophyta > Magnoliopsida > Poales > Poaceae > Triticum > Triticum timopheevii. Next base: position 129,625,611 of record OY997274.1, on the reverse strand, counting down.
TAGACCAAGTTAAATGAGTCAATCTCACGAGTACTCGTGTAACTCGTTAGGCTCGGTATAAAAGATCAGCTACTCAAAATCCAAAAAAAAAGATCAGCAACTCAGCATCCTGTTCCAGGCGCACAACACAAGGCCTAGACGCCGAGGAGAATCATGTGTTACAAGATAATTACAATTGTTTAGTGATATATATATGTTTAATATATACATAATCATTTTATCATACTTGAGGGTTTTATGTTCATATATTTAACGAGCTTAACAAGCTAAACGAGCCAGCTCGCGAGTTATACGAGTCGAGCCAATCTTGGGATTGAGCTCGTTATAACAACGAGTCGAGTCGAGCTAGCTCATTAACAAAACGAGCTCTAGCGAGTCGAGCCGAGCTGGCTCGACTCGGCTCGAATTCCAGCCCTAACCTGATCCCTGCGAATCGCGCGGCGGTGACGACGACCGTGCCACGGTCTGCCCACCATCCGTCTTCGTTCTGCCGCTACAACACCACTGGTAGCGAACTAGCCACCCCTCCTCCATATCCACCCCCAACTCGAAAGCTCGCCTGTCCTGCTTCGATCCAATGGCACACATTGCTAGGGACATGTTCGCCTCCGCCTACCATCGAAGCTTCGGTGGCTCTATTGCATCCCGGTGGACAGATCCAACTTCGGCAACCGGTGTACAGCACAGGGAGCAACCCCCCTCCCAGCGAGCATCTACCATAACCCGTCGGTGATCTTAACAGAGGCCACGACATCTACTTCTGCTACAAATTGGGTAAGATCTCTGCGAAGCCCTAACAATTTAGTTGAAGCAAAATTGAGTGTTGCAAATGAGCATTAGGTGATTCTGAACATTCAAAAATCAGCTTGGGGAAATACAGCATAATCCAGGGGGGTGTGTCCGTACACTTGCTGAATTTTTACTGAAAACGACATGAGCACTAATGTTGATTTGAACCACAGTTTCAGAGAGTGCAACAAAAAACCAAAAAGGATTGTTGAGCTGTGATTGCATAAGTGACTACTGCTATCTAGTATTTTTTTTATTGAATTCGGTATAGAAAAATGGGTTATGAAGTGTTGCATTTGAAAAAAAGCATTTTGTTGAAAAAATGAAGTTAATATGTAGGACCTTCGTGTTTAAGTTAATATGTAGCTTATGAAACTGATTAGTGCTGAAAAAATGACTATGAAATTGAACTTAAATTACTGAGTCATATGAAGCATACTTGCATCCCAGAAAAATGAATTCTCATGCAGAACTCTTTTGTTACTTTCTGCATTTACATGCTACTGGTTGAACTATAATTTGGATTCCAAAGTTTGTATTCATGTTATGAAGCATCGCTTGTACTTATGGACCAGCTAATAACTTTTGTTTCAACTGTTGATAGGCTGCCCACAGTGGTACAAGAGGTGAGGAGAGCTACACTGAACATCAATTTGCAGCAAACTTTGGAACGACTTCAGCAGGTGCAATATATGATGATGAAGAAGATGATGAGGTTTCGTCTCAACCACTTGCACCCTTTGTTGGGATGGAATTTGACTCTGTTGATGATGCCAAGCGGTTCTACAACGACTATGCATTCAAGATGGGCTTTGGCATACACATATCTGCTTCCAAGAACAGCCAAAAGAAGGGGCCTGCAATACTAATCAAGAGGGTGTTCCATTGTGTCCATGCCGGGAAGCCAGAGAGTAAGAGTAATACTAGCAGTGCTTTGGAAGCAATCTCAAGGGAACAACACTCATCAAGCAGAGAGACTTGGTTCGAAATGGATGTCACAAACAAGCGTCAGAAAAATATATTGGTGCGTCATGAATGCAAAGCACACTTGATAGTTGGGCTGAGGGGCAATAAATGGGATGTTTCACATTTTGCTGCCGGCGACGGCACGATGCAGGCAATCGACGACGATGAGGATGGGGACGGGAAGGCACTAGGTAAACCACACCTACACATATGCAAACTAAGATGTTAATTTGAGCTCATATTGCATATAAATCAAACACTACTAGGGAAAACCTTATACACAGAACTTTAGCAGTAGCGCTTGCTAAAAAAGCACGCTAGTGCTAACTAGCAGTAGCGCGTTGGCGAAAACTGCGCTACAGATATATTTGTAGCAGTAGCGCGTATGAAGATAAAGGCGCTACTACTAAAATTCCCACTGGTAAGCCAATAGGGTACACATAGTAGTAGCGATCTATAAAAACAGCGCTACCGCTACTTGTTTTGTAACAACGCGTTTACGTAGAAAGGCGCTACTGCTAACTAAAATAAAATTAAATGAAAGCAAATAGAAAAGTAAATAAAAATGAAAGAAATAGAAAAAGGAGAAAGGAAAAAAAATAAAATGTAAAGAAAAATAAATGAAGAAGGGAAAAAAGAGAGAAAGGAATAGCAATAGCGCATGTTGGGAAACGCGCTATAGCTAACTTAGCAGTAGCGCACTTCCTGAAACGCGCTACTGCTACTTTCGACTTAACCGCGCGGTTCGTTCTTCTCCACGACCACTTCTCCCAAATCCCAACTCCCCCGCTGTCGCCGCCGTCGTCGTCCTGCATCGCCGCCCTCCGCCGCGCGCTCTCCCGCCGCTCTCCGCACACCCTCAACGCCGCCCCTGACCCCGGATTCGACGCTGCCCCCGACCCTGACCCCGACCTCGACGCCGCCCTCCGTCGCGCGCCCGAGCCCTGACCCCGACCTCGATGTCGCCGGTCCCTCCCTAGCCGCAGGCACCCGAGGTGAGCACGCCTCCTCCTCCCCTCCCCTACCTCTGCCTAGGGTTCTTCAAATTTTAGATTGCATCAAATTAGTTAGGGTTCATCAAATTAGGTGGTAATTAGGGCAGTAGTTCCTAGGTACTAATTAGTTAGTAAGAACTAGGGCAGTAGTGTTTAATAGAATTAGTAAGAAATTTAATAGAACTGGTTGAACTAGTTTTTTTAGTAAGAACTAGTTGAATTAATAGAACAAGTGTATTTTTAGTAAGAAAATTAATATAACTAGTTGAACTAGTTTTTTTAGTAAGAACTAGTTTATTTTTATTTATAGTAAGTTTATTTTTAGTAGAACTAGTTGAATTAATAAAACTATTTGAACATGTCACATTTGTTGTTATTTTTTAGTTAAATCAATTATTCCCACATCGACGTCGACAATGCCTATCCCACATCCTCGTCGTCGATTCGGCGGAGGACACCTGCTTGACCAGATGGGCCATGTCCGGGACTGAGCTCCGTCGGGATGGTACTGGGAGGCGCTACCTAGTGGGGGGCGCAGCTTCGTGAGGAGCCAGCCCGTCGTTGACCCAAACCTTCTTTGGTGGCGGTCGCATGGGTCAGTGACGGTCCAGAGGCTTGAGGACCCCGCATAGGTCGTACGTCACCGTGTCAGCAAGGAGGACGCGCACGTCCGTCGCTACTTGGTTGCGTTGGAGCACAGGTTCTCCAATACTTGACAGGTTCTCCAGGGATCTCACTGGAGCTATGATCCTGTGATGGTTCATTCTCTTTGGGTGTCCACCGCCCACGCCGATAACCGTCGTTCGCTAGGGTTTTAGTTGTATTAGTGATGTTATATGTATGATACTATTCAGGATGTATTAGTGATAATATTCGATGATTTACAGACGCAAGAGGTGATTTACTTTTGCTTATTGAATGCATGCTAATTAGAATACTTATTTATTTTACGATTTGGTTTTGCTTATTGAATGCATGCTAATAAGATATTTTGAACTGTTTTTTCTCATATTTTCAACCATTGAAATGCAATGACCATCAAGTTTGAATGCTCATATGATGTAGATAATAAAAACATGTATATCTTGTGTTGCTCAAATAGGATATGTGCTTACCCAAGTGGCCGGTCATGTTTGCAGGTTACACCTCCGAGTGGCCTATGTTTTGCCGGAATGTTGATTCATTTCCGTTCTGGCAGATTTCTGGCGATTTCAGGCGCTCGATATGTCCTATTTTAGCAAAGGCCATGCCGGATTTTTCCATGAATTTTGGCAAGACTTGTGCTAGAATATGTAGAAAATATCGAGTGCCCCAGATTTGTGTGTTGAGTATCCTGGTAGTTTCTTTCGATCGATTTTTAATTAATGTTTCAACTATGAACATAGGAAATGTCTGACGACAAAAAGTATTTCGGTATTTGCGAATACTATGAAGACGAACGCGGCCTGTGCGACAGAATTTTCCGAGATGATGATAGGCGCTTCAACATCAAGCTAGACGAGAGCTTCGAAGTGGATACAGTAAGTCACAACAACAAGTCTTTTTTTCATAATTAAGCATGACATCTGCTTCATTTGCTTCAACTTATAGTTTAATTTTTTTTACTATGCTACTAGCGTATCCCTTTCCATACAAGAGTTTTTGTCTTGGATAAGATAGGTTTCAGTCCTATGAAAACTATGGAGGTAAAGAGAGTTTACTTGAAGACCGAGCATGGTTATACTTTCCACGCAAAATTATACAACGCAGACACCTACACCTATTTTGAATGCAAAACTTGGCAAGCACTATGCAAGACTTATGCATTTGAGCCTGATATGGTTATCACCTTTGATATTCGTCCAGAAGATGATATTGAAGGTAATATCAACATCTGGGTCGATGTGTAGACGCCTCCAGTTATACCATTATGTGAGTTTCTCAACCATATTTATGTCTTTGATATTGTTTATTCAAAAATAGCTGACAACTAATTTCTATTGACAGCTTATTTCCATTCAAGCAAACATGTCCGACGCTTCTAGACATGACCGTCCACTGTCCCGGGGCTGAAATAAATTGCGAGGAGACAAGTCATTATGTTTCATGGCTTGAGGATCTTGATGATGTCAAGGCAAATTATTTTCCTGGACTTAGAAATCTTAGTACTCAAAATGTGCGACCAATAGTGATCGTATTGAACTATGGTCACATCTATTTAGGAAAGATGGTAAGATTTTTACCATTAGTCCTCAGTGCATCTTTTGCATACATTATTTTTTAAGCTAAACTTCATTGCTAAGTATGTTACTATATAATGTTCTTCAACATGGACTCCCAATGACAGTTGTGCCTCAGTGGGTCGAGACTAAAGGTCGCATGCCAATGATTAGTTTATGACCAAGACATCCTACATTGCACATGAGTGCATTCATTATTTCTAGAACCGAGGAATGCTCAATAGTGCATGACTGGAGCAGAATTGTGAATGATCACAAAGAAGTACTAGGAGGCAGCAATCATAAGCGCTTCCCATGATTAGGAGACAGGTTCATCTGCATTCTCCAACATGATGAAGCAGGAGTGCTACACATGTTCTATGCTATTTTACCTGAGAGACAGTAGCAGGAGTGAATAGCTAGCTAGAATAAGTTTGAAGATGATGATGTGCTACACTATGACTATGATGATTAAATAGCTAGTGTTGGTGGTAATGATTATGATGATTATTATTAGCTATTGTTGGTGGTGATCAGATAGCTACACTATGACTATGATGATAAAATAGTGGTAATGTCAGTGTCAAAACCGGCGGATCTCGGGTAGGGGGTCCCGAAATGTGCGTCTAGGCGGATGGTAACAGGAGACAAGGGACACGATGTTTTTACCCAGGTTCGGGCCCTCTCGATGGAGGTAAAACCCTACTCCTGCTTGATTGATATTGATGATATGGGTAGTACAAGAGTAGATCTACCACGAGATCAGAGAGGCTAAACCCTAGAAGCTAGCCTATGGTATGATTGTTGTTCGTCCTACGGACTAAAACCCTCCGGTTTATATAGGCACCGAAGAGGGTTAGGGTTACACAGAGTCGGTTACAATGGTAGGAGATCTACATATCCGTATCGCCAAGCTTGCCTTCCACGCCAAGGAAAGTCCCATCCAGACACGGTACGAAGTCTTCAATCTTGTATCTTCATAGTCCAGGAGTCTGGCCAAAGGCTATAGTTAGGCCATCCGGACACCCCCTAATCCAGGACTCCCTCAGTAGCCCCTGAACCAGGCTTCAATGACGATGAGTCCGGCGCGCATATTGTCTTCGGCATTGCAAGGCGGGTTCCTCCTCTGAATACTTCATAGAAGATTTTGAACACAAGGATAGTGTCCGGCTCTGCAAAATAAGTTCCACATACCGCCGTAGAGAGAATAATATTTACACCAATTCAATCTGCTGACGTATTTCATGGCGTGACATCACACCACGGCCAAGCCTTTATTCGAATCGTTTTTACTATCCCACCTCAGCGTGTTTAGCAAGGCGGTTTCCTTGGCACGTCTTGTCAAAGCAGAGATCGTGTCCCCTTATTCCGGGATTCTCATTAATACGGGCATGGGTAACCCAGTCGTGCCCGTTGGCACGTCTCCTCTATTGAAGGCGAGTCCCGAACGGTCACGGGGAAGGCCCTTGGTATTCAACCTCTTTATAAAGAGACCAAGGCTCCACTCCTTTCTTTCAATCTCAATCGAATCCGCCCCTCGCCTCGAGTTCCAACACCCAAAGCTCCAGATACAGGCGCTTCGAACCTTCGATGATGTCCGGCTCCGACCTGCAAGGCTGGTGGATGCCTTCCTTCGTTACGAAAGAAGACGTGCTAAAGCTAAGAGATGCCAGGTATCTAACCGGCGAAATTTTGCAAAGGCTGCCTGCCTAAGGGCAAGTTATTCCCACTCCCAAGCCCGGTGAAAGCGTGGTGTTCGCGTCTCACTTCCTTCGGGGGCTAAGCTTCCCAACGGACCCCTTCGTGAGGGGGCTCATATTTTATTATTGGTTGGAATTTCACGACTTGGATCCAGAGTCCATCCTCCACATCTCATCGTTCATTGTCGTATGCGAAGCCTTCCTCCACATTACCCCTCACTTCAGATCTCAAGACCTTCAAAGTGGAGCCGAAGATGATCAAGGGGCAGGAGGCGGAGTGCGGAGGGGCTGTTATAAGCAGGAATGCTGACGCTCCGTGGCCCGAGGGCTCTTTTCAAGAGGAGCTCAGCCTATGGAAACAAGAGTGGTTTTATATCACAGCTCCCAGGGGCACCAAATGGGTGGTGCCACCTGCCTTTCCCTCGGGTCCTCCACTGTGGCTGGCGTCATGGGTCAACAAAGGACTTGACTGGGGGCCGTCCAAGGACATGCCCTTGCTGCAGGGCCGCATTCAAGATCTCCTAGAGAGAGAGAGAGAGATCACTATGGTCATAGTAGCGCATGTCATGCTGATTCATCGCATCCTGCCCTGCAGACGTCGCCCCCTCCGCCTGTGGGTATTTAACCCGGAGGGACCACGAGGTCTCCAACATTTTATGGGTGCGACGCCCGTGGAGATGTACAAGCTTTTCTTCGGATCACAAGCGATGTGTCCGAACTTGACCGAGGACGCAGGTCTGAGCTACAATCGCCCAGATACTCAAGTAAGTAGCCTGTACCCGGACACGCTATCCCATATTTATCATGAATTTGCTCTCAAAAGAATTGTCCCTCGAACAGGAGTGGATAGCGAAAGCAAAGTTAATCAGGTGTCCGGCCCCCCTCCCTGAGACCACGCCGAATCCCGTGTTGACCAGGATGCTGGAAGTTGCGCCTTTGGAAGAAGGTGAAGGGGGAACAAGGAAGCTACCGCCTCCGCGAAGGAGGTTGTCAGGAAAGGAGGGATCGAGAATCCCTCCATCCAGGGGAAGAAGAGGACCGCCTCTGAAGACCCGGAGACCATGGTGTCAAAGCGGGGGAAGAAATCTTCGTCAGAGGGTCCTGCGCCGAGGGATGCCTCGGCCGCATTGTGCCCCCAAGGGGATCAGGCCTCCACCGAGCCGTAAGTAAAAAGGGGAGTTCTTTTTAAAATAAAGGATATCCCTACCCTATTTCTGATGAAGATAACCGAAATTTTACCTTGTAGTTCGGATCTCAGTCCTTCTCAGCAGAGCTCATCTTCGGGGGATCTTCATCCGGAGATGATAGAGAGCGAAACGCCTTCCCCTGCCGTACCATCTTGCGAGGCGGGCGACCCTGAGGTGTCGTCGCGGAGGGTTTCTCCGAGTCCGGCGGGGCCGGAAGGTAGTCGTATGTCCCCTCAAAGCCCTCCGCGTCCGGCCTTCGACAAAGGTCATCGGACGAGTCCAGCACCACCTGGTGTACGGTCGGAGGAGCTGAAGGATCTGCTCGGGCGAGCATCTATCTCAGAAGATCACCGTGCATTAATGGGTACGGTGATTGAAAGGATTTCATCCGCTGAGAGCGGATTGCATGAAACCATCAGAAGTTTACTGACAGGTTTTGAGGTATGCAAAATGATGTACCTTCTGACAGTTCCACATATAAAATGCGCCCTGTGTAGATAGTAGCCCCTGAGACTCGGTGTGTTGTCAAAAAATGACAACGCGCCGAGGATCATAATCCCAGGTATAATATGTCGCCCTTCCTATGTAGGTGGCGAAGGGTCCGGTGGTTGGCCGGACTGAAGAATTTGCCGAACTAAAGCGGCAACTTGATGTGGCGGATGCCGACATCGCGCTTGTCAATAAGCGACTTGACGAGTCACAAGGTATGCAATTTCTCCGCTGAAAGGATCGATATGGTTGACTAGAGGGGGGGTGAATTGGCAACTAACAATTTTAAGCTTTTCTTTACCAAATTAAACTTTGCAACAAAATAGGTTGTCTAGATGTGCAACTAAGTGTGCAACCTATATGATGCAATAACAACTAGCACACATGCAAGCAAAGGATGTAAAACAAGTAGGCTTGCAAAAGTAAAGGCACGAAATAACGAAGAGTGGAGCCGGTGGAGACGAGGATGTGTTACCGGAGTTCCTTCCTTTTAAGGGGAAGTACGTCTCCGTTAGAGCGGTGTGGAGGCACAATGCTCCCCAAGAAGCCACTAGGGCCACCGTATTCTCCTCACGCCCTCACACAATGCGAGATGCCGTGATTCCACTATTGGTGCCCTTGAAGGCGGCGACCGAACCTTTACAAACAAGCTTGGGGCAATCTCCATAACAATTGGAGGCTCCCAACTACACCACAAAGCTTCACCACAATGGAGTATGGCTTCGAGGTGACCTCAACCGTCTAGGGTGCTCAACACCCAAGAGTAACAAGATCCGCTAGAGATAAGTGGGGGGAATCAAATTTCTCTTGGTAAAAGTGTAGATCTGGGCCTTCTCAACCAATCCCGAGCAAATCAACAAGTTTGATTGGCTAGGGAGAGAGATCGGGCAAAAATGGAGCTTTGGGGGAAAGAGGTAGGTCAACTTGGAGGAAGAAGACACCTTTATATAGTGGGGGAACAATTCCAACCGTTACCCCACTGAGCAGCCCCGCACAGAGCGGTACTACCGATAGGGCAGGGCGGTACTACCGCTGAGAGCGGTACTACCGATCCCTACCCAGCGGTACTATCGCGCTGGCGAGGAAGACAGGGCCCTGGCCCCAGAGCGGTACTACCGCGGGAGAAGAGCGGTACTACCGCTTGAAGCGGTACTATCGCTTCTAGTACCGCAAAACCCGACACGAGAAAACACCGGTCTCGAATCGAGGCGGTAGTAGTGCGGAACAGCTGCGGTACTACAGCCGAAGCCCGCAAGCAGTACTACCGCTTCGTGGAGCGGTACTACCGCTGGAGAGCTTCGGCGGTACTACCGCTGTAGATCACGGTACTACCGCTGGCACAGAATGGAGCAGGTACGGAAGAGAAGGGGCAGCTCCAAAGATGCAAAAGGAAGACGACGGGTGTGATAGGGATGTGTACGTGTTGATTCCACCCTAGTCTTACCAAAGCGGATCCCCTGTTGATAGTACGGTGACTCCTATGAAACTAGTCCACCAACAACGAAACGAAGGAGCTACACTGTCTTGAATAAAACACCGAGGGGAGGAAATCGTCTCGTGCCAATGGATGAATCTCTGAAAGAACTTAACGCACATGATTAGTCCGCAAAAGCATTGTCATCAATCAGCAAAACCACTTGGGGATAAATATTCCCTTACAATCTCCCCCTTTTTGGTGGATTGATGACAATACGGGATTTGCACAAGCATGATATAGAGTAAGCGTACAAACCCCACCGTCCTAAAATGTAGATGGGCTCCCCCTAGATGTGTGCTATCTAGATAAGTGCTTTGGACTGCACGGCACACATACTAGGATCAACGCTCCCCCTACATTTTAGAGACCAACAATCTAAGCAAGGTATATGAGAGCAGCATAGATGATATAACAAGAAAAGCAAGCAACTCATAAGCTAGATAGTGACATAGATAATGGTACTGGAAAGATAAGGTAGCATATGTCTCACACCATATGACTCGAACTTAGGTCTCACAGACAAACCAACCAAAGCAAATGCGAGGAAAACACGAACACAAGAGACGAAAGACACAAATCGCAAATCCCTAAACTCCCTAAACTCTCTCCCCCTTTGGCATCGAGACACCAAAAAGGAGAGGGAGTGTTGCTACGGCTCCAGGTGATAGCAGTAGACGGACACACACATCAGATGTCAGGAGGATCATCTGCGCCACCGTCCTCAGGCTGGAAGTGCTCGGCATCAGAATCGGTCCACGGGCAATGCTGCTGAATCCACTCCTCCTCCTCAGTAAGCTGGTCCTCAGATCCACTATTGACTGTAGCACCCAACTGACGCATGAGCTCCTTGTGGCGACCTCGAGCCTTCTTCTCAGCCACATGAGTCATGTACTGACCGTGAGCCTCCATGCAGAACAACTTCTTCATCTTAGACTTGAGCTTCTTTGCCCAAGAGGGCTCTGCCTCAGAAGGCATGTAGTCATCATCATCATCATCAGCCCCAGTCTCCTCCTCGGTCTCCATGGCAGTAGCAGACGAAGGAACTCCAGTCCTAGGGGCCTGAGTGCCCCAGTTATCCTTCTTCCTCAGACGCTTGACATCGTGAGAGATCAACTCTCCAGTCTCCAGTATCACCTTGGGATGGACACGATCCCAGGCCTTCTCAATGAGCAGCATGATGAACGGACCATAGATCGGGCACTTGCGCTCGGAGATAGCAGATAGCAGCTCAGACCACATAACATGAGAAATATCCAAGGACTCTCCGGTGTGCTGTCCCTTCTCACGCTGGCAGAAAAGAAGCATGTACACGAGATAGGAGTGAACCTGGTCCAGATTCCCGATACGAGGGAAAAGAGTCTCTCTGAAGATGCGATGAAGGATATCCAGATAGGCAGGCAGCTCATAGGTTTCCTTCTTTGTCTCATGGTTGATCCGCAACGTGCAGTAGGGCCATAGAGCTTGCTTGTGAGTGGCATTGAGGCGGCCGTGAGGGCGAAAGCCGACAGAAGACTCAAGACCTAGATCTTGCACCCCAATCAACTCCATGAACGCTTTCCACTTGACTGAAAGCAACTTGCCATTGGTCATCCAGGTCAGTGTCCTGTCCTCATCAGTCCCAAGGTGAACCGTGGCATAGAATTGGGCCACAATATCAGCATCATAGTCCTTGTTGAATTTCATGATCCCAAGAATGTTCAGTTGAGTGCACATCTGAAGAGCTTCACCAAAGTATTCAGGATCTTGCTCCATATGGTCGGTGTCGATGGAGTGCATGTTGACATAGAGGTTCTTCTTGGCTTTGAGAACATCGAAGAAGATGGCAAACTGGAACCTGTTCCAGAACGGACGGTTGGCCAAAGTAGGATCTTGGTCTGCCTCATACGGGTTGCGGCGGCGCCTTGCCCAGAACTCCTTTGGCTTCATTTCTGGCACGGTTTTTCCTGGCTTTGGCTTGACCCCAGGCTTCTTCTGGAGTTGAGGTGGAGGTGGAGCACTTGAAGATCCTTCGGCAGGCTCGGTGGTGCGGTAGCGCTTGGACGTGGTACGACCGGGGTTGACACAACGAGCCTGATGCTCAGGGACCTCATCACCTAGAACCACACACAAGAACACACAAACAACCAGAAAGAACGAGCATAAGCCACAAAACACGAGCAAAAGGATCACCGAAAGGTAGGAATATGGTGGAAATTGGTAGGGAGCGGTAGTACCGCGACCTGCTAGCGGTAGTACCGCTCCAAGCGGTAGTACCGCCCTAGAGAGGGCGGTAGTACTGCTCGAGACGGGGAAACAACAGTTTCCTACTACCGTGGTCAGATCCGGCACTACCGTCCTACCAAATTCAATAATACTACAACCAAACATCAATCCAAACTGCCTAGAAGCATTCTCCATCCTACTCAAGCCTAGATTTGGCCAAAAATCTAGAGATGCAACTGCTACTGCCCCTAAGATGCTAGATTGGAAATCTAGACAAGAAGAACAAGGGAACGGGGGCAATACCGGCATCCATGGCAAGAGGACAAGGTGGGGATCGTCTCCACCAAAGGAAATGGAGAGGGACGCCTCGGAGAGGGAGATCCGCCGGAGCCCTCCCGCGGCGCCGGTTGCTGGAGAGAGAGGAACAGAACGAGGGGGCGAGCGAATGGGTATGGGGGAGAAGAAAACTCCCCCTGCCCCGATATAACCCCCTGCCTGCGCCTCACAGCGGTAGTACCGCGCTGGAGGGTGGTAGTACCGCTCGCCAGCAGCGGTAGTACCGCCAGCAACCAAAAAAATGCCTCTAGACAAAGACACAAGCACAACGAAAAGAACGGGAAAGCAAGGTTAAGAAAATAAAAGACCAGCAAGACAACACACACATAACAAAGATCCGGAACCCACTCCTTCAAAACAACCACACGAAAGAAGAGCGAGCTCTGGCCTCTCTCAAGAGAGGGCGGTGGCCGGAGCCACCTATGTTTGAGTCAATTGGTATGGCACCGCGAAGAATTATCCTTCGGCCCATGACCAAAACTCGTCTTTGAAGCACAAGTACCATCAAAAATGTCTAATGGGAAAGAGATGATCGTTTTATGCATAATGGGGGAGGGAGAGTTCATTGAGAAAACAACACTCCCCCTATGTCCATGCCTACACCTAAACTAGACAACAAGTTGAGTGTGGTGGGGGGTGCACGGGTTCAAGTCACATTGCTCAAATCAATGATATTTAGCTCATGCCTTAACTCGTGAAATCTTGCTTCATCCAAGGGCTTCGTGAAAATATCTGCAAGGTTATCATGAGTGTTGACATACTTGAGCTTGATCTCTCCTCTCCTAATGTGATCCCGGATGAAGTGATACCGAATCTCAATGTGCTTCGTCTTGAAGTGTTGCACCGGGTTGAGAGAAATCTTGATGGCACTTTCATTATCACACCAAGACGCACTTTGTCACAAATGACACCGTACTCCTTTAAAGTTTGCCTCATCCATAGGAGTTGAGCACAACAACTACTGGCCGCTACATACTCCGCTTCGGTGGATGAGAGAGACACACAACTTTGCTTCTTGGAAGACCAACTTACCAAAGAGCAACCAAGAAATTGGCACCCTCCGGAAGTGGACTTCCTATCCACTTTGTCTCCCGCCCAATCAGAATCCGTGAAACCTTCAAGCTTGAAGTTTGCTCCTCTTGGGTATGAAGGAAATATGCCCTAGAGGCAATAATAAAGTTATTATTTATTTCCTCATATCATGATAAATGTTTATCATTCATGCTTGAATTGTATTATCCGGAAACATGATACATGTGTGAATACATAGACAAACATAATGTCACTAGTATGCCTCTACTTGACTAGCTCATTAATCAAAGATGGTTATGTTTCCTAACCATAGACATGTGTTGTCATTTGATTAACGAGATCACATCATTAGGAGAATGATGTGATTGACTTGACCCATTCTGTTAGCCTAGCACTTGATCGTTTTAGTATGTTGCTATTGCTTTCTTCATGACTTATACAAAGTTCCTACAAACTATGAGATTATGCAACTCCTGTTTACCAAACGTCACAACGTAACTGGGTGATTATAAAGGTGCTCTACAGGTGTCTCCAAAGGTACATGTTGAGTTGGCATGAATCGAGATTAGGTTTTGTCACTCCGATTGTCGGAGAGGTATCTCTGGGCCCTCTCGGTAATACACATCACTTAAGCCTTGCAACCATTGTAACTAATGAATTAGTTACGGAATGATGTATTACGGAACGAGTAAAGAGACTTGCCGGTAACGAGATTGAACTAGGTATTGGATACCGACGATCGAATCTCGGGCAAGTAACATACCGATGACAAAGGGAACAATGTATGTTGTTATGCGGTTTGACCGATAAAGATCTTCGTAGAATATGTAGGAGCCAATATGAACATCCAGGTTCCACTATTGGTTATTGATCGGAGACAGTTCTAGGTCATGTCTACATAGTTCTCGAACCCGTAGGGTCCGCACGCTTAACGTTACGATGACAGTTTTATTATGAGTTTATAAGTTTTGATGTACCGAAGTTTGCTCGGAGTCCCGGATGTGATCACGGGCATGACGAGGAGTCTCGAAATGGTCGAGACATAAAGATTGATATATTGGATGACTATATTCGGACACCGGAAGTGTTTTGGGTGATTTCGGAGAAAACCGGAGTGCCGGAGGGTTATCGGAACCCCCCGGGGAAGTATTGGGCCTTAGTGGGCCTGAGGGGAGAGAGAGGGCAGCAGCCCAGGAGGTGGCGCGCCCCCCCATGAGGAGTCCGAATTGTACTAGGGGAGGGGCGCGGCCCCCCTTTCCCTCTCCCTCTCCCTCTCTTTTCTTCCCCCTTCCTCCTTCCTAGTGGGACTAGGAAAGGGGAGTCCTACTCCCACTAGGGGGAGGACTCCCCCCTCCTTGGCATGCCCCCTAGGGCCGGCCGGCCTCCCCCCTTGCTCCTTTATATACGGGGGCAGGGGGCACCCCGTGACACACAAGTTGATCTACGGATTGTTCCTTAGCCGTGTGGGGTGGCCCCCTCCACCATATTCCACCTCGGTCATATCGTCGCGGAGTTTAGGCGAAGCCCTGCGCCGGTAGAGCATCATCATCGTCACCATGCCGTCGTGCTGACGGAACTCATCCCCGACGCTTTGCTGGATCGGAGCCCGGGGATCGTCATCGAGCTGAACGTGTCCTGAACTCGGAGGTGCCGTACGTTCGGTACATGGATCGGTCGGATCGTGAAGACGTATGACTACATCAACCGCGTTGTCATAACGCTTCCGCTTACGGTATACGAGGGTACGTGGACAATACTCTCCCCTCTCGTTGCTATGCATCACCATGATCTTGCGTGTGCGTAGGAAATTTTTTGAAATTACTGCGTTCCCCAACAGTGGCATCCGAGCCTAGGTTTTATGCGTTGATGTTATATGCACGAGTAGAACACAAGTGAGTTGTGGGCGATACAAGTCATACTGCTTACCAGCATGTCATATTTTGGTTCGGCGGTATTGTTGGATGAAGCGGCCCGGACCGACATTACGCGTACGCTTACGCGAGACTGGTTCTACCGACGTGCTTTGCACACAGGTGGCTGGCAGGTGTCAGTTTCTCCAACTTTAGTTGAACCGAGTGTGGCTACGCCCAGTCCTTGCGAAGTTTAAAAAAGCACTAACTTGACAAACTATCGTTGTGGTTTTGATGCGTCGGTAAGAACGGTTCTTGATCAGCCCGTAGCAGCCACGTAAAACTTGCAACAACAATGTAGAGGACGTCTAACTTGTTTTTGCAGGGCATGTTGTGATGTGATATGGTCAAGACGTGATGCTATATTTTTTGTATGAGATGATCATGTTTTGTAACCGAAGTTATCGGCAACTGGCAGGAGCCATATGGTTGTCGCTTTATTGTATGAAATGCAAACGCCCTGTAATTGCTTTACTTTATCACTAAGCGGTAGCGATAGTCGTAGAAGCAATAGACGGCGTAAAATGACAATGATGCTACGATTGAGATCAAGGTGTCGCGCCGGTGACGATGGTGATCTTGACGGTGCTTCGGAGATGGAGATCACAAGCACAAGATGAAGATGGCCATATCATATCACTTATATTGATTGCATGTGATGTTTATCTTTTATGCATCTTATCTTGCTTTGATTGACGGTAGCATTATAAGATGATCTCTCACTAAATATCAAGAAGTGTTCTCCCTGAGTATGCACCGTTGCCAAAGTTCGTCGTGCCCAGACACCACGTGATGATCGGGTGTGATAAGCTCTACGTCCATCTACAACGGGTGCAAGCCAGTTTTGCACACGCAGAATACTCAGGTTAAACTTGACGAGCCTAGCATATGCAGATATGGCCTCGGAACACGGAGACCGAAAGGTCGAGCGTGAATCATATAGTAGATATGATCAACATAGTGATGTTCACCATTGAAAAATACTCCATCTCACGTGATGATCGGTTATGGTTTAGTTGATTTGGATCACGTAATCACTTAGATGACTAGAGAGATGTCTGTCTAAGTGGGAGTTCTTAAGTAATATGATTAATTGAACTTAAATTTATCATGAACTTAGTACCTGATAGTATTTTTGCTTATCTATGTTTGTAGATAGATGGCTCGCGATGTTGTTCCGTTGAATTTTAATGCGTTCCTTGAGAAAGCAAAGTTGAAAGATGATGGTAGCAATTACATGGAATGGCTCTGTAACTTGAGGATTATCCTCATTGCTGCAAAGAAGAATTACGTCCTGGAAGCACCGCTAGGTGCCAGGCCTGCTGCAGGAGCAACGCTAGATGTTGTGAACGTCTGGCAGAGCAAAGCTGATGACTACTCTATAGTTCAGTGTGCCATGCTTTACGGCTTAGAACCGGGTCTTCAACGATGTTTTGAACGTCATGGAGCATATGAGATGTTCCAGGAGTTGAAGTTAATATTTCAAGCAAATGCCCGGATTGAGAGATATGAAGTCTCCAATAAGTTCTACAGCTGCAAGATGGAGGAGAATAGTTATGTCAGTGAGCATATACTCAAAATGTCTGGGTTTAATAATCACTTGATTCAACTGGGAGTTAATCTTCCGGATGATAGCGTCATTGACAGAATTCTCCAATCACTGCCACCAAGCTACAAGAGCTTCGTGATGAACTATAATATGCAAGGGATGAACAAGACAATTCCCGAGCTCTTCGCGATGCTAAAAGCTACAGAGGTAGAAATCAAGAAGGAGCATCAAGTGTTGATGGTCAACAAGACCACCAGTTTCAAGAAAAAGGGCAAAGGGAAAAAGAAGGGGAACTTCAAGAAGAACAACAAGCAATTTTCTGCTCAAGAGAAGAAACCCAAGTCTGGACCTAAACCTGAAACTGAGTGCTTCTACTGCAAGCAAACTGGTCACTGGAAGCAGAACTGCCCCAAGTATTTGGCGGATAAGAAGGATGGTAAGGTGAACAAAGGTATATGTGATATACATGTTATTGATGTGTACCTTACTAGAGCTCGCAGTAGCACATGGGTATTTGATACTAGTTCTGTTGCTAATATTTGCAACTCGAAACAGGGACTACGGAATAAGCGAGCACTGGCCAAGGACGAGGTGACGATGCGCGTGCGAAACGGTTCCAAAGTCGATGTGATCGCGGTCGGCACGCTACCTCTACATATACCTTCGGGATTAGTTTTAGACCTGAATAATTGTTATTTGGTGCCAGCGTTAAGCATGAACATTATATCTGGATCTTGTTTGATGCGAGACGGTTATTCATTTAAATCAGAGAATAATGGTTGTTCTATTTATATGAGTAATATCTTTTATGGTCATGCACGCTTGAAGAGTGGTCTATTTTTATTGAATCTCGATAGTAGTGATACACATATTCATAATGTTGAAGCCAAAAGATGCAGAGTTGATAATGATAGTGCAACTTATTTGTGGCACTGTCGTTTAGGTCATATCGGTGTAAAGCGCATGAAGAAACTCCATACTGATGGACTTTTGGAATCACTTGATTATGAATCACTTGGTACTTGCGAACCGTGCCTCATGGGCAAGATGACTAAAACGCCGTTCTCCGGAACTATGGAGTGAGCAACAGATTTGTTGGAAATCATACATACTGATGTTTGTGGTCCAATGAATGTTGAGGCTCGCGGCGGGTATCGTTATTTTCTCACCTTCACAGATGGTTTGAGCAGATATGGGTATATCTACTTAATGAAACACAAGTCTGAAACATTTGAAAAGTTCAAAGAATTTCAGAGTGAAGTGGAAAATCATCGTAACAAGAGAATAAAATTTCTATGATCTAATCGTGGAGGAGAATATTTGAGTTACGAGTTTGGTTTACATTTGAAACAATGTGGAATAGTTTCGCAACTCACGCCACCCGGAAAACCACAACGAAATGGTGTGTCCGAACGTCGTAATCGTACTTTACTAGATATGGTGCGATCTATGATGTCTCTTACTGATTTACCGCTATCGTTCTGGGGTTATGCTTTAGAGACGGCCGCATTCACGCTGAATAGGGCACCATCAAAATCCGTTGAGATGACGCCTTATGAACTGTGGTTTGGCAAGAAAACAAAGTTGTCGTTTCTTAAAGTTTGGGGCTGCGATGCTTATGTGAAGAAACTTCAACTAGATAAGCTCGAACCTAAATCGGAGAAATGTGTCTTCATAGGGTACCCAAAAGAAACTATTGGGTACACCTTCTATCAAAGATCTGAAGGCAAAGCATTCGTTGCTAAGAATGGATCCTTTCTAGAGAAAGAGTTTCTCTCGAAAGAAGTGAGTGGGAGGAAAGTAGAACTTGATGAGGTAATTATACCAGCTCCCTTATTGGAAAGTAGTTCATCACAGAAATCGGTTCCTATGACACCTACACCAATTAGTGAGGAAGTTAATGATGATGATCATGAAACTTCAGATCAAGTTGCTACTGAACTTCGTAGATCAACCAGAGTAAGATCCGCACCAGAGTGGTACGATAATCCTATTCTGGAAGTCATGATACTAGATCATGGTGAACCTACGAACTATGAAGAAGCGATGGTGAGCCCAGATTCCGCAAAATGGCTTGAAGCCATGAAATCTGAGATGGGATCCATGTATGAGAACAAAGTGTGGACTTTGGTTAACTTGCCCGATGGTCGGCAAGCAATAGAGAATAAATGGATCTTCAAGAAAAAGACTAATGCTGACGGTAATGTTACTGTTTACAAAGCTTGACTTGTTGCAAATGGTTTTCAACAAGTTCAAGGGGTTGACTCCGATGAGACCTTCTCACCCGTAGCGATGCTTAAGTCTGTCCGAATCATGTTGGCGATTGCCGCATTTTATGATTATGAAATATGGCAGATGGATGTCAAAACTGCATTCCTAAATGGATTTCTGGAAGAAGAGTTGTATATGATGCAACCGGAAGGTTTTGTCGATCCTAAGGGAGCTAACAAAGTGTGCAAGCTCCAGCGATCAATCTATGGTCTGGTGCAAGCCTCTCGGAGTTGGAATAAACGCTTTGATAGTGTGATCAAAGCATATGGTTTTATACAGACTTTTGGAGAAGCCTGTATTTACAAGAAAGTCAGTGGGAGCTCTGTAGCATTTCTAATATTATATGTGGACGACATATTGTTGATTGGAAATGATATAGAATTTTTGAATAGCATAAAAGGATACTTAAATAAGAGTTTTCAATGAAAGACCTCGGTGAAGCTGCTTACATATTGGGCATCAAGATCTATAGAGATAGATCAAGACGCTTGATTGGACTTTCACAATGCACGTACCTTGATAAAGTGTTGAAAAAGTTCAATATGGATCACGCAAAGAAAGGGTTCTTGCCTGTATTACAAGGTATAAAATTGAGTCAGACTCAATGCCCAACCACTGCAGAAGATAGAGAGAAAATGAAAGGAGTTCCCTATGCTTCAGCTATAGGATCTATCATGTATGCAATGCTGTGTACCAAACCTGATGTGTGCCTTACTATTAGTTTAGCAGGGAGGTACCAAAGTAATCCAAGAGTGGATCACTGGACAGCAATCAAGAATATCCTGAAATACCTGAAAAGGACTAAGGATATGTTTCTTGTTTATGGGGTGACAAAGAGCTTGTCGTAAAAGGTTACATCGATGCAAGCTTTGACACTAATCCGGACGATTCAAAATCGTAAACCGGATACATATTTATATTAAACGGTGGAGCTGTAAGTTGGTGCAGTTCTAAACAAAGTGTCGTAGCGGGATCTACATGTGAAGCGGAGTACATAGCTGCTTCAGAAGCAGCAAATGAAGGAGTCTGGATGAAGGAGTTAATTTCCGATCTAGGTGTCATACCTAGTGCATCGGGACCAATGAAGATCTTCTGTGACAATACTGGCGCAATTGCCTTGGCAAAGGAATCCAGATTTCACAAGAGGACCAAGCACATCAAAAGACGCTTCAATTCCATCCGGGACCAAGTCCAAGTGGGAGACATAGAAATTTGCAAGATACATACGGATCTGAATATTGCAGACCCGTTGACTAAGCCTCTCTCATGAGCAAAACATGATCAACACCAAGACTCCATGGGTGTTAGAATCATTACTATGTAATCTAGATTATTGACTCTAGTGCAAGTGGGAGACTGAAGGAAATATGCCCTAGAGGCAATAATAAAGTTATTATTTATTTCCTCATATCATGATAAATGTTTATCATTCATGCTTGAATTGTATTATCCGGAAACATGATACATGTGTGAATACATAGACAAACATAATGTCACTAGTATGCCTCTACTTGACTAGCTCATTAATCAAAGATGGTTATGTTTCCTAATCATAGACATGTGTTGTCATTTGATTAATGAGATCACATCATTAGGAGAATGATGTGATTGACTTGACCCATTCTGTTAGCCTAGCACTTGATCGTTTTAGTATGTTGCTATTGCTTTCTTCATGACTTATACAAAGTTCCTACAAACTATGAGATTATGCAACTCCTGTTAACCGAGGAACACTTTGTGTGCTACCAAACGTCACAACGTAACTGGGTGATTATAAAGGTGCTCTACAGGTGTCTCCAAAGGTACATGTTGAGTTGGCATGAATCGAGATTAGGTTTTGTCACTCCGATTGTTGGAGAGGTATCTCTGGGCCCTCTCGGTAATACACATCACTTAAGCCTTACAAGCATTGTAACTAATGAATTAGTTATGGAATGATGTATTACGGAACGAGTAAAGAGACTTGCCGGTAACGAGATTGAACTAGGTATTGGATACCGACGATCGAATCTCGGGCAAGTAACATACCGATGACAAAGGGAACAATGTATGTTGTTATGCGGTTTGACCGATAAAGATCTTCGTAGAATATGTAGGAGCCAATATGAACATCCAGGTTCCACTATTGGTTATTGATTGGAGACAGTTCTAGGTCATGTCTACATAGTTCTCGAACCCGTAGGGTCCGCACGCTTAACGTTACGATGACAGTTTTATTATGAGTTGATAAGTTTTGATGTACCGAAGTTTGTTCGGAGTCCCGGATGTGATCACGGACATGACGAGGAGTCTCGAAATGGTCGAGACATAAAGATTGATATATTGGACGACTATATTCGGACACCGGAAGTGTTTCGGGTGATTTCGGAGAAAACCGGAGTGCCGGAGGGGTTACCGGAACCCCCCGAGGAAGTATTGGGCCTTAGTGGGCCTGAGGGGAGAGAGAGGGCAGCAGCCCAGGAGGTGGCGCCCCCCCATGAGGAGTCCGAATTGGACTAGGGGTATGAGCCAAATATCGAAAGATTCGCTTGACCGCCACATAGTGACTTTCTTTTGGTGCGGCTTGAAAACGTGCACAGATCCCCACACTCAACATGATATCCGGTCTATATGCACAAAGGTAAACAAGGAGCCAATCATGGAGCGATATACCTTTTGATCCACCGCTTTACCATTGGGATCGATGTCAAGTTGGCACTTGGTAGGCATTGGTGTAGTAGCCGGCTTGACATCACTTAGCTTGAATCTTTTAAGCACGTCTTGAGTGTATTTGGCTTGGTTGATGAAGGTTCCTTCTCTTCTTTGTTTGATGTCAAAACCAAGGAAGAACTTCAACTCTCCCATCGAAGACATCTTGAACTTGGAGGTCATGAGAGCGGCAAATTCCTCATTGAAAGCTTTGTTAGGAGAACCAAAGATAATATCATCAACATATAGTTGGCATACAAACAACTCCCCTTTGACCTTCTTAGTAAAAAGAGTGGGATCGATTTGTCCTACTTCAAATCCACGATCTTGTAGCAACTCGGTAAGGTGGTCATACCACGCACGTGGGGCTTGTTTAAGGCCATAGAGTGCCTTATCGAGTTGATACACATGATCAGGGAAGTAGGGGTCCTCGAACCAGGGGGTTTGCTTGACATAGACCAACTCATTAATAGGACCATTAAGAAAAGCACTTTTCACATCCATTTGTTGCAACTTAAAGTTGTGATGGGAAGCATAAGCAATCAACAAACGAATGGATTCAAGACGAGCGACGGGAGCAAAGGTTTCACCGTAGTCGATACCCTCGACTTGGGAGTAGCCTTGTACTACCAATCTTGCCTTGTAGCGAACAATGTTCCCATGAGCATCTTGCTTGTTCTTGAAGATCCATTTGGTCCCAATGACGTTGTGGTCTCCCGGTGGCCTTGGCACCAATCTCCATACTTTTTTGTACTCGAAGTTGTTGAGTTCTTCATGCATGGCATTGAGCCAATCCGAGTCTTCGAGCGCCTCATAGACCTTTTGGGGTTCAACACAAGAGAAACCCATGATGTTCACAATAGTTTGCTAATTGTCTACGAGTGCTTACCCCCTTTCTTAGGCTTCCAACCACATTTTCCATGAGATGGCCTTGGGTGGTGAGCTTGGAAGCAATCTTCGCGGCACGACGCTCTAATTCCTCCTCGGATGTGGAAGGAGGAGGGTTGACTTGATCATCTTGAGCGTCGTCTTGAGCTTGTTCTTGATCTTGAGCTTGCTCTTGATCTTGAACTTGCTCGAGGGGGAGAACTTGACCTTGGGCATCATTTAGAGGTTCACCACCATCTTGAGGTTGATCTTGCCCTTGGTCTTGTTCATGAGGTTGAGGGCCTTCACTTTGTTCTTCGGAAGCGTGTGGGTCTTGATGAGGTGATGGCTCTACTTGAGTAGAGCATTGTCTTTCTCCTTAGGCCACAAGGGGTTCCTCAATGGGTAGAATTTGACCAATACCCATTCTTCTTATGGCTTGGGGAGGAATTTCATCACCTACATCACAAGTACCACTTTGCTCCACTTGGGAGCCGTTATTTTCGTCAAACTCCACGTTACACGTCTCCTCAATGAGTCCGGTGGACTTGTTGAGGACACGGTAAGCATGAGAGTTTGTAGCATAACCAACAAATATGCCCTCATGAGCTCTAGCCTCAAATTTAGACAAACGAACACCTTTCTTGAGAATGAAACACTTACAACCGAACACCCGGAAGTACTTGAGGTTGGGCTTGTTGCCGGTGAGTATCTCATAAGGAGTCTTGTTTAACCCTTTGCGAAGATAGAGCCGATTGGATGCATGACAGGCGGTGTTGATGGCTTCGGCCTAAAAGTTGTATGGAGACTTGAACTCCGCCATCATGGTCCTAGCCGCATCCATCAGCGTCCGGTTCTTCCTCTCCGCAACAGCATTTTGTTGAGGGGTGTATGGAGCAGCATATTGGTGCTTGATCCCCTCATCACTAAGAAACTCATCCAAGGTGTAGTTCTTAAACTCGGTGCCATTGTCACTTCTTATTGTCAGGATCTTTGCATTGTGTTGACGTTGAGCTTCATTTGCAAAGTCAATGACGGTTTGTTGAGTCTCACTCTTCCTCTTGAAGAAGTATACCCAAGTGTATCTTGAATAGTCATCCACAATCACCAAGCAATACTTTCTTCCTCCAAGACTATCAAAAGATGGAGGCCCAAAGAGATCCATGTGAAGGAGCTCCAAGGGTCTCTTCGAGTAGATGATGGTTGAAGGAGGGTGAGCCTTTTCATGAAGCTTTCCTTCGATACAAGCACTGCAAGCACGATCTTTGGCAAAACTAACATTTGTTAGTCCACGGACATGGTCCCCCTTAAGAAGACTTTGGAAAGATGTCATATTGACGTGGGCTAAACGGCGATGCCAAAGCCATCCCACGTCAACTTTAGCCATTAGGCATGTCGCGGTCTTAGTGGGTCGCTCCGAAAAGTTAATCACATAGAGACCGTTCTCGACATGCCCAACAAAGGCTACTTTAAGAGTCTTGCTCCACAAGAGGGCCACGGTATCAATGTCAAAGAATGTAGCAAAACCCATGAGTGCAAGTTGACGAACGGAAAGCAAATTGTATGCAAGGGACTCAACAAGCATGACTTTCTCAATCGTTAGATCATGAGAAATGACAACCTTGCCGAGACCCAATACCTTAGAATGTGATGCATCACCCCACTCGACATTGGAGGGCATAGATGGAATCTCTTGCACGTCCACCACCAAGTCCTTGCTCCCGGTCATATGATTTGTTGCTCCACTATCGAGCAACCATGATCCCCCACCGTAAGCAAACACCTACAAGAGATCAATGCTTGATTTTAGGTACCCATTTAGTAATGGGTGCTTTGATGTTAGTAACAAGGGTCTTGGGTACCCAAATAGACCATTCAATGTACTCATAAGGAGAACCAACAAATTTAGCAAAGACATGTCCATCACTAGCACGGCACAACACATATGACGGGTTAAAGTTGCCGGCTTTGTTTGAGGAAATGCTTTTGCCCTTTTGGGCATCAACTCCCTTTACTTTTTCCTTCTTCTCCTTAGGAGCACCCTCTCCCTCTTTCACAAACGTTTGTTTGAGAGGAGGAGGACGTTTGGTCTTGTTGTTGTTCTTCTTCTTGCTCTTGGACTTGGGTGCAAACCCAATTCCTTCTTTGGCCACAACTTCCTTTTGATTTCTCAAAAGGCCGTTGAGGTTCTTCTCACCTTGAATGCAAGTCACAAGGCCTTTCTCAAGTTGATCCTTCAACTTGGCATTCTCCTCCACAAGATGCACATGCTCACAACACGGGTTAGTAGCACATGCATTATCAATTAATACCATATGAGGAAAGGTGGCCTTTTCCTTGATTAGCTTAACTTGGAGTTGAGCATGAGACTCTTTGAGGTTAGCATGAGTACCCTTCAAGACCTTGTGGGCCTTGTCAAGTATCTCAAACTCCTCTTTGAGTCTAGCATGATC
Organism: Triticum timopheevii; assembly: GCA_963921465.1. Classification (NCBI taxonomy): domain Eukaryota; kingdom Viridiplantae; phylum Streptophyta; class Magnoliopsida; order Poales; family Poaceae; genus Triticum; species Triticum timopheevii. The sequence continues at coordinate 129,600,502 of OY997274.1, read as the reverse complement.
AACCCCAAGTTTAGCCTTCTCGGAGGTTAGCACACGAGACACGACAAGAGCATGATCAAGATCTTTCTTTAACTTAGCATGGTCATCATTGTGTGACTCCTCAAGAGTCAAACGATGCACACACTCTTCCTCAAGAGCATTAGAGAGATCCGATATCTCATTGGCATAGTCACGACTATGACCTTCCATCTTGGAGATGGTTTCTTCGTGTGCCTCGATCATGTCATTGGCCTCACCAAGTTGTTCCAAGAGAGCGAAAAAGTGCTTCTTGGACTTACCCTTGAGCTTATTCATAAAAGACTCAAATTCATTCACTTCCTCATTAGACTCAACATGTTCATCAATGCAATCCTCCAAGGAGGGATTAGAAATGATGGTGGTTGTGATGTTGGGGGTTACCTTGTTTGAAGCTTTAGCCATGAGGCATTTGGCGGTGATGTTTTCGTTGGGTGAATCAAAGAGAGACACCCGGGAAGGAGTAGCAATGGCAACGGATGCCATGGCCATAGCTTCTTCATTTTCATCACCATTGTCATCCTCTTGGTATTCTTCTTGAACCACCAACCCACGAGTGGGAGTCTTCTTGGCGAAGTTGTTCTTGTTTGGGAAGGACTTGGCTTTGTCTTTTCGGATGAACTTGCCACCATTGTCTTCCCGCTTCTCGTAAGGACAATCCGCAACAAAATGGCTCACATTGCCACAGTTGAAGCAAGTTCTAACTCGTTGCTTGCCCTTGACGCCACTTGAGTTGTTCTTGTTGAAGTTGGGTCTTGAACTCTTCTTGCTCCCAAATTTTCTTGAAGCAAGGGCCATGTGCTCATGGTAATCAAATTTGGTGTCTTCGGGGTTGCTTTCCTCATCTTCCACTTCTTCCTCTTCTTCCATAATAACCTTGGCCTTCAAAGCAAGGTTGGGCTTCTTTGCCCTTTGAGAATGGAGCACCGCATTGTCGGCGGTCTTGTCCAAGATGCTCACTGCAACGAACTCATCCAACACTTCACTTGAGGTCATGGAGTGGAAGTCCGGTCGTTGACGAATGACGGAGGACATGGCCTTGTTGTAGGGCATCATGGCCTTGAGGAACTTTCGCTTGATCCAATTGTCATCCGTGTCCTTGCTTCCATGATCTCGGAGTGCGACCGCGAGTTTGGTCACTCTTCGAAAGAGCTCACGAGGTTCTTCATCTTCTTTCATTGCAAACTCATCGGCTTCATCTTGCACCACTTCATAGTTGGAGCGTTGAATGCTAGCACTTCCACGATAGAGACCCTCAACACATTTCCATGCTTCCTTAGCCATGACATGCGGTCAAAGGTGAGGAAGATCTTCGGGAAGGATAGCATCTTGGATGATGAAGAGAGCACTCTCATTGAATTGATTGTCCACGGCTTCTCGAGGGGTGAAGTTGCTTGGGTCATGAGGATAAAAACCTTCTTCAATGATTCTTGAAAGGTTAGTGTTCACATGTTTTAAATGACGCTTAAAGCGATAGACCCAAGAATCAAAATCTTCATGTTTCTCATATTTAGGAGGAGGACCGGCATGATTCAAATGAGTGGAGGGGATTGGCCCTCCATAAATAGGAGGTTCCACATGGGCAAAGATGCCGGTACCATTTCTAACACTAATAGAAGGACTCTTTTCAATGTTAGCTTCCCCCTTGTCGGAGGTAGCATCCGTCACCTTGTTGGTGGGATCACCCACTTTCATCGGTGAGGTAGATTGTTTAAGTCCTTCTAGGAATTCCTTAAACATGTCCTTGACCTCGGTCGTCATGGAGGTTTTCAATGTTTCCAAAGCCACATTGAATTCCTCACGTGAGATCGAGTTACCCCCATCTCCCGTAGATGAGATCGGATTCGCACCGGAGTGCTCTCCCACCTCATCTACGACATCAACCATACTCTTCGGACAGTAAAGCCCTTAAAAAGAGATGAGGCTCTGATACCAATTGAAAGGATCGATATGGTTGACTAGAGGGGGGGGGGGGTGAATAGGCAACTAACAATTTTTAAGCTTTTCTTTACCAAATTAAACTTTGCAACAAAATAGGTTGTCTAGATGTGCAACTAAGTGTGCAACCTATATGATGCAATAACAACTAGCACACATGCAAGCAAATGGTGTAAAACAAGTAGGCTTGCAAAAGTAAAGGCACGAAATAACCAAGAGTGGAGCCGGTGGAGATGAGGATGTGTTACCGGAGTTCCTTCCTTTTAAGGGGAAGTACGTCTCCGTTAGAGCGGTGTGGAGGCACAATGCTCCCCAAGAAGCCACTAGGGCCACCGTATTCTCCTCATGCCCTCACACAATGCGAGATGCCGTGATTCCACTATTGGTGCCCTTGAAGGCGGCGACCGAACCTTTACAAACAAGGTTGGGGCAATCTCCACAACAATTGGAGGCTCCCAACTACACCACAAAGCTTCACCACAATGGAGTATGGCTTCGAGGTGACCTCAACCGTCTAGGGTGCTCAACACCCAAGAGTAACAAGATCCGCTAGGGATAAGTGGGGGGAATCAAATTTCTCTTGGTGGAAGTGTAGATCTGGGCCTTCTCAACCAATCCCGAGCAAATCAACAAGTTTGATTGGCTAGGGAGAGAGATCGGGCGAAAATGGAGCTTGGAGAAACAATGGAGCTTTGGGGGAAAGAGGTAGGTCAACTTGGAGGAAGAAGACACCTTTATATAGTGGGGGAACAATTCCAACCGTTACCCCACTGAGCAGCCCCGCACAGAGCGGTACTATCGCTAGGGCAGGGCGGTACTACCGCTCCCTACCGAGCGGTACTACCGCGCTGGCGAGGAAGACAGGGCCCTGGCCCCAGAGCAGTACTACCGCGGGAGAAGAGCGGTACTACCGCTTGAAGCGGTACTACCGCTTCTACTACCGCTTCTAGTACCGCAAAACCCGACACGAGAAAACACCGGTCTCGAATCGAGGCGGTAGTAGCGCGGAATAGCTGCGGTACTACGGCCGAAGCCCGCAAGCGGTACTACCGTCCTGCGGAGCGGTACTACCGCTGAGAGCGGTACTACCGCTTCGTGGAGCGATACTACCGCTGGAGAGCTTCGGCGGTACTACCGCTGTAGATCGCGGTACTACCGTTGGCACAGAACGGAGCAGGTACGGAAGAGAAGGGGCAGCTCCAAAGATGCGAAAGGAAGACGACGGGTGTGATAGGGATGTGTACGTGTTGATTCCACCCTAGTCTTACCAAAGCGGATCCCCTCTTGATAGTACGGTGACTCCTACGAAACTATTCCACCAACAAGAAGGAGCTACACCGTCTTGAATAAAACACCGAGGGGAGGAAATCGTCTCGTGCCAATGGATGAATCTCTAAAAGAACTTAACGCACATGATTAGTCCGCAAAAGCATTGTCATCAATCACCAAAACCACTTGGGGATAAATATGCCCTTACATCCGCGGACACCTGGTAAGGGAGCTTGATGCTCGTGCCCTACAACAAGTATGCTTGATGCAGATGGTGCCACTGCCATGGAGAACCTGCGGGCGGAGCTCGCCCGAGCCAAGGAGCAGGCCAAAAAGAGTGACGCGGCTGCCTTAAAGGCGGCCGAAGAGCTAAAAGCCGAGCAGGCTGCTCACTGCCGAAGCAAGAAGGAAATGGCTGAGATGGCCGTGGAGTTGAAGAATGCTGCCGACCGCTGCAAGCTTCTTGAAAAAGAAGATCGAGCGGTACAAGAGGACCTGAAGAAGGCCACTACCGAGGCCAAGGACGCTCGCTCTGTGATGAGAGCTATGAAGGAGGAGCTGCGTCAGGCCGGAGATATCGCGGCTGGAAAGCCCTTTCTGCTGCGGAGGAATTCATGGATCCTAACTATGCTCAGTTGGACCGACTGTGGAGTGTGGAGGATGCTTATCTGGACTTGGCGGAAAGTGCCGCGGACGCAGCCGAACACTTCTGAGATCAAGAGGATCACGAAATGGAAAAGGTTTTTTGGTCGCAGTTCCATAATCTAGAGTGCCCACTTCCATTAACCGATCGCTTGGCCGAATGGGCGAAGCTGAATAGGTTATCCGGACTTGCCATGAAGGATGTCGTGAGTCTTTTGTGGCCGAAGAGGCCCGAACCGAAGAGTTATTTTGGCTTGGTGCAGCAGTTCCTTGGTGCGGTGCTGCATATCAATGCAACGAGAAGGTCGGCATGCATAGAGGGTGCGCGGATGGCTCTTGCCCGTGTCAAGACATACTGGGTGGAGATGAAGGCCACCGATGTTGCATCCCAAGATTCGGACGGAAGCCAAGTACCTGTCGAGCACTATTTTCAGGAAGTTCTGCAGGGCGCTTGTTTAATAGAGACGCAGTGCTCGAAGGATATTATGTTCGAATAACATGTATTATTGTGAAACAATGTTGCGATGAAATATAAAAGCTTTTTATACTTGTGCCTTCAAGAATTGAAATTCCTCCTGTGCGGCCGTTAATGTATATGTGTATATAACCTGAAAGATGGCAGTCTTCGGCTTCAGCCCCCACGCATATAATGCGGGGGTGTTTGCAAAAGGCGCGTTTTCACACTTGATCCAACGTCTTGGTCCTATAAAGGAGGTGGTAGCGCAGCAAACTAGGCAACCATACTATAATGCTTTATCACTTTCACTTAGCCATAGGAGTTTGATAGTGGGGCTACTATATAGCCCCTAGGGGCACCGTGCTCACCCGAATTTGGGGCGCGTATGTGCCTGACTGGGAAACGGCCCTTCGTCTATGCGGAGGAATCCTAAAGATTCCGGCGGGTCATCGAGTGGTTGACCAGTCTCACGCTATATCATGACAGTCTGTTTTCGGCTTTCTCTACTGAGGTGCTCGCCTGGACGAACCGGGACACAATTGCAGTAGTTCTCCTAGTGTCGCGTTAGCCGATAGAGCGGAACGTAAGGCAGCGAAACACAGGAGCCGGGCAAACCCAACATTTGACCAAAGACATGATTCAGAGCTGATGCATATAAGGCCTAACTCAAGACGCCGAACACTCCCTAAGGTATTCGGTCTTTATGAAAATGGGCCGAACAACGCCCTTGGTAATAAGCCCCTGGTGTCCAGGTACGCGCAAAATTCTGACATGGCCCATGCCAAAATGCCAGCCTCCTCCTTGGTTATAGCAAAAAACCAGGGGATGTGTATCAACAAGAGACAGTAAAAAAGGTTTATGCAGGGTCTTAATCTGAAAAGAATCCTTGCAACGGGTCCCTACTGCACGTCTGCGCCTGTGTCTCCGTTGTGCCGTATCCTGGACGGGTGTAGCATGGTGTTCATGTGTAAAAGAGAGGAACTTTAGTTGAAAAAGATCGTGCAAAAATGTACGTTACATTAAATAAACAAAGTACGATTCAAAAAATGAATAAAATTGAGCTTTATTGTCTCTTGCTGTATATGCGCGGAGCCCCTTGTGCGGGGGTATGCGGCTGGTAAGCCCTTGTATGTTTACACCGGACTCGTCTAACCATGTTCGGGGTCTGAACGACCTGTTTAGGTGCTTGGATTAGTGAAGCCGGTTTAGTGTGTGGCTGTCAAGGCAGTCACACAATCTTCCGCGCTCGAGGAACACTCTATGTTTCCCTTTAAGGAGATGATGCCTCGCGGACCGGGCATTTTAACTGTAAGGGATGCATAATGCGGTATTGCGTTAAAGCGGGCGAAAGCTTCGCATCCCAGTAGTGCTTGGTAGCTACTTGTAAATGGGGCGAGGTGGAGGGTTAACTTTTCACGGCGGAAGTTGTCGGGTGAGCCGAATGCAACTTCTAGCAGTAGAGAGCCTGTACAATGGGCATATGGGCCTGTCATTACCCCTTGAAAGGAAGTGTTGCTATGGCGAACTTTGGTTGGGTCTATCCCCATTTTGCGGATTGTGTCCTGATATAGCAGGTTTAGACCACTGCCGCCGTCCATTAGGACTTGTGTAAATTGGAGTTTGTCGATTATCAGATCTAATATCAAGGCAGTCCATCCTGCATTCCGGATACTTCTAGAGTAATCCTGATGGTCGAAGGTGATTGGTTTTAACAACCAGTGGCGGGACACCTCTGGGATAGGCCGTGTGGCGCGTATCTCTATGGGCGCCATTCTATTTTTCCCATTTGTCACGCAAAGTGAGTTTACTGTTTTGACTTCTTGTGGGAAATTCTTTTGTTTTCCGGTGCTCTGCTTGTGGGGTTCGTCATCGTCCTCGCTTGGTGTGTCGAGCCCCTTGTGTTCGGCATTGAGTTTGCTGGACTGCTTGAAGACCCAACAATCTCTGTGGGTATGATTTGCAGGCTTCCCGGGAGTACTGTGGATTTGGCATATCTTGTCCAAGATTTTGTTTAAGTTAGATAGCTCGTCCTTGTTATCCTTAGGGGGCAGTTTTTTATGATTCTGTCATGAGCTTTTGAATCCGGCGTTGACTGTCGTGCTCTTCGGGCTGTTTCCCTTGGTCCGGCGCTGGTCCTTGCTGCATCGCGGTTTCCGGTTTCCATCCCTGACTTCGGATGTACTTGGGTCGCTGATACTGCATCTTGCCCGCCAGCTATCCTCTCCCGCGCAAAAGCGGGTCATGAGGCTTGTTAATGCGGCCATTGTTCTTGGCTTTTCTTGGCCGAGGTGTCTGGCGAGCCATTCGTCTCGGACGTTGTGTTTGAAAGCTGCTAAGGCTTCGGCGTCCGGATAATTGACTATTTGGTTTTTTTAGTAAGAAATCTATTCCAGAATTTTCGGGCTGACTCTCCGGGTTGTTGAGTTATGTGACTTAAATCGTCTGCATCCGGAGGTCGGACATAGGTCCCTTGAAAATTTGCCCGAAAAGCATCCTCGAGCTCCTCCCAACTTCCAATGGTGTTTTCGGGGAGGCTTTTGAGCCAATGCCGGGCTGGCCCTTTGAGCTTCAGGGGTAAGTATTTTATGGTGTGGAGGTCATCTCCTCTAGCCATGTGTATGTGGAGGATGTAATCCTCGATCCAGACTCCAGGGTCTGTTGTTCCGTCGTATGCCTCTATGTTTACGGGCTTGAATCCTGCTAGAAATTCATAATCCAGAACCTCATCGGTGAAACATATATAGGGGGTGTGCGGCACCCCTATATTTAGGTGTACCGTAATATTCGGATACTTGATGTGTTGCATTGCTTACTAGAGCTTGCTTTCTTGGCCCATAGATAGATCTAACTGGGCCATCTTTTTGATGCGAATCCGTGTGCGGGTCGCGTGTCGGCTTGTCTGCGGCGCCGTTTGCCGCTCTATGTTTGACATGGGGTCGTCTATCCGACCGGGTGGTCTCCTTGTTCTTTGATTGCGGGGGCTCTACGGCCTCCTCATCAAACTCGGGCAGTAGTTTTCGCTTCGGGTAGCTCTTTGTTCGGCGACTGTCGCCGTATTTGTCTGCGGTGTTGGGTACTTTGCTCCATCTGATTCTGAGCGCATCTTCCGCTGTTTTGAGCTTCTGCTTCTGCTTTTTCAGGCTACGCGCAGTAGCGGCGAGCCTTTTGTGGAGGTTCTTCTGCTCCAGTAACTTGTCCGGCGTGAGATCGTCCGGACTGTTATCTTCGCCGGGGACAGGTTGTTTATACAGATTGTCCTGTTCGAACGGTTGCTCGATAGCATGTTCATCGTCCACCGGTCGCTGGGTCTGTATGGCTGTTGTCTTTGTCGAGGCGGGACTTTGAGCGGCGCTTACGTCGCCGTTTTGACTGCTTTTCAAGGGAATGATCCCTCGTGGCGTCCCGTTGTTCCTCATCGTCGCTTCCTTTAGGTGTGTCCACCATGCATACATCGTGAGATGAGGTGGCTGTCCAGTGCCCTATAGGTGGTAGTTCATGTTGGTCTCCTACATCGTCGTCCATTCCGTCGATGTCTTCGAAGTCGAAGTCGAGCACGTCGTTTAAACTTTCGACAGTGGCTACGAAGTGGGTGGTGGGTGGGAGTCGAATTTCTTCGTCGTCCGCATCCCAACCTTGCTGACCATAGTCTGGCCAGGGCTCTCCTAATAGAGAGAGAGACTTTAGTAAATTCAGGATGTCGCCAAAGGGCGAGTGCTGAAAGATGTTTGCGGCAGTGAAATCCATGATTGGCGCCCAACCGTATTCGATTGGCAGGGGCGCGGAAGGTTCGGAGTCCGGAGAGGAGTCCGACACCTTGGAGTCACGAGTTTCGCAAAGGACAGGGTTGGTGTTCGGCTCAATCGCCATAGAGATAGCAGCCCCCGAGGCGGTGTCCAGCCACCCATCCTCGATCGACGCAGTCGGTTCCGAGCTAAGGGTCAGAGCGGACACTTGTGCGGCCCCCAGGGCACTGTCCGGCGGCAAAGCTATATCATGCCCATTGTGACAGTGCGGCGCGCTTGGCTGTGGCTCGAACCCGTCAAAGATCGAGTCTCCGCGGACGTCAGCCGTATAGTTCAAACTTCCAAATCTGACCTGATGGCCAGGGGCGTAGCTTTCAACCTGCTCCAGATGGCCAAGCGAATTGGCCCGCAATGCAAAGTCGCCGAATACGAAGATCTGTCTGGGGAGAAAAATCTCACCCTGGACCGCATCGTTGTTGATGATCAGAGGAGTCATCGGGCCTAAAGATGACGACACAGAGGAACTCTCAATGAAAGCACCAATGTCGGTGTCAAAACCGGCGGATCTCGGGTAGGGGGTCCCGAACTGTGCGTCTAGGCGGATGGTAACAGGAGACAAGGGACACGATGTTTTTACCCAGGTTCGGGCCCTCTCGATGGAGGTAAAACCCTACTCCTGCTTGATTGATATTGATGATATGGGTAGTACAAGAGTAGATCTACCACGAGATCAGAGTGGCTAAACCCTAGAAGCTAGCATATGGTATGATTGTTGTTCGTCCTACGGACTAAAACCCTCCGGTTTATATAGGCACCGAAGAGGGTTAGGGTTACACAGAGTCGGTTACAATGGTAGGAGATCTACATATCCGTATCGCTAAGCTTGCCTTCCACGCCACGGAAAGTCCCATCCGGACACGGGACGAAGTCTTCAATCTTGTATCTTCATAGTCCAGGAGTCCGGCCAAAGGCTATAGTCCGGCCATCCGGACACCCCCTAATCCAGGACTCCCTCAGGTAATAACTATGATGATTATTAGCTAGTGTTGTTGGTGATGATACGATGCAAGAGTTTTTATATTAATGTGATGATGATGATGATCATGATCATGATTATCATGATGATTTGTTATTATGATCATGATTAGTTATTATATCATTGGTGGAAGGAACACGGATTAGATTCATGTGGATGGATCAAAAGTTGAATTAGTAGGATTGTCGTCCTAATTCAACTTTTGATTCATCCAAATGAATCTAATCCATGTTTCTTCCTCACAATGATATATTAATTCATCATGGACATAATGATAGAACAACCTCTAAATTGGTACTGTATCAAAATTTGTATAACGGCGTATAAATACACTAAAAAACAGAATACCAGTAGCGCTGGTGAGCGAACACGCTGCTACTAGTTATATTAGCAGCAGTAGTAGGCATTAAACCCGTGCCACTACTAGGGTTTTTCCTATTAGTGAAATAAACTCTCACATAATTACTCCCAAACCAAAACCCACAAATGACTATTCTTATAGAGCATGAAACGAGCTAAACTAGCAATGAGAGATGAAAGGACAAAGTTGCTAACCTTTTAGAATACTTGGATAGATGGGGTGCCTCAAATCTTGGCAAATCTTGGCAAAAAATGGAGGATGAGCTCGAGCTAAGGGGAAGAATAGAGAGGAGAAAGAAGAAAGCAGAGAGGATGAGGTTAGGACGAAGCAGGGGTTTATATAGGGATATCTTTAGTCCCGGTTGATGATACCAACCGAAACTAAAGGTTTATCTCTAGTCCCGGTTGGTAATGCCAACCAGGAGTAAAGGGGCTCGTGGGGGCCCCAGCCTGACACCAGCCTGCCACAATCCCTTTAGTCCCGGTTGGTGATGACCAACCGGGACTATAGTTCAAAAATGAATTGGGACTAATGGTGACCGTGCCCCCCGTCCGCTCCTAGCCGTTGGGACTGGGACTAATGATCTCATTAGTCCCGGGCCCAAACCAGACTGGGACTAATGATCCGGACGAAAGGTCTGTTTTCTACCAGTGAAGCCAACGGCGTAGTGATCAAATTGTAGATATGTAGACAGATTCTGTATTGAGAGGATCAAGTGTCACGTGATCATCATTATGCATCGTGTTTTTATTTATCGAAATACATATATATGTATGTTTTGAAAGGAGGTATCTGTACTAGTTTGATTGGTAAATAAACTTGTTCAGGTTTTCGATCCGGTTTCCCTTATAAACTGGACCAGTCTCTTGGCATTATGGCCATTTGAGTGGTAAAATATTCAGGTGTCGAAACCCCCCCCCCCCCCCCCCCCTTCCCTTGACCGTTCAAAAAAAATGCGATTGCTTGTCTGATTCCTTTCAAACAAAATGAAATATTGTGTAATCTGAAATCTTGAAGGTCAAATCTAGAATGTGATGTCTGGAACCTAAGAAACAATTGATGTGTGCAATTTGGAATTGAAGGAAAAAACACACCAAAGAATTCTCCGATTCCAAGTTTCCAACTGACAATGTAGATGAAAATTCAGTGTAACAATGCGAGTGAAGAAAATCCAGTACAACATCGTAGTCCACAAAAGTACAGTTTCATGCAGTCACCAAAATCCATCCAAAAAAGCCTACTCCTTGTACATATATATTTTTCCCTGCTCAAAACTGAAAGGCATGCCAATGGAGCACTTCTAAGAATCATGCTGGCTATAAGCTTTGCTACATTCATGACTATCTTTCCACGTTGGATACAAAGAAATTCTATGTATATTACAGACTTACAGTACATCATGCATAAACTAAGCCAAAGATAGTATAAGCATAATATGTGGGCAGTAAGCTAGTTGACACCCAAAACTCAAGCTACATTTGACTGTGCATGCAAGTAATCATTTGCAGTTTTAATTTCTTCAGCAACAACAAAAGGATCAGAAGTTCCCAACATATATAGCTGCTTAGTACACCTTGAATTCATCAACCAATAACCAATCCAATTTGGGATTACGTACGGTAGACAAGATCCCAAGACGATCGAAAAGAGATAGTATCACCACAACTAACTGAACACACAATAGAGCAAGAGCAAGAAATTAGCTAGGGGCAACACCACATTGCAATCGCATCGGCAGGTGGAAACGAAATAGAGCCTGCAACATTAACTTCCCAAGTCATACATGGCCAAGTAGTACTACTCTATTACGTCTGCAGTGTTCATCATCGTATACTGAACAAGATCAAGCTAGTGTTCATCATCATATACTTCCCAAATCACACGTTTGCACATGCACATCTCTGAAGAAACTCATCAGAAAGACAAAACAGCTAGCGTACGGCCAACGAAGGAATCGAAGGTATCTACTCCCTCTGTTCCTAAATATTTGTCTTTTTAGAGATTTCAAATGGACTACACATACGAATGTATATAGACATATTTTAGAGTGTAGATTCACTCATTTTGCTCCGTATGTAGTCACTTGTTGAAATCTCTAAAAAGACAAATATTTAGAAACGGAGGGAGTAGTCTCGATCGGAATCAAAGAACTGGAGAAGCCTGCAGGGGACGAACAAGACGAGAGATCGAACCGAGACACTTAGGCTCTGTTCGGCAATAGTCTGCTCCTTTGCCAAGGAGTGGAGCGCCCATCTGGCCGCTCGCAAAAATTGCACTGAGTCCTGCTCCGCTCCGCAGCGGAGTTAGGAGCGGAGAGATTACGAACGGCCCCTTACTACTGGAGCTGGTGTTGATCTACCTAACTAGGCGCGTACGTAGCTTGCGGATGCGCTCGGACTTGGGCGATGGAGAGCTTGGTGTTGCGTCCTCGTGGCGACGGAAGCGACGAGCCCCCATCGCGCCTGGTCCAGTCGATCATGGAGGCGGAGGATCCTGGCCGGTGACGTCGAGCACGGACTGCTCCAGGTCCACCAAGGTGTCTCGCAAGTCCTGCAGCGCCGCCAGCACGTTGTTGACCGCGCCGATGGTCTGCTGCAGCCTCAGCGCCGCCTTCGGCACGAGCGGCCCGGCCCCAGGTCGCACCCTGGACGCGGGCATGATCCCGCAGAGACGGACGGCGAGGTCAGCCGCAAGGCTCCTCTCGACGGCGTAGTTCAGCCACTGCAGCGCCTCCCTTGCCAGGACGTCGGCGTGGACGTGGTCGCCGACCCAGCGACCGTACGCAGCTTGGCCGCCGGGTAGGGCATTGAAACCGAGAATCGCGGCGTAGAGGCTGAAGTTGCGCGCGGCGTCGGCGTGGGCGACATCGAAGAGGTACCCGAGCTCGCGACGGGCCTCCTCGAGTGGCCCGCCCTCCGGCTCCGGGTAGTAGAAGGTGGCGTGGACGAGGGCCCTTGCGGCGTCGGTAGCGCCCGCGAGCGGCCCGGGCCAGTGGAAGAAGCTGTCGACGATGTTGGCGGCGGGCCCGATGAGGAGCGGATTCATGCCGCGGGACACGTCCTCGAGCAAGTCGGTGTAGATGGTCTCCGCTGCGTCGATGGGCTCCTTGAGCAGCACCTCCGCGACCTCGAGGAGCGTCCCGCGGGCGGCCTCGCAGCGGGGGATGACGTAGTCTTCCACCCTGGTGGCGACGACGTGCCTGTAGTGCTCCGCGTTCCCCAGCGTCGCCGTCACCCACTGCGCCCGGAGCAACGCATGCGCATCCGGATCCGGAACCTCCTGCACCGCCTCCTCCTCCCCCAACGGCGGCGGCTGCGCCACCACCTCCTCCTCCTCCCCCAACGGCGGCGGCTGCACCACCACCTCCTCCTCCACCACCATCGGCGGCGGCTGCACCACCTCCTCCTCCTCCACCACCACGACCGGCGGCGGCTGCGCCACCTCCTCCTCCTCCACCACAACGACCGGTGGCGGCTGCACCACCTCCTGCTCCTCCACCACCACCACCATCGGCGGTGGCTGCACCGCCACCTCCTCCTCCTCCTCCACCAGCGACGGCGGCTGCACCACCACCACCTCCTCCTCCACCACCACGACCGGCGGCGGCTGCACCACCTCCTCCTCCTCCACCAGGACCGGCGGCGGCGGCATCACCACCCCCTCCCCTTCCATCTCTCTCTTGCGGCGTGTGTTGTGCTGCGTGGGATATTCGTTCCGCGGGTGAATGAGGCGAGAGAATGTGGGACGCGGAGAGAGAGAGGGGAATTTATAGACGCGAAATGCTCACACCGTCTTACGGCGGTTACTTCGTCTTCCTTGCGCAGGAAGTCGCAAAATTTACAGCCAACCTCTCTCACTGACAATGGGAGCCCACCCTCCCGTCCGGTGCAATTTTACATTACACCGCGCTGTCGCCACCGCACAGGTGGATTCTGTGGACGTCGGGGTGAATAATCTGTTACGAGGTGGGGACCACAGCTATCTGCGGATTCGACGGGAATTTTCGGCGGCGCGAGAAGGCGAGATATTACTCGAGTCAGACTCTTTCTCACTGACACTGGGGCCGGTACCAGGAGGACCCACCTGTCACTGTACGAATCGTGCCTACACAAGCAGTGCTAATTCGGTTGGTTTTTACTTGTAGACGTCATCACCAGTTGGCACCACCGGACTGCCATGTTATAGCTGGCATAAGCTAACGAATCTTATTTTTCTTCCTCACGACGAAATGTGGTCTCCTGTTAGCGTTTGATCACATCTCCCTCCCCAAGTTAATGACATAATTAGAGCTGGTATCAAGCAGTAACGACACTTGTACTTGAGGAACGTCCGTGTGTGCAACGGGTTTTATGAGCTCACGCTTCGCTTCCCTGCACCGCTAGGAAATGCTAGCAAAATTTCCACTATAACGTCTTCCACATGAGCCAACCAAACACAACCAAAGTGTTAAGACTAAATTGACGTCATCATCTAACCATCATCAATAATACTACATCTGCGTAACCTTACATGATCCTATCATAACATTCCTTCTAATTCCCCATCCCTCCTCGATTTTCACAGGGGTGGGGACCTCCCCCTCCCCTTATTCCAATTAAAAGTTGCCAAATCAGCTGCAGCGCGTAAACTGAACGTGGCTTTACGTGGATGTAGCATTCCTCTTCATCAGCACTACTAACCGGCATTAGATCTAGCCGCGTGTGTCCAAAGTGTCGTACGGGCATGTACGTCTATACATGCACCTTCTCATGCCCTTTAGGTGCTTATTGTAAACAGACGCCTCTCCAGAGGCTCCCCATATTCTTGTATAAAAGGGTTGTGTTATTTTCTCTTAATCATTTCATTCTTTGCGCATTATCAGCACGCGCGAACCACTGAGTTCAGCCAAAATCATAGAACAACAAGACCAGAAGAAAAGAAGGCACAAAGCCCTCTACAACAAGATCATAGAATGACATGGCAGGCTCAATCTGGAACCCTATTCCTAATTGGTAAAGAACATCACAAGAACGAATGTCTCAACTGAAAACAAGAATAACAACAAACATCTCTATTCATTTTCCTTTTGTTCAAGAAATGCAAAAGGAAGATGATTATCCACTATTATTGTGCGGTCTACATTACGTCTATAAATTTGACATAAATGACTACCTTCAACGTGCTCTCCCATATATTTAAATCGAACCATAACAGAAGGTACTAAGATCAAGGCGTGTACTGACATATGTCAGGTTATGACTACAAAAAAACATCCGTGATGATACGCCTTTGTCACAGTATGTACTTTTTTTCATGCATGTACATCTGTGATAATTTTATGACAGAATCAAGGTAGTCATACATGTGTGGTCACGGAAGTGTTCCATGACAACACTCCATTTATCATTATGGAAATGTTTTTGTTAAGAGCAACCGACACATGACAGCCACCGTAACTGGTCGCCGTTAAGGTATCGGGTGCCGGTTTTGGATTAGATACCCGTTAACAGCCCCGACCAGTGATGATTTTTCACGTGGTAATTTCATTCACCAACAATAACACGTGTCAGCTCTACTTCGTGATAGTTGTTGCACATCCAACGGATGATACGTGCCAATGACATGGTGACAAGTGACACGACCCAACAGTGGCACATTTACTTAAAAGGCCGGCCCAATCAAAGTTAGCGGACCGACCCATTAAGGGCCTACTTGCGGGTGGCCCATTGAGAAACACGACCCATAAGAGTGGTACCAACTCGGCCCGTCACCAGCCCGTTTAACAATTTGACACCATTGCAGCCCATCGCTAGTCCCAGACCGTTAACTACCCGATATGTCTTTGGGTTCATTCGCGTTCCGCTGAATCTTTCGGCCTGTTAGCGGCTAATAGTAGAATTAAGCCATTTTTCAGCCAGGTGTGTCTTTTGGCCAGTTACCAGCCCATTCTCGAGTTGGGACAATTTCCTGCCCAGTGATTCTTTTGGCCTGTTGGCAGGCTATTTTGGAGTTGGGCCAATTTCCAGGCCGGTGTGTCTGTCGGCCTATTAACGGACAAAACCGCAGTTGGGCCATTTGTGGTCTTACCGGAGTATTGGTCTGTTAACGACCCATGTTGTCCATGGCACAATTCCCTCCCATCCTTAATTTCGGCCTGTTAAAGGCCCGAGTAGTATAGGGTGCACCTATGGCCTGATTGGCTTTCGTCCTCTTTACGGCCCGACATGTACACTACTAGGGAAAAGCCTAGCAGTAGCGCAGGTTTTAGGTATATCAGTAGCACGGGTGCCTGCGCTACTAATACAATGCTACCGCTAATAGGTAGTAGTAGTGTGGGTGCCACCCGCGCTACTACTATGTTCGTTAGTAGTAGTGTGGTTCTGGACCCTCGCTACTGCTAACTAATTAGGAAATAAAAAAATAAATTCTAGCCATGGCTGCTGCTGCTAGGCGTCATCGTCCTCTTCATCCATGGTCGATGCTGATCTTGAAGGGATGAAGTCATCCATGGAGATGGTGCTTCCCCATCCTACTCTTCTCCACACCTCTCCTTTGCTACTGCTACAAAAAAAGAGACAAGGATTAGAAGAGGAAGGGAGAGATAGAGAGGAGTAGGTGCAGCAACTCACCAGTGGCCGCTGGAGTTGGAGCCGAAACCCTAGATGATGCCATGGGTTGCGTCCATCGGAGATCTGGCCATCGTCATGGGCGGCGCTCTACTGGATCTTCCTCTCCTTCCAGCAGCGGAGGAGGAGGAGGAGGAGGAGGAGGAGGAGGAGGAGGAGGAGGAAGGAGGGGAAGCGGAGAAGGAGGAGGAGGAAGGAGGGGCTACGGTGGAAGAGGAGGTCGCCGGATTTGAGGGAGACGTCGCGGCACGAGGCCGGCAGTTGCCGTGGAGGAGGAGACGCGCATGTGTAGGAGCTCCATGGAGAGAGAAAGAGGAGGAGGAGAGGGACGGGGGAGAGGAGTGATTTGGACGAGGAGATGGGGATTTTAGGGCTGTTAAAATACCCAGTACTTAGTAATAGCGCGGATTTTTACCCCTCGCTACTACTATGGCATGTTCCGAGGGGGCACGGCAGAGACCGCTTAGTAGTAGCGAGGGATAAAAATCTGCTCTACTACTATCAACTTAGTAGTAGTAGCGAGGGGTAAAAACCCGCACTACTAGTAAGTAGCAGTAGCGAGGGGTATAAACCCGCGCTACTAGTAAGCGTCTGTGTATAAGTTTTTCCCTAGTAGTGGTAATTGGGCCAACCATGAACCGAGGTCTATTTCGACTTGCAAATAGCCCATGGGATCTTTACAACTATTGCGGCCCAATCTAGCTTTCGGCGTTAATGGCTCATCGACTATTTAGGCCATTTAAGAGTTGTGACAGATCTGACCCATCAAGGGCCCACGTTGATTTTGGCCCAGTTAGTAATTGTGAGCCCATTAACAGGCTCATTTATGGACAGTGGGCCATTCTGCTGGATGAAGGCCCCATGTAGATTATGTGCTAGTTAATTTCACTGTATGTTTTGGCCGTTTGCCTCTTGTAGTGCTTTTGACACAGGAAATTGGGGTGCGAACCATGCTAAGCACATATACGGCAAATAAGGATAAACTTAGCACATCGCAACATATATTACAAGAAATTACATCCACTGGACAATCAAAGATTGATGCCAGTGCAAATAAATGAACGAAGCTTAACGATCTACGACCTCATAATCCACCTCCGCACGGATGACACTTATAAGCATCTGAGCACGTGATAAACTGCAAGACAAACACGATGGTGTAACACTTTCAGGTAAGTATCCCAAATAGTAATCATCCCAACGAAGAGCGGAGGAGAGTATTTATAAGCAGCGTTTCTGTCACACACAAGTTGTCACAGTGTCCCAAGAGGCAAATAAACCAGGGTAGTAAATATGACGAGTTAGTGGCAACGAGAGTAATAACTCTTGATAGTAAAGAACATAAATAAAACTGAAAGTAAAGATCTTTTTTCTATAATAGAGAAGTTAGGCGGTATACATCAAGTGTGCCAGTGCGACGATAATACCAGTTACCTTGTATCATGGATATAGTATGTGATTTGTTTGTTCGGTAGGCGGATCACCCTAAGGTTACGGAACTCCTCCTCACGAGACTACATTCCATTCTATGTTCCTGCTTTGCTGTCGACACAGAGTGGACGTCCACTAGTAGGAAAAGGGCCATTTGTCCCGGTTCATAAGGCCCATCTGTCCCGGTTGTGGATCCGGCACTAAAGGGTCGTCACTAAAGCCCTAGGACTTTAGTCCCGGTTCTTACATGAACCGGGACAGATGGGCCTCCACATGGCCGCTGCAGCGAGCCCAGGCAGGAGGGCCTTTGGTCCCGGTTGGTGGCACCAATTGGGACCAAAAGGCATCGACGCGTCAGCAGCTGGCATGAGCTGATGTTTTTGTTTTTTTAAAGGGGGTGGTTTAGGGGTTTTGGGGGTTAATTTAGGTTGTTAACTAGCTAATAGAGAGAAGTGTTCTCTCTTATCTCCGTGCTTGGTTTACCAACACTACTGCTATGCCTAAACATGGCTTAGATTGAAGTGAAGGCAACATGTGGTGCATGTCGAAAGTAATACTAATCCTAACTTGATCAAGTTTGGATTGTACTACTTTCGACATGCACCACATGCATGTTGCCTTCACTTCAATCCAATTCATGTTCATTTCACACATTAATATATAATAACTCTTCATGCTCGCATCATGCATCATCAAAATAACAAGTCCTACTAATCATCATCATACAGCTTCTACTCGTTATTAATAACAAGTCATACAATCATCATCGTCGTAGTCATCGAACCAACCCTACTTAATTGTTGCACATGATCATCAATATTAGGTAGGACCTAAATACCCTCTTTAAGGTAAAATAGTATAAAACAATATAGACCCTGACTCTCCATTATGGAGAATGGAGATCATCCTGTCCCCAATTCTTGCACTTCGCTTCCTTTTTCTTCCAAGAACCTCCTTACGACTGTCCATACATTTTTTCCATTCTTTGATTGTCATGTCTCCACTTCTTTTAGAAATCTTGTATGGACAGTTGAGATTCGTAGGATGACCTGGCTGTATGTTCAAAACATCAAGGAGACCATGCTGATACATCAGATGAGGCACACAATCATTCGGGATTATCTATTGAAAAACATAGTAATAAATTCGTAGTTAGCAATGATGTACTAGTTTTAGAAGTATGCAAAAGATGCACGGATGTCGTAATAGTAAAAAATCTTACCAGGGTATCGCCATGGTAGTTACCGTAGTTCAACACATGCACTAGTGGCACGTATTGACCATAATGTTGAGGAGTTTGACTGTAGATATTGTAATTCTCAAGATCAGTACAAAATGCGATCAGATGATTTTTCTCCTGATAAGTTAATTCGGAGCCTCCGGTGTAGTAGGTTCTGTCTACCATCTTCCGCACATTCTTTGAAGAATGAAAATAAGCTGTCAATGGAAATAAGTTGTCAAATATTTTGAAATAAACAATATAAATTAGCTAATAACTATGTTTGAGAAACTCACATAGCGGTAGAATTGGAGGCGTATCAACAAGGACCCAAATGTCCATATTGTCTTGCTCGATTTTAGGATCACCAAGATCGATGGTGACAAGCATACCCTCATCAAAACCATACATCTTGCAAAGTGCTTCCCAATTTTTGCAACCAAAATGAGTTACACTCTCAGAATTGTACAACTTTACTTCAAAATCCACACCATGATGGGCCTTAGGTGAATTTTCTTTGTTTCCATACTTTCATGGTCTTCAAAACCCATCCTCTCCAAGACATAGCGTCTTGCATAGCATGGGACAAGCTTGTCGAATTGTAAAAGATGAAAATTACACGTTGAAATAGTTGAAGTCGTGCTTAATTACGAAAAAAACACTTGTCGTTGTTGCGTACAGTTTCAACATCGAAGGTCTCCTCGAGCTTAATGCTGAAGCGCCGATCTTCGTCCAGCTCAAGGAACCTATTGCACATACCTCGGTCGTCATGGCACCAGTCGCACTCCCCCGGGCGGTTTTCGTCGTCCGAGTACGACATTTCCTATGTTCATAATTCTAATATTAAACTTGTATAATTAAATATATGTACTAAAAAACCTAAACTAGATCATTATTATTCATCACGGGTTGAGTATCGGTCTGTCGAGCCTTTTCTTGAAAACTCTCAGCTCACGTGGTGTACATATTCAACCGTCGGTGATGGTAGCTCCTCCTTTCATTCCCGAGTGCATTACACCAAATTGTCTAGCACACGGGAATGAAGGAGAAGCTACCCCCACGACAACAGTCGGGATTCTTCATCCTCTCATATATATATGGTGGAGACTCTCCCTCACTGATTCCTTTCTGACATTTGCGACCGTCGGTGATGGTAGCTCCTCCTTTCGTTCCCGAGTGCATTACACCAAATTGTCTAGCACACAGGAACAAAGGAGAAGCTACCCCCACGACAATAGTCGGGATTCTTCGTCCTCTCACATATGGTGGAGACTCGACAGACTTAAAGTCAACTCGAAATATCGTTTAATTATCTTTCTAAAAAAGGACATATCAAGCGCCTGAAATTTGCCGGCAAGGAAATATACATGTTTTTATCTACTTCATATGAGCATTCAAACTTGATGGCCATTTCAATGGTTGAAAATATGAGCAAAAACATTTCAAAATATCTTATAGGACTCATATTAACATGGAGATTTGGCTAGTCTCACCTCGAGGTCGGAGGGGGGTCGGTGACGGGGACGACGGCTGGGATGATGGAGGGGGCTCCTAGATTTCTGCAAAAACAAAAACCCTATAAGCTATCAACTAATCAAATGCATACGCCTTGCATAGTGCTCTCCAATTTTAGCAAAACCAAATCGTAAAATAAAGTAGTATTCAAATTAGCGTGCATTCATTTATAAGCAAAACTACATCATCTCTTGCGTCCGTACATCATCGAATATTATCACTAATACACCTCGAATACTATCATACATATAGCATCGCTAATACAGCTAGAACCGTAGCACCCGACGGGTATCGACGCGGGCGGTGGACACCCAAAGAGAAGGAACCATCACATGATCATAGCTCCAGTGAGGTTCCTGAAGAACCTGCCAGGTATTGTCGAACCTGCCCTCCAACGCAACCATGTAGTGATGGACGTGCTCGTCCTCCTCGCTGACACGGTTACGTACCACCTCCGCGGTGTCCGGAAGCCTCAGCACCGTCATTGGCCCACGCGACCGCCACCAAACAAGGATCGGGTCAACGACGGACTAACTCCTCACCAACCTACGCCCCCAGGAAGGTAGCACCTCCCAATACCAGCCCGGCAGAGCCCAGTCCCGGACATGGCCCCTCTGATCAAGCAGACTCCTCCGCCGAGTCAATGACGAGGATGCGGGATAGGCATCGTCGACGTCGATGCGGGAATAAGAACTAAAAAAACAAACTAGTTCTATTAGTTTTCTTGCTAAGAATAAACTACTTCTATAGTTAAATAAAGTAGTTTTTTTATTAAATCAACTAGTTCAACTACTAAGCACTTACTATAAATAAAATAAAGTAGTACTTACTAAAAATAAACTACTTCTAAAATAAAATAAAGTAGTTTTATTAAATCAACTATTTCAACTACTAAGCACTTACTAATAACCTAAAATGCACTAAATCAACTACCCTTAAATGTAACTTTTACAACACAATTTTTTTCTAAATATGCACACACACACACACACACACACACACACACACACACACACACAACATATATATATATATATATATCCATGGATTTTACATACATTTGTAAATATACATACGACATCCATATATACATACATCAATGAACAAAAAAATCATACATCAATGCACCACAGAGAGCAGGTCGGCTGGGGCGGCGGCGACGGCGCGCGTCAGAGGGCGGCAAGCAGAGCAGGCAGGGGCGGCGGCGCGGGGGAAGGGAAGGCTCACTGGGCGGCGACGACGAGGCGCGGCAGAGGGCGGCGACGATGAGGTCGGGGCAGAGGGCGGCAACGGCGAGGTCGGGGCAGAGGGCGGCGACGGCGAGGTCGGGGCAGAGGGCGGCGTCGGCGACGGGCGCGGGCGACGGGGTCGGGGCGGCGTGGGACGGCGTCGGAGGCAGGGCGACGACGGCGACGGGTGATGAACCACAAGTATAGGGGATCTGAAGGAAATATGCCCTAGAGGCAATAATAAAGTTATTATTTATTTCCTCATATCATGATAAATGTTTATTATTCATGCTAGAATTGTATTAACCGGAAACATGATACATGTGTGAATACATAGACAAACATAAAGTCACTAGTATGCCTCTACTTGACTAGCTCATTAATCAAAGATGGTTATGTTTTCTAACCATAGACATGTGTTGTCATTTGATTAATGGGATCACTTCATTAGGAGAATGATGTGATTGACATGACCCATTCCGTTAGCCTAGCACTTGATCGTTTAGTATATTGCTATTGCTTTCTTCATGACTTATACAAAGTTCCTGCAACTATGAGATTGTGCAACTCCCATTTACCGGAAGAACACTTTGTGTGCTACCAAACGTCACAACGTAACTGGGTGATTATAAAGGTGCTCTACAGGTGTTTCTGAAGGTACATGTTGGGTTGGCATAATTCGAGATTAGGTTTTGTCACTCCGATTGTCGGAGAGGTATCTCTGGGCCCTCTCGGTAATACTCATCACCTAAGCCTTGCAAGCATTGTAACTAATGAGTTAGTTATGAGATGATGTATTACGGAACGAGTAAAGAGACTTGCTAGTAATGAGATTGAACTAGGTATTGGATACCGACGATCAAATCTCGGGCAAGTAACATACCGATGACAAAGGGAACAATGTATGTTGTTATGCGGTTTGACCGATAAAGATCTTCGTAGAATATGTAGGAACCAATATGGGCATCCAGGTCCCGCTATTGGTTATTGACCGAGAATGGTTCTAGGTCATGTCTACATAGTTCTCGAACCCGTAGGGTTCGCACGCTTAACGTTATGATGACAGTTTTATTATGAGTTTATAAGTTTTGATGTACTGAAGTTTGTTCGGAGTCCCGTATGTGATCACGGACATGACGAGGAGTCTCGAAATGGTATTGGAAGCCTATATTTGGACATCAGAATCATTCCGGGTGAAATCGGCATTTTACCGGAGTACCGGGAGGTTACCGGAACCCCCCGGGGGGTTATTGGGCCTACATGGGCCTCGAGGGAGAAGATGGAAGGAGGCAGGAGGGGGCCACGTGCCCCTCCCCTTCCTAGTCCGAATAGGACAAGGGAAGGGGGGCGGCGCCCCCCCTTTCCTTCCCCTCTTCCTCCTCTTTCCCCCCTTCTCCTACTCCTACTTGGAAAGAAGGGAGTCCTACTCCCGGTGGGAGTAGGACTCCCCCCTTGGCGCGCCCTCCTTGGCCGGCCGCCTCCTCCCCCTGGCTCCTTTATATACGGGGGCGGGGGGCACCCCATAGACACACCAGTTGATCTACGAATCGTTCCTTAGCCGTGTGTGGTGCCCCCCTCCACCATATTCCACCTCGGTCATATTGTCGCGGAGTTTAGGCGAAGCCTTGCGCCGGTAGAACATCATCATCGTCACCACGCCGTCGTGCTGACGGAACTCATCTCCCGAGCTCGGCTGGATCAGAGGCCGGAGATCGTCATCGAGCTGAACGTGTGCTGAACTCGGAGGCTCCGTACGTTCGGTGCTTGGATCGGTCGGATCGTGAAGACGTACGACTACATCAACCGCATTGTGCTAACGCTTCCGCTTACGGTCTACGAGGGTACATGGACGAACACTCTCCCCTCTCTTTGCTATACCATCACCATGATCTTGCGTGTGCGTAGGAATTTTTTTGAAATTACTACGTTCCCCAACAGTGGTATCAGAGCCAGGTTTTATGCGTTGATGTTATATGCATGAGTAGAACACAAGTGAGTTGTGGGCGATACAAGTCATACTGCTTACCAGCATGTCATACTTTGGTTCGGCAGTATTGTGAGATGAAGCGGCCCGGACCGACATTACGCGTACGCTTACGCGAGACTGGTTTCACCGTTACGAGCACTCGTGCTTAAAGGTGGCTGGCGGGTGTCTGTCTCTCTCACTTTAGCTGAATCGAGTGTGGCTACGCCCGGTCCTTGCGAAGGTTAAAACAGCACCAACTTGACGAACTATCGTTGTGGTTTTTGATGCGTAGGTAAGAACGGTTCTTGCTAAGCCCGTAGCAGCCACGTAAAATTTGCAACAACAAAGTAGAGGACGTCTAACTTGTTTTTGCAGGGCATGTTGTGATGTGATATGGTCAAGACGTGATGCTATATTTTATTGTATGAGATGATCATGTTTTGTAACCGAAGTTATCGGCAACTGGCAGGAGCCATATGGTTGTCGCTTTATTGTATGAAATGCAAACACCCTGTAATTGCTTTACTTTATCACTAAGCGGTAGCGATAGTCGTAGAAGCAATAGATGGCGTAACGACAACGATGCTAAGATGGAGATCAAGGTGTCGCGCCAGTGATGATGGTGATCACGACGGTGCTTCGGAGATGGAGATCACAAGCACAAGATGATGATGGCCATATCATAGCACTTATATTGATTGCATGTGATGTTTATCCTTTATGCATCTTATCTTGCTTTGATTGACGGTAGCATTTTAAGATGATCTCTCACTAAAATTATCAAGAAGTGTTCTCCCTGAGTATGCACCGTTGCCAAAGTTCATCGTGCCCAGACACCACGTGATGATCGGGTGTGATAAGCTCTATGTCCATCTACAATGGGTGCATGCCAGTTTTGCACACGCGGAATACTCAGGTTAAACTTGACGAGCCTAGCATATGCAGATATGGCCTTGGAACACGGAGACCGAAAGGTCGAACGTGAATCATATAGTAGATATGATCAACATAGTGATGTTCACCATTGAAAACTACTCCATCTCACGTGATGATCGGTCATGGTTTAGTTGATTTGGATCACGTGATCACTTAGATGACTAGAGAGATGTCTGTCTAAGTGGGAGTTCTTAAGTAATATGATTAACTGAACTTAAATTTATCATGAACTTAGTACCTGATAGTATTTTGCTTGTCTATGTTTGTTTGTAGATAGATGGCTCGTGCTGTTGTTCCGTTGAATTTTAATGCGTTCCTTGAGAAAGCAAAGTTGAAAGATGATGGTAGCAATTACACGGACTGGGTCCGTAACCTAAGGATTATCCTCATTGCTGCACAGAAAAGTTACGTCCTGGAAGCACCGCTGGGTGCCAGGCCTGCTGCTGATGCAACTGACGATGTTAAGAACGTCTGGCAGAGCAAAGCTGATGACTACTCTATAGTTTAGTGTGCCATGCTTTACGGCTTAGAACCGGGTCTTCAATGGAGTTTTGAACGTCATGGAGCATATGAGATGTTCCAGGAGTTGAAGTTAATATTTCAAGCAAATGCCCGGATTGAGAGATATGAAGTCTCCAATAAGTTCTACAACTGCAAGATGGAGGAGAATAGTTCTGTCAGTGAGCATATACTCAGAATGTCTGGGTATAATAATGACTTGATTCAACTGGGAGTTAATCTTCCGGATGATAGCATCATTGACACTCCAATCACTGCCACCAAGCTACAAGAGCTTTGTGATGAACTATAATATGCAAGGGATGAACAAGACTATTCCCGAGCTCTTCGCAATGCTAAAAGCTGCGGAGGTAGAAATCAAAAAGGAGCATCAAGTGTTGATGGTCAACAAGACCACTAGTTTCAAGAAAAAGGGCAAAGGGAAGAAGAAGGGGAACTTCAAGAAGAACAGCAAGCAAGTTGCTGCTCAAGAGAAGAAACCCAAGTCTGGACCTAAGCCTGAAACTGAGTGCTTTTACTGCAAGCAGACTGGTCACTGGAAGTGGAACTGCCCCAAGTATTTGGCGGATAAGAAGGATGGCAAAGTAAACAAAGGTATATGTGATATACATGTTATTGATGTGTACCTAACTAGAGCTCGTAGTAGCACCTGGGTATTTGATACTGGTTCTGTTGCTAATATTTGCAACTCGAAACAGGGACTACGGAATAAGCGAGCACTGGCCAAGGACGAGGTGATGATGCGCGTGGGAAACAGTTCCAAAGTCGATGTGATCGCGGTCGGCACGCTACCTCTACATCTACCTTCGGGATTAGTTTTAGACCTAAATAATTGTTATTTGGTGCCAGCGTTGAGCATGAACATTATATCTGGATCTTGTTTGATGCGAGACGGTTATTCATTTAAATCAGAGAATAATGGTTGTTCTATTTATATGAGTAATATCTTTTATGGTCATGCACCCTTGAAGAGTGGTCTATTTTTATTAAATCTCGATAGTAGTGATACACATATTCATAGTGTTGAAACCAAAAGATGCAGAGTTGATAATGATAGTGCAACTTATTTCTGGCACTGCCGTTTGGGTCATATCGGTGTAAAGCGCATGAAGAAACTCCATACTGATGGACTTTTGGAATCACTTGATTATGAATCACTTGGTACTTGCGAACCGTGCCTTATGGGCAAGATGACTAAAACGCCGTTCTCCGGAACTATGGAGCGAGCAACTGATTTGTTGGAAATCATACATACTGATGTTTGTGGTCCAATGAATGTTGAGGCTCGCGGCGGGTATCATTATTTTCTCACCTTCACAGATGATTTGAGCAGATATGGGTATATCTACTTGATGAAACACAAGTCTGAAACATTTGAAAAGTTCAAAGAATTTCAGAGTGAAGTGGAAAATCATCGTAACAAGAAAATAAAGTTTCTACGATCTGATCGTGGAGGATAATATTTGAGTTACGAGTTTGGCTTACATTTGAAAGAATGCGGAATAGTTTCGCAACTCACGCCACCCGGAACACCACAACGAAATGGTGTGTCCGAACGTCGTAATCGTACTTTACTTGATATGGTGCGATCTATGATGTCTCTTACCGATTTACCGCTATCGTTTTGGGGTTATGCTTTAGAGACGGCCGCATTCACGTTAAATAGGGCACCATCAAAATCCGTTGAGACGACGCCTTATGAACTGTGGTTAGGCAAGAAACCAAAGTTGTCATTTCTTAAAGTTTGGGGCTGCGGTGCTTATGTGAAGAAACTTCAACCAGATAAGCTCGAACCCAAATCGGAGAAATGTGTCTTCATAGGATACCCAAAAGAGACTGTTGGGTATACCTTCTATCACAGATCCAAAGGCAAGACATTCGTTGCTAAGAATGGATCCTTTCTAGAGAAGGAGTTTCTCTCGAAAGAAGTGAGTGGGAGGAAAGTAGAACTTGATGAGATAACTGTATCTACTCCCTTATTGGAAAGTAGTTCATCATGAGAACCGGTTCCTATGACGACTAGACCAATTAGTGAGGAAGCTAATGATATTGATCATGAAACTTCAGATCAAGTTTCTACTGAACCTCGTAGGTCTACCAGAGTAAGATCCGCACCAGAGTGGTACGGTAATCCTATTCTGGAAGTCATGTTACTTGACCATGATGAGCCTACGAACTATGAGGAAGCGATGATGAGCCTAGATTCCGAAAAATGGCTAGAGGCCATGAAATCTGAGATGGGATCCATGTATGAAAACAAAGTATGGACTTTGGTTGACTTGCCCGATGATCGGCAAGCCATTGAGAATAGATGGATCTTTAAGAAGAAGACTGACGCAGATGGTAATGTAACTGTCTATAAAGCTCGACTTGTTGCAAAATGTTTTCGACAAGTTCAAGGGGTTGACTACGATGAGACTTTCTCACCCGTAGCAATGCTTAAGTCTGTCCGAATCATGTTAGCTATTGCTGCATTTCATGATTATGAAATTTGGCAAATGGATGTCAAGACTGCATTCTTGAATGGATTTCTAGAAGAAGAGTTGTATATGATGCAGCCGGAAGGTTTTGTTGATCCAAAAGGTGCTAACAAAGTATGCAAGCTCCAGCGTTCGATTTATGGACTGGTGCAAGCATCTCGGAGTTGGAATAAACGCTTTGATAGTGTGATCAAAGCATATGTATTTATACAGACTTTTGGAGAAGCCTGTATTTACAAGAAAGTGAGTGGGAGCTCTGTAGCATTTCTAGTTTTATATGTAGATGACATATTATTAATTGGAAATGATATAGAATTTCTGGATAGCATAAAGGGATACTTGAATAAAAAAAATTCAATGAAAGACCTCGGTGAATCTGCTTACATATTGGGCATCAAGATCTATAGAGATAGATCAAGACGCTTAATAGGACTTTCACAAAGCACATACCTTGACAAAATTTTGAAAAAGTTCAAAATGGATCAGGCAAAGAAAGGATTCTTGCCTGTGCTACAAGGTGTGAAGTTGAGTCAAACTCAATGCCCGACCACAGCAGAAGATAGAGAGAAAATGAAAAATGTTCCCTATGCTTCAGCCATAGGCTCTATCATGTATGCAATGTTGTGTACCAGACCTGATGTATGCTTAGCAATAAGCTTGGCAGGAAGGTACCAAAGTAATCCAGGAGTGGATCACTGGACAGCGGTCAAGAACCTCCTGAAATACCTGAAAAGGACTAAGGATATGTTTCTCGTATATGGAGGTGACAAAGAGCTAGTCATAAACAGTTACGTCGATGCAAGCTTTGACACTGATCCGGACGATTCTAAATCGCAAACCGGATACGTGTTTTTATTAAACGGTGGAGCTGTAAGTTGGTGCAGTTCTAAACAAAGCATCGTAGCGGGATCTACATGTGAAGCGGAGTACATAGCTGCTTCGGAAGCAACAAATGAAGGAGTCTGGATGAAGGAGTTCATTTCCGATCTAGGTGTCATACCTAGTGCATCGGGACCAATGAAGATCTTCTGTGACAATACTGGTGCAATTGCCTTGGCAAAGGAATCCAGATTTCACAAGAGGACCAAGCACATCAAGAGACGCTTCAAATCCATTCGGGACCAAGTCCAAGTGGGAGACATAGAGATTTGCAAGATACATACGGATCTGAATGTTGCAGACCCGTTGACTAAGCCTCTCTCACGAGCAAAACATGATCAGCACCAAGACTCCATGGGTGTTAGAATCATTACCATGTAATCTAGATTATTGACTCTAGTGCAAGTGGGAGACTGAAGGAAATATGCCCTAGAGGCAATAATAAAGTTATTATTTATTTCCTCATATCATGATAAATGTTTATTATTCATGCTAGAATTGTATTAACCGGAAACTTGATACATGTGTGAATACATAGACAAACATAAAGTCACTAGTATGCCTCTACTTGACTAGCTCATTAATCAAAGATGGTTATGTTTTCTAACCATAGACATGTGTTGTCATTTGATTAATGGGATCACTTCATTAGGAGAATGATGTGATTGACATGACCCATTCCGTTAGCCTAGCACTTGATCGTTTAGTATATTGCTATTGCTTTCTTCATGACTTATACAAAGTTCCTGCAACTATGAGATTGAGCAACTCCCGTTTACCGGAAGAACACTTTGTGTGCTACCAAACGTCACAATGTAACTGGGTAATTATAAAGGTGCTCTACAGGTGTTTCTGAAGGTACATGTTGGGTTGGCATAATTCGAGATTAGGTTTTGTCACTCCGATTGTTGGAGAGGTATCTCTGGGCCCTCTCGGTAATACTCATCACCTAAGCCTTGCAAGCATTGTAACTAATGAGTTAGTTATGAGATGATGTATTACGGAACGAGTAAAGAGACTTGCCGGTAACGAGATTGAACTAGGTATTGGATACCGACGATCAAATCTCGGGCAAGTAACATACCGATGACAAAGGGAACAACGTATGTTGTTATGCGGTTTGACCGATAAAGATCTTCGTAGAATATGTAGGAACCAATATGGGCATCCAGGTCCTGCTATTGGTTATTGACCGAGAATGGTTCTAGGTCATGTCTACATAGTTCTCGAACCCGTAGGGTCCGCACGCTTAACGTTACGATGACAGTTTTATTATGAGTTTATAGGTTTTGATGTACCAAAGTTTGTTTGGAGTCCCGGATGTGATCACGGACATGACGAGGAGTCTCGAAATGGTCGAGACATAAAGATTGATATATTGGAAGCCTATATTTGGACATCGGAATCGTTCCGGGTGAAATCGGCATTTTACCGGAGTACCGGGAGGTTACCGGAACCCCCCGGGGGGTTATTGGGCCTACATGGGCCTCGAGGGAGAAGAGGGAAGAAGGCAGGAGGGGGCTGCGCGCCCCTCCCCTTCCTAGTCCGAATAGGACAAGGGAAGGGGGGCGGCGCCCCCCCTTTCCTTCCCCTCTTCCTCCTCTTTCCCCCCTTCTCCTACTCCTACTTGGAAAGAAGGGAGTCCTACTCCCGGTGGGAGTAGGACTCCCCCCTTGGCGCGCCCTCCTTGGCCGGCCGCCTCCTCCCCCCTGGCTCCTTTATATACGGGGGCGGGGGGCACCCCATAGACACACCAGTTGATCTACGGATCGTTCCTTAGCCGTGTGCGGTGCCCCCCTCGACCATATTCCACCTCGGTCATATCGTCGCGGAGTTTAGGCGAAGCCCTGCGCCGGTAGAACATCATCATTGTCACCACGCCGTCGTGCTGACGGAACTCATCTTCGGAGCTCGGCTGGATCGGAGGCCGGAGATCGTCATCGAGCTGAACGTTAGCTGAACTCGGAGGCTCCGTACGTTTGGTGCTTGGATCGGTCGGATCGTGAAGACGTACGACTACATCAACCGCGTTGTGCTAACGCTTCCGCTTACGATCTACGAGGGTACGTGGACGAACACTCTCCCCTCTCGTTGCTATACCATCACCATGATCTTGCGTGTGCGTAGGAATTTTTTTGAAATTACTACGTTCCCCAACAGGATCTATCGTAGTCCTTTCGATAAGTAAGAGTGTCAAACCGAACGAGGAGCAGAAGGAAATGATAAGTGGTTTTCAGCAAGGTATTCTCTGCAAGTACTAAAATAAGTGGTAACAGATAGTTTTGTGATAGGATAAATTGTAACGAGCAACAAGTAACAAAAGTAAATAAAGTGCAGCAAGGTGGCCCAATCCTTTTTGTAGCAAAGGACAAGCCTGGACAAACTCTTATAATAGGAAAAGCGCTCCCAAGGACACATGGGAATATCGTCAAGCTAGTTTTCATCACGTTCATATGATTCGCGTTCGGTACTTTGATAATTTGATATGTGGGTGGACCGGTGCTTGGGTGCTGTTCTTACTTGAACAAGCATCCCACTTATGATTAACCTCTATTGCAAGCATCCGCAACTACAACAAAAGTATTAAGGTAAACCTGACCATAGCATGAAACATATGGATCCAAATCAGCCCCTTACGAAGCAACGCATAAACTAGGGTTTAAACTTCTGTCACTCTAGCAACCCATCATCTACTTATTACTTCCCAATGCCTTCCTCTAGGCCCAAATAATGGTGAAGCACTACAAAAAAATACACTTCCGTGATGATACGTGTTTGTCACAGTAGGTCGCGTTTTTTGTCATGCATGTACATCCATGACAAATTTATGACAGAATCAAGATAGTCATACATGTGCTGTCGTAGAAGTGTTCCATGACATTACCAAAATAATCATCACGGAAGTGTCCACTTCCATGACGATAAATCGCGCGTCACAGAACTGCTTTCGTCAAGGGTGGCCGACACGTGGCATCCACCGTAACGGAACGCCGTTAAGCTATCGGGTCGGATTTTGGATCCGATAACCCGTTAACAGCACCGACCAATGGGGATTTTCCACGTGTAAAATCATCATTGGCTGGAGGAAACACGTGTCGGCTCACCGTTGGGACAGATGTCATCCGCTCATTGGACCGAAGGCGCCTATGATACAGCGACACATGGCACGGCCCAACAAAGGCCCATTCATGTGAAAAGGCCAGCCCGTTTGACTTGGTCAAAAGGTGGCGGGCCGGCCCATGGAAAGCCTGTTAACGGCCTGTTCGCATATAGCCCATTTACAGCCCGCTAACCCAGGGCCCGTACGCCCTATCCGAATTAGGCCCAGTAGCGTCATCTGGGCCGTCCAATATGATTCAGCCCATTTTAACTTCCGACCCGTGTGTGGCCCATGACTTCTTTCGGCCCATATGAGGACCTTTGTAACTCTTGGCCCATTAACTGCCCGTGGTGAAACTGTCCCGTAATGAATAGTGTATCACTTTATACCCATTAATGGCCCGTTATTCCATTGGGCCATTTCCAGCCCAAGTTATCTTTCGGCCTTCTCAGGGCCCATTGATTCTTGGGCTCATTTGCAGCATTCGGTTACATACGGCCCGTTACTATCATTTTCTGCTTGTGGGCCAAATTCAGCCCGTCGTTACAGTCGGCCCGTTTGCGGACCGTTAATACATTGGGCCGTTTTCATGTCAAAAAAACTCGTTGGGCTGTTTTCATAGAGTTATCAAATACGGCCTATTAACGACCCGTTATGGTCCACGAATAGTACGGCCCATGATTGGCGAAATGATGATACGCCCCATAGAAGGCCCATGGATCCTACAGCCTGTATGAGGCCCATGGATAGTACAACCCGTAGAAGGCCCATGGACCCTACGGCCCGTAGAAGGCCCATTGATCCCTAAGGCCCGTATAGAAGGCCGATGGATCCTACAGCCCGTATAGAAGGCCAATGCTCCTATGGCCGAACGAAGGCCCATGGATCATATGGCCTGCAGGAGGCCCATGGTTACAACAGTCCGTGTGTTGCCATGATTATTTTGGCCTAGTTACCAAAAATAGGCTATTGTGGCCACTGGAAAAGCACAGAAAAAGAACTGCAGTGACTACAAGCAAACAACTAAACAAGACAATAAGGAAATAAATAAGCAAGCAATTAAGGCTAGCCTATTACCGCTATTACACATATTACATCCACTGGGCATCAAAGTTCGCCATCAGTGCAAATATAGGGAACAAAGCAGCATATTACATACACTTGGCCGTCAAAATTGGCCACCAGTGCAAATAAACGCGGCAGCAAAACAAGAGCATAACTGAACAACTTCAGAAGAGCTCAAGAAACGTTATCCTGGGTATCCACCATGCTGGCAATAAGCTTAGCAAGCTAATTAGCTTTGTCCTGTTTGGCGCTAAAATCCTCCAACGCTTGCTGTTGCACCAGAAAGTGTGCATCTGAATGCTCCAGGGACTTCCGCAGTCCTTCCGCTTCTTGTCGCAACACAGCTGATCGATGTCTTTCAGCTTGTAGTTGAGACTCAAGAAACCGAACTGATTCAGACAGTGAGTTTGAATAGCTTGTGCAAGCGGTAGTGGCTAGTAACTCGAACACTAAACCAAGACAGGACTTTGGGGTTGTCTCGCTGTCTTCAAGATAGTCTTCCTTAGCTGTTTTATCAGCTTTGTTGGAGACCAACAAGGATGTGTCACTATCCTGAACCTTATCTGCATTCCTTTACCATTGCTTAATAAGGCACTCTTCCCCAATATTCTGTCAGCATTCTAAAAGAAGAAACAAGCAGACACATAACACGTTTTGCATGTACTAGTATATGAAACTCATTTCGGTGAACTAGTTCATTAGTAAGGTGGACAGGATTAAACTACCAAGTCTTCTGTTGCCAAGTACTAGTACATAATAAAAGCATCAAACAAACATATATATATATATATGTCCTATTGTCACTGCATTGTCTTGCCAAATGAAAATAGAGACACGGTTCAAATCATATCAGTTCAAGACAAAGCAGCAATGAAAGAATACAAAGCGTGGGAAACTACATGGCACAACAAGATTTCAGATGGGTACCACGGGTCTACATGTACAACAACACTATTGGCTCTGTTGTGATGCTAGTAATGTGCATGATATGAAAGTCAACTGTATACACAATTGAAATTGAAATCAAAAGAGCTATTGATAAGAGTAAACCTGTTAAAGAAACATGCGTGAACATACCTGCCGTGAAATTGGAGTTTCGATTAGATCCTTCAATTTAAAAATAAGTTTGGATGAGTAAATAAAATGATACAAGAGCAAAGCAATCATAGTTAAAAAAGGCGCGCCTAAGCGAGCACTTAAGCGCGCCTAGGCTCTAGGCGTTGGCAAAACGCATTGCGCATAACTACGCTTAATCTGTGCATAACTGCGCATAAGCATGCGATGGCAAAACACACAATTACCGCCTAGCGCTTTTTTGAACTATGATAGCAATGGAATCTTAAATTAGAATAGTTGTTCTTCGGGTTTAGGCACTTGTTCTACATGAACAGAGTACAGTAATACGCAAGAATGTACTTAAAAATAGAAAATGAGCTCATAGACCTTACCACATTCTTGGTTCGGGACCAGTACAGAACAATGCGTTCCCAGTCATCGTCCAGTAAATGTGTCTCAGGAGAATGTAAGGGAATTTGATGAGTTTCTTTGCCGGTGAAGTATGTTTTCTTCAGGTAATTCCGATACTGCCACCAAGTATTCTTGAAGATAGCAGAGGTATTAGCACAGGTTACCTCATCCCGAGTTTCCAAATCGGTCCTTCTCTATAGAGAAAAATGGGAAAATTTGTTGTATTATAACCATCATGGAGGTAGGATGTATGGGACGAAGCAAAGTAATTGCCATGAATAACATTACTTACACATAACTCCTGGACAAACACCAGCAACTGGCATTTTCCTTCATCTTCAGTATAATATTTCCAAGATGGGAAGATACGCACATACGATTTAACAACATCAAATGCGATAGATGCTAAACTATGACTGGCTGGTTGTGCTTCCTCCACGGGAATAGGCGTACTAACTGGTGGAGCTGGGGTTCGCCGTGATAGTACTGGCCCTTTGGGCACTGGAGCTGCCTTACTAACTGCTCTTGTTTGGGAGTTCTATGGTGGAGATGGTGCTGTGTTAACAGGAACTAGGTTACTATCGGCTGGGGTTGGGGTTAGATTGGGTGAAGCTGGTTCTCTGTCCATCGCAGTAGGGGTACAATCTGTGAGAGTTTGGGTTATGTGTGGTAGGGCTGGTTCTTGTGCATGTACCACTGGGGTGCTATCTCGACCAATAGGTAGCACTGTTTTATTTGAAGACCGTGTTTTTATTCCACTAGATACTGGCATCACCCGCTCCAATTCAAATGTCTGATAAACAGGAAACATAGTTGAATGTACAGACATTGTATGAGAGATAGATGCAATAGATAGTGTGGGAAAAAGAGGGCATGAAATAGTTGACATGTATATTGTTTAACTAAAACGGATAGCATGACATAATTTCACATATATGATGTCTATCTAAACTGGATAGCATAGCATAACATAATTCAAAGATATGATGAATAACAAAACAGGATCGCATGACATAATTCACCTACATGTTATCTAAGTAATCAGGATCGCATCATTTAATTCATATATGTGATTTATATGCTAAACAGAGGGCATTCGATATGATGTCTGAACTAAGAACATGGTGTTGAATATTGTGTATATGATGTCTAAACTATGCAATGCAAGACACCGTATGCATGATATGAGCAGTATAACCGTGCCAAGTTAGAGCATACACCTCAGTAGGGGAATAGGACTGGTCATCTGTCTCTGAATCCATCTCAGAGGATCTATCGGGACCCAACAAGAAATCTGCTTCGACAGGTAGCACTGTCTGCTTTGAAGGCCTTGTTTTCACTCCAGATTTTTCCATCTCCCACCCAAATGGCTGATTCACAGGAAGAGTAGTTTAATGTACAAACATTGTCGACAAATGGAAATGTAATGAAGAAAAGGATGGGCAAGATATCATTCAAATATATGATGCCTGGTTAAACAGGATGGCATTGCACATGTCACATATATTATGGCTGGCTAAAAGACATGAGACTGCATAATTCCCATATATGATATAGAAACTAAACAGGTGGCATTACAGAACATGTCTAAACTAAGCAGATGACATATATGATGTCAAAAGTAGGCACTGCAAGGCAACATATGCATGATATGACTAACATCATCATGCCAAGGTAGAGCAAACACCTTGGGGGGTAAATAGAATTGTCAGCGGCGTCTGAATCCGCCTCAGAACAGATATCTTCCTCTGGATTACAATCTGGAGAGGGGTGGGGACAGTTTTCCATTGAACCCACCATGGAGCGATGTCTACATGACATTGTATTGCCACGCAAAACTCTTCTCTTTTTCTCTACATGTTCAGCATGACCGTGTACAATATCTAACATGCATACGAAAAAATATGGTGAGATTATGTAAGGAGAGCACGCAAAAATTTAAAGTGATGGTAACAACCAGTGGATGGATCAAAAAATAATGATAGCAGGCTGATGATTGCTTTAAATTAATAAAAAGACAGATGATGATTGCTTTACTATTTGTTTCCCACCCAAGATGAACAACAAAGGCATACCCTAGGTGAACCAGATATTAGACAGACATACTATTCATTGCTGCCTTGATATGTGCCCCACAACTAATTTAGAACTCAAGTTTGAACATGAATTTGGACCTGAGTTGGGAGTCCAAGAGCTGAATAGGACGATAAAGTAGCAGGTAAGTTTAAGCAATGCATAACATAAGCAGAAACAAAAGAGTGCGACCTCTCTTGTGGACCCGTGTACTCCTCAGGTTCATCTGCTGAGTCGATGATGGTGATGTCGTTGGGGTGCGTGCCGGCGGCAGGGAAGGAGATCTGAGGCGGCGAAAGACGGTCAGGAGTCGTGATGTCTGGTTTGGTGGATGCTTCTGTCGATGGAGCAGCTCAGGTGAGGTGGACGACGTCGCGGCAAGAGCAGAACAAACCACACAAAGTTCCCTTCGACACGTACCTATAAATGAAGTAATTCTGTAAGGGCTCATTTGCCTTGCATGATTCTTAAAACGTAGGGATAGGAAAAACACCGGAATAGGATAGGAAAATGCACATGGTAAACAGAGCATTTGTAAACACAGGATTTCTATCAACTTGGGTGTTTGGTTTACAGGAATTGGAAGAGCAGAGGAATGCAAAGAAACATGGCCGAAATAAAGAGAAACCATATGAAAGCATGTACAGTTAGAATGTTATGGCACTAATGCACTTGGTCTTGTTTTCATGCATAGGATTTTGAAAAGTAGGTCCACGTGGATGTTTTGCTTCATTCCTTTCAACAAAATGCATGAATAATTGAATAGTAGAATGCCATTGGAAAATTACCTATTGCTATGTTTTTCTGTTGAACCAAAATAGCCCTAATGGATCGACGTGAATGTATAGTAATAAGTGACGCAACAAGTGTACAACCTCTTTGCCGTAGCCGTGTCGACCTCAGCATCATTGGGTTGGTCGCTAAAGCAGTTGAGGCAGAGATGGCTGTCGGAGGTGTGGAGGAAGATCTGAGGAATCTGTAGACGGCGTCCAGGGCACTGCTCTGTTGTGATGGATCGTTCTGTCATTGGAGCAACTCCGGTGAGCCGTAAGACGTCAAGGCTGAAGCAGCACAAGACAGACATCGTCAATCTCAAGTGGGATTCTAATAGCATCTCCAATAGATGATGAAAAACGGATGTAAAATTAACATCACCAAAAACCACCTGACTACAACAGATGAGGTAAAAACTGTTGACTCTGAACTTAACTGTCGAAACTGAAATTAACTGTGGAATCTGAATGCTACTGTCGAAACTGAACGCAATGGTAGCAGAGAGACACTTGACATGTAGTTTAGGGAGGGCCTGCAGTTCATCTTCAACCTGCACACCCCTGAGCCGCCTGCCACCACCGGCCGAACCGCCGGCCCCAGCGCCGCCTCGCCGGCCCGAAACAACTCGCCACCGCCACCCCGACCATTCCTCTAGGCCCCCCGCCCCCCACCCTGAACCATAAGATAGATAGTGGGGTACCTCTCCGGCGAGCCCCCGTCCCCGCAGCGGGTGGTTCTTCCTTAACTCTGGCGAGCCCCCCCAACCCCTGAAAATCGGTTGACCCAAAAGTCGATTCAGTCGACTGAAGTGTGGCTTAATCGGAGCAGAGCAGCAGCACGAGCAAGGGGGAGAGCAATAGCGGTAGGTGGGCGAGCGAGCGATCGAGCGAGAGCCGGAGTAGCAGCAGGAGCGCGAGCGAGCGAGCGAGAGCTGGAGCAGCAACAGCAGCGCGAGCGAGCGAGAGAGAGCCGGAGCAGTAGCAGCAGATCCGGCTGGTATGGACGCCACCGCCGAAGGGGCCTCGCACTGGGGGAGAGCCGCCGTGGAGATGTCGCCCGCAGCGCCAGCTTCAAGGTAGCCGCTCCATGGGGGTGCGGGATGGAGCACCGTCAGCGCCGGGAGGTCGAGTTAAGGAGAAGGTGCGATGCGATGAGTGTACAACCTCTTTGGTGGTGCCGAGTAGGCCTCGGCTTCGTCAGAGGAGTCGGTGAGGATGCTGCGGTTCCGGTGGAGCAAGTTAAGGCGGAGATGTGGGGATGGAGCAGCCGCGATAGATGAGGCTATCATCGGAGCAGCTCCTTGGAGGTGGAGGACGGGGCGGCTGAACCGGCAGGACAACAAGATGGACGACGGATCCTCATCCGAGGAGGTGGACGAGGGACGTCGAGCTGTTGCGGTGGACGACATCGTCGGGGAAGAGGCTCCGGCTGGGCAGCGGTGATGTGGCGGACGGAGGAGGGTGGGGTTTCGCGGCTGGAGCGGAGAGATTATGGCAGCCTGGGATTTCGAATGGCGAAAAGGGGGTGTCGGTGTCAAAACCGGCGGATCTCGGGTAGGGGGTCCCGAACTATGCGTCTAGGCGGATGGTAACAGGAGACAAGGGACACGATGTTTTTTACCCAGGTTTGGGCCCTCTCGATGGAGGTAAAACCCTACTCCTGCTTGATTGATATTGATGATATGGGTAGTACAAGAGTAGATCTACCACGAGATCAAGGAGGCTAAACCCTAGAAGCTAGCCTATGGTATGATTGTTGTAATGTATGTTGTCCTACGGACTAAGGCCCTCCGGTTTATATAGATACCGGAGAGGGCTAGGGTTACACAGAGTCGGTTACAATGGTAGGAGATCTACATATCCGTATTGCCAAGCTTGCCTTCCACGCCAAGGAAAGTCCCATCCGGACACGGGACGGAGTCTTCAATCTTGTATCTTCGTAGTCTTGGAGTCCGGCGGACATTGATAGTCCGGCTGTCCGGACACCCCCTAGTCCAGGACTCCCTCAGTAGCCCCCGAACCAGGCTTCAATGACGATAAGTCCAGCGCGTTCATAGTCTTCGGCGTTGCAAGGCGGGTTCTCCCTTCAAATTCCATGTACCTGCCGAACAGTGTCCGGCTTCATCTTGAATACTGTGTTCCTCGGCTTCTACGCCAAATAATGGCCCCCTTCCACGCGTCGCACGAATGCGAAAAGCTAGGGTGTATTTTGCATTTCACCCCCAAATTGTGCGAGACGCCCGCCTATAAAAGAGGCAAGAATCCAGATCCAAACCACACCATCTTCCTCTCGTGAATACTCCATCTAAGCGCCTTTGACCTAGAAGTCCATTCCACCATGGATCGTCAACACGGCTCTTCTTCGCGCGCTCCCGGCACATCGCCAGGGAGTTGGAGGAGGTGCTCTATTTCGCACAACGAGCTCGAGAAGCTCCAAACGGGGGGATTCCTCCCTCCGGCCATTATGATCCCAGTCCGGGCCGGACTGGTTACTTATCAAGGTGGGAGACAGGCGGAGGACACTCCAAGCCCCAATAAGGGGGAGCGAGTATGTTTTGTCCCCTATCTGACAAGGGGACTCGGATTTCCAATACATCCGTTCCTCCGTGGGCTCCTGAAGTTCTACGGACTCCAGCTCCACCACCTCACGCCCGCCTCTGTCCTGCATATCGCGGGCTACGTAGCTCTTTGCGAGCTATTCCTGGGCATTGAGCCCCATTTCGCATTGTGGAAGAGGCTGTTTTGCCTCGTACCCCGTTCTTACCAGGGGTCCATATATCAAGTGGGCGGCGCCGAAATATGGCGCATCGCCGGGACCGGATACCTATCCGGAACTCCCAAGAAGGCGTTCGAAGACTGGCCCTCGGAATGGTTTTATATAGAAGACGCTCCGCTGCCAGACCCAATTCGGATCGGCCTCCCGGAGTTTAGTGCTGCTCCCTTGAAGAAACGCCTCAGCTGGCGCCCACGGAGCCCCCGATTGGAGGAAGACAAGAGCGTCCATTACCTGATGGGCCGGATAAGATTAATGGCTCATTCCGGCTTGACCATGATCGTAGTCATGGCGACATGCATTAAGCGAGGGGTACAACCACTGCAATACAGAGGCCACCCCATGTGGGATTTCAACGGGGAAGACGATGCTACCTGGCATGGCCGCAAAGGGCCGGATTCGACCGAGGATCTGGTGAAGATCCTGTCCAGCCTGTACAAGGGGGAGAAGGAGGATTTCCTTCGAACCAACCCTTTGAATGGGTTTTCCATGATCAACCCCAGAGGATGGGTAAGTGAACACCTTGAAGGGCCCAGCCCATGCTTTCGAAGTTTAAGCTTCTTACATTATGTCTTCGGCGCAGGGTCTACGCCGGATTGTGGAGGACATGGTAAGTCCTGCTCCGCAACCCGAGGATCTAGAAGGATCCCTGGGTCCGGCCTCCGAAGAGGACCCGGATATCGAGGTGGAGCTGATCGACGGGGTGTATCACCAGCTCAGCATAGACAACGCTTT
The DNA here is from genome assembly GCA_963921465.1 of Triticum timopheevii. Taxonomy (NCBI): domain Eukaryota; kingdom Viridiplantae; phylum Streptophyta; class Magnoliopsida; order Poales; family Poaceae; genus Triticum; species Triticum timopheevii. Next base: position 129,560,276 of record OY997274.1, on the reverse strand, counting down.
GGTCGCCATTACGGTGGACTACCCCGGACTAAGTCCGGCTTTCCCAGGTGACCGCGACCGAAGTCCGGACACCATTATCTCATCCCTGCCCATTTCTGACCTTCGCGAACGATGGTATTTTGCAGGAAGCGTCTTTACGGCAGGAAGCCGAGCCCGCGGCGGCCGACCAACAGAGGTCAGTCCGAACCAGCAGGCGGAAAAGGAGCGCAGTGTGGACGGAAACGTCGCCGCAAAGGTATAGCTCCTATTTGAATTTTTAGAGCAATGTTCCGAGGAAACGTCTAAGTGCCCATGATTTTTGTAGGAGAAAAAGCGCTCGCCGGACTGCGAGCGCAGGAATTGCCAATCCGACCAACACCGGCCAGGCTCCAGCGCCCGGCCTGGAGGGGGAGGCAAGCGCAAGACACGAGCCGGATCCTTCTCCAACGGAGGATACCGACAGACTGTCCGCCACCAAGTCTGAGGTGGAGAGCGCCATGAACCATAGGCGCCGCCGGACAGTATTTCGAGAAGCGTGCTTTTCCCCTGAGGCATTGGATGCTTTTAACGCAGGGGACGCGCATCTCCGTGCTGCTCAAAATGGTTTTGCCAGAGCCACGGAGCAGTATGTGAAAGACATACGGGTAAGGGAATTTTAATGGTTGTATACACCAGTAGCCCCCGAGACTTGAATTAGTTATGCTAACTGATTTATGGATCATTATAAATTTCAGGCACTTAACGAGAAAAACGCCCAGCTGTCTCGGGAGCTGCAAGATTGCAAGGCCCAACTTGAGGCCGCACTTGCTGCCGCAGGAGGAGACGGAAAGACCCCTCCTGGTAACACATTTTTATTAATAAATATAAGCGCTGTGCGGCGTGCGCGCGAGTCTAATAATGACATTTGCAGGTACCGCCGGACAAGATCCGGACAGGCAAGCATTGCTACGCCAGCTAAAGGCCGGCGAGAGTGTGCTGAATAGGGTTCAGCAGGAAAGGAACAAGCTCCAAGATGCCAACGCCAAGATCGGAGAAGAGCTGAAAGGCGCTCAGGCCGAGCTGTCCGGCTCCGTTAAGGAGAATCAGCGGCTTCGTCGCAGCATTTATAGTAAGTGCTTGAGCGAACTCTTTTGAAAAGAAGAGTTCGGCGAGGAAGCATTTTGACATGATATATCTTGTAGGTATACTCACGGGTCGTCCTGCAGAGGAGATGCCCATATCAATGGGTGATCAACTTCCCGAACTGTTGCAGCTACTCGAATGAGTTCGGCAGGCAATGAGCGGCGTCGTTCAGGCTTTATGGCCAGCCCTCACCCTACCCGAGGGCCTCGGGGAGCTTGCGGAGAAGCTGCAGGGAGTGCGGCAGCGCTTCTGTTTGTGGAAGATTTCGGCTTGCCGTCAAGGTGCGAGGGAGGCTTGGGCCATGGTGAAGACGCGGTACAAGAAGGCAGATCCCAACCACATGGCCGAAGTTGGACCGGTGGGGCCCGATGGGAAGGAGATCCCTGTGAGTTTAGTGTATAGCCAAGTAGAGTTGGCTGCTAAATTTTCCCAACAGGACTGTAAACTAGACAGCCTGTTAGACGGGATTGAGGAGGAATACAATCAATGAATTTGACAATGTATGTTATCCTTTAAAGTGACATGTGAAATGCCTTCTAGCCGGATTGTAGATCGTTTGTCTTTGCCGACCTTTTCGCTTCGACCTCGGGACCCTAGAGTCCGGAGTGTGTCCGAATACCTTTTTGGTTAAGAAACAACCGTGGTATGCATGGAGACCAGGCGTAGGGGTCATTAGTGCTTTATCAGACAAGTGCCCAACTAGTTATGTTATATTACATGGTTAGTAAGAAACATCTTCCAGGGAGAATAGTTCCCTTAAGGGTTCCTTTCGCTGGGAGGCATGCCCTAAAGTGCATGTCCGGACTGCAAAGAAAGCAGTAAAACATCTGGGGGCAGATAGATAAATAGGTAAAAAGTCATCTTTTATGTCACCAACCGAATATTCCCTTAAGAACGCTAGCTTTCGGCTTCACCCAGTCTGAGGTACACATCCGACTGACCCGGCAGTAACAATCGCAGAGGTGCTCCCTTTACCTCCTAGCCGAACAATCGGGAACGTAGGGGTAAGCACAGGAGCCAGGCAACCCAGCTTGGCCAAAACTTAAGTCATATCGATGCATATAATGGCGAATAAAAGGTACATGTGGAAGCTTGACACATGTGATGGGTATAAAACCCGTATAATTGAGCTTCTGTAAAAGAAGCCCCCAGGAATAATGAGTGCGGATGGCACATCATGCATATAATGGAGCTTCTGTAAAAGAAGCCCCCAGGAATAATGAGTGCGGAGGGCACATCATGCGTATGCAAAGAATGCAAAAATAGGCCCGAAAGGGCTTTTAAATGAGAAGGATAAAAAGAGAAACAAAAGACAGCCGAAGTGTAAAAGTTTGGACGGGGGAAGGGGACGAACTCTTAGTCCGGCGCTAGGCATAGAATCGTTGGAGGCGGGCTGCGTTCCATGTGTTCGGCTCGAGTCGGTGATCCGACGCATTTCGTAGACGGTACGCTCCGCCGGTCAGTACTTGATCAATGATGAACGGACCCTCCCATTTGGGCTTGAGCTTGTCCTTTTTCTTGTCCGGCAGGCGTAGAACTAGTTCACCAATGTTGTAAGTCTTGGCCCGTACTTCTCTGCTTTGATATCTTCGGGCCTGCTGCTGATAGAATGCGGAATGAGCCTTCGCGACGTCACGTTCTTCCTCCAATGTGTCCAAGCTGTCCTGCCGATCAAGCTCGGCCTCTCTTTCCTCATACATGCGCACTCGAGGTGAGTCATGAATAATGTCACAGGGCAAGACTGCCTCTGCGCCGTATACCATAAAAAATGGTGTGAATCCGGTAGTACGGTTAGGCGTTGTCCGCAGCCCCCAGAGTACAGAGTCGAGCTCCTCGACCCATTGTGTGTCGGATTTAGTGAGTGACCTCACTAGTCTGGGTTTAATGCCGCTCATTATTAGACCATTTGCTCTTTCCACTTGACCGTTGGTTTGAGGGTGATAGACTGACGCATAGTCGAGCTTGATGCCCATATTTTTGCACCATGACTTAACCTCGTCGGCTGTGAAGTTCGTGCCGTTGTCGGTGATGATGCTGTGGGGGACTCCGTAACGGTGTGCCACCCCTGATATAAAGTCTATCACTGGTCCGGACTCTGCCGTTTTGACCGGTTTGGCCTCTATCCATTTGGTGAATTTATCCACCATGACCAATAGGTACTTTTTCTTGTGGGTTCCCCCTTTAAGGGGTCCAACCATGTCAAGCCCCCAGACCGCGAACGGCCAGGTAATGGGTATGGTTTTGAGGGCGGTGGGTGGCATATGGCTCTGATTAGCAAAGAGCTAACAACCAACGCATCGCTGGACCAAGTCCTGTGCGTCTGCCCGAGCCGTCGGCCAATAAAACCCTGTACGGAATGCCTTTCCTACAAGGGCCCGGGCTGCTGCGTGGTGTCCGCCTAGTCCGGCATGAATTTCAGCCAGGAGGTTTCGCCCTTCTTCTTCGGAGATACACCTTTGAAGGACTCCGGTGGTACTTTTCTTATAAAGTTCTCCCTCATGGACCTTGTAGTCCTTCGATCGCCGGACTATGCAGCGGGCCTCATTTTGGTCTTCGGGAAGTTCCTGCCTAAGTAAGTAGGCTAGGAAAGGTTCTGTCCACGCGGCGATTACTGCCATTATGACGTGGGCGAAGGGTGTTATGTCATCTGCCGAATCACCAATTGGTGCGGTTTTCTCCGGTTTATCACTACCGGACTCCTCTTCCCATAATACGGATGGCTTGAAGAGCCGTTCCAGGAAGATATTTGGAGGGACAGCATCACATTTTGCACCGATGCGTGCCAGGACGTCGGCCGGTTGGTTATTATCTCGGGCTATGCGATGGAATTCTAGTCTGTCAAACCGAGCTGACATTTTTAGGACAGCGTTACGATATGCTGCCATTTTCGGATCCTTGGCGTCGAAGTCTCCATTTATCTGGGATATTGCAAGGTTTGAGTCCCCGCGCACCTCTAGGCGTTTAATGCCCATGGAGACCGCCATCCGGAGACCATGTAACAGGGCCTCGTATTCGGCTGCATTGTTGGAGTCCGTGTACATTATTTGAAGTACATACTGGACTGTATCTCCGGTGGGGGATGTCAGTACGACGCCAGCCCCCAGTCCGCCCAACATTTTGGAGCCGTCGAAATGCATAGTCCAATTGGAGTATGCGTCGTACTCTTTAGGGAGTTCGGCTTCAATCCATTCGGCGACGAAGTCAGCCAAAACTTGTGACTTTATAGCTCGTCGAGGTTTGTAAGTGATGTCGAATGGTAAGAGCTCAATGGCCCATTTTGCTATCCTGCCCGTTGCGTCGCGATTATTTATAATGTCATTGAGTGGAACTTCAGAGGCCACTGTTATCGAGCACTCCTGAAAGTAGTGTCGGAGCTTTCGAGACGCCATGAACACCGCATATGCTATCCTTTGATAGTGCGGGTAACGGGATTTGCAGGGTGTTAACACAGTGGATACATAATACACTGGTTTTTGAAGAGGGAATTTATGCCCTTCTGTCGCTCGTTCGACGACGAGGACTGCGCTCACAACTTGATGTGTTGCTGCGATGTATAACAACATTGGTTCGCCCAGAGTGGGCGCAGCCAGGACCGGATTTGTTGCCAGTATGGCCTTTATTTCTTCAAGTCCGGCAGTGGCAGCATCCGTCCACTCGAAGTGTTCGGTGCGCCTGAGGAGGCGATAGAGGGGCAACGCCTTTTCTCCTAAACGGGAGATAAAGCGGCTTAATGCTGCCACGCATCCTGTTAATTTTTGTATTTGTTTGAGGTCTTTAGGAATATCCAACTGTGACAAAGCTCAGATTTTGGCCGGATTTGCTTCAATTCCTCTACCGGATACGATGAAGCCCAGCAACTTTCCGGCTGGTACGCCGAAAACACATTTTTCCGGATTCAGCTTGATGTCATATGCTCTGAGGTTGTCGAATGTGAGCCTCAAATCGTCTACTAAAGTTTCGACGTGTTTTGTTTTGACGACTACGTCGTCTACGTATGCCTCGACTGTTTTGCCGATCTGGTTGGCCAAACATGTTTGAATCATGCGCTGATATGTTGCGCCGGCGTTTTTGAGTCCGAAGGGCATCGTGTTGAAGCAGAATGGTCCATATGGAGTGATAAATGCCATTGCGGCTTGGTCTGCTTCCGCCATCTTGATTTGATGATAGCCGGAGTATGCGTCCAGGAAGCACAACGAATCGTGCCCTGCTGTGGCATCGATAATTTGATCGATGCGGGGGAGGGGGAAGGGATCCTTTGGGCAAGCTTTATTGAGGTCTTTAAAATCGACACAGAGGCGCCAGGATTTATCCTTCTTTGGTACCATCACCAAATTTGCTAGCCAGTCCGGATGTTTGATATCTCTAATGAATCCGGCTTCCAATAGTTTGGCTAGCTCTTCTCCCATTGCCTGTCTTTTGGGCTCGGAAAATCGTCGAAGAGCCTGTTTGACTGGCTTGAATCCTTTTAGGATGTTGAGGCTGTGTTCTGCCAACCTGCGAGGGATTCCGGGCATGTCTGAAGGATGCCAGGCAAAGATATCCCAATTTTCCCGAAGGAATTCGCGCAGTGCGGCGTCTACTTCGGGGTTCAACTGTGCCCCAATGGAGGCCGTCTTTGTTGGGTTCGTTGGATGGACCTGGAATTTTATTATCTCGTCTGCTGGTTTGAAGGAGGTGGACTTGGATCTTTTATCGAGTATCACGTCGTCCCTATTTACCGTAGAGCGCAGCGTGGTGAGTTCTTCTACCGCCAAGGCTTCGGATAGTGCCTCGAGGGCTAGTGCGGCTGTCTTGTTTTCGCCGCGGAGTGCTATGTCCGGATCACTAGCGAGAGTGATTATTCCGCTGGGCCCAGGAATTTTAAGCTTCATGTACCCGTAATGAGGTATTGCTTGAAAAATTGTGAATGCCTCTCGTCCTAATATGGCGTGATACCCACTGCTGAACGAGGCCACCTGGAACGTTACTTCTTCGGATCTATAATTGTCCGGAGAGCCGAACACCACATCGAGTGTGATTTTTCCGGTGCAGCGCGCTTCCCGACTAGGGATTATTCCTCTAAAGGTTGTGCTGCTTCGCTCAATACGGCTCCAATCGATTTCCATTTTTCGCAGAGTTTCCTCATAAATGAGGTTTAGTCCGCTGCCGCCGTCCATGAGGACTTTTGTCAGCCGAAAGCCGTCCACTGTGGGACTAAGTACCAGTGCGGCTGGGGCTCTGGTTGTTCGGAATGTGGGCTCGTCGTTGCCATTGAAGGTAATGGCTGTGTCGCTCCATGGATTTGCTGTTGCTACTTGGTAGACTTCGGCGAGTTCGCGGATTGATCGTTTTCGCATATTATTTGATGCGAAAGTCTCGAAGACTGTTGATACCGTGCTGGTATTGTTGGAGTAGTTTCCCGGAGCTAGAAGCTCTTCGCCACATTTGGCCACCTGCCGTAATATCCAACATGCTCAAAGGCTATGTGTTGGGACGGCTCCCTCTGTATTATGAAGCATACAGGGTCCATTAAGCCATCCCTCCAGTACGGTTCCGTTTCCCTGATTGGGTTTTTGTTTTTTTGTTTTTGCACCTGGGGCCTGAGTGTAAGGCGCCCTTTTACTGTGGACTGGGTTCGGGCCGGATTATCCCAAAATTGATTTTCGGTTTTCCGGAAACTCTCCATCGCACAGTACTTTCGTACAATGGATGCCAGATCGGTGAAGCGCGTAATTTTGCGACGATCAATGGCGTTTAGTATTCCCTTGTCCGTGTAGTTATTGTGGAAGATTGATATTGCATTTTCCTCTCGGCAGTCCTTTATCCTGTCCATAACCAGGAGGAATCTGGCCCAGTAGTGATGTACTATTTCTGTAGGCTCTTGCCGTATTAGAGATAGATCGCATATGTCTGGGCGGGTGGGTGGAATAAAATCCGGATCCCTGCCCATCTTGAGGCTCAAAGGCCAAGGGGTTTCCGAATTCGGAAGTGTGGTTTGCTGGGGACAATCCAGCGAGTCCGGGGCGATGCATGATTTTAAGTTCAATGCTCGATCGAAGTCCGTCCCTCCGCGGGAATCCGGCATGGAGGGTTCGGGAATCCGGACATGAATTGTTTTCAACACTGGCAAAGAGTTGCCGTATTGCTCTTCCACCACTGCGACGTGGTGGGTGGCCTGGGGAGAGTTAATCTCTCTCAGATCGGTTTTAAGCCCAATCTGGTTGTAGTCCGTAGCGACTCCCAGGGCAGCGATGCGATCCAAGAGCTCGTTAACAGACGAGAGCTCTATTGGATCTAACTGTTCGGCAGCTTTAGGGCTGACGCGAAGATTGCTTTCGACGACTTGAGAAGTCATTGCCGAAGCGGCGGCCGGACAGGCGGTCATGAGAAAACCACCAAGCCGGATAGTTTGGCCGGCGGCCAAGGCCCCTCCGGCGAAAACACCGTCTTTGAAGACGGGCAGAGGCATCCGCTCTATCAGTGACGACACAGAGGAACTCTCAATGAAAGCACCAATGCTCTGCTTTCGCGGTCTCAAAAGGAGAAGCCCCGAATGCTTGCAGTTGCTTTTTTCTCTTTATTCCTTCTAAGCGAGCCTCTAAAGACTCTACTCCTACTTTAAACTTAGAGTCCGATTCTTCCAATTCTTCCAAAGACAAAGTAGAACTTCGTTTTGAGGAGTTTGCCCCCCGTTCGCTGCCGTCCAGCCGGCGGCTACTCTGGGATGGATCGAGGTTTAGGCCAACAGAGGGGGCTTGCTCCCTTTCTTCTGGAGCTAAGGAAGGACCTGCGGGTGGCAATGTCGGTGTCAAAACCGGCGGATCTCGGGTAGGGGGTCCCGAACTGTGCGTCTAGGCGGATGGTAACAGGAGACAAGGGACACGATGTTTTTTACCCAGGTTCGGGCCCTCTCGATGGAGGTAAAACCCTACTCCTGCTTGATTGATATTGATGATATGGGTATTACAAGAGTAGATCTACCATGAGATCAAGGAGGCTAAACCCTAGAAGCTAGCCTATGGTATGATTGTTGTAATGTATGTTGTCCTACGGACTAAGGCCCTCCGGTTTATATAGATACCGGAGAGGGCTAGGGTTACACAGAGTCGGTTACAACGGTAGGAGATCTACATATCCGTATTGCCAAGCTTGCCTTCCACGCCAAGGAAAGTCCCATCCGGACACGGGACGGAGTCTTCAATCTTGTATCTTCGTAGTCTTGGAGTCCGGCGGACATTGATAGTCCGGCTGTCCGGACACCCCCTAGTCCAGGACTACCTCAGGGGGCGATGGGAGGGGGTGAAGCATGACTTAGGGACGTGCTTGTCCAAAATGTAGGGTGTGTTACAAAAGTACCCCCCACCGATTTGAACTAGAGGCCCTTTCGGCTCAGGGTTAGAAGGGGGATTTCGCATGTCGGGATTTGGCAGCTGGAGGGAGTTTTCACGCACGTTGTAATTTCAGGATACGAAGGCGCGGGTTGTGAAGGCGCCAGTTTTGGGAGCACGATATTTGAATTTTCGGGATATAACAAGACGCAGGTTGAATTTTAGGGACAAGCCTAACGTGTAGTAATATTGTACTTTTTCTACTGCATAGTAATATTGTACTTGTACGTACCAAATCAATTCGCACTTCCCTCAACCAAAAAGAAAACGAAAAAAATAAAACTATTCACACCACACAAAGAGAGAGTCTTGCCCCGTTTTACTATACAAATGCTATTCAAAGCTACTCCCTCCTTCCATCTATATAGGGCCTAATGCGTTTTTCGATGCTAACTTTGACCAAATATTAGAGCAATGATATATGACATGCAACTTACACAAAGCACACCGTTAACTTCGTCTGTGAAAGGTTCTTTCAATGATATAATTTTCACATTGTGCATGTTATGTACTATTAATCTTGTCAATAATCAAAGGCAGTCTTAAAAATCTCATTATGCCCTATATAGATGGAAGGAGGGAGTATGAATCCATGTTATGTCCGATTAATTTTTTTCGCTTTGCTGTATAATGCATGTAACCTACTCATACCAACATTTTAGTGCATTCCAAATGTCTATACTACCGCTGCAATTCGAACTAAATTTGAATTCGTTTCTCTATTTCAATAAGAATCTACTATCATGATTGTTGCCAACTTCAACCATCATTCGTGTATTACCTTAATAACACACCACATGATTACTATAGAGATAGATATGAACTATGTGTACTACATGAACTGGAATTCTATTTTTTGAATACACTTGATGTTGATTCCAAATAATAGTACATTTGATGTACTAACTATATATTCATAATCTAAACCATGTTCCATACGTACACCGTGTTTATCACACAAAGTATAGTGCCCCGCCCCCTACATTATGACAAGTATTTAGACCTGAGTTGCAAAAGCCACACATTAGCCCAAATTATAATCAATGTTGTACATTATGATATCTTCTTCAAGTATCCGTATCCACCTTTTTATAATGAATTATGATCTTTATTCGTCTTTTACACCTTCACGATCCTCTTCTATTTGTAGCTAGCTAGCGCTAACTTTCTATCGTGCATGCACACGCCCGCCCCCCTCATACACCCTTAGCGTCCCCTCCATCGCGCACGTTCATTATTTCTCTTTAGGTCGTCCACCAGCGGTGTGTGTAGGCCCCCGGCTCCTTCTTTCTGGCACACACCGGTCGATATACCTCTCTAGCCAAGTGTGCCTACAACAAACACATATATACTTCCCCTCTTCTCTTCTCACCGTCCATGCCCCCATATGTCCAATACGATTCCACGCAGGTGCACACTCCCGCCCCTCTTTTCATTAGTCACATGCTCGCACACTCCTCCCCCCTCGACATGGTAGGCCTCTCGCACCACCTCCTAGCCACACTCTCTCCCCCTGTCTGCCTCTCTGGACCTTATTTGCTTCTAACACATGCAGGCGTGTATATGAATTGATCTCCCTACATATAGCCAGGTCGACTATAATTCGTTTTCACCAAGCACCGATACACTTACCTCGCTAGTTATGTCTCTCCTTTTCTCAGACACACGACGGTTGATCTTCCTGTGTAGTTACGCATGCTTACCACAACCATATCTTCTCCCCTCATCATCCTTGAATACCTCCCGACCCGTCTCTCACACGCACGTGCATAGACAGACAGACATCCCTCGCCCTCTCTTATTGATATTGCACTCATACCCTCCGTTTGTCTAGCAGGCCTCTCCCACCATTTGTGAGACGCCACTCCAGCACCAACCCTCCGACGCTCTACCTTTGTCTTTTTCCCAACCTTATTCCTCTGCTACACATATCCATGGATGTCGATCGATCTCCCTTAATACATAGCTAGGTCTCTCTCCTTCCCTAGACATATACTAGTCGACCGATCTCTACCCCCCCCCCCCCCCACACGCACACCGATAGTCGACCGTTGTAGGTAGGTATCCATGCCACGGAGAAGAACTGCACCTCTGCCCTCTCAAATTCCAGTAGGCCAGCCGCCCTGTATCTTTGACGTGGGCAAACAAAAATTCGATGGCACTCTTTATCGATCGTGCAGCCACACACTTCATCCCTGTTTTCAATTCTATCGATATCTCACGTCCATGACTCCGTTTCACACACATTGCATATGTTACGTTTTTCTGATTGAGATATCATCAACACATTGCCTCTGTTTCGCACAAACCATCTCTCTCACACCCACCCACTTACGTACCTGCACCTAAAGAAGAAGTGCACGCAGGACGCACGTACTCACGTCTCGTTCCCGGCCACACCCGCGCCGGTACAAGGTGCAGTTCGTTTCTGTACGAAAAGGCAGCCCACACGATAATTTGATGCGTGTAGCGGTTCTTTACTCGAAGGAGGGTCGGGTACCACGCCTAGAATATAAAACGATTGCCGTGGGGAAAATGGAAAAATGAGTTTGTCTCTCGTGAGTCTCGTCACACAATCTCACACAAGGCCGCCGTGGCCTCTCTCTCTCAGCGTTGGTCAGTGATCCGGCCGCATCCCGTCCGCCGGCGGAAAGGGAGGATGTGCATCGTCTCTCCGTTCGACGGCGTTGAGGCAGCTCTCCCCGATCTGCGGTACCCGCCGTTCTCTCTGACCAAGATCTGGCACGGTAGGGCCTTCGCCACTTGCTCGCTGCCGCAGTATGGGCAGATCCCGGCCGCCGGTGCCCTCCTAGTAACATCCCGACGACCCTCAGGTACAGCTTCCTCCGGCCTTGCTCCATTACCCATCTTCCCATGTTGCTGCATGTGGATCATATTTAGTTGTTTGCTTAAATCGTATCTCGGCCGGCGTACTTTCCATCTTGCAATCTCGTCCTCAAACCATTTTTGATAAACCACCATGTGCTATCTTTCCCTTTTTACATGGACCATGCTTCTTTTTTGTCGGCGTATGTGTCTTCAACTCGTGTTATTGGGCAGTAATTGTTTCCTTTCGACCTCCTTATGCAAATAGGGCTATCCATTTTCACCTCATTGCTATTGCGACCTTTTGGTGAACTGCACAAATCACTTTTCTGAAGAGTGTTTTGTGCAGTTCCGTCAAAATGTCACACAGGCAACGTTTTTACATTTCTGTGGGACTGTGGAAAGGGAGATTGGTTTTGCTATCCTCCTCATCCAACTCCGTGCCTAATCTTCTCCGACAAGAAGTTAGTCCTAAAGAGAGATCGTAGAGGTGATCGGCTTCTATTTATGTGTGTTATGTTTCATCATCTAGTTCCACTATTATTGTAATCACACTGACTGGATATCTTTGCAAACAGGGATGGTCCGCCCGATTTTAGTGGAGCTGCACAAAATGATCGGATTGTGGTGTCCTGCATACACCTCTTTTTTGGCTACAGAGCTGGGTGAAACTAGCTGCCAAGCAATGAACACTACGCCAAGGAAATGGAGCCATGCCTATGAACAGCATCGATCAATTATACTTTTTTCTTTATTTGTACACCTTCTCACAACTTTGTCTTCAGTTGTGATGTGAATATTGGCGCTGATCTGTGAACCATTGAGATGCATTAGCCATGGTAGTTTCATTTGTATTTGATGGAATGTTGTAACGAGATAATCTCGAGGCAAGACACATGAATCCTAAGTTGAAACCTTTTTTTCCTGCGGGAACCAGAGTTGAAACCTTCATAGCATCACAGTACAATTTCATCAAAATTATGCATACATATAAATAAATCCTGAAGGATTGATAGCAATGCCAGAAACAATTCAACTTCGTTTCGCCGACATGTTGGACATCCTTCATCCGGCTCCACCTGCCATGCAGCAATATTGAGTGCACAACACAACTTCAGGGAACGATTCACCCCGGTCGTTGTGCCGCAGTAGTAATGACTAGTGAGCAGTCAAATCACAGAGCCCCACCTTCACCACAGTAAGTTGCTCGGACGAAGCAACCATCATTTCTCTGTTCCTTGAATCCGCTGGTACTCCCATATTCCCACAGTAAAGTTGCTCGGGCGAATCAACCATCACTATATCCTCTCACGTGTGATGACCACAGGAGCTATCCATTCAGATTGCATGTTAAAAAAATAAAGGTCGATAACTAATGCGGCAAACTTTCAAAAAAAACTAATGCGGCACTTCGGGCCAACGTGGCCAGATCGCATTTTGCATGAGAAATTACACACCATGTTTCGTTGACATGTGGTCCCGTTCCAACATATCAGTGAGACGACAGTGAGTAGTAGGAGTATTTCCGAACCGACGTGTAGGCCGGGGCGCCCCTTTGTGAACCGTGGCAAACTGGCAACCGTCCACCGACGCTTCGCCTTTCCCTCTCGATATGAAACTGCTGTCGCACGCTCTTCCTCTCCCTCCTCCATTTTCCTTCAGCCCTTCATGCTTTCTTCTGCCATTGTTCGATCATCTTCTCCATGGAGGGAACAGGACGGAAACGACCCCATTATTCTTGCCCCTATCTGAAAGATGACGTGGTGGAGGAACTCATTGATCGGTGTGACGTCATCACCTCGGCTAGCATGGCAGGTTTGTTCAAGCCCATTCTTGACTCAACTAATAACATCATTACAAGGAACCCAAGAGTCAAGGAACGGTTTGATCTCCCCTATCTTCTTCGCTGTGACCCTGATGACCAGCGCCGTCATGACGGAGGCCTCGCCCTGTGCAAGTTGATGACACTTGATAATGATACGTATGATGTTAAGATGCCATCGCTTGAGGGCAAGGCCTGGGAAGGCGCAAATGGAGATTGGGTTGTTTACATTGGGTCCAACTGCGAGTGGGAACTTGTGAATGTGTACACTCGTGACCGGGTTCCACTTCCAAAAATCTCAGCAGACTGCCCAGAGGTTGAGCACACCGGTATTGTACGCACGTTCAAATACAATCATGGTGACTATCTTCTATGGAAGATAGCAATTTCTCGAGTCCCCACCCGCTCTTGGAATTACAACAACTGTGAAGTTGTTGCTATCTTCGACAAGCTTGTTCGAGTCGTTGCTGGTTTGACTCGATGGACATTGCTCAAAAATCAGTTTCTGTACACGGATGAGTACTGTGATGCAATTGAATACGAGGGCCTTGTGTTTGCTGCCACCGCTCATGGCACTGTTTTTGCATGGAATCGTTATGATTTCGGTACGTTTGTCTTCCACCGTAATTATAATTGTTTCATCCACATGCAGGCGGGTTAGCAAGTTTCCCTTTACTAATTAACCTTCTTCTTCTGTTTCTAAGGTCCTGTGAAAATTCCACCACCTATACTTGAAAAATTTTATAACCAAGGGGGAGATGACGATGGTGATGATCACGAGCATGAGGACGAGCAGCACCCATATACTCGTTGGCGCCTGGCAACTAATTCTGATGGATCACCTCTTCTCGTGTGTATACAGCCCACTGATGATGTTACTGATAAGGAAGCAGGTGTAGTCTCCCATGGTCGCACTCTCCATACCTATTCCAACACCCGTTGCATGGTATTTGGGATGGATACTAGTGTGCTAGCGCCAACACCTTCTCCCTGGTACAAAATTGATAGTCTTGGAGAAAACTCGCTCTTCCTTGGACAAAACTATCCGATGATGGTGAAAGGCGATCCAACTACTGTTGACACAACGTTACTAGCACCATTTATGAGAAGCAACTGTGTCTATACCTCGGACATTAGCGTGGTTCCCCAACCTGGTACTGATATAGTAGGCCTCTTCAGCCTGGATGATCAGTCTAGCATTGGTCTCCAGATCAACAATGGATGGCCCGTCCCAGAGAATCACTTGTGGTTCAAAGCAAGCGTTTCTAACGCTGAGGAATGGTTGAGTTGAAGTTCCTTTCATTGCTTGTTATTTGTTGTGTGGTGAAAACTTTAGTATTTATAATGTATCCTCGTTGTCGATGTGGGTTGATGACTTGTTGTATGTAATAAAATGATATGCCTATGATAAAATTACTAAATTTATGAATGGCTTTCAAGTTGCTTCTATGAGTGAGTGGTGTGACGAGGCAAAAAAATATTTTCCGAATACATAATTGTACGTGCATTGCAATAGGTTATCGGATGAGGCCAATCATCAACAATAGTAGTACACTATTTGTACTAGCTTCACATGCTTCGCGTGTCGTGCGGGTGTTTTTACTGTAGCCATATTGTACTACGTAACCAGCACCTCGAATCCTCGATACTAGTAGTACTATATTGTAAGTAGTAGGAGTAGTAGGGTGGCATGGGCCAGAACAAGCATTCACGTCCAGCAGTACGGCACACGCCACCAGCACGACTTCCATCTGACACCATATTTCTTGGAGTCCGTGCTAGAGCAATCTCTTCAACCTCATCGTTTCTCTAACTCAGCCATCGTGCGACAGGCGAGGTGGGGGTTTGCCGATAGTCGGTTTCCTCAACTGCAGTCCCACTTGTAAGGCAAACTCCAACGCTCTATCAATATATGGATGTACTCTTCTTCCCAATACAAAAACTTGCATCCATTCTACTACCTCCGTTCTACTACCTCCGTCCTGGTTTATAGGTCCCCTTTGTAGTTTGTGTCAAATTTTGACTAAAGATTTAACTAACAAAATGTTAATGCATGTCAAGAAAAATTATCTCATTGGATTCGTATTTGAACATAGTTTTCAAAAATATAATGTTTGGTGACATGCGTAAACATTTTGTTAGTTTAATCTATGGTCAAAATTTGGCAGGAAATATAATGGGGACCAATAAACCCGGACGGAGGTAGTATTTGTCAAAATATATATGTATCTAGACATGTTTTAGTATATAAGCACATCGATTTTTGGACAAATGGAAGTCAAGTATTTTGGAATGGTGGGAGTACACAATAAAATTTTTAAGTTAGCACAACTAGTCTAATCCGAGAGCACAACCGAAGATTTGGTCGGGTTCTTCCTCCTTTTGCCGACACGTGGGACATCCAGCATCCAGGTCGTGTCATGAAAGAAAATAGAGTGGTAGTTGATAAGTTGAAGCCACGAGATGTGCATCTTGGGTTAAACTGTAAATAGAATCTTACCACTCTTGAGTAACTCCAAAAGCGGCCACCGAAGATCTTTATTGGATTTGTTTTTCATCACCAGCACGTCGAGGTGAAAGATGTGCAGGTTCAATGGGTCCTCTTGCATTTTCACTGACATGTGGGGCCGCATGTGAGCAAACAGACGATGGGCTCCGCGCGTCCGCTGGCTGGCTGAGAAGAGAGATAGAGGAGTGCTGAGCACGGACTGCAGGAAATTTGTTCTACGTAACCAGCACCTTGATATTCGCGTGTGGTTGTTTCTAGAATAAAAAAAGGAGGTACCTCTACTTATGTTACTCCCACTACACCTAGCCTAAGGTTAGTAGGTGACCTTGCGCTTGGCTCTTCGCCTCTTCCGGAAGTCGATGGTTCTACAGTAGTGCTTCTGGCAATCTGACACCAAATGAACTACTGCACGTCCACCGCTTGTAAGCAAAAGTTTCTCCTCGTGCTGTGAGCCACCGCGCACGCGTTGGCGAGTGAGAAGGCGTAATCAAGCTTCTCGTCGTTCTGCGAGTTGACCGGACACATCAAAGTTATTTACTAGTAGTACGTACTCTCTCCAAAAAAGGGCTGACCATGTCATTGCTACCATCCCGTGCTCCGTCGTTGAGTACATGAACTATTCACGTGCCATTCACGTGCCATAGAGGAGAAAAAATATTGCTTAGGTGCCATCAAAGTGCACGACTCACTTACGGAAAAGGGTTTCCCCCCGCTCCCCCCCCCCCCCCCCGCACGACTCACTTACGCACTGCTTATCTGATTATCTCCATTTTCTTGCATGACACGTGCACCTTGATGCTAGATGTCTCGCGTGTTGGGAAAAGGATGAACAAAGCTCACATAAAAGAAAAGAGTTGAAGAGCATAGATTCCCGACGACCGAGGAGGAGCAAGGAACCTCGCGGTGGAGTGTCTGCAAGGAACCTTGCACGTTTTCCCCTGCTTTTTGCCGCCTGCCCACCTATAAACAACTAAAAGAACATGAACTTTTCGCTAACCACTAGAAACGGTACATCAGGATGTTAAGTTGAAGATTTTTTATACTCCCTCCGTTCCCAAATATAAGTCTTTTTAGATATTTCAATAAGGGACTACATACGAAACAAAATGAGTGAATCTACACTCTAAAATATGTACACAAGAGAATGCACTAACTCCATCCGATCCAACTCATGCACATACGCGCACAGCATGGAGCACACAACGCACGTACACAAGACGTGCATGCACACACGCTCGGCCGCAGAATGCACATGAATAACACATGCATGCGCACACACTCGGTTGCATGGAGGCGTGCGCCATCCGCGGTGACGTCTGGTTCGTCGTGGTACGGCGAAGCTCGCACGCAACGGCGCATACGCATCTCTTGCAGCACCTCTTTGCCGTCGTTGCTCAACTACTAGTCGGAGACGAAGACGACCGCAGCCTCGGCCTTAGAGCTAGCACCGATGGAAAAACACGCACGCTGCACGCACACGAGCACATATGGAGTGCCCACGACGTGGTGGTGGTGCGTCCCCAGTCACCTCTACTCCTTCTGTGCACGTTGTCTATCAAGGCGGCTGCATGCTAATGATGATGTGGGTGAGATTTTCTAGGACTCAGATGATGAGGAGGAAGATTATGAGACACAAGGTGACGTACACCATCAAGGTCCACGGTCAAGGGGGTGCTAGCAAGTGCTTAGATGTGCTTAGAGCAAGTACAATAGAGCTGAGTCAGCGGGCTATAAGGAATAAACAGTAGTATATTTCTGCTTAGTTGGAGGAAAGAGAAGAGGAGAGAGAAGGTAAGCGGGCTCTTCGTGAAGAGCCAGCTCTAGCACGTGCTCCTAGGCACTTTATAGTACATGTTGACTATAAGATGGGCTGTAGGCTTATAGCCAGCAGCTGGCTATACTATTAATGCTCTTTAGATGAGGTGCTAAGTGCATTAAATGGCTTAGTAACTCAAGTGTTCAATGCATAGGTGCTTAGTTTATTGGTGCCACATCATATTTTATGCCTACGTGGCAGGCTTAGCAGCTATACATGGTGGAGCACTGGGAGAGGCCAAGGCTGGTCATAGTGGGGAGTAACTTGTACTGTAACATATTACTATGTTACTCTAAACATCTCTATAAACCGGAAAGGAGGGAGTAGTAACATACACTAGTGTCATATGCAGAGTATGGGAGCACATGATATTTCCCCGTCCGGACCGATCCCAAGTTGGCTTCTCACCTTCTTGGCCCAACAAAAACCTCTCACCCCTCCCGCGTGCACTTCCCGCCCGGCGCCAGCTGAGCCCGCCGCTCCACATTGATGGCAAGTCAGGGCGACGCAACCTCTCACTGCTTTCGTAGTTGAAGCGGCACGCCGACCGAGGGCACCGCCCGCTGCACGCCCGGCATTTCAGACTACACAGCGGATAGTAACTTTTAGAGCAAGTACTACTATAATTAGATGACATAAGCAGGCTATAAGGATTTAAATATAGTATTTGTGCTTAGTTGAAGGAGAGAGAAGAGGAGAGAGAAGAGAAGCGGATTGTAAACCTGTAGCCAGTTGTACTCCAACATACTCTACTTTGTGAGACAAAAGGTGGGGCCATTATTAATGATATTGTATTTATACTAAAGGGACTAATGGACGCCTTAATTACTCCGTTTTGTTTTGAGACAAACCTTGGTGGGGCTATTATTGACTTTTTTTGAGCTATTATTGACTTGGACGTGGGGTTTGGGGGCCAAAGGCCTACTATTATACTCTGACCTGACATGCTCTACCCTAGCCGCCGCTGTATCATATGGTTTCGCACCATTCCAGATCTTAGCGCCGCCACGCAATTCTTCTCCAGTCCTCCTTTCGGTGTGCACCACGAGAAGGGACAACAGTCCTCCGAACCCCACCTTTCGTGATCCTGTACGGGAGAGGGGCGATCAGGTTTTTGGGGAGAACACTCATGTGACTGCTGCCAGCGACGACTTCCTCAACGACATCCTTCTTCCCCGACCTCGGTAACCTCTTCATCAACGACATGAGTGACAACATCAACCACATCGATTCTGCTCCAGCTGTACAGTATGTGATTCTGTCTTCCTGGTTTAGTCTGCATCATTACTTTGATGTTTGCAATTGTCGTCATGATCTATTTACTGCTGATTCGGATTAAATCTCATACTAAATTGCTCATATATTCAACAATCCAATCCAAAAACCTGATCACAGGCAATTTACTCTGAATTGTTTTGCTGCGCTTTTGAAGCCGCCTACTTTTAAGGGGGTGCAATATAAAAGGTGGCGCACAAGAGCAGTATATTGGTTTCAGATCATGTGCTGCTATGACGCCACTAAGGGTAAGCCTGAGGGCGATCTTAATCCTACACAGCAGGAAGCTTTTCAGAACATGGATATCCTCTTCAAAGCCGCCCTGCTGAGTGTTCTTGACGATTCCATTGTGGATTCGTATATGTTGTTTGACAGCGGCAAAGACGTGTGGGCTGCGCTCGAGGCCACGTTTGGGCCCTCGGACGCTGTCAACGAGTTGTACGTCATGGAGCAATCCTGTGACTACAAGATCACTGATGAGCGCTCTGTTGTTCAGCAGACTCATGAGATACAGTCACTCTCTAAGGAGCTTGAGTACTTTAAGTGTGTGTTGCCGGACAAATTTGTTGCTGGGACCATCATTGCCAAGCTTCCACCTTCGTGGAACGATTTTGCTACTTCTCTGAAAAACAAGAGACATGATTTTTCTATTTTGGATCTCATTAGCACTCTTGATTTTGAGGAGAAGGCAAGAGCAAAAGACACACGTGCTCGGGTCGCCGAGGGAGCTTCTAGTGCCCACATGGTACACGAGAAGAACTTCCAGCCCAACCAGCCCCAAAACAACAAGAACAAATCTCAGGGGAAAGGCAAGTTTGATGCAAAGAACAAGCCATCACATTCTACCAACTTCAAGAAGAATTCTCATAACGGGAAGGGATACAAACCCCAATTTGGTAGCACTGCACAAAATTTATATGGCTGCATCAACCTGCTGTCAGCTAACCTCATGGTGCTCCAGGAATTCCTACATTTGTAACTAGGTACAATGACCACCGCAAGATGAAATTAGCTTATTCGTACGTTGACTTGCTGAATGCAGTGCGGAACGATCCTGTCATGTCTGGAGGAGAAAACAAGCAGTGCAGCCAAAGGTGGAAATCAACCAAGGACTTATGAAATTATATGTAATCTTCCTCAGGCAGGTCAGTATCCCCTTCATCTAGATGATCGTGTTTTGTCATGCCGAGCTATTGATATGTGCTACTGTTTTGCAACACCGTTTAAGTATAGCTATTGTTTTCCTATCTTTTCAGATTCAGGACAATGAATAGGATATCAGGGGAACTGCACAATATGGACCCATGTTGAGTCATCTCTATTGCCTCATGTGTTTGCTGCAAATGTGTCAGCATCAATTGCAAGATGAGGCAGCTAGATAGCTGTGGAGTTGCCAACATGCTCAAAGTGCTCGCAACATTGAGAAGAAACAAGCATGCCCAGGAAATTAATGCGTGCGCAGGGAGGCCCTTTGCTCAGAGAAGCATCGACCGATTTTCTTTATTTCCACACCTTCTCACAGTTTTGTATATTGGTTATAGTATGGTGAATATTTGAGATGCATAGACATGCTGAACTTTTGTTCTTCTAAATGTTAGTTTAATGTGAGTGTCTGCATCCAGTACCGCATCCTCTAATTTGGTGGATGCACACAGAGAAAATAAATTTCCTTAATTTACTCCATAACCACCCTATTAAATAGGCCTAGTAACAAACCAGGCGCATGAAGTGGCCGGCGGGCACATGCATCCTGCATGCATGGCCAGTCATGCAGCAACCCAAAAGAAGAGAGCGGTTCTTGGGAAAAAGCAAGTAGTTAGTGCAGCGTGCCTTATAAACACGAACAACTCGCTCTCCCGCTTCCGTATCCCCACCCAATTCCCCCCGCTCCCCAATCAGCCTCACTCCTCTAGAAAACCCCGCTCACCTTCTTCCTCACTCGTACAGAAAATGCCTGCTCCTCATCTTCCACTCCTACAGAAATCCCCAGCCCTCCTTCTTCCCCACTCGCACTGCCACTAGGCTCGTCTCTGGCTACTCTTCTCAAACCCGTGAGCTCGGCACGACGCCCACAAGGAAAATGGAGTCGGCTGGCCCCAGCGCCAAGAAGATGAGGCTCCCGCCAGCGGGGACGCTGGTTGTAGATTGTCGGTGTACTAAAGTAGGGGTACCTTAGTATCCCGAACTTGTGCACGGGCAGTCGCAGCGACCCGCGACAGGGCTTGCCGGGCGTCCACCAAGATCCTCCGCGGCTACTTTGATGCCATTCAAGAACAAAGTACTGTAACTAAGGCCCCGGCAAGAGGAGCTTGCCGGGAAGGCCAACCAAGGACCCGGCAAGAGAAGCTGGCCGGGAAGAAGAACAAGGCCCCGGCAAGAGGAGCTTGCCGGGAAGGCCACTCAAGGCATTCCAAGAAAACTTGCCGCGACACACCGCGCGCCCCGGCAAGGCCCGGTGAGCGACAAGCTCCCAGACACGACAAGACGACGACCGTGGCAAGGAGCTTGCCGCGGGAAACCCCCACTTCACGCCCGCGCTCCGGCACACCTGCCAACGTGTCGCTCTGGGACCTCCCCAAGCACACGTGACAGGGGGCCGTGCAGCTAGGGGTGCGAGGTGGCAAGCAGGCGCTGGCAAGATAACCATCGTGGCAGACGGTGGCGTCCCTAGTGGTCCCTTTTGGCACTGTTTAGGCGACACAGACGGGCAATTAATGCCCTTGTCCCCTGCCGCCTGGGTTAGGTATGATAACACTGTACAGGTAGCTGTACCAACCACCACTCTTCCATTTTTGCCCTTTCCCTCCGTTGCCACCTGTGGGTAACCCCTTGAGCATATAAAAGGAGGCCCTTGTGTAACGTAGGGGAGGTTCAACTCATTCGAAACTAGAAGCGGCTAGCGACTGAGGGCACCCGCACTCTCAAGCAAGAACAATATAGAAACACAAAGCAGCAGTAGGAGTTTTATCTCTCCGGAGAGCTCCGAAGCTGGGTAAAAATCCCCCGCGCGCTCCGCCTCGATCTGCTCTTCGTGCGCCCTCCGCCCCCTTGCCGGACTAAAAAGGGGCCCTGCCCCATAGGTGCTCGCTCCCCACGCGGCGACATCTCTGGCGCGCCAGGTAGGGGAGCGTCGAGTTTGTGCGAACCAGATCTGGCGTTTGCGCGCACTACATCAACATCTTCATCGACATGCCACCGAAGAAGAAGGCTTCGGAGGTGGCCGCTCCGTCCACGTCTATCCTACCGCCACCGGAGCAAACGGGCGGTGGGGTGGATGCCGGCGGAGGAGCGGGCGCCAGCGGAGGGACTCACATCGTCACTCGGTCCAAGGACAAGGCACCGCAAGCTTCAGCGTCTGTACATCCGCCGCACCCCTCCCAAGAGGTGCAGGATCGACAACGCCACGGTGCTCCTAGCACCGTACTCGCGTTAGAACAAGGCCAAGCTGGTGGGTCGCGGGACGCTCGAGGCCAACATGCGCGACAACATGCTGGCGCGAGCGCGGGACGGTCGCCTGGACGAGATGTTGCTCCTTCTAACAATGTTAGAAGTCTGAGCATATCCCGCACCTCGCGTCGCTCGCCACCGCCACCCAAGACTCCAGAGGAAGCGCTGGCCCGAGCCCAGTTTCTTCTAGATTACCCTCCAATGCTGGACATGATCGACGACTGGAGGGCCACCATTCAGAGCCTTATCGGCTTCGCCAACGGTGACAAGCCCCGGCAACCGAGCACATCGAAGCCCCGGAGAGACGCCCAGGCGCAAGCCGACGCCGATAAGACCGCTGGGGGTGCCACCACCGTGTACTCCCCACCACGAAGGCCAAGATCGTCAACTCGCCGGGCCAACCTCGACGCCGATTCCACCGCGTCGCCAGACCCGCGAGTTCACCGCGATCAACGCCAAGTTCACCAAGAACGACGACAAGAAGACGCTCCTACTCGCATCGAGCGCCGAAGAGAAGCGCGGCATCTGTCAGACCAGCGCGCTGGGCCCACTGTTGATGTGCACGCGCCAGGGGAACCAGGCGACTTGCCGTACGCGGTAGGTTGCCCTGCGTTCACCCGTGAGCTGCGGCAGGTCCAGTGGCCCAGTACCAAAAACTACAAGCCAGATGTACCCGAGAAGTACGATGGCAGGATACATCCATCGGAGTTCCTCAGCGTCTACACCATCGCGGTGCAGGCTGCCGGGGGGGCGCGACGAGAAGATCCTCGCCAACTACTTCCCGCTGGTGCTCAAGCCCAACGTCAGATCTTGGCTAATGCACTTGCCGGACAACTCCATCTCTTCGTGGGCGGACCTGTGTCATCAGTTTGTCGGCGCCTTCACAGGCGGCCACAAACCCCATGGCCAGGAGAGCGATCTTCATCTGCTAGCCCAGAAGGAAGGAGAACCCCTGCGCAAGTACATATAGAGATTCAGCCAGGTGCAGCGCAACATCCCAGACGTCCACCCTGCCGCGGTTATCAACGCGTTCCATCAGAACGTGCGTAACCGCAGGATGAGGGAGGAGATGGCGATGTGCAAAATCAGAGATGTCAGCGAGCTATATGCCCTGTCCGACAAGTGTGCACGTGCTGAGGAGGGAAGGAAACTCCCCGGAGAGAACGCAGGAGCAGAAGGATCTGACAGTGAGGATGCCGCCCCGGCGAAGAAGAACCGGAGGCGGAACAACAGAAACAGAAGAGCTAAGGATGTGCTAGTTGTCGAGCAGTCCGGCAATGGAGGTGGTGCCAAGAAGGCCAAAGCTGGTGACTCCGGCGAGGCTGTGGTGGCCGCCGACAAGCAGGATGGCTCCGACAAGCAGTACTGCAAGATCCACCGCACCAAGGGCCATGACCTCCAGGCCTGCAAGAAGGTTGAGCAGCTCGTAGAGCTGCAGAAAGCTGAATACGAGCGCCGCGACAAGGAGAAGGCCCAGGAAGGTGGCGGAGGATCCGGCAAGAAGCGTCCCGCCCGGGGAGGGCACCGCGGCAAGGCCAAGGAGCGGCAAGGAGACAGGCCTCCCCGCGGCCGCGACAAGGGCGAAGACGAAGATGATGAGATGGAGGAAGATGAGGCCGATGAGCAGGAGTTTCAGAAGGCAACAGACGTCTTGTGCGTTGACGGCGGTGCCTCTCTGCACACCTCGCACCGCCAACTCAAACAGTGGATGGAGGAGGTGAACGCAGCAGAACCGTCCGTTGAGTCGCGCAAGCCCCTAAAGTGGTCCAGCACGCCCATCATCTTCGACGTTGAGGATCACCCTGACCGCATAACTGCGGTCGGGTGCTTGCCGATGTTGGTTTCGCCAACAATCCGCAACCTCAGGGTCACGAAGATGCTGGTTGACGGTGGGGCCGGCCTGAATCTGATCTCTTCCGCGGTACTCAAGAAGCTCCAGATCCCCGACAACGAGCTCGAAGAGACCGGCACCTTTCAAGGAATCAACTCGGGAAGGAGCAAGCCGAAGGGGAAGATCACGCTGCCAGTAACGTTTGGCAGTGAGCTGAACTTCAGGACAGAGAGAGTCACATTCGACGTTGCCGATTTTCCATTGCCCTACAATGGGATACTTGGCCGTCCAGCGCTTGCTAAGTTCATGGCAGCCTCTCATCACGCCTACAACGTGCTCAAGATGCCCGGTCCGATAAGTGTCATTTTTGTCCATGGCGACAAGAAAGATGCACTTATCTGTACCGACAAAATCTACCGGGAAGCAGCAGCCACAGCAGAACACAAACCACTTGCCGCTGAAGCTCCCGGGGGGAAGAAGAAGACCAAGTCCGGCAAGAGTAGCTCTAATGCCTACTCCGGCAAGAGCACCTCTTCAGAGTGCTGCGCTTCCGTCGAGGACGCACCATCGAGCTCCACCGGCAAGTGCAAGAAGGCAAAGACAGCTTCACCACAGACCAAGAAAGTGGCCGCCAAGGAGGACGGCACTGGTGGTACTTTCACCATTAGTGCCACGCTTGACCCTAAATAGGAAAGCGTGCTCGTTGCTTTCCTGCGGGCGAATGTCGATGTATTTGCATGGCAACCATCTGACATCCCCGGTGTTCCCAGGAAAGTAATTGAGCACCACCTTGCCGTCTGCCCTCACGCGCGGCCCGTCAAGCAGAGAGTCAGAAAACAAGCAGTAGAACGCCAAGAGTTCATTGCAGAGGAAATCAAGAAATTGGAAGCAGCAGGCTTGGTCCGAGGAGTACTCCACCCAACGTGGTTAGCCAATCCAGTAGTCGTGCGCAAAGCAAACGGGAAGTGGAGGCTTTGTATTGACTTCACTGATGTTAATAAAGCTTGTCCCAAGGATCCATTTCCCTTGCCGCGCATTGACCAGATTGTCGACTCCACGGCAGGATGTGATCTGCTTTCATTCCTTGATGCATACTCAGGATATCATCAGATCTTCATGGCAGAAGAGGATGAAGAGAAAACCGCATTCATTACTCCATGTGGCACGTACTGCTTTGTACGGATGCCTTTCGGACTAAAGAATGCTGGTTCAACATTTGCAAGAATAGTCAGCCATACTTTTGAGCCACAGCTGCACAGAAATGTAGAAGCTTACATGGATGACATAGTGGTCAAGAGCAAGGACAAAGAAACTTTGATCCAAGATCTGGATGAGACTTTTGCAAATCTGCGCAAGATCAATCTCAAGTTGAATCTCGAGAAGTGTGTGTTTGGAGTCCCTTCTGGCAAGCTTCTCGGGTTCTTCGTGTCTCAGCGGGGGATCGAGGCCAATCCCGACAAGGTCGAAGCCATTGAACAGATCGAAGCACCGAAGCGTGTCAAGGATGTGCGAAGGCTTGCCGGCTGCGTTGCTGCTCTCAGTAGGTTCATCTCTAAGTCTGCCTAGCGCGCCCTGCCATTCTTCAAAATTTTGAAGAAGGCAGGTCCAATGAAATGGACTCCGGAAGCGGAGGCCGCGCTGCAGGACTTGAAGAGATACCTATCCTCCACTCCAATACTTGTCGCACCTAAGCCACAAGAGAAGTTGCTGCTATATCTGGCGGCAACCAATCAAGTGGTTAGTGCTGCGTTAGTAGCGGAGAGGGAGGCAGATGATGAGCCAGCAACCGCGGCAAGCGAGTCCAGCGGCAAGCAGGGGGCTTCCCCGACAAGTTCTGGTTCCGACAAGGATGGGTCTGCGCAGCCACAAGAGGAGAAACAGAAGAAGATGGTGCAGCGCCCAGTTTACTTTGTCAGTTCCCTTCTGCTGGGGGCTAGATCAAGGTACTCTGGTGTGCATAAATTGCTCTTCGGCCTTCTCATGGCCTCGAGGAAGCTGCGCCATTACTTTCAAGCGCACGAAATCACAGTAGTCACTCGCTTTCCGTTGAAGAGGATACTGCAGAATCCAGAAGCAACAGGCAGGATTGTCGAGTGGGCGCTGGAATTGTCAAGCTTTGGCCTCAAGTTTGAAAGTACTTCAACTATCCAGAGCCGAGCATTGGCAGAATTCATAGCAGAATGGACACCAGCACCTGATGAAGAAACTCCGGAGAGGAGCATCTCCGTCAAGGAAGCAAGCAAAGAATGGATCATGTACTTTGACGGTGCCTTCTCGCTGCAAGGCGCCGGTGCGGGCGTGCTACTTGTCGCACACACCGGAGAGCACCTCAAGTACGTGGTCCAGATGCACTTTCCCAAGGAGCAAGCAACAAACAATACTGCAAAGTATGAAGGCTTGCTTGCCGGACTCGGGATCGCGGCAGACCTTGGGATCAAGAAGCTTATTGTCCGGGGTGACTCACAGCTTGTCGTCCGTCAAGTAAACAAAGATTATCAGAGTCCGTTGATGGAAGCCTACATTGATGAAGTGAGGAAGTTGGAAGAGCATTTTGACGGCCTGCAAATGGAACATGTTCCAAGAGCTCAAAATGACATTGCAGACGGCCTGTCAAAGTGCGCCGCACTCAAGTTACCTGTGGAACCAGGAATTTTTGTGCTCAAGCTGACTCAACCATCTGTAACGCCATCAACTGGACAGAGCAAGAAGAGGAAGTTGATTACTGGCGACTACCTTCCGGCAGAGCTCCCCGAAGCCGCCGTCAAGAAGGTCCCCAAGATCAACACAGAGAGCGCTGAGGAGTAGTCTGCTCCGACAAGCCCTAGGGTTTGTTTCGTTGAAGCAGATGCTCCCGACAAGCTGTGTCCCGACACGCTCGCCGGGGAGCATCACGCTCCGGCTGAATCACAGATTCTTCCCATGGAAGCAGATGTTCCCGCAGCAGCCAAGATCAACACAAAGAGTGCCGAGGAGCAGTCCGCTCCAACAAGCCCTAGGGTTTGTTTCGTTCAAGCAGACGCTCCCGACAAGCTGTGTCCCGACACGCTTGCCGGGGAGCATCACGCTCCGGCTGAATCGCAGATTCTTGCCGTGGAAGCAGATGTTCCCGCAGCAGCATTTGCGCCTTTAGTCCTTGTCGTCGAGCCATAGGCTCCGGCATGGGCATAGCGGATTGTCCATTTCCTTCAAACAGGAGAACTTCCCGAAGAGCAAGAAGAAGCGGAGAGAGTAGCCCGGCAATCAAGTATGTACCAGTTTGTCGATGACATACTGTACAGAAGAAGATTCAACGGAGTGAAATTGAAGTGCATTTCCCGGGAAGATGGACAGAAGCTGTTGGCGGAAATACATGGAGGCATATGTGGTCACCACATTGGCGCAAGAGCACTTGCCGGCAAAGCTTTCCGACAAGGTTTCTTCTGGCCGACAGCCCTCCAGGATGCAACTGCACAAGTAACCAAGTATGAAGTGTGCCAGTTCCACTCGAAGCAGATACATCAACCAGCTCAAGCTCTCCAAACAATCCCTTAATCCTGGCCATTTTCGGTCTGGGGGCTCGACATCCTTGGCCCCTTTCCCCGAGCTGTCGGGGGCTTTGAGTACTTGTACGTTGCAATCGACAAGTTCACAAAGTGGCCTGAAGTGGAAGCAGTGAGGAAGGTGACAGCACAGTCAGCAGTCAAGTTCTTCAGGTCAATTGTTTGCCGTTTCGGAATCCCTAACAGGATCATCACCGACAATGGCACACAATTCACGAGCCGCACCTTCATGCAGTACGTCCAAGATCTTGGCGCCAAGACCTGCTTCGCTTCTGTTGCTCACCCGAGAAGCAACAGTCAAGCGGAGAGGGAAAACACTGAAGTGCTGCGCGGGCTCAAGACCAGAACTTTCGACAGGCTGCACAAGTGCTGAAGAAATTGGATCGAGGAGCTGCCAGTGGTTCTTTGGTCGATCAGAACGATGCCAAATCGAGCCACTGGCCAGACACCTTTTTCTCTAGTATATGGAGCAGAAGCAGTTCTCCCCACGGAACTCGTATACGGATCGCCTCGAGTACTCGCTTATGATGAGCTTGAGCAAGAGCAGCTGCGCCAAGATGACGCGCTGCTCCTCGAGGAAGATCGTCTTCAGGCTGCTGTACGAGCCGCTTGCTACTAGCAAGCTTTGCGCCGCTACCACAGCCGCAAAGTTAAAGCCAGAAGTTTCGAGGAAGGCGACCTTGTTCTTCGGCGCGTTCAATCCGCCAAGAATTCCAACAAGTTGACGCCGAAGTGGGAAGGCCCTTATCGGGTGAAACGAGTCACTAGGCCTGGCGTTGTCCGCCTTGAGACCGAAGATGGCTTTCCGGTGAGCAACTCCTGGAACATAGAGCATCTTCGTAAGTTTTACCCATAAGGCGCGGTTGCCGGAACCTGTTCCGGCAACCACCTTTTTGTACAAGCCTTGCCGCTGTTGCATGTAACCCTTTGTACAAAGCCAGGCGCAGACCCTGAGCACAAGTAAATGAAGCGCTGACACCCCGGGGTTATAGCATGCATGCTAGGTCGAGTCTCGTCCTTGGTTAGGGTTGATGGTGCCTAACAGCAGCTAACCCTTAGCTTAGAGGTCGAGAGTCCGTCCTTTTGCTTTTCGTTCGTTCGCAGGGCTCGCATATCCTGGCCAGACCGCTTGAGAACGAAAAGGAGAAGAAGGGCGCGCCGGCACCTAGGCCCCGGCAAGCCAGTATCGCTGGGGGCTGCGAGTGCCAAGATTCGTCCGCGGCAAGCCAGAGTTGCCGGGGGCTGCAATATCAGATAAGTCTTTCGTCCCTCTTCATGCATCCTCTTATGGACTGGGGAATGCGAAACCATGTTTCTTCCCAAAAACTGTCGTGCTCCCTCAACTCTAGGCCCTGGAGCCCGTTCCCGGGGCCAAGTTTGGTCGTAGTTGCGGCAGCGGAGGGATGAAACGAGGAGGCCGCACCCACTTCGTTCCCGCCTCCGTCAAAGGTGTGAGAAAGGTCGAGCGACGTGGGAAGGCGGCAGGGCCTGTTGCCGGGAGGCGAACTGTCTGCCTGAGGGGTACCAAGGATTTGCTCCTTGGCGTGGGTTTAACCCGCGAGACAAATAACCCGGCAAGCAACCCCTTTTTCATTAAAAAACATCCCACTCAGGTACAGTCCATAGAGGATGAAAAACATGAAAGAGAGGATTACAAGTTTTAGATGCAGCTAAGGCCCGAAGTCTTACAAATTAAAAAGATAAGATGCCCATAATCCCTTTCCTGTCCCTCTCTTCAGGAGATAGGTCAAGGAGGCGAAAAGGGCAAAAGAGGCGCCTAGGCGAGCTACAGGTACCAGAAGACACCAAGAGAACAGCCCGGGGGCTATCCGAAGGCTGGACGGTGATGGCGGCGCCGGAAGCGAGGCTCGAAGACGGGGCGGCAGGACGTCAGCACGCTATCGAGGGCACCACGCCCTCGTACTCCGACCTGACGGCCTTGTCGCCAGCCCTCTTCCCCTTCTGCAGCCTCCCTACGCCAGCCGCCCAAGGAGACGACCCCGGGGAGTTCAAGGAGCCGGTGACACGGATGATGGGGTCGCCGGTGCCGCGCAAAGCGGCGCCCGACACCTAGTCGGACCCGCCATCCTGCCGCCCGCTACCCTCATCATCGCTGTCGCTCCCCTCCTCGTCACTCTCGCTCGAGGGAGAGCCTTCGCTATCAGAGGAGCTGTCCACGCAGCACTTCGCCCGAGTGCCGAAGCACCCGAAGACCTTGACGGAGGAGATCGCCCTCCATCAACTTAAAATGGAGGGTGAACCCCTCCATCAGGCTGTGGATACGGGTGAACGTCTTCCACCCTCGATCAAGATACATCACATTGGGGGCTGGGAATACCACGCAGACTCGCGTGCCGCTGATTCCACAGCCCCTCATCTGCAGTCTCAGTGTCTCGGGCGGGTCCGATTCCATCGCGCTCGCGAACGGAGTTGGAAGCCGGAGGCGACGACGAGGCGCCCGGCGCAGCCTAATGAAGAACTCGCAAGGATCGCCCCTATGTGGACCGCCGTGGGGGGAGGAACCGCCGGCGGAGGCGAAGCTGGCGCGCCGCCCCGTCCGCCTCTTCCCCGAGCGCCTCGACCTCGTCCTCGACCTCGTCCGCGACCTCGCCCCCTCCCTCTTTCCCTTGTGAGCGGCTCTGCCACCACGGGCGCGAGAGAGGGAGAGGTGCGCTGTCTGGCGGCGACCCTCGCCGCCACCGATGAAGGGCCAGGGTTCCCTTTCTCCATGACGAATGGGAGAAAGGGGACTAGAAGCTGAAGAAAGGAGGAGATGAGAGAGTGCGGGCTCCTGTGCTCCCCTCCCGCTCTTTATAAAGGAGCAAGGTGGGGGCTCGGCCGCCCCGCTCAGCGAATCAAGGCACGGGAAAAGCAGGGAGTCAGGGCCGACCCGCTGCCTCTGCTCGCGACGGCCGAGATTCCCACTTCCACCGTCCGCGACCCCAAGCGCATGGGAGCCGCGTGGCGGGGATGCAGAGCCGAGGCGACGGATGAGGCGACCTTGCCCCACCCCGTGATCATGGGAGTGGACGCCTCGAAAACCGCGCACCAGCCCCGTCCAGTAAATGCACCACGCCCCCATGCCTACCTCCGTTTAGGTAGGAGGGCGTGAACCATCCCCTTCATCATGGCTTGGCGCATGCTCACGGGGCTTAACCCCGCGCACACCGCCCACGTCACCCACGACGCCGCGTTTGACGCGTGCCGTTATGGGCGTGCGCGGTGGAAGCGGAGAGATATGCGGTGTGACCTAGGCCGCGCGTGCCCGTGCACTGTTTTGGGCCTGGCCCAACAGTGCTCGGCACCGTGTATGGCCCAGGCCCGGGGGCTCCTGTCGGTGTACTAAAGTAGGGGTACCTTAGTATCCCGAACTTGTGCACGGGCAGTCGCAGCGACCCGCGGCAGGGCTTGCCGGGCGTCCACCAAGATCCTCCGCGGCTACTTTGATGCCATTCAAGAACAAAGTACTCGAACTAAGGCCCCGGCAAGAGGAGCTTGCCGGGGAGGCCAACCAAGGCCCCGGCAAGAGAAGCTGGCCGGGAAGAAGAACAAGGCCCCGGCAAGAGGAGCTTGCCGGGAAGGCCACTCAAGGCATTCCAAGAAAACTTGCCGCGACACACCACGCGCCCCGGCAAGGCCCGGTGAGCGACAAGCTCCCGGACACGACAAGACGACGACCGTGGCAAGGAGCTTGCCGCGGGAAACCCCCACTTCGCGCCCGCGCTCCGGCACACCTGCCAACATGTCGCTCTGGGACCTCCCCAAGCACACGTGGCAGGGGGCCGTGCAGCTAGGGGTGCGAGGTGGCAAGCAGGCGCTGGCAAGATAACCATCGTGGCAGACGGTGGCATCCCTAGCGGTCCCTTTCGACACTGTTTAGGCGACACAGACGGGCAATTAATGCCCTTGTCCCCTGCCGCCTGGGTTAGGTATGATAACACTGTACAGGTAGCTGTACCAACCACCACTCTTCCATTTTTGCCCTTTCCCTCCGTTGCCACCTGTGGGTAACCCCTTTAGCATATAAAAGGAGGCCCGTGTGCAACGTAGGGGAGGTTCGACTCATTTGAAACTAGAAGCGGCTAGCGACTGAGGGCACCCGCACTCTCAAGCAAGAACAATATAGAAACACAAAGCAGCAGTAGGAGTTTTATCTCTCCGGAGAGCTCCGAAGCTGGGTAAAAATCCCCCGCGCGCTCCGCCTCGATCTGCTCTTCGTGCGCCCTCCGCCCCCTTGCCGGACTAAAAAGGGGCCCTGCCCCATAGGTGCTCGCTCCCCATGCGGCGACATAGATCCCGCACTCGGTAGCGCGGGAAGAAGCAGC
This sequence comes from Triticum timopheevii, assembly GCA_963921465.1. Classification (NCBI taxonomy): domain Eukaryota; kingdom Viridiplantae; phylum Streptophyta; class Magnoliopsida; order Poales; family Poaceae; genus Triticum; species Triticum timopheevii. The sequence continues at coordinate 129,528,418 of OY997274.1, read as the reverse complement.
GAGCCCCCCCCCCCACCCGGATCTGAGGAACCGGTAGAATCTCCGGTGGACCGCATCAGCGATCTCCCAGACGTCATCCTGGAGGAGATCATCTCGCTTCTCCCCACCAAGGATTGATGCCGCACACAAGTCCTCTTAACTCGGCGGCGCCCTCTATGGCGCATCGCGCCCCTCAATCTCGACTGTCGTCAGATATCTGTCCTTCCTGAATTTGATCTCATCAGAGCCATCGTCTCTTCTCACCAGCAGGGTCCCGTTCAATGCCTCTGCATCCCGACAAGCTACCTGCTGTCCATACTCGGTGTCGGTGTCAAAACCGGCGGATCTCGGGTAGGGGGTCCCGAACTGTGCGTCTAGGCGGATGGTAACAGGAGACAAGGGACACGATGTTTTTACCCAGGTTCGGGCCCTCTCGATGGAGGTAAAACCCTACTCCTGCTTGATTGATATTGATGATATGGGTAGTACAAGAGTGGATCTACCACGAGATCAAGGAGGCTAAACCCTAGAAGCTAGCCTATGGTATGATTGTTGTAATGGTTGTTCGTCCTACGGACTAAAACCCTCCAGTTTATATAGACACCGGAGAGGGCTAGGGTTACACAGAGTCGGTTACAATGGTAGGAGATCTACATATCCGTATCGCCAAGCTTGCCTTCCACGCCAAGGAAAGTCCTATCCGGACATGGGACGAAGTCTTCAATCTTGTATCTTCATAGTCTTGGAGTCCGGCCGATGATTATAGTCCAGCTATCCGGACACCCCCTAGTCCAGGACTCCCTCGGTAGCCCCTGAACCAGGCTTCAATGACGATGAGTCCGGCGCGCATATTGTTCGGCATTGCAAGGCGGGTTCCTCCTCCGAATAATTCATGGAAGATTGTGAACACTAGATAGTGTCTGGCTCTGCAAAATAAATTCCACATTCCACCATAGAGAGAATAATATGCACACAAGTTCAATCTGCTGACGTATTTCGTGGCATGCCATCACGCCACTACCAAGCCTTTACTTGAATCATTTTTATTATACCACCTCAGCGCGTTTAGCGAAGTGGTTTCCTTGGCACGTCTTGTCAAAGCAGAGATCGTGTTCCCCTTATTCCGGGATTCCCATCAATACGGACGTGGGTAACCCAACCGCGCCCGTTGCCACGCCCCCTCTATCGAAGGCGAGTCCCAAATGGTCACGGGGACGGCTCTTGGTATTCTCCCTATTTATAATGGGACCAAGGCTCGTTTCTTTTCTTCAATCCTCAATCGAATCTGCCCCTCGCCCGAAGTTCCAACACCCAGGCCTCAGATTCGAGCGTCTCGGACCTTCAACGATGTCCGGCTCCGACCTACAGGGCCGGTGGATGCCCTCCTCCATCACAGAAGAGGACGTACAAAAGCTGAGAGATGCCAAGTACCTGACTTACGAGATTTCACATAGGTTTCCCACCAAAGGGCAAGTCATTCCCACTCCCGAGCCCGGCGAAAGCATCGTGTTTGTGTCCCACCTCCGTTGGGGTTTAGGCTTCCCGATGGATCCTTTTTGTGAGAGGGCTCATGTTTTACTATGGGTTGGAATTCCACGACTTGGCTCCGGAGTCCATCCTCCATATCTCATCATTCATTGTCGTCTGCGAAGCCTTCCTCCGCACTACCCCTCACTTTGGCTTGTGGCTCAAAACCTTCAACGTGGAGCCGAAGATGATCGAGGGGCGTCAAGTAGAGTGTGGCGGGGCGGCTATAAGCAGGAGGGCCGATGCTCCATGGCCTGAGGGCTCTTTCTAGGAGGAGCCCGGCTTGTGGAAATAGGAGTGGTTCTACATAACCGCTCCGAGGGGCAGCAGGCAGAAGTCGCCGCCCATCTTCCGCTCGGGCCCTCCACAGCGGCTGATGTCATGGGTCAGCCAAGGGCTCAACTGGGGGCCGTCAAAGGATGTACCCCTATTGCAGGGCCGGATTCGAGACCTCCAAGAGAGGGAGATCAATTTGGTCGTAGTGATGCAGGTTATGCTGATTCGGCGTCTCCTGCCCTACAAGCGTCGCCCCCTCCATCTGTGGGAGTTCAATCCAGAGGGGCCACGAGCTCCTCAACACTTTATGGGTACGACACCCGTGGAGATGTATAAATCGTTCTTCGGATCACAAGAAGTGTGTCCGGAATTGCCGGTCTAAGCTGCAATCGCCCAGATGCTCAGGTAAGTAACCCTGTGTCCGGACACACCGTTTGTTTGCACCTTCTTGAATTTGCTTTTTAACCAATCGTCCCTTGAATAGGAGTGGGTAGCGCAGGCGAAACTGATACGGTGTCTGCCCCCCCTCCCAGAGACCACGCTGGATCCCGTGCTGGTTAGGATGCTGGAGGTCGCGCCTTCAGAGGAAGGCGAAGGGGAAAATAGAGGAACTGCTGCATCTACCAAGGAGGCTTTTGAGAATGGGGGGATCGAGAATCCCTCCATCCAAGGAGAGAAGAGGACCGCTTCCGAAAACCCGGAGGCCAAGGCCTCGAAGCGGGGGAAGAGATCTTCACCAGAGGGTCCTGCGTCTGGGGAGGCCCCGGCCGCACTATCTCCCCTAAGGAATCAGCCCTCCAGCGAGCCGTAAGTGGAAAAAGGGGGGTTTTGTAATAAGAGACATCCCTATTTTTGCTTCTGAGGATAACCGAAGTTTTTACCTTGTAGTTCGGATCTCCGTCCTTCTCAGATGAGCTCGTCTTCGGGGGACCTTCGTCCGGAGATGATGGAGAGCGAGATGCCTCCATCTGCCGCACCGTCAGGTAGGGCGGACGATCCTGAGGTGTCATCACGGAGGGTATCCCCGAGTCTGGCAGGGCCGGACAGTTCGACACCAACTGGTGTGCGGTTGGGGGAGCTGAAGGATCTGCTTGAGAGGGCGTCTATCTCAGAAGGTCACCGTACATTGATGAGTATGGTGATTGGAAGAATTTCGTCCGCCGAAGGCGGGTTGCATGATGCCGTCAGAAGTTTGCTGGCGGGGTTTGAGGTACGTAAAAATGACATACCTTTTGACAGTTTTACACATAAAGTGCGCCCTGTATAGATAGTAGCCCCTAAGACTCGGTATGTTGTCGAAAGCGACAGCGTGCCGGGGATCAAAATCGCAGGTATTAATTTTCGCCTTTCCTATGCAGGTGGCGGATAGTCCAGTGGCTAGCCGGACTGATGGAGTTGCCGAACTAAAGCGGCAACTCAACATTGCGGATGCGGACATCGCGCTGGTCAATAAGCGACTTGACGAGTCACAAGGTAGGTTGTTTCTCCGTGGTCACCTAGTAAGGGAGCCGAAGCTCACTCCTTACCAGATGGTGCCGCTGCTGTGGAGGACCTTCGAGCAGAGCTTGCTCGAGCCAAGGAGCAGGCCAAGAGGAGTTATGCGGCTACCTCGAAGGCGACCGAAGAGCTAGAAGCCGAAAGGGCTGCTCACTGCCGAAGCAGAGAGGAGATGGCCGAAATGGCCGTGAAGCTTAAAGATGTTACCGACCGCTATGAGGTTCTTGAAAAAGAACACCGAGCGAAGCAAGAAAGCCTGAAGAAGGCCACCGCCGAAGCCAAGGATGCCCGTTCTGCAATGAGGGCTATAAAGGAGGAGCTGCGTCAGGCCGGAGATATTGCGGCTGGCAAGCCTTTTCTGCTGCGCAGGAGGTTCACAGATCCGAAGTATGCTCAGCTAGGCCAGCTGTGGGGTCCGGAGGATCCTTATATGGATTTAGCGGCGAGTGCGGCAGATGCTGTTGTGCACTTCCGAAGTTAAAAGGATCACGAGACGGAAGAGCTTTTTTGGTCTCAATTCCACAGTCCGGAGCGTTCACTTCCGCTGACCGATCGGTTGGCTGAGTGGGCTGAGCTGAATAGATTGTCCGGACTTGCCATGATGGATATCGTGGCTCATGTCTGGCCGGATAGGCCCAAGCCGAAGAGTTATTTTGGCTTATTGCAGCAATTCCTAGGGGCGGTGCCGCATATCAAGGCATTGAAGCGGTCGGCCTGCATAGAAGGTGCACGGATGGCCATCGCCCATGTGAAGACATATTGGACGGAGATGGATGCCACCGCTATTGCAACCCGGGGTTCGGACGAGAGCCGGTTACCCACCGAGCACTATTTCGGGGAAGTTCTGCGTGGTGCTCGTGTAATTGAGTCGCAGTGCTCAAAAAATGTCATGTTCAAATGATCTTTATGTTTTGTAAAACGATATTTACAATATAAGCGCTTTTTATACTTGTGCGTTCAAGTATTGAAATATCTCCTTTGCGGCCGTTAATGTATACTTGTGTATGACCTGAAAGATGGCAGTCTTCGGCTTTAGCCCCCACGCACATAGTGCTGGGGTGTTTGCAAAGTAGTGCATTTTCACACTTAATCCAACGTCTTGGTCCTGTGAAGGAGGTGGTAGCATAGAAAACGAGGCAACCGGACTATAATGCTTTATCACTTTCACTTAGCCATAGGAGTTCGAAGGTGGGGCTACGACATAGCCCCTAGGGGCACTGCGCTCTCCGAATTTGGGGCGTGTATGTGCCTGACCGGGAAACGATCCTTCATCAAAGCGGAGGAATTCTAAACATTCCGGTAGTCGATCGAGTGGTTGACCAGTCTCTCGCTATATCATGACAGTCAGTTTTCGGCTTTCTCTACTGAGGTGCTCGCCCGGCCGAACCGGGGCACAATCGCAGTAGTTCTCCTGGTGCCGCGTTAGCCGATGATACGGAACGTAAGGCAGCAAAACACAGGAGCCGGGCAAACCCAACATTTGACCAAAGACATCATTCGGAGCTGATGCATATAAGGCCCAACCCGAGATGTCGAACACTCCCTAAGGTATTCGGTCTTTATGATAACGGGCAGATCAATGCCCTAAACCCCTGGTGTCCAGGTACAGGCGAAAATTTCTGACGCGGCCGATGCCAAATCGCCAGTCTCCTCGTCGGTTATGGTGAAAAACCGGTGGATGTGAATCAACAAGAGATAGTAAGAAAGGTTTACGCAGGGTCTTAATCTGAAAAGAATCCTTGCCACGGGTCCCTGCTGCACGTCTTCCCCTGTGTCTCCGTTGTGTCGTATCCTGGACGGATGTACACGCTGTTCATCTGTAAAAGAGAGGAACTTAGTTTGAAAAGAACTCGTGCAAAAAATTTATTGAAAGCAAAGTATGAATGAATGAATAAAGTTGAGCTTTCATTGGCTCTTGATTGCTCATACGCACAGCCCCTTGTGAAGGGGTGTGCGGCTAGGGAGCCCCTAGTTTATTTATGCTGGACTCGCCTAGCCGTGTCCGGGGTCTTGAACAGCCTTTTAATGAGATGATGCCGCGTGGACCGGGCATTTTAAGTGTAAGAGATGCATAGTGCGGTATTGCGTTAAAGCGGGCGAAAGCTTCGCGTCCCAATAGTGCTTGATGGCTACTTTTGAATGGGGCGACATGGAAGATTAGCTTTTCACGACGGAAGTTGTCGGGTGATCCGAACACAACTTCTAGTAGTAAGGAGCCCGTGCACTTGGCGTAAGGGCCTGGCGTCACTCCTTTGAAGGAAGTGCGGCTATGGCGAATTTTAGTAGGGTCTATCCCCAACTTGCGGATTGTGTCCGGATATAGCAGGTTTAAATCACTGCCGCCATCCATTAGGACTTGTGTAAATTGTAGTCCGTCGATTATAGGATCCAATACCAGAGCAGTCCATCCTGCATTTCGAACGCTTCTGGAATAGTCCAGGTGGTCGAAAGTAATTGGTTTTGACATCCAATCTCGGGGTTCCGCTGGGGTGGACCGTGCGACACGTACTTCAGCGGGTGCCACACTATTGTTCCGTAGTATCACATGAAGTGAGTTTACTGTTCTGACTTCTTGTGGGAACGTCTTTTGTTTTCCGGTGCTCTGCTGGTGGGGTTCATCGTCATCCTCGCTTGGCGCGTCGAGCCCCTTGTGTTCGGCGTTGAGTCGGCTGGACTGTTTGAAGACCCAACAATCTCGATGGATGTGGTTCGCAGGCTTCCCAGGGGTCCTATGGATTTGACATATCCGATCCAAGATTTTGTTTAGGTTGGATAGCTCATCACTGTTGTCCTTAAGAGGCAGTGTTTTGTTATTCGGCCGCGAGCTTTTGAATCCGGTGTTGACCGCCATGTTCTTTGGGCTCTTTTCTTTATTTCGGCGCTGGTCTTTTCTGTGCAGTGATTTTCCGTTTCCATCTCTGATCTCAGATGTACTCGGGTCGCTGGTGCTACATCTTGCTAGCCAGCTATCTTCTCCCGCGCAAAAGCGGGTCATGAGGCTTGTTAGCGCGGCCATTGTTCTCAGCTTCTCTTGGCCGAGGTGTCTGGCGAGCCATTCGTCTCGGACATTATGTTGAAAAGATGCTAAGGCTTCGGCGTCCGGAAAGTCGACTATTTGGTTCTTTTTGGTGAGGAACCTGTTCCAGAATTTGCGCGCTGACTCTTCGGGCTGTTGGGTTATGTGACTTAAATCGTCTGCATCCGGAGGGCGGACATAAGTCCCCTAAAAATTTGCTCTGAACGCGTCCTCGAGCTCTTCCCAACTTCCAATGGTATTTTCTGGGAGGCTTTTGAGCCAATGCCGAGCTGGCCCTTTGAGCTTGAGGGGTAGATATTTTATGGCGTGGAGATCATCTCCTCTAGCCATATGTATGTGCAGGATGTAATCCTCAATCTAGACTCCGGGGTCTGTTGTTCCGTCGTATGCCTCTATGTTTACGGGTTTGAACCCTCCTGGAAATTCATGATCCAGCACCTCATTGGTGAAACATAGTGGGTGTGCGGCGCCCCTGTATTTAGTTGTGCCGTTATCTTCGAACATGCGGCGTGCTGTGTTGCTTCCTCGGGCCCTCTTCTTTGGCCCATAAATGGACCTGACCGGGCCATCCGTTTTGTGAGGATATTTATGTGTGTCATGTGCCGGCTTATGTGCGGCGCCGCTTGCCGCTCTTGGCCTGTCATCTGGTCGTCTATCTGGCCAGGCGACCTCTTTGCTTTTTGATTGTGGTGGCTCTACGGCCTCCTCGTCGAATTCAGGCAGCAGCTTGCGCTTCGGGTAGCTCTTTGTGTGGTGACTATTGCCATATTTGTCCGCGGTCTTGAGTACTTTGCTCCACCTCATTCTGAGTACGTCTTCCGCTGTTTTGAGCTTCCGTTTCTCCTTCTTCAAACTTCTTGCAGTGGCGACAAGCCTTTTTTGAAGGTTCCTATGCTCCGGTGGTGTGTTCGGCGTGGGATCGTCTGGACTGTTGTTTTCGCCGAGGATGAGTTGATTATCCAATTCATCCTGTTCGGATGGCTGCTTGGTTGCATGTTCATCGCCCACTGATTTGTCCTGCTCTATGACTGGGTCATTATGAGTGCTGTTGTTATTGAGGCGGGTCTTGGGGCGGCGCTTGCGTCGCCATTTTGGTTGTTTTTCGGGGGAATTATCCTTCGCCGCGTCCCATTGTTCCTCGTTATCACTCCCTTTTGGGGTGTCCACCATATATATATCATGAATTGAGGTGGCTTTCCGGTGCCTGGTAAGTGCTGGTTCTTGGTCATCTCCGGCGTCGTCCTCCATACCGTCGATGTCTTCGGAGTCATAGTCTAGCATGTCGGTTAGATCATCGACAGTGGCCACAAAGTGGGTGGTGGGTGGGCCTTGAATTTCTTCGTTGTCCGCATCCCAACCATCCTGACAGCAGTCCGGCTAGGGCTCTCCTGATAGCGAGAGATACTTTAGCGAATTCAGGATGTCGCCAAAGGGTGAGTGCTGAAAAATGTCCGCAGCGGAGAACTCCATGATCGGCGCCCAATCGGATTCGATTGGCAGGGGCGCAGGAGGTTCAGAATCCGGCAAGGAGTCCGGCACCTCGGAGTCATGAGCTTCGCAAAGGACAAGGTCAGTATTCGGCTCCATCGCCGTAGAAGTTGCAGCCCCCGAGGCGGTGTCCAACCACCTGTCCTTGATCTGCGCTGTCGGCTCCGAACTATAGGTCAGAGCGGACTCATGTGCGGCCTCCAGGGTACTGTCCGGCGACAGAGCTAAATCGTGCCCATCATGACAGTGCGGCACGCTCGGCTGTGGCTCGAATCCCTCGAAGATCAAGTCTCCACGGGTGTTGGCTGTGAAGTTTAGGCTTCCAAACCTGACCTGATGGCCAGCGGCGTAGCTTTCGATCTGCTCCAGATGGCCAAGCGAATTGGCCCGTAGTGCAAAGCCGCCGAACACGAAGATCTGTCCGGGGAGAAAAGTCTCACCCTGGACTGCATTGTTGTTGATTGAAGGAGCCATCAAGCCTATCGGTGACGACACAGGGGAACTCTCAATGAAAGCACCAATGTCGGTGTCAAAACCGGCGGATCTCGTGTAGGGGGTCCCAAACTGTGCATCTAGGCGGATGGTAACAGGAGACAAGGAACACGATGTTTTTACCCAGGTTCAAGCCCTCTCAATGGAGGTAAAACCCTACTCCTGCTTGATTGATATTGATGATATGGGTAGTACAAGAGTGGATCTACCACGAGATCAAGGAGGCTAAACCCTAGAAGCTAGCCTATGGTATGATTGTTGTAATGGTTGTTCGTCCTACGGACTAAAACCCTCCGGTTTATATAGACACCGGAGAGGGCTAGGGTTACACAGAGTCGGTTACAATGGTAGGAGATCTACATATCCGTATCGCCAAGCTTGCCTTCCACGCCAAGGAAAGTCCCATCCGGACACGGGACGAAGTATTCAATCCTTTATCCTCATAGTCTTGGAGTCCGGCCGATGATGATAGTCCGGCTATCCGGACACCCCCTAGTCCAGGACTCCCTCACCCGGCAAGGTGGATGCTTGGCTGACATCCCCTAAATTCAGAAAACTCCAGTAGTTTGAGTTCTACCATTAACACGAAAGTTTCATACCACGAACATACCAAGAATTCGTGCCCACACCACCGTTGTCCATCTCGCGGTTTTCCTCCTCTCTCCACACCGCCACCTTCGCCCGGTGCCATCTAGCAGATGATCTGGTACAAATGCTTTGACTCCAACTGCTAAAAAAACTTTTGCTTGTGGTGGTTTATCTGTCGAAGGCCTCACTACACAGCATCATCCACTCTAGTTGCCCTGCCCTGGAGCGCTTGCTGATTGTTTTGGGAATAGAAATCGGTATCGGTTGTCTCCAAATAAAGTCGCCTCACCTTAAAAGCATTGGAATTTGTTTTGAAGGACAGCAGCTCATCATCGAAGATGCCCCTTCACTTGAAAGGTTGCTCCTTCATAATAGTTATACACCTTCAGAAATAACTGCCGTCTCTGCACCCAAACTGGAGACCTTGGGTGTAATTCGTGACCAAGTTGGTGTTTGGCTCCTCACCTTTTCAGGTACCGTATATTATCATCTACACATTTGTAATCATATGCTGCATTTTTCATTTATGCGCATAAGTTTTATATCATCTTGGAGTACACCTCGGGTACTAATATTATGTTATATGATCAATGAAGAGTTCGTCCATTGATAGCCTATCAATGCTGCTGGATTCTGTCAAGATCATATATATCAGAATGTATAGTTTTGATCTGGACATAATTATTGACTTGCTGCGATGCTTTCGATCTCTGGAGAATTTATACATAGATGTGATGATTTCATGCACATTGAAAGCCCATATATATTGTACTAGAATTAACTGTTCAGCTGTCGTTCTTTCGACACTCTTTTTCAGACCTTAACTGTTTTCAATCTTCATGTCTACTTAGGCAGAACCACATGGACAAAAACATATAACCAATCGTTGGCGTAATAAGCACAAGGATTTTCTCAGTTCTCATGACATTCGTTTGAGGACAATAACGATGGGACGATATGCATCCAACCAGGCAAACAGAAGCTTTGTCACATTCTTCCTGTTGAATGCGAGGTTACTATTGTCCATGAGGCTTAATTTTTATAGAAAGAGATTTCTCACGGACGAACATGTTGAACAGCAAAAAAAGAAGTTTCAGGTGGACAAATGGGCTTCTAAACATGCTCGGCTTCTATTTACAACAAGTTGTAGACATCCTAAAATAAAGTTTTTTGCACAGGATGTTGATTTTATGGATCAGACCGATCCATTTGTTTGTGACTGTAAAAAAGAGTGGTTGGGTTAGATGTTACTGTCATGTTCAATCTAGGTTTTGTCTAAAAATTTGATGAACAATTAATCCTTGGGCTTTTTGTACCATTTGTATGCTTAACTTGCATGTTGTTGCCCTCGTACTCCCCTCGACCTTCCACTACACTGCCGCATCTTTCATGGCTGTTGTTCGTTCCCGTCCGAGGCCTTGTCGTTGTTCTCCGCCTTGGTTAGCTCGTTGTGCTCGCCGCCGTCTGGTGTTGTCAACATGGTCAACAACCAAGAGGAATCAAGAGATGACTGTACGTGGAGAGGCTGACAGTAGGGACCCACCAGGGTCATTGCATTTCGCAAGCAGGTGCCTCGTTATTACAAGCCAAAACAATACTTCCTCCTAATTGTTTGACAACTAGGTTCCACGCCATTGTCAATGTAGTCAATAAATGAGAAAATTACACAACGAGCGGATAACACCAGGGACCCAGCAGCTCGCCCAGTTGTTTTTCAGTTTCAGAGACGGAGCTCAACTGCGCACTGTGCGGGGGCTGTGGCCGGTCTAGCCCACGCTTACGCTTTTATTAAGCACATGACGAGCCCACTTGATATTTTTTTTCTTTCTGAAATTGGCTAGCGCAGTTCTTTTTTTTTGGAGAATACCAAAACCGAGGCCTACTTGCTTTTCTCAGCCCTGCTGGGCTGCAAATCTTTCAAGACGCGGAGGGATAAGAAATGGGCTTCCCCAGAAAACGGGCTATAAGTTGTAAGAAATGGGCTGTAAATTTTTAAACCAAAGCCAACCGGCAATTGCATTAAAATATCATTTTTTTTCAGGATTTCTCTACTCTCTACTCTTATAAAAACCAAAGCCAACTGGCAATTACATTAAAATATCATCTTTTCACCCACAAGATAAACTACTCGTACAAATGCATCTTCATGTTCCGTGCAACGAACGGGCATCTTGCTAGTTAAGATTCTAAATTTCATTCATTTTTTTGCGGAGAATTGTTTTTTGAATTTTATTTTGATATAAATTTTTGAAAACTATTTTTAACGTGACTCAAAATTTCATGATTAAAAGAGTTCGGAGCCCATTGAAATATGCAAAATTTCATTGAATTTTTTAGCAGTGCCTAGAATATATGGTCTGTAATGCTAATAAAAAGAATATGAGCTTCAAATATCCTTAAGAATTAGCAAATGGGCTGTAAATTATTGAAAATATTGGCTAATGGGCTGTATGCTGTTTTCCACAGATTTGGAGGCTGACTTCTGGGCCTACTAGGTTGACGATGACGCTGTCCTAAAAAAAAATTTTACGCATACGCAAGGCTTTGTCAACTTAGTCAACACACAGCAATGACTATTGGATGTCCATCCAACAGCCGCCGTGCTTCTTCAATCTCTGATCTTCCTGCTCCAGCCGCCCAAACCAGCGCCGTCGGGACTGCCTGCTCCCTCCTCCCGTGGCTGGCTGTGTTGCCGCCAGGCCATCCCTCTAACCACCCACACATCCTGTTATTTTCCGGTGACGTCAGCCTCACCCTGCAGCTGACCAGTCAGAGCTCGTTCTCCCCTCAGCGTGGGCATCCGCTGCGGTGGCTTCACCAGCTCCGGGTGGTTCTCTTCCTGGGCCCCGCCCTCGTCCACCGCGTTTGTGCTCTCGGCGCGGCGAGGTCAACATGGTCAACAAACAACAGCCATCGGAAGAGGCTGACAGTAGGGGCCCACACAGGAAAATGCCTCCTTATGACGCGCAAAATAATGATTCCTCCACCTGATAGCTGGGACCCATCGGAAGAGTCTCTGTATTTCGCGAAAAAAATGTTCCCCCCGCTATCAGCTCGGACCCACCGGAAATTCCTCCTTATTACGCACACAAAAAATGAATACTCCCCCTACTAGCTGGGACTCACCTTGGTGGGAGGCTGAGTTGTGGGCCTACTAAGTTTACGGGGATGGAGGGCTTTGTCAACTTAGTCAATATGAACGACTCTAGCTCCAGTGACCGTACAATGTCCATCCAACGGCCGTAGTGCTTCTTGAACCTTTGGTCTTCGTGCTCCAGCCGCCCAAAGCAGCGCCGGTCGTGCCGCGTGCTCCTGCCTCCTGTGGCCGGCTGTGATGCCGCGGAGGCCTCACGGCCCCCTACTACTCCCACCGCTGGCCAGGCCATCCCTCTACTCACCAACACCCCCAGTTATTCTGCGGCGACGGCAGCCTGACCCTCGTACTCCTCTTCGCTTGGGCATCCACTGCTGCGTCTTCCCCGGCTCCGCGTCGTCCCCTTCCTAGGCCTCGCCGTTGTCCACCGCCGTGGTGCTCTCGGCGCGGCGTGGTCAATGTGGTCAACGACCGACTTCCATCGGAAGAGTACTGTGCATGGAGAGGCTGACAGCTGGGTCCACGGCGGCCGCAAGGAAGTGCCTCCTTATTACACGCAAAATGATTATTCCTCCACCTGACAGCGGGGACCCACCGGATGGGCCACTGTATTTCGCGAAAAAACGTTTCCCCTTGACTGCTGGGACCCACCAGCTACATCTTCGCACGCAAGGAAGTGCGTCCGGGCAAAAAAAACGATTCACCCCACTGACTTTTGGGACCCACCAGCTACATCTTCGCACGCAAGGAAGTGCGTCCTGGCAAAAAAACCAAAATAATTCGCCCCCCTGACTGCTGGGACCCACCAGCTACATCTTCGCAGGCAAGGAGCTGCCTGATAGTCGGGAAACACCTGGTCGAAGCGTACGTACCGTTGTCATTCTGGTCGCGAACGTGTACGTACATACTGGTCGATGTAGAGGCGCGCACGTGTCGTAGTAGAGGTGCGCATGTAGCATGTACACGTACGTACAGCTGCGAGGGTGCAAGAAAAAAAATACGGCCACGTACGTACATACGGGCAGGGTCTCGAACGCCTACTCGCGCATACGTACATGGCTGGGTCGGAACGGAGAAACAGCGTCGTCATCGTATTCATGGGGAGGCAACGAAATGCGGCGTGTTCATCGGGAGGCAAAAGAACGCATGGGAGCCAATTGGCTGGGTCGGAACGGAATGTGTGGTCATGTTCATCGGGAGGGCTTGGACGGAATAGGCGACGGAAACGAGGCCTGGCGTACCGCACAACGGAGGAAACGGCCTTGTGTTCGACCGGCCATGTTCGAAACGGGGTCCTGTTGATCAGGAGGGGCCTGGCGTACCGCAAAACGGAGGAAACGGACCTCCTACAGTCGAAACGGGGGTCCTGTTGATCGGGAGGGGTGTGGCGTACCGCAAAACGGACGAAACGGACCTCCTACGGTCTAAACGAGGGTCCTATTCATCGGGAGGGGTGTGGCGTACCGCAAAACGGATGAAACGGACTTGTGTTGGAGCGCTACGGTCGAAACGGGGGGGAGGGGTGTGGCGTACCGCAAAACGGGACTCCACGGGATACTGTTCATCTCCCCGTCGACCTCCTTCAGCCTCCACGGGCTACCGTCCACCTCCTCCAGCCTCCACGGGATCCTGTTCATCCAACCTCCACCGCGCGCTACTCCACCGGCTACTGTTCAACCACCCCTCCAAGGACACCCCTCCACCGTCTACTGTTCATCCAGCCCTCCACACCACGGGGTCAAAACCGGCGGATCTCGGGTAGGGGGTCCCGAACTGTGCGTCTAGGCGGATGGTAACAGGAGACAAGGGACACAATGTTTTTACCCAGGTTCGGGCCCTCTCGATGGAGGTAAAACCCTACTGCTGCTTGATTGATATTGATGATATGGGTAGTACAAGAGTGGATCTACCACGAGATCAAGGAGGCTAAACCCTAGAAGCTAGCCTATGGTATGATTATTGTTGTGTCCTATGGACTAAAACCCTCCAGTTTATATAGACACCGGAGGGGGCTAGGGTTACATAGAGTTGGTTACAATGGTAGGAGATCTACAGATCCGTATCGCCAAGCTTGCCTTCCACGCCATGGAAAGTCCCATCCGGACACGGGACGAAGTCTTCAATCTTGTATCTTCATAGTCTTGGAGTCCAGCCCATGATGATAGTTCGGCTATCCGGACACCCCCTAGTCCAGGACTCCCTCAGTAGCCCCCGAACCAGGCTTCAATGACAACGAGCCTGGCGCGTATATTGTCTTCGGCGTTGCAAGGCGGGTTCTCCTCCAAATTCCATGTGCTTGCCAAATAGTGTCTGGCTTCCTCATAAATGTTGCGCTCCTTGGCTTCCATGCCCAATAATGGCCCTCTTCCACGTGTCGTATGAATGCGAAAAGCCAGCGTATTTTTACATTTTACCCCCAAGCTGCACGAATAAGCCGCCTATAAGAGAGGCAAGGATCCAGATCCAAATCACACCATCCTCCTTCCGCGAGTACTCATCGGAGCGCCTCTGACAAAATCCACTCCATCATGGACAGTCGACGCGGCTCCTCCTCTCGTGCTCCTAGCCCTCAGCCAGGAGATTGGAGGAGATGTTCAGTACCGCACAGCGAGCTGGTGACGCTCCAAGCGGAGGGATACCTTCCCCCGGCCTTCATGGTCCCGGTTCGAGCCGGACTGGCCACCTACAAAGGTGGAAAGCAGGCGGAGAACACCCCCAATCCCTCCAAAGGAGAGCAGGTGTGCTTCGTCCCTTATCTAATAAGGGGGCTCGGATTTCCCATACATCCGTTTCTCCGGGGGCTCCTGGAGTTCTACGGACTCCAGCTTCATCACCTTACACCTGCCTCCATTTTACACATTGCGGGTTTTGTTGCTCTTTGCGAGCTGTTCTTGGGCATCGAGCCCCATTTTGGGCTGTGGAAGAGATTGTTTTGCCTCGTACCCCGTTCTCACGAGGGGTCGATATATCAAGTGGGCGGAGCTGAAATATGGCGCATCGCCGGGACCGGATATCTATCCGAAACCCCGAGAAGGCATCCGAAGACTGGCCTTCGGAATGGTTTTATATGGAAGACGCTCCATTGCCGGACCCAGTTTGGATCGGCCTCCCGGAGTTTAGCAATGCTCCTCTGAAGAAGCGCCTGAGTTGGCGCCCGCGGAGCCCTCAACGGGAAGATGATAGGAGCATCCAATATCTGATGGGCCGGATAAGGTTGCTGGCCCATTCCGGATTGACCATGATTGGAGTCATGGCCACGTGCATTATGCGAGGGGTGCAGCCGCTCCAATATAGGGCCACCCCATGTGGGACTTCAACGGGGAGAATGACGCCACCCGTCATGGCCGCAAGGGACCGGGATCGGCCACCGATCTGGTGAAGATCCTGTTCGGCTTGTACAAGGGGGAGAAGGAGGACTTCCTCCGCACGAGTCCTTTAAATGGATTCTCCATGAATAACCCTCGGAGCTGGGTAAGTGGACGTCTATCTATCCGATCCGTGCTTTCAAAGTTAAGTGTCTTACTTTATGATTTCGACGCAGGAACTACGCCGGGATGTGGAGGGCATACACAGTCCGACTCCACAACCCGAGGATCCGGAAAGATCCCTTGATCCGGCCTCCGGAGAGGATCCGGACATAGAGATGGAGCTAATTGACGGGGTGTTCCACCAACTCAGCATGGACAATGCTCTAGTCGCCATTACGGCTGACTACCCTGGTTTATCTCCAGCTTCCCAGGTAACTATGACCGGAGTCCTGACACCATTACTTCATCCCTGCTTATTTCTGACCACAGTATACCAACGGTGTCTCGCAGGAGGTGCCTTCAAAGCGGGAAGCCGAACCCACGGCGGCTGACCGACAAGGGTCAGTTCAGCCCAGCAGGCGGAAGAGGGGTGCGGTGCGAATCGAAACGTCGCCGCAACGGTATAGCAGGCCACCGTTTTTAAGGGAAATATTCCTAGGGGGTATATTAATGCTCATGACTTTTCCAGGAGAAAGAGCACACGCCGGACTGTGCCCGGAGAGGTTGCCAACCAAGCCTCCACCAGCCAGGCTCAAACACCTGGTCCGGAGGGGGAGGCGAGCGCAAGGCGCGAGCCGGATGCTCCTCCAACGGAGGATGCCGATAGGCTGTCCGCCACCAGGTCTGAGGTGGAGAGCGCCATGAATCATAGGCGCCGCCGGACAGTTCTTCGTGACGCGTGTTTCTCCCTAGAGGCGTTGAATGCCTTTAATGCGGGAGAAACGCACCTCCGTGCCGCTCAAGATGGTTTAACCAGAGCCACGGAGCAGTATGTGAAAGACATACGGGTAAGGAATTTTAATAGTTATATATGCCAGTAGCCCCCGAGACTTAAAGTAGTTAGAATAACTGGTTTAAGGATCATTTGATATGCAGGATCTTACGGAGAAGAATACCCAATTGTCCCAGGAGCTTCAAGAGTGCAAGGCCCAACTTGAGGCCGCACTAGCCGCCGCAAGAGGAGACACAGAGACCCCCTCTGGTAACACATATTTCAAAAAGATTTTATGGCGTGCCGCGTGCGTATAAGTCTGACAATAATATTGCAGAGGGCCCCGGACTAGATCCGGACAAGCAACATCTGCTACGCCAGCTGAAGGCCGGCGAGAAGGTGCTTATGACACTACTAGAAAAACTGCTACTAATGGCGCACCTAATTTGGCCATTAATGGCGCATCACTGGTGCGCCATTACTAGCACGCCATTAGTAATTTTTACTAATGGCGCACCACTGGTGCGCCATTAGTATCTGGTATACTAATGGCGCATCACTGGTGCGCCATTAGTGTAGGCCACGGTGCGCCATTAGTATGCCTCCCAGGGGCCATGTATACCCAGGTGCTTTGGCATACTAATGGCGCACTACAACGGGATGCGCCATTAGTAACCGCGGCATACTAATGGCGCACTGTCCAGTGATGCGCCATTAGTATGCTTTCTCATACTAATGGCGCACTGCCATGTGATGCGCCATTAGTATGAATATTAGGTTTTTTTTATTTTTTATTTTCTGTTTTTTGCACAGGTTACAAAATGTATAATTTGACAAAATATAGACAGCACACATCAACAACAGATTCATCGAATACAATAGAAGATTAGTCTTTGAATACAATTCATCATATTAGTCTCCGAATACAATTCATCATATTAGTCTCCGAATTGAAAGACCGAACAAAGATAGAACATTATATTACAAGTCTCGAGACCGCGAGTAGCGAGTTTGTCTTCACATTACAAGTCGATATCGATCATCTAAACTACCATCACATAGAAGAGAGCTGCGGTCATCACGATGAGCATCATCACAATGAAACTCGTCTTCATCCGGTTCCTCCAACGCTCCCTCCCCTCTCCTGCTAGATAGCGGGCGTATCTAGATTCAGCCTCGGCCCTAGTGGTGTACCCTTTGTAACTGTTACCGCTGAATCGGTGAACCTGTCTCCGACACTCCTCCCAGTCATCGTAGACTCCGGGAACCTTACCCTTGTACACGACATACGTCGGCATCGCTATGCACTAGCCAAACGAAACGTTAGTACCAATTCACAGACAATACATAAGCAATATATAAGTATGCAACAGAACGATCGGAAGAGAAAAGCAAGACATTAATAGCATCGATTACATCTAAGTTGAACGACTCTCGAAACCAAAGAGACATACTACAAGTTCATTAAAGTTTAATTACAACATGAGCCAATCGATGTTTCAGAACTAGACACAGCATCACTGCTTTCGACTCGACTCAAGGGACCGGAGCGTGGATGAAGCCGCCGTCTATCGTGGGAGTCATGAAATAACGATCGTTGTCAGCCTGCATTTGTAGCATTGTGTCGATGTCACTGTTGGACGGTTGATTGTTGAGGTAGAACTGCCCCGAGGTACGAAGGACATCTTGATGGATGATTTCTGCAAACTCCGACTGGATGCGAAAGAATTCTTGTCGGAGGTCCGCGTCCTGGATTGCCGACGCGCTCTTTGCCCAATCTTTGAGTTTACTCGGTAGCAGAAGTTGATGATGGTCCCGTACGATCGCCCGCATGTGATGGATGGCGTAGTAGGCACCCTTGTGACCGCCAGGCGGCTGCTTGACACAGCAGAACGTCGTATTGTGGGAGAACATGTGCTTGCCGTACTTACGAATAGGCTTGGTGAAGGTGCCTCCAGATTTGGCGTAGCCGGGGAGAACATCATCAAGAACCTTCTTGACATTTGTGTAGTCTACGTTCGACTGACGGTCCGGGTCGAAATACGTGGCCATGGAATATTTGGGGCTTAGGAGGATGAGCGTGCAACATGTGTCACTACAGAAAACACGAAATGTTAAAAGAAAAACGATCGAAATGTAAGAATTCATATGTTACGGGCCGGTTGAGGGGAGGACTTACTCGGGAAAGTAAGGCACGAGGAAGTTATCCTTATCTTGGTTTGCCAGAATGACGCCCTCGAGGTAAGAACTCGCGACTTGCCGGTCCCCAGCGCTGCCCAAGATCTTGGCACGCATGTAGAAGGGGTCGACTATCACGATGTCCGGGGTCTTGTCGCGAATGATCCGCATCTCCATACTCAGCGAAAATAGCCGAACGAAGGTGTAGTACAGCAGATGAGGTTCAACATAGCGTGGATGCCATCAAAACGCAGGACGATCGTACGCCCGATGGAGTTATCCACAAAGCCCTTGCCCTCTGGCACCTTGGCCGCGAAAACCGGGTATGCCACATCCTTCTCTCTGAGACGCCGCTTCTCCAAAGAAAGAACACTGTCATGCAGACTCCACATAGCACCGGTTGCAGCATTGAGCATATTTGTCGGTAGCATCGCCCTACCCGCCACATGCACCCTCCTCGAGATATCCTGCAGTGAAGGTGGCCCGTCCTGAGCACGGATCGTACTCGGTGCCGGCTGGCTCGCACCCTTCTTAGTCTTTCTTTTGCGTGCCTTCTTCTTCTCCTATAATGGGACCGAGTTCTGCTCACAGACCGCCTTCTTGAGTGTGTTGGGGCTGATAATATTTCGCACCTTGCCTATCTGAGGCTCGGTGAAGTCGGCAACTGGAGGCGTCTCCTGAGAGCTGAACGCCAGACGGCGCCTGTTGCAACTTGGCTTCTCCGCGGTACCAGCTAGATCACACACGTCTTTTGTTGGGTTTGGTTCTTGAGAAGGAGGGCCCATGAAGTCGCCATCGTACCCATGATCGGCAAAGTACTGATCGATGTTGCCAAATGTATCATCGTCGTCGTCGTCGTCGTCGTTCTGATCCTGTGCCATATGCATGTTTGGATCCAGTGGCATAGGGATGTCCGGCACCGTTGCGGCAGTCTTGCCATGGGGCCGACTTGGCGCCGGCACAACTGGCGGTGTTGTCTTTGGGGTGGTGTCCCCCGCCCCCAAACGAATCTGGCTCTTCGGCCAAAGCAGGGGCCAGCTCAGGCAGGCGCTGAGGGTCATCACGTCATCATCGTCGGCCCCGACGGGTCGAATCGGAGGTAACAAGTCGTCGCAGCCTGGCAGCACCCGAACCAGTTGAACCCTAAACAAGTTGGGTGGCATCTGGGTACCATGGAACAAGGGGTTGCCCGGTTGAACGATTTTGCCCTTGGCGACATCGACCAACTCGTTGTTCACGAAGTGGAGGAGAGTGCACGGAACGTTGGCGGCGCCCTACGAAAACATGTAGGGCGTCAGGGATGCCCAGTCAAAGGCAAGGAGATGAAGTCCTCGGCCCAGAGAGGCTTAATTAGTTACCGTGATGATGGCGTCGAGCTCGGCTAATGTCGACGCACCGCCAACGGCGGGCGTGCAGTTGACGGAGGGGCCGCTTGCTGCAGAGGTGCCGGCCGGCGTACACCCGGGTGCATTAAGCTCCCGTGCCGGTGTCGGAGACACCAATGCCGCCTCCGCCGGAGGCACCAATGGCCCCGCCATCGCATTATGCGAGTTGCAGGCCGTGAAGCTAGGAATCGGGGACGGCCCATGTCGGCCGCCCGCAATCCACGCACTCAACCCCGAGATCAAGGTAGGCACAATGGCGGTGATCGTCGCTCCGAGTCGTTGTTCCACTTGCTCTTGGACAATCTCTGGAATCCGCGCCACCTATGCCTTGAGTTCTTGAACCTCTCGCGCCTGGCTTTCCGAGCTGGTCTTTTTCTCCTTCCGCACACCAGCGGTATTAGTATGACCCCCATTTTGTCGACAAGCCTTTGCCGGCCACACGACCAGCTGACGTCGGCTTACTGAGCTTATCCTTGTTCTTCATTACATTCAACGCCCTATTTAGAGTGGTGTCCCAAGGGTTGCTCTTAGTCGACCCCGCGCTACTGCTTTCAGTCACCTGCGGAAGGAATGTGAACCATTTAGAAATTTGGCTTCATTAAATAGAATGCAACCATATGGAGCTAATTACGCGGGGGTGTATTCCTTACCAGAACAAGCTCAAGCTGCCTGGTCTTCGGATCCATGGTAAGCTCCTTTGTTTTCGGGTCCTTCTTGTACCGGGCCCTGACAAAGTTCCTGGTCTGCTTGTCACCGTATTTATCGAAGAGGGGCGGTAGGCCTTGCTCGGCACGGTCCGCCTCCTCCTTGTCCCATATAGGCTCCGCCACTCTGTAACCGCCGGGACCGAGTGTGTGTTCCCCTATGTTCAGCTCCCGCATTTGTTTCCCCCACTCACTTGATTGGGAGTTTGCGGTGCTCGAGCAATTGATCTTGAAGTCGTTGTAGTCATCTTTGGTGATCGAAGGATTTTTCTCCTTGATCTTCTGAAAAATCTCACCTTTCTCGATCATTCTCTTCACATTGCTTTTCCAAGTAGACAGGGCCCTGCTCATCTTCGTGAGGGCAGCATTGTTCACTTTATTCCCTTTGAGGCTTGTGTTTGCAAATTCAGCAGGGAACTTGTATCGTTCGTGCAGCTTCGTGAAGAGGAGGTTGCGCAAATTCCCTCGGTCAGGATGCCTCGGGTTCTTGGTGTTGATCGAGACGGTGCTCCGGACAATGCACCCGAGCTGAAGCGAGTACCCCTTGACTATTCGTTCGGGCGCCGTTGGATTCCCGTTGGAGTCCACTTCAGTAACTTCCTCCTTGAGGGTGAGGAGCACGATCGGGCGCCGGTCCTTCCATTGCCTCTTCGGTTGGCTGCCATCTGTGCGTGCGCCGCCATCATCAGTGGTGGCATCCTCGGTGGCACCATCAGTGGTGGCATCAGTGTGGTCATCCTCGGCGGCACCATCAGTGGTCTCAGGATCGGTGGGGAAGGCGGCGGCCTCATACAAGTGAGGTTGTTCCTCCATCTCTTGGGACAGCTCCCAGAATGCCTTGCCGCCCGAACCCCCGGCCTCATCGTTGTGGGCCATGTTTCTCTCTAAATAGAAACAAAGTTTGGTCAAAAAGTTGGTTATTGTCAAGGAACAAGATCATGGTCTCATCATTTAGGGTTTGTCGACACCGAGGCATCCTAAAATCTAAGCTTTTATCATTGAGGGTTTTTCGACGCCGAGGCACCCTAAAAGCCTAAGCTTTCATCATTTCGGTTTTTATCGACACCAAGGCACCCTAAAAGCCATGCATTAGTCACAAGTAAGCCGGGGCACTTGATCCTACTTAATTAACTACTACGATACCCCGGCCCATGCATTAGTCACAAGTACCCCATATGTCCTATTTTTAGCAAAGTCATGCTAAAATTCACGGAAAATTTCAGCATGACCTTTGCTGAAAATAGGACATATGGAGTACCCGAATTTGCCGGAACGGAAGTTAATCGACATTCCGGCAAACTCAAGGGCCTCTCGGGGTACCTGCAAAATCATTATCCTAGGTGGACATGGATGCAATGTCACATGTCACATGGATCCCACACCCACAGGAGCTGGTGAAGCTTCATGTGTATTTCACGAAAACCAGCCTGACTAAAGAGCTTTATGTAGAAAACAAATCACTCCACCAGCTCACACAGGATCATCCCTCTAAGCAATTACTCAAAATGGGCACTAGCAGCAAAATGAACATTTTACAATCTGAACTTTTTTTGTCATCTATGTGCTCATTTAACTTTGATCCAAATAGTATCAAAGTTCTTAGAAACAAGCAGCTCTGCTAACAAAGAACAGTAAAAATGGGGCTTGCCTTAAGATGGGAAGTAAAGTTGCAAAAACTATCACAAAGAACAGTAAAAATGGAACATAGCTCAGCATTTGTATTGATAGGAACAAACATAAAATCAAACCATGGGCATCTACTAGGTAGACCAATAATTCTGCATTTAACATATTATCTGAACCGCAAATAGTGTCTGGCATCCTTTAGTAATAACACAAGCATGTTTATGATTACTTACCAGGAACTAGCAATTACAACTCCTCTGGATAGAAAATAGAGGCACTTGTACTGAATTCAGCTTGTTATCATAAGTTTTTCTAAAAGGTTCATATAAAGTTTTCCAGTAATACTTATTAGAAAAGTTATCAGTTGGAAAAGAGTATTAGAGTGGGATGATAACAACAGTTGCTTCCTGAACACTAATCAAAACAGTTGCTTCTTGGATACTAATTTCCCTGACGCAGACTGAATCTGAAGAGGATACTTTGTTGCTGCAGCTAATTAACTTGCATTGACAATGACTTCTCCAAAACAGAATTCACAATTGATGTACTACTAATCAAACGTTGCCTTCTACTTGCAGACTTTTGGATTGACAAGCTCAGCAGCATAATTTCCATGCAAATAAAAGCATTAAATCCTATATAATTTCCTCCACGATCTGCAAGCAGCATAATTTTCTCTTCACAATTGCAAAGAGCAAAGTACCAAGGCTGATCTGACATGTTTCTCTCAGGGCTAAGAAGAAAACAGATGGGGATTTGGGGATTTCCACAAGCAAGGTCGCCTGACTCAAATAGGTAGAACCTAAATCACACAAAGGGGAATCGATCTTGTTCTTGGAACGAATTTATTCACTGATGAATCACCATGAATCTCCATAGTCCATCGAACCCTAGCCTAGTTTACCGGAAAAAAAATCAATCTGGCCATGACAGGGGACGAACCAGCCGCATACCTTGCTGCGAGAGCTGGAATCGACGATGTCGACGACAGGTTGAGGACGAGGATGGCCGCCTTCTCCGCTCGTTCGCACGCCGGCCGCGCTTCCGCTCCCTGGTTCGCGCCGCGCCTCTGCTCCCTGGTTCGCGCCGCGCCTCTGCTCCTTCTCCCCTTCCCACCCTTTCCTTCTCCTTTCGCGCCTTTCCCCTCTCTCGCTCGCGAGATTTTGTTGGGCGCGCGTGGTCCCGAATCGAGTGGAGCGACGGACGGTGGTGTCGGGGCGGCGTCGAGGGCGGCGGGGCGACGGTGGTGTCGGGGCGGCGTCGAGGGCGGCGGGGCGACGGTGGTGTCGGGGCGGCGCTGGGGCGGCGGGGCGACGGTGGCGTCGAGGGCGGCGGGGCGACGGTGGTGTCGGGGCGGGGCGACGGTGGCGTCGGGAGAGGAGATCGGGGAAGGGGATCACGGGCGAGGGCGAGGGAGAGAGAGGGGATCGGTACGAAGTAGGGGCGGCACAATACTAATGGCGCACCACCCCTCGGTGCGCCATAAGTACATACATGCTAATGGCGCACCTCACCCTGGTGCGCCATTAGTATTTTTTTTATTTCTGCTCGAGCCAACAGTTATCTACCACCTGGCCTGATACACGTCAAGTCTTCTCTACTAACTCGACTGGTCAGCAGCTAGTTCTCACACTAGGAGGTCCTGGGTTCAATTCGCAGGCTCCACAATTTTTTTATGCATTTAAAATGCTGTTTGATACTTATTTGTGTTTAAATATGATCAAACTTGTTTAAATCATAACATTAATAATTTTTTTATAAGACAGTAATAATTTTTTTAAAAATATCATCAAACAGTAATGCCGGTGGAGCAGGGGAGGGTGCGGGGGGTCGGCGGCGGCGGTTGAGTAGGGGAGGGGTGCGGGGGGTCGGCGGCGGCGGTTGAGTAGGGGAGGGGTGCGGGGGGTCGGCGATGGCAGTTGAGTAGGGGAATCGAGAGGGTGCGGGCGGTCAGTGGCGGCGGCCGGTGGACCGGATCTGGCGAGGTGGGATAGCGATCGAGATGGAGGGGGATCGAGATCGAGTGTCCATGAAATTAAAAAATATTCATGATAGTTCAAAAAGTGCCCATGAAATACAATCGAGAAATGAAGTCTACGATTTAAATACAATCGATCTTAGCTAGCTATCTGTTCACAATCTTCTTGCCCTTCTTTTTCGCAAATGGAGTTCTTCTATGGAACGGACGTCCTTTAGGTAGGGTGGTCCTGCTTCTTCTTGCGGTGTATGCTGCTACTTCATCATCGTCGTCATGTTCGATCCTCGGGTCGCCGTACTTGTCGAAGTCTTGCTCATTGGCTACTCCATCCATTCCGATGATCTTCCTTTTGCCTCTCCTCACGACAACATGACTGGGCTTTGGCGGGTCGGTAATGAAGAAGCATTGGTCCACTTGGGAAGCCAGTACCCATGGCTCATTTTTCGCGGTGACGTTTGCACCCGCGGTCTTAGATTTGGCTTCGGGTATAACCATGGTGGTGAAATACCAGTCTTCTTTTATGACGTTCTTGGCCCATCTGACACGGAACATCGGCACCTTCTCTCCAGCGTAGCTCAGCTCCCAGATCTCCTCGATCCTTCCGTAGTATCTGTCCTTGTCGTTACCGGTGTAGGATTCCATCGTTACCCCGGAGTTCTGATAACCATCGCTCTTCATGTCCTTGGCCTCGGTGTAGAATGTGTAGCCGTTGATATCGTATGCCTCATAGGTCATCAGGTTGTGCTCGGCGCCCTGTGACAAGGCGAATATGAGTTGTTCTTCCGCGGAAGAATCCTCATGTAAAGGGTACGACAGAAGCTTCTTCTTGAACCAACGCGTGAAACATGAGTTGTGCTCTTTGAGGATATCTCCGTCCGTCCTTTGTTGGCCTCGGTCATTGTACGTCTTCTTAATAAAGGTTTTGTGCTCTACCACCCAAGGATCGACCACGTCTATGTGTTGTAGCGCGACTAGGTTTGCTCTTTCAAAGTCGGCGAGTCGACCCTCGAAGTCGACATGCATTTCGCGGCGACCCTCACGGTGACCCCATCCAGCGAGCCTGCCGAGGTGCCTGTTGATGGGCAGACCAACGGGGTTCTCGATGCCTAGATAATTTGTGCAATAGGAGATGCACTCTTCGGTCAGAAAGCCCCTAGCTATGCTTCCTTCTGGACATGACATGTTGCGAAGGTATCCTTTGATGACACCATTCATCCTTTCGAACGGCATCATGCTGTGCAGGAACGTCGGCCCGAGTTGGATGATATCCTCCACTATATGGAACAGCAGATGCACCATAACGTCGAAGAATGCGGGCGGGAAGTACATCTCAAGCTCGCATAGTATCACCACGATCTCTTCCTGTAGCCTTCTGAGTTGCCTCACGCCAATCGACTTCTGAGAGATGACGTCGAAGAAGTTGCATAGGCCAAATAGCGTTTCACGGACATGCGCGTCCATGATCCCACGGATTGCAACTGGAAGTATCTGCGTCATCAGCACGTGACAGTCGTGAGACTTCATCCCGCTGAACTTTTGCTTCGCTGGGTCTAGGTATCTGCTTATCTTCCCCGCGTAACCATAAGGAAGTTTAACTCCTAGGAGGCAGGTGAAAAACTGCTCGATCTCCTCCTGACTTAGAGTGAAGCACGCGGGAGGGTAGTCATTTCCGGTCTTCTTGGCCTTTTTGCCTTTGCGACGACTTTCTGTGTCCTGCTTCGCCTCATCATCATCATCATCATCATATATAGCGTGAAGCTCCTGCCTGATGCCCATTGATTTCAAGTCTGCCCTTGCTTTCGGCCCATCTTTGGTCCTCTCTGGCATGTTGAGCAGGGTACCAAGCAGACTCTCGCACACGTTCTTCGTGATATGCATGACATCAAGGCTGTGAGGCACACGATGGATCTTCCAGTACGGCAAGTCCCAGAAAACAGACCTCGTTTTCCATACCTTCAGCAGCGGCTCTGGCGCCTTTCGCTTCTTTCCCGGTAGTGGGCAGTCTTTCCAATTTTTCAACGGCTTGTCTATTTCCTCGCCGCTCCTCGTACACGGGCGTTTTCGGGGTTCGGTTTCACCATCGAACAGATCCTTGCGTTTCCTCCACGGGTCATCGTCGCGAAGCCACCTTCGATGTCCCATGAACACGGTTTTCGAAGACCCGGGATCTCTATCTAGCTGGCGATACGTTGTGTCATCCATGCACCTTACGCATCCAGAAAATCCGTGGACTACCTTCCCCGCAAGATATCCGTAACCGAGATAGTCGTGCACCGTCGTGAGCAGTGCGGCTCTCATAGGGAAATATTCTTTCTCTGCGGCGTCCCACGTATTGGTTGGCGTTTTCCACAGCGTGTCAAGCTCCTATTTCAGCAGCCCCAGATATAGATTGATGTCGTTCCCTGGTTGTTTTGGCCCTTCAATTAGCATACTCATGTGAATGTACTTCCTCTTCATGCACAACCAGGGGGGAAGGTTGTACATCCACACAAACACAGGCCAGGTGCTATGTGTGCTTCTCTGGCTGCCAAACGGATTGAATCCATCAGTGCTCGCGCCCAGCACGATGTTCCTTGGATCGTTCCCAAATTCTGGGTATTCGAAGTTCAACGCTTGCCACTGGCTCGCATCCTTAGGGTGACTCAGCATCTTGTCTTTTTTATCTATCTCCGGATCATTTGCGTCATCTTCTCGCTTCTTCTCCTCCCTATCCACGTGCCAACGCAGGAGCTTTGCTACCTTAGGGTCCGGGAAATACCACTGCAGACGAGGAGTGATCGGAAAGTACCACACCACTTTTCGAGGAGCTTTCTTCCTCTTCTTGTATCGAGTGACACCGCACACCGGACATATGGTAGACTCCACGTGCTCGTCCCGATAAATGATGCAATTGTTCATGCACACATGGTATTTCACGTGCGGTAAATCCAGAGGACACAAAGACGTTCGTGCCAGAATGACATGTTCTCGTCGAAGCATGCGTCGGTCATTTTGTGTTTTACCTTCATCTCCAGAGCCATGAGCGTTACTTTCAGGCGGGTATCCTCGGGCCTGCATCCTTCATACAATGGAGTAACCGCGTCTAACTCAAGTTGATCCATCTTGGCTTTCTCTCGGGCGGCAGCTCTTGCGTTATCCGTCTGCTTGAGAAGCAGCTCTTGAATATGAGGGTCCTGCACCCAGCCCATCGATGGTCTAGCATCGTCTGCTCCGCCGGCATCATCATCATGTCCTGCATCTTCTACATGATGACTGTGTACAGCATCACCTCGTGATCATCTCCTGGGGATTCTTCGTCTTCTCGCCCGCCCGAGCCGCGGTGGTTGTCTTGCTGCCCTTCCTCATTTCTTGCCCGGCCCCCATGGACGACTTCGTAGTCATCTTCATCACCTTGCCACCGATAGCCATCCATGAAACCACGCAAGAGCAGGTGGTCCCGCACCTGCCTGGAATCCGGGTCCGCAATAAGGCTCTTCAGCTTGCATCTTCGACACGGACATCTTATCTCCGTCTCGTTCTTTTGAAGCATCTCGGCCTTCGCGGACCTCAAAAACCTATTCACGATGCCTTCGGTCATCGTGCGGACCATGGTCGCCTACGGGGTAGAGCAAAACGATATTTTAGAACCAAGAAAAAATTTGGCATGACTTTCCCTAAAAATAGGACCAAAAAGAATGCTTAATGCCAAAATTCTCGCCGAAACGGAAATGAATCAACATTCCGGCAAAATATTGGCAACTATCGTATTTCAAATACCGGTACACCTCCAAACACAAACACATATGCAACACCACAAACATATGCAACACCACGAACATACATAGATCTAGCTAGGCCATAAAAAGTGCATGTGCACATTGTTGTAGGGAGAGAACAACATAAATATAGCTTCCCCCCTTACTTACCTATCAAAACAAGGTAACTTAACCACTTAATTTGAATGAATCTATGGTGGAAATGAGGTGAAAAAGAGGAGGCACCCGAGACAAGGAGGAGGCGGTGGAGAGAATGAAGTGGGGAGAAAGTGAGTGTGGGAGGAGAGGCTGTCCAAAATATCTTGTTGCTGCCCACTTACTAATGGCGCACCAACCACAAATGCGCCATTAGTAATCCAGGTTACTAATGGCGCACCCCCTGGTGGTGCGCCATTAGTAGTTTTGCAAAAAAAACATACTAATGGCGCACTACCCCACGGTGCGCCATTACTAGTTTAAACTAGTAATGGCGCACCGCAGGTGAGTGCGCCATTAGTAGTTTTGCAAAAAAAGGAATAAAAAAATAATAAAAAAAACAACATTAGTGGCGCACTTTCTGGTAGGTGCGCCATTACTAGTTACAACTAGTAATGGCGCACTGCCTATGGATGCGCCATTAGTATGTTTGGACAGGCACACTAGTTCAAAAAAAATTGATACTAATGGCGCACCATGGGCCAGGTGCGCCATTAGTAGTTTCAACACTAATGGCACATCAGAAGGTGGTGCGCCATTAGTATATACTAATGGCGCACCACTTGTCTGGTGCGCCATTAGTGTCAATCCCATCTATAGCCCTTTTTCTAGTAGTGTGAGGGTGCAGCAGGAGAGGAACAAACTCCAAGATGCCAACACCCAGCTGGGCAAAGAACTAAAAGATGTTCGGGTCCAGCTGTCTCACTCCGTAAAGGAGAATTGGTGGCTTCGTCGCGGCATCTACAGTAAGTGCTTGAGAAAACTCTTTTGAAAAGAAGAGTTCGGCGAGGAAGTCAATTGACAGAAATGTGTCTGTAGGTGTGCTCATAGGTCGCCCAGCGGAAGAAATGCCCGGTTCAATGGGTGACCAACTTCCCGAGATGCTGCAACTGCACGAACGTGTTCGGCAAGCGATGAGTGGCGTCACCCAGGCCTTATGGCCGTCCGTCTCCCTACCCGAGGGTCTTGAAGGGCTTGTGGAGAAGCTTCAGGGAGCACGGCAGCGCTTCCGTCTGTGGAAGATATCGGCCTGCCGTCAAGGCGCCAGGGAGGCCTGGGCCATGGTGAAGACGCGGCACACAAAGGCGGATCCGAACCACATGGCCGAGGTCGGACCTGTGGGGCCCGATGGGAAGGAGATCCCTGTGAGCTTAATGTACGGCCAAGTAGAGTTGGCCGCTAAGTATTCCCAATGGGACTGTAAATTAGACAGCCTGTTAGATGGGATTGAAGAGGAGTACAATCAGTCAATTTGATGATGTATTTTAAAATGACATGTATAATGCCTTCTAGCCAGATTGTAGATCGTTTGTCTTTGCGGACCTTTTCGCTTCAACCTCGGGATCCAATAGTCCGGAGTGTGTCCAAATACCCTCGCGGTTATGCAAAAACCGGGGCATGCATGGAGACCAGGCGTAGGGGTCATTAGTGCTTTATCAGACAAGTGTCCAACTAGTTATGTTATATTACATGGTTAGTAAGAAACATCTTCCAGGGAGAATAGTTCCGTTAGGGGTTCCTTTCCCTGGGAGGCATGCCCTAAAGTGCATGTCCGTACTGCGAAAAGAGCAGAAAAGCATCTGGGGGCAGACAAATAGATAGGTAAAAAATCATCTTTCAAGTCACCGACCGAATATTCCCTTAAGAACGCTAGCTTTTGGCTTCACCCAGTCTGAGGTACACATCCGGCTGACCCGGCAGTAACAATCGCAAAGGTGCTCCCTTTACCTCCTAGCCGAACAATCGGGAACGTAGGGGTAAGCACAGGAGCCAGGCAACCCAGCTTGGCCAAAACTTAAGTCATATCGATGCATATAATGGTGAATAAAAGGGTACATGCGGAAGTTTGACACATGTGTTGGGCATAAAGCCCTTATAAATAAGCTTCTGTTAAAGAAGCCCCTAGGTATAATGAGTGTGAGTAGCACGTCAAGTGTGTGCGAACAATGCGCAGATCAGCCCTCAAAGGCTCTATGAAAAATGGATAAAAGAGAGAAACAAAAGACAACGGAAGTATAAAATGTGGACGGAGGAAGGAGACGAACTCTGAGTCCGGCGCTAGGCGTAGAATCTTCGGAGGCGGGCTGCGTTCCATGGGTTCAGCTCGAGTCGGTTGTCCGATGCGTTTCGCAGACGGTATGCTCCGCCGGTCAGGACTTGGTCGATGATGAAGGGACCTTCCCATTTGGGCTTGAGTTTGTCCTTTTTCTTGTCCGGCAGGCGTAGAACTAGTTCGCCAACATTGTAAGTTTTGGCCCGTACTTTCTGCTTTGATATCTTCGAGCCTGCTGCTGATAGAATGCAGAACGAGCTTTCGCCACGTCGCGCTCCTCTTCTAGGGCGTCCAAACTGTCTTGCCGATCCAACTCGGCCTCTCTTTCCTTGTACATGCGCACGCGAGGTGAGTCATGAATTATATCGCAGGGCAAAACTGCCTCTGCGCCGTATACCACAAATAATGGTGTGAATCCGGTAGTACGGTTTGGCGTGGTTCGCAGCCCCCAGAGTACGGAGTCGAGCTCCTCTACCCAGTGCGTGTTAGATTCCGTGAGGGACCGCACTAACCTGGGTTTGATGCCGCTCATGATTAGACCATTTGCTCGTTCGACTTGACCGTTAGTTTGAGGGTGATAGACTGAAGCATAGTCGAGCTTGATGCCCATATTTTTACACCAGAGTTTAACCTCGTCGGCCGTGAAGTTTGTGCCGTTATCGGTGATGATGCTGTGGGGGACGCCATAACGGTGTACTACCCCGAATATGAAGTCTATCACAGGTCCGGATTCGGCCGTTTTAACTGGCTTGGCCTCTATCCATTTGGTGAATTTGTCCACCATGACCAATAGGTATTTTTGCTTGTGGGTTCCCCCTTTAAGGGGTCCAACCATGTCAAGCCCCCAGACCGCGAACGGCCAGGTGATGGGTATAGTTTTGAGGGCAGTGGGTGGCATGTGGCTTTGATTAGCAAAAAGCTGGCACCCGACGCATCGTTGGACTAAGTCCGGAGCATCTGCCCGGGCCGTCGGCCAATAAAATCCTGTACGGAAGGCCTTGCCTACAAGGGCCCGGGCAGCGGCATGGTGCCCGCCGAGTCCGGCGTGAATTTCAGCTAGCAGATTTCGCCCTTCCTCTTCGGAGATGCACCTTTGAAGGACTCCGGTTGTGCTTTTCTTATAAAGCTCTCCCTCATGGACCTTGTAGGCTTTAGATTGCCATACTATGCAGCGGGCCTCATTTTGGTCTTCGGGGAGTTCCTGCCTAATTAAGTAGGCTAGGAATGGTTCTGTCCACGGGGCAATGACTGCCATTATTTTGTGGGCTGAAGGTGTTATTTCATTGGCTGAGCCACCGGTTGTGTCAGAATGTTCGGTGTTGGGCGGTGCGGTTGGTTCCGGATTGTTGTTTCTGGACTCCTCTTCCCATACTACGGATGGCTTAAAGAGCCGCTGCAGGAAGATGTTTGGAGGGACGGCGTCGCGCTTTGCACCGATGCGTGCCAACACGTCGGCCGCCTGGTTATTATCCCGGGCTACATGGTGGAATTCGAGTCCTCCGAACCGAGCTGACATTTTTAAGACGGCGTTACGGTAGGCTGCCATTTTCGGACCCTTGGCATCAAAGTCTCCATTTACTTGGGATATTGCGAGGTTTGAATCCCCGCGGACCTCTAGGCATTGAATGCCCATGGAAATTTCCATCCGGAGACCATGTAGAAGGGCCTCGTATTCGGCTGCGTTGTTGGAGTCCGTGTACATTATTTGAAGTATGTATTGGACTGTGTCTCCGGTTGGGGACATCAAGACGACGCCAGCCCCCAAGCCGGCCAACATTTTAGAGCCGTCGAAGTGCATGATCCAATTGGAGTATGCGCCGTACTCTTTAGGGAGTTCGGCTTCAGTCCATTCAGCGATGAAGTCAGCCAAAACTTGCGACTTTATAGCTCGCCGTGGTTTGTAGGTTATGTCGAATGGTAAGAGCTCAATGGCCCATTTTGCAATCCTGTCGGTCACATCGCGGTTCTTTATAATGTCGTTGAGAGGTACTTCAGAGGTCACTGTTATCGAACACTCTTGAAAGTAGTGTCGCAGCTTCCGGGATGCCATGAACACCGCGTATGCTATCTTTTGATAATGTGGATACCGGGACTTGCATGGAGTTAAGACAGTGGATACGTAGTACACTGGTTTTTGAAGAGGGAATTTATGTCCTTCTGTTTCTCGTTCGACGACGAGCACCGCGCTTACAACTTGATGTGTTGCCGCGATATATAATAACATTGGTTTGCCCAAGTTGGGCGCAGCCAGGACCGGATTTGTTGCCAATATGGCTTTTATTTCTTCGAGTCCGGCCGTGGCAGCGTCCGTCAACTCTAAGTGTTCGGTGCGCCGGAGGAGGCGATAAAGGGGCAACGCCTTTTCTCCCAAGCGGGAGATGAAACGGCTTAAAGCTGCCACGCATCCAGTCAATTTTTGTATTTGTTTGAGATCTTTTGGGATATCCAACTGTGACAGAACTCGGATCTTGGCTGGGTTTGCTTCAATTCCTCTACCGGATACAATGAAGCCCAAGAGCTTTCTGGCTGGTACGCCGAAAACGCATTTTTCCGGGTTGAGCTTAATGTCATATGCTCGGAGGTTGTCGAATGTGAGCCTCAAATTGTCTACTAGAGTTTTGACGTGTTTGGTTTTGACGACCACGTCTTCTACGTATGCCTCCACTGTTTTGCCGATCTGGGTTGCCAGACATGTCTGAATCATGCGCTGATATGTTGCGCCGGCGTTCTTGAGCCCGAAGGGCATTGTGTTGAAGCAGAATGGTCCATATGGAGTAATGAATGCCGTTGCGGCTTGGTCTGTCTTCGCCATCTTGATTTGATGGTATCTGGAGTATGCATCGAGGAAGCACAATGAATCGTGCCCTACGGTAGCATCGATGATTTGATCGATGCTGGGAAGGGGGAAAGGATCCTTTGGACAAGCCTTGTTAAGGTCTTTAAAATCGACACACAGGCGCCAGGATTTGTCCTTTTTTGGTACCATTACCAGGTTTGCTAGCCAGTCCGGATGTTTGATGTCTCTGATGAATCCGGCTTCTAATAGTTTGGCTAGCTCCTCTCCCATTGCCTGTCTTTTGGGTTCGGAAAATCGTCGAAGAGCCTGTTTGACTGGCTTGAATCTTTTTAGGATGTTTAGGCTGTGTTCTGCCAACCTGCATGGGATTCCTGGCATATCTGAAGGGTGCCAGGCAAAAATGTCCCAATTTTCCCGAAGGAATTCTCGTGGTGCGGCGTCTACATCAGGGTTTAATTGTGCCCCAATGGAGGCCGTCTTTGTGGGGTCCGTTGGATGGACTTGGAATTTGACTATTTCGTTCGCTGGTTTAAAAGAGGTGGACTTGGATCTCTTATCGAGTATCACATCGTCCCTGTTCACCGTGGAGCGCAGCGCAGTGAGTTCCTCTGCCGCTAGGGCTTCGGATAGTGCCTCTAGGGCTAGGGCGGCTGTCTTATTTTCGGTGCGGAGTGCTATGTCCGGATCACTGATAAGAGTGATGATTCCATTGGGCCCGGGCATTTTAAGCTTCATGTACCCATAATGGGGTAGAGCTTGAAAAATTGTGAATGCCTCTCGCCCTAATAAAGCGTGATATCCGCTGCTGAACGGGGCCACTTGGAACGTGACCTCCTCGGACCTGTAGTTGTCCGGCGATCCGAACACCACATCTAGTGTAATTTTTCCTATGCAGCGTGCTTCCCGACTAGGGATTATTCCTCTAAAGGTTGTGCTGCTTCGCTTAATGTGGCTCCAGTCTATTTCCATTTTTCTAAGGGTTTCCTCGTAGATGAGGTTTAATCCGCTGCTGACATCCATGAGTACCTTGGTAAGACGAAAGCCATCCACTATTGGACTGAGGACCAATGCGGCTGGTGCTCGGGCTGTTCGGAATTTAGGTTCGTCGCTGGTGTTGAAGGTCATAGCCGTGTCGCTCCATGGATTTGTTGTTGCTACTTGGTATACTTCGGCGAGGCTGCGGATTGTTTGTTTCCACATATTATTTGATGCGAAAGTCTCGAAGACTGTTAATCCCGTACTAGTACTGTTGGGCTGGTTCTCCGGGGCTAGAAGCTCTTCGCCACTTTTGGCCACCTGCCGTAGTATCCAACATGCTCGAAGGCTATGTGTTGGAGTGGCGCCCTCTGTACTATGGATTTTACAGGGTCCGCTGAGCCATCCCTCCAGTACGGTCCCATGCCCTTTTATGGGGTTTTTGCTTTTTGGTTTTTGTCCCGGGTGCCTGAGCATGATGCACCCTTTTGTTTTGGACTAGGGTTGTGTTCGGAGCCGAATTGTCCCAAAACTTGGTTTCAGTTTTCCAGGTACTCTCCATCGCACAGTACTTTCGCACCATGGACGCCAGGTCGGCGAAGCGTGTAATTTCGCGACAACTTATGGCGTTCGTGATTCCCTTGTCCGTGCAATTGCTGCAGAAAATTGAGATTGCGCTTTCCTCGCGGCAGTCCTTTATCCTGTCCATAACCAGGAGGAATCTGGCCCAGTAATGATGTACTGTCTCCGTGGGCTCTTGCCGAATTTGAGATAGATCGCTTATGTTTGGGTGGGCGGGTGGATTAAGTCCGGAACCCTGCCCAACTTGAGGCTCAAGGGCCGAAAAGTTTCTGAATTTGGAAGCTTGGATTGCTGGATGCCGTCCAACGA
Source organism: Triticum timopheevii (assembly GCA_963921465.1). Lineage (NCBI taxonomy): Eukaryota > Viridiplantae > Streptophyta > Magnoliopsida > Poales > Poaceae > Triticum > Triticum timopheevii. The sequence goes on along the minus strand of OY997274.1, from coordinate 129,493,664 downwards.
ATCTGGTCCGCTGCCTGACTTTAGGTTCAGTACTTGATTGACGTCCATCCCTCTGCGGGAATCCGGCATGGAGGGATCAGGAGTCCGGACATAACTGGTCTTTAATATAGAAGAAGAGTCGCCGCGTTGTTCCTCTACCACCGCAACGTGGTGGGTAACCTGGGGAGAGTTAATCTCTCTCAGATCGGTTTTAAGCCCAATCTGATCGTAGTCTGTAGTGACTCCCAGGGCGGCGATGCAATCCAAGAGCTCGTTTACGGAAGAGAGCTCCATCGGATCCAGCTGCTCGGTGAATTCCGAGTTGACGTGCAGATAGCTTTTGATGACCCGAGAGGTCATCGTCGAAGCGGCGGCCAAACAGGCGGTCATAAGAAAATCACCTAGCCGGATAGTTTGGCCGGCGGCCAAAGCTCCTTTGGCAATGGTACCGTCTTTAAAGACGGGAAGAGGCATCCTTCCTGATTATGACGACACAGAGGAACTCTCAATGAAAGCACCAATGTCGGTGTCAAAACCGGCGGATCTCGGGTAAGGGGTCCCGAACTGTGCGTCTAGGCGGATGGTAACAGGAGACAAGGGACACAATGTTTTTACCTAGGTTCGGGCCCTCTCGATGGAGGTAAAACCCTACTCCTGCTTGATTGATATTGATGATATGGGTAGTACAAGAGGGGATCTACCACGAGATCAAGGAGGCTAAACCCTAGAAGCTAGCCTATGGTATGATTGTTGTCGTGTCCTACGGACTAAAACCCTCCGGTTTATATAGACACCGGAGGGGGCTAGGGTTACACAGAGTCGGTTACAATGGTAGGAGATCTACATACCCGTATCCCCAAGCTTGCCTTCCACACCAAGGAAAGTCCCATCCGGACACGGGACGAAGTCTTCAATCTTGTATCTTCATAGTCTTGGAGTCCGGCCGATGATGATAGTTCGGCTATCCGGACACCCCCTAGTCCAGGACTCCATCAGTCCTGTTCACCAACCCCTCCACGGCCACCCCTCCACCGTCTACTGTTCATCCAGCCCTCCACACCACGGGTTCCTGTTCATCCAGAGGCAACGCCACCGCTCACTGTTCAACCAAACCCTCTTGCAACGCTCACTATTCATCCAATCGATCGGCTTCAGTTAGCAGCAGTAGCGAAGGAATCGCTCCATCGGGTTCAGTTAACAGCCATCGATCGATCACTCGGGTTCAGTAACGCGTAGCCTGCAGTGCAATCGCTCGGGTTCAGTTAGAGCCCAACGCCCTGCTCGGCTTCAGTTAGAGCCAAAACCTCGCACACACGCGCGTACGTACGAGAGAAACGCGCATCGCTCTGCCCCCGACCTCCCACCGTAACCGGTAACTCCCCGAAATTTTCCTCTCCCTCGCTTCTACCACGGTTTTTTCCGTCATGGACGGCCCAAAGAATGTCATGTAGCTGCGTCTCCGGCCCGCCCAGGACGAAAAGCCCATTTTCTGTCATGATTTTTTGTCATAGAAGTAGGAGCCCGCCACATCTATGATGATACCGGGTTTTGTCACAATTATCGTCATAGAAGTGTCATATGCATGACAGAAAAAAAATTCGTTCGGCCCAAAATGTCACGGATATGTCTTTTTTTGTAGTGAAGTGTTATGTAGTCGACGTTCACATAACAACACTAGAGGTTAGACAACATACATCTTATCAAAATATCGAACGAATACCAAATTCACATGACTACTAATAGCAAGACTTCTCCCTTATCCTCAGGAACAAACGTAATTACTCACAAAGCATATTCATGTTCATAATCAGAGGGGTAATAATATGCATAAAGGATCTGAACATATGATCTTCCACCAAATAAACCAACTAGCATCAACTACAAGGAGTAATCAACACTACTAGCAACCTACTAGCACCAATCCCGGACTTAGAGACAAGAATTGGGTACAAGAGATGAACTAGGGTTTGGAGATGAGATGGTGCTGGTGAAGATGTTGATGGAGATTGCCCCCTCCTGATGAGAGGAGCGTTGATGATGACGATGGTGATGATTTCCCCCTCCCGGAGGGAAGTGTCCCCGGCAGAACAGCTCTGCCGGAGCCCGAGATTGGTTCCGCCAAGGTTCCGCCTCGTGGCGGCAGAGTCTCGTCCCGAAAGGTTGCCTTCTATTTTTTTCTCATCGAAAGACTTCATATAGGAGAAGATGGGCGTCGGAGAGCCACCAGGGGGCCCACGAGGTAGGAGGACGCGTCCAGGGGGGCGTGCCCCCCACCCTCGTGAGCAGGGTGTGGGCCCCCTGGCCTTCATCTTTGGCGACGATTTTTCTTTATTTATTTTAAGATATTCCGTGGAGTTTCAGGACTTTTGGAGTTGCGCAGAATAGGCCTCTAATATTTGCTCCTTTTCCAGCCCAGAATTACAGCTGTCGGCATTCTCCCTCTTCATGTAAACCTTGTAAAATAAGAGAGAATAGCCTTAAGTATTGTGACATAACGTGGAATAACAGCCCATAATGCAATAAATATTGATATAAAAGCATGATGCAAAATAGACGTATCAACGGGGCAGAGGACGGCGGCGACGGGCGCGGCAGGAGAATGTGGAACTGAAACAAAAATTTCGCAAGCGCTGTTTATATAGACGAATCATTGGTCCCGGTTGGTCGCTAGAACCAGGACAAATGCCCCCCTTTAGTCCCGGTTGGCGCTACCAACCGGGACCAATGGTCTCTTTTCAGCAGCCCAAAGGGCGGGAAGCAGAGGCCTTTGGTCCCGGTTGGTGGGACCAACCGGGACCAAAGGGGTGCATTGGTACCGGTTCGTAGCACCAACCGGGACCAATTCACCCCTTTAGTCCTGGTTGATGCCACCAACGGGGACCAAAGCTCGTGTTGCCCGTGGCCAAAACTTTAGTCCCACCTCGCTAGTTGAGAGGGGCATGCAGTGGTTTATAAGCCCCACTGCCGCACCCCTCTCGAGCTCCTATCGATTGCAGGCTTACGTGCCTAATTGTCACTACTATGCCTGTTGGGCCTAATGGGCCTTCTGCGGGCCTGAATCCTGGCCCATGTTGGGTTTCTAGTCGTATTCAAGCCATAGTGGCCCAGTATGTGGCATTTTTTTATTTTTCCTTGTTTTTTTTTTCTGTTTTTTGCATTATTTATTTTCTTTTTTTTTGCTTTATTTTTTAGTTCCTTTTGCTTTTATGTAATAAAAATTATAAACTTTCCGTTAGTGCCATTTATTTTCCAATTTGAATAGTTTAAATTTGAATTTTTGAAATTTGTGTGAATCACTAGTTTTTGAAATTTGTGTGAATCACTAGTTTCTGTTAGTGCTATTAAAGTTTCTAACAAAAAATTTCTTTTACTGTTTTGAACAGAAAATACTTTGATAATTTTAGTTGCATAAATTTTATATAATATTAGTTTCAATAATACTACAGGTTTTATACAAGTTTATTTTGTTTTTACTTATTTATTAAAGTTTATTTTGTTTCTACTTACTTATTTTCTTTTCTTTTTTGCTTCTTTTATTTATTTTATGAAATTTCTTTCTTTTTGCTTTATTTATTTTATTATGTTTCTACCTGCTGTTGCTATTTTTATTTATTTTATTATAGTTTATTTATTTTACATTATTAAAGTTTATTTTGTTTCTACTTATTTATTAAAGTTTTTTCTGTTTCTAAATATTTATTTTATTTTGTTTCTACTTATTTATTTTCTTGTCTTTTTTGCTTTTTTTATTTATTTTATATAAAAAAAATTTAATGTTTTACACACAAAAGTCCTCTCCCCTGGCTGGATTGGTACCGGTTTGTGGCCTGACCCGGCCCGAAAGACAACGCTTTGGTACCGGTTCAGGCCACAAACCCGTACCAGTGGTGGTGGGCCAAGAGCGGGGCCCATTGGTCCCGGTTCATGCCGTCAACCGGGACCAAAGGGGCCAGACGAACTGGGACCAATGGCCCCACGGGACCCGGCAGGCCCCTGGCCTCACGAACCGGGACAAATGGGCCCATGGGTACCGGTTCGTGAGCGAACCGGGACTAATGGGCTTATCTGGTCCGGACGTATGCCCTGTTTTCTACTAGTGGTCTCCATAATTAAGATCGTTATACCGGAACCAAGCATTAAGTTTGATGAATTATATATATCTCATATTATTATCTTCCGTCCTCATAGGTGTCTCCACCTGTCACGTCAGATTTTCTATACAATATGTGTTACCCGTGTAGGTCTTGAGGTCGTGTTGGCTAGGTCCTTAAATTGGACAACACGCATAGAGTTCACCATATAATAACAACTTACTGACTACAAACACGAATGACGACATATAGAATGGGAACAAATGAATCTTACTACTCACCTACATCTCCCATGCCTAGGGGGACTAGTCACACATTGAAAGAGAATAACCAATCATCTCGGAGAATAAACCCTTGAAAACCATATCAATAATACCAGGAAGTACAACAGGATGTCAATGTAGTGAACACAAATTGTAGGTGTAGACAGATTTTTATTGAGAGGATAAAATATCACAGGATGTCAACGTGCATCGTATTTTTTTATCGAAATACATGTGTATGTTATAAAAGGATGTATCTATATACTTGTTTGATTGGCAAAGAAATACTTCATTCGTCCTAAAATAAGTGTCTCAACTTTGTACTAGCTCTAGTACAAATTTGTATTAAGCTCAAGAGACTTATTTTTCGACGGAGGGAGTATGTGATTGCTTCTCTGATTCCTTTAAAAAATGAAATATTGTGTAATCTGAATCCTGAAGGTCAAATCTAGAATGCGATGTCTGGAACCAAATAAACAATTGAAGTATATGCAATTTGGAATTGAAGAAGAGGGAAAAAAGCACAAATGAATTATCTGATTCCAAGTAGGATCTACACCCCAGGCCCCCAGGGCCCAGGCCCGGGGCGTGGCTTTTCTTTTTAGCTATTAGTATGCCGTGTTTTTCATATGGGCCCGGGGCCTAACCCACAACATACCCAAGGCCCAGGCTGCCAGGGCTTCAGCCACACGAGCGCGGAGGAGGAGCGAGCGAGAGCGACGGACGACCTAGCCGCAAGTTCGCATTCACGCACGCGAGTCAGGAAGGAAAAAGTGCGCCATGCCGCCAGCCGCCGGCGATTGCACCCGCCCACCACGCTCCTGCCACTCTGTCGATCCCTGCCGTTCGTCTCCGCCCTCACCCAGGCGGCCGGGCCCCCAAGTTCCCCAGCCGGTGAGGCCGTCCCCTGCTCCTTCTAGCCGACTATCCGCGCGCCGCCGCCGGTCTACTCCGGGCACTGCCCAAATCTGTCGACTGCCCGATTCCCCGGCTGCTACTTGCAGGATTCCGGCCACTGTTCGCTCTCGGCTGGGTAATTCTATGAGAGCAAACGATGTTTAGTACCTTGTGTTTCCTTGTTTAATTGAAACCAGAACCAATTATTTTCCAATTCCACTAATTCTAATTGTAGCAGAAATTTGAACCAACTATTCAGTCAATGAGTATGTTATATCCTGTATATCTATGTATTACTGTTAATTCATTTATTTGAAACTAAAGCATTTTGGTGTCAATTCATTTCATGTTGTAGAAATAGAAGTTGTAGAGATATTTTTCATCGCTGTCAGCAATTGAAGGGTCTACACCCGAGGTTTCAACTCGAATGAATCAAGAGGTTGAGAGGACCGAATAAACACCACAAACTGAAATAAACAACTGGTACTCTTTTGTATCCCTGTATTATTATTTCTAGTTTTATCATATTTTATCTGTTTTGTTGGATTGTTAAGCACTGAGATTAAATTCTAAAATTATTGAACAATGGAGATTTATTTTGTATCTTATCGCATATGGTCTTTTTTTAAATGAAGTGATGTGTTTTTGGGTAGTTATAAGTGCCACAGTTTTTCCATGTTGCCGAATTTTTTTTGGGCCCGGGCTTTGCTTCAATCCTGGCTCCGCCACTGAATCTAACTGACAATGTAGATGAAAATTCAGCACTATGCAAGTGAAGAAAAATAATCCAGTACAACATAGTAGTCCATAAAAGTACAGTTTCATGCAAACACCAAAATCCATCCAAAAAACCTACTCCTACTGTTCCCTGTTCAAAACTGAAAGGCATGCCAATGGACCATTTCTAAGCAGCATGTTGGCTATATAAACTTTGCTACATTCACGACTAACATTCCACGTGTTCGATACAAAGAAATTCTATGTATAATACATTATGCAAAAACTAAGCCTAAGATGACCAAAACTGTATGCTTTCCGGTTAGATTTTCCATTAGTTCACATAATACTTCAACCATATATATGCAGGCAGTCGGCTAGTTGACACCCAAAACTCAAGCTACATTTGCAGTTTTAATTCTTCAGAACAACAAAAAGATCATAATTTCCCAAGATAGCTGCTTAGTACACATTGAATTCATCAGCAATCAATCCAATTTGGGCAGTTGATCCATATCCACCAGTGGATGCATTTAACAGAAACAACCACATATAGAGCAATTGCTATGTTCTAAAGATTACAGTAGACAAGATCCCAAGACAATCGACAAAAGATATCACGACAACTAACTAAACACACAACACAGCAAACAAGAAATTAGGGGCAACACGTACACATTGCAATCGCATCGACTGGAAACGAAACAGAGCCTGCAAAATTAACTTCCCAAAACATATAGAGCCAAGTAGCTCGTGCAACTCCATTACGTCTGCAGTGTTCATCATCGTACTGAACATGATCAAGCGAGCCCAAATCACACGTTTGCACATGCATAGTAGTCCACAAAAGTACAGTTTCATGCAGACATCAAAATCCATCCGAAAAAGTCTGCTCCATATATATTTTATCCTGTTCAAACTGAAAGGCCTGCCAACGGAGCACTTCTAAGAAGCATGTTGGCTATAAACTTAGCTACATTCGTGACTATCTTTCCATGTATAGCAAAGTACATCATGCGCAAACTATTTTTCATTGTTCACATAATACTTCAAGCATATATATGGTAGGCAGTAGGCTAGTTGACACCCAAAACTCAAGCTACAATTGACTGAGCATGCAAGTAATCATTTGCAGTTTTAATTCTTCAGCAACAACAGCATATATAGAGCAATGGCTATGTGCTCAAGACTACAGTAGACAAGATGCCAAGCAAGAAATTAGGGCAACACACATTGCAATCGCATCCAGGAAACGAAACAGGACCTGCACAATTAACTTCCCAAACATAGCCAAGTAGTGCTACTCCATTACGTTTGCAGTGTTCATCATCGTACTGAACATGATCCAGAATCACACGTTCGCACATATGCATGCGTCTAACATCTCTGAAGAAACTCATCAGAAAGACAAAACAGCTAGCATACGGCCATCGAACGAATCGAAGGTAGTCTCGATCGGAATCAAAGAACTGGAAAAGCTTGCAGGGGACGAACCGAGACACTTACTACTGGAGTTGGTGTTGATCTACCTAACTAGGCGCGTACGTAGCTTGCGGATGCGCTCGGACTTGGGCGATGGAGAGCTTGGCGTTGCGGTATCAGCGTCCTCGTGTCGACGGAAGCGACGAGCCCCCATCGCGCCTGGTCGAGTCGATCATGGAGGCGGAGGAGGATCCTGGCCGCCGGTGACGTCGAGCACGGACTGCTCCAGCTCCTCCAAGGTGTCTCGCATCTCGCGCAGCACCACCAGCACGTCGTCGACCGCGCCGATGGTCTGATGCAGCCTCTGTGCCGCCGACGGGTCGGCCCCGGGTCGCAGCCGCGACGCGGGCATGATCCCGCAGAGACGGACGGCGAGGTCAGCCGCAAGGCTCATCTCTACGGCGTCGTTCAGCGTTTGCAGCGCCTGCCTTGCCAGGGTGTCGGCGTAGTCGTGGTCGAGTACCCAGAGATCGTACGCGACTTGGCCGCCGGGGAGGGCATCGAGACCGAGAGTCGCGGCGTAGAGCCTGAAGAGGTGCCCGGCGTCGGCGTGGACGATATTGACGACGTACCCGAGCTCGCGACGGGCTTCGTCGAGTGGCCCGCCCTCCGGCTCCGTGTAGTAGAAGAAGTCGTGGACGAAGACCGTAGCGATGTCGATGGCGCCCGCGAGCGGCCCGGGCCAGTTGAAGAGGCTGTCGACGATCTGCGCGGCGGGCCCGAGGAGGAGCGAGTCCATGCCTTGGGACACGGCCTCGAGCAAGTAGGTGTAGATGGTCTCCGCTGCGTCGATGGGCTCCTGGAGCAGCACCGCCACGACCTCGTCCTGGAGCATCACGCGGGCGGCCTGGCAGCAGGCGATGACGTAGTTCACCCCGGAGGCGACGAGGTGCCTGTACTCCTCCGCGTGCCCCAGCGTCGCCGTCACCCACTGCGCCAGGAGCAACGCATGCGCATCCGGATCCGGAACCTCCTGCACGCCCTCGTCCTCCTCCTCCAGCATCGGCGGCGGCTGCACCACCCCCTCCTCGTCAACCACCATGACCGGCGGCGGCGGCTGCACCACCACCTCCTCCTCCTCCTCCTCCACCAGTGGCGGTGGCTGCACCGCCACCTCCTTCTCCTCCACCAGCTGCGGTGGCTGCACCGCCACCTCCTCCTCCTCCACCAGCGGCGGCGGCTGCACCACCTCCTGCTCCTCCACCACCACCACCATCGGCGGTGGCTGCACCGCCGCCACCTCCTCCTCCACCAGCGGCGGCGGCTGCACCACCACCTCCTCCTCCTCCACCACCACGACCGGCGGCGGCTGCACCACCTCCTCCTCCTCCACCACGACCGGCGGCGGCGGCGGCATCACCACCCCCTCCTCTTCCATCTCTCTCTCTCTCTCTCTCTCTCTCTTGCGGCGTGTGTTGTGTTGCGTGGAATATTCCGCGGGCGAATGGAGGATGGGGAGAGAGAGAGAGAGGAATTTATAGAAGGGAAATGTTCACGGCGTCTTACGGCGGTTACTTCGTCTTCCTTGCGCTGGAAGTCGTCAAATTTACAGCCAACCTCTCTCACTGACAAGGAGCGCCCACCTTCCCATCCGGTGTTTTTTTTTACCTCACACTGCGCTGTCGCCAGTTTCTGTGGACGGCCGGGGTGAAAAATCCGTTACAGAGTGGGGGCCACAGCTATCTGCGCATTGGACGGGAATCTCCTGCGGTGCGAGAAAGCGAGATATTACTCGAGTTTTACTCTTTCTCCCTGACGCATGGGCCGGTGGCAGGAGGACCCACCGGTCATGCTCTGAGCTGTTTCTAAACAAACAGTGTGGAAAGTTATTCGGCTGATCTTTACTTGCATACGTCATCGCCACTTGCTATCTCCTTTACAGCTGGCATAAGCTAACGTTTCTGACGAGATTTTTTTTTATGTGTCCTGTTAATGTTTGATCATCTCCGTTCCCAGCTTGATAACACAATTAGAGCTAGTCCGAGTACGACACTGCCCAGATAGCACGTACTCCCTCCGTTCCAAAATAGATGATTTGACTTTGTACAAAAAAAGTTAGTACAAAGTCGAGTCATCTATTTTAGAACGGAGGGAGTACTATGACAGATGTGTAGATATTGATTCATAATATGAGGTCAACTCCAATGCGCCTCCCAAATGGTTCGCCTGTGTCTGTTTGAAGGCAAATGGACACAAAACGCGGCCCAATGCCTAGGAGCAAATAGACAAATATTCATTTTTGTCCAGTTTCGATCTATTTCCGGTCCAAATTTGTGCCATGTTTGCGATGAAACGGACACGTGCGGACGGAGCAACGCATGCCCTTGTCCTCCCCTGGCTCGCCCGTCAGGGACAAAGTCGCCCCTTTTTCTCTTCTTCCACTCCAGCCGCACCTACCCCCAAAAGTCGCCGCCCCCTACCCTCGCCATAGCCGCCGCCGCCATTTTCTTGGCCACCGGCTGTCCAGCCCCCACCATCGCCATAACCGCCGCCGCCTTCGTCTCAGCCACATCACTGTCCATCCCGGCTACCGGATTTGTGCGCATCTGGCTGCCGTCGGCCGTGCCTTGCCCTGAATTGGCCGGGTACCGGACTGCACAGCCCCGGCAACACCTCTGCGTGGCATGCAGGTATTGACTTCGCCTCTAGCTGCTCGGATCTATCCCGTCGGAGGTTCACCGACAAAGACACGCCGGCCGTCATCCGGGCTCGGTGCTGGCCCAGCGGCTCGTCGGTTCACTGTTGCCGCCCATAAAGTGTGATGACTGACCGCGGCAGGTTGTGCGTCGCGTTTCTACCACGCCAGAACATTTGGGATGGGTGTTCATCAAGTGCAAAAAAGATAGGGTATGTGCTTGTTTTGCTTCAATTGTGCTCCCGGATCCGGCGCATTTTCAATAGCTCTTGGCTTATACTCAAATTTGTTTGTAGGATGGGTGCAAGTTTTGGTATTGGGAGAAGAATACATTGATCTGTTGATAGGAAGAAATTTGATAGATCCTCGTGCACTCCTTGCTAGAATAGAGACTAGAGATGAGACTAGAGATGAGATTAGATACGAAGCAACGTCTACTTCTTTAGAATCAAAGAAGAAAGAAGTATGCGAGATTGAGAAGTCGCAGATCAACAATGAAGGCATCGAGAAGATATTAATTCAACTTGTGGGAGCAGTTATGGAAGTTGGATTTCTTTTAAAATGTCTAATTGTGCTACTTGTCTTCTTTGGTCTTTCTCTTCTAGTCGACAATTGGTGAATGTACTCCAATGTATCAAAATGTTGTTGATGAAATAATAAAAGAAATGCGGCAAAAAAGTGTATACATAGGGCCTCCAGCCGGCCGTGGCGGACCAAATGCGGTCGTGCGTTGGGCGCACGACCGGCGCATCCAGCAAAATGGCTGGACGCCGCCCCATTGCCCTACCCAAACGGACAAAATTCAAACAAAACGAACATCCATTTGGGGTCGTGCATTAAAGTTGGCCTGAGGTAGAAATCAACACTAAATCGCTTGCGAACAAGATGTCTTTTGTACAATTGAAAGCAATAGAAGGTTTCCATGTAGTGTTTGCATGGAATGAAGGGGAATGTGCGACGCAACATAGAAAATATGGGCACAATCCAATGCAAGAACTCTAGGAGATGCAAGTAACGCAATAGCTATATGTAAAGTCGTCTGAATTTAGAATTTGGGTCAATCGACTTTCACATGAATGACGGAACAACCGGAGGGAAGGAAGGAGCTCATTGAAAAAGTCCTCTAGGTCTATCTTATGGTAGCAGGCGACCTCATTATCTATCTTAGTGGTGTGGAGGTGGTGCAAGTTCGGCAGTAAAAAACTGAGCATTGTTGGGGTTATAGCGATGGACGGGGGGCAACGACGGCATGACGGTGGGCAGAGGTTGAGGAGAGGGCAGGGCGGCAAGGTGGTTGTGCGAGCGCTGCCAGTTGTGGGTGGCGGAGGCAGACGGTTAGGCATGTGATGGATCGGTGGGTGTGAGAGAAGAAGAGAAATAGTACCGGTCCGGACGTTGAAGATGAGCAGTGTTTGTTGGACCCTGATTTAACGGTTGAGATAGGAGGAGGGAGAATCAACAAACCATTTTCTTATTTTTCAGGCGCCTGGCACCTAGCCACTCCCTACAAGTAACGATCATCTCACCAACAATACACGTAGCAAAATTAGAGCAAAAGAGTTGAAGAAGTCCAATAGCAAAGGACTGGTCTTGAAATATAATGAAAAAGCTTTTGAGATGGTCAGCCTTGGATTCTAGGAGGAACTCCTCCTCTAGCAGGAGGTGAGTTGCTTGGATCCACAAAATGAACCCATTGGGGGTCCATTGGCGTCCAACTCAATAACTCCAAAATTGTTTTTTTTCACTGGAAAAGGGCTTCGGCAAGGTGATCCTTTGTCACCTTTACTTTCTAACCTGGTAGTAGATGTGCTGACTAGGATGCTCATTAAGGTTGCTAGTGAAGATCTTATTAGAGGCATGTGGCATGATGTTTGCCCCAGGGGGATTATCAGTCAGCAATATGTAGATGACACCATTATTTTGTAGATAGTGACCCTAAGATTACTATTAACTTGAAATGGATGCTTGCTTTGAGAAAGTGCATGGGATGCAGATAAACTATTATAATATAAGCTAATCCCATGGGCTCAGACCTTCCGGAGACTAGATTTGTCTGCTATTTTGGGTCTCATGTGGGTGATTTCCCTATTAAATACTACTTAGGGGTTCCCTTACATCATGATAGGCTCTCCGGAGAGGATCTTCAATCCTTGTTGCACAAAATCCTTAAAAGGTTAGCTGCATGAAGAGGGAAGCTTTTATCATATAGGGGTAGAATGTTTTTAATCAAATCTCGCTTGGCCAGCATCCTTGTGTATCTTCTCTTCTTTTTCGAGTTCGCTAAGAGGGAAACTGATCTCCTTAATTCCTAGATGGCTAACTGCCTATGGAATAATTTTGAGGGGCATATGAAGATCCACTTACTGAATTGGCAATTGGAATGTCTAAAGGAGGAATTTGGAGGGGATACCAACCTACAACATTTGAATATCTGTCTCCTTGGCTCATGGGCTAAAACATACATGGCTGAGGAGGCAAAATTTGGAGGGAATTTGTAGATTGAAAGTACTCTTCTTCTTCCCCAAACATCTTTTGTAGTTATATTGTAGGAGTATCTAAGGTTCAGAAAGGGGACGCATGAGCTGCTAGAGCTGTTAAAATAGGATGCAAATGGATTGTAGGTAGTGGCAAAAACATTATATTCTAGGAGGATATATACTTGGTTTGGCTCCTCCCCCTAGCTGTTCGGTATAAAGATTTTTATTGTATCTGCCGGGAACAAGTAATACCATCAGCAAGTTTGGGATGGACACACTCTCAAACTTAGTGTAGAAGGATTTTCAATGAAAGCATGATGGTTGTGATATGAGATAGAGGACATTGTCAAAAACATTGCTTATTCTAATGACTGTGACTCGTTGATCAGGCAATATGAGAATTCTGGTCAATTTTCTTCTAGAACTTGTTATACTGTTACTAATTTAGGGGAGTCATCCCCGTTTATCTTCTTGTTGTATGGAAGCTAACAATGCCGCCTAGGATTCATGCTTCTTCCTGGGCCATACGCATCCATGGGCCCGCCCCGTAGGTATTCCCCGTTCATTAATTATTCTTCCAATATTTATTAGTGACCTAATCGCCAAAACATATATTTTGATTTTAACCAAAAAGAAGCTCCAATAGTTTTACAATCGGTAAATAACAAACATAACATAAAGATACCACTATGACGTGTGTTCTTAGTGCCATTAAGCTTGATGCCATCGTTTCACTGTGCATCGGTGGTTCCGAAAGACGATTGTCAAGTGTGGCGACATGCAAGTCGTCTCCACCGACGACGCCATGCATATCATCAATTGTGCATCTTCCAAAGAATCTACCCCACAAATGCAATTGTAAACATTGGTCCTACCACCAAGTGAATTGTCGGTGTACAAAAGTAGGAGCTCTGCTTTTAACCCTTTTACTTATGCACGGGCAGTTAGAGCCACCCGCCACGGCCACACATAATAGGGCAGGAAAGAGAAGCCGGAGAGAATCCGAAGGCACAAGACAAACAAAGCAACGACAAGGACCAATGCCACAAAGATTAGATGGACGAAGCAGGTTTCCCCAGCAAGGACCCTTGCCGGGGCAGCCTCAGCGGCCCCGGCAAGACCCTTGCCGGGACAGCTCGCCCACACCAACTGAGCGAGCCACCCTTGAACCCACGGCCTCAAATGTCAACAACCACATTGGACCAGGGCTCGGGAGGCACCTCCATGGTGGCATGCAGATCTTTGTGAAGACATAAATGCTCAAGATCAGGTGATGATTGGGGGGAACAATCCTCACCAAGATCCTCACCGAAGAAACCCACAAGACCCCCGGCAAGATCCTTGTCGGGGATGCCAGAGCACCATGGCAAGACCCTTGCCGGGCCACCCGGCAAGACCCTTGCTGGGCCACCCGACAAGACCTTCGCCAGAGGCAACCACGGGGCCACTGCCAGGCCCGCACCAACCAACTCCCCACCGCCGTTCGCATGCAGCTGCCAGCCCAACCAGCTGGGCAGGCACCTGCGTGGCAACATGCAGCTTCCAGGCCAACTCAACACGCACCTGCGTGGTGGCATGCAGATCTTCGTGGAGGCTTCACCACCGCGCCACCTCAGCTGCTTGCCTGCCTACATGGCACCGCATGTGTCGTTAGCCAGGGCGCGTGTCGAAGCAAGGAGGAGCGGTGACGGATGGGGCGGGCCTCGCTCCCGTCCCCGATAAAGTGAAGGGACACCTAAGCCTCGCATTAAATGCACTTAGTCCTGTTATACCAGCGATAAGCTCGCAATGCTGTAGCACTTTCCACCTCCTGTGTGCCACTGTGGCAGCCCCTTTCGCCTATAAAAGGAGGCCCATGGCACACTGGAGAAGGATTCGTCTCTTTTGAACCTAGCAGCACCCAGAGCTAGTTCAAGAGCTCCAGAATACTAAATACATCCACCAAAGTAGGATCGTAGGGTTTTACGCATCTTTGCGGCCCGAACCTGGGTAAATCCCCTTTGTGCTGTCTACTAGTCCCGCTCTTCTCACGATCCCCACGCCCCGCAACCATAGTAGGGATTCTAGTGATCCCATAGGTGTCATTCCCCACCGACATCTTTGTCACGCCAGGCAGGGAGCGCAATTGTGAGAATCTGGCCTAGCAGTTAACCTTGTTGTTCTTCATCGCCACGGCTCCAGCGGAGAAGGCGGCGTTGCCCGTTGGCGCGAAGGACGCCGAAGCGGCGACGAGAGAGCTAAGTCATGCTGAATTTTAAGTTCTTCTCCTTAAATATAAGGTTATTATCCTCGACGGTTCGGCCTATGTATGGAGAGCCTATACGCAGAGGGGCCCTCCTACGATCGGCAACGCCCTTGTTCTATTTCGAGTCTGCTCAACAGTTCAAGCGGCCGTGTCGAGAGCGGCAGGGTAGCCTTTCGCCATCGGCAACGCTCTCAGTTCTGACTCGAGTCAAGCTCGACAGATCGGGTGGCCGCGCCAAGAGCGGTAAGGTGCTTCGCCCGGCAACAAGCACACTCGGCAGGCTAATGAGGATCCGCCCTCAAAGCGCCGCCCTGGGTTTACGTGCCGGCAAGTTTACCCGGTCGACGTGGGGTGGACATACAAAGAAAAATCGAACAGGAAAATAACATGCATAGTTTCAGGGGCACTGCAGAGTTATATTACACAAATTACCGCCGCGGTTCTAACTAAAGATAGCATTGTCTTGGTCGTCAACCCGCAGCGGCGACGAAGAACGGGGTGCCTAGTCCCGGCGCTGGCCCTCCAACCTCTTGATTTTGTCGATGCGGCTGAGGATGGGCTGGATACGCTCATTGAGCGTTGCGATGTCGGCATCCTCCGGCAAGCTCTTCAGCACAGCTCCGAAGTCGAGGTCTGGGTGCCAGTGCGCAATCTTGGTGAGCACCCTGGTTATGGTCCCCCGGCAGAGTATCCGGGATTCCTCGGCCAGGGAGGCCGCCCGGTTGGAAAGAAGCCGCCTCAGGGCGCCGACGACCTTCTCAAAGTATATGATCAGGTTGGCATTGGGGCTTAGGTTTGCCTCTAGGGCGTACCTCATCTCCGGCATCCCCATAATGGCCAGATGATCGGCGGCCAAGTTTGCAACGAAGGCAAGGCGTTCGAGCCAACGCTTCTCGCCCGCCACGTGGTCCTCGAGGTTGGCGGTCTCGTTCATCCGCCGCTGCTTCTCTGTCGCCAACTCCTTGGTCAGGATCCCCTCCTGGGTTCTGGCCTCCGATAGCGTCTTCTCGAGATCTCCCAGCTTCAGCTTGAGGTCGCTGATGGAGTTGTTGGCTTCGGAGAGTTCTCCGGCCTTCCTGACGACCGCACCCTACGCCTCCGTCAGGGCGCCGTTGAGCATGTTCTTCTCCCGGGTCAGCTCCAAAGCTTGCCCCTCCAGCTCCTTCACCTTGCCGGCATAGACCTGAGCCTGGGCGTTGAGTGCTTCCTGATGCCTCTCCAGCTCTTGGGTCCGCTACAGGACGATCCTGCCCACCTCTTCATCCTTGCCGCGGATCGTGGCGGCGAGCTTCTCCTCGCGCGCGGCAAGGACCTCTTCCTGGGTTTTCAGTGCAGCCTCGTGCTAGGTTCGAGTGGCTTCGGCTTCATCGGCCAATTTCTTCGCCATCTCCTGGGCCTTCTCGACGTCGGCCAGCTTCAGGGTGAGCTCCACCTCACGGTTGGCCAGCTCGCCCTAGGCGGCCTTCAGCTCGGCCTGGGCTTGGCGGAACCAGTCTTGCGCCTCGGCGATGCACCCTCCGAAGTCCTCCTCAGCCTTCTCCACCACCGCCGCCCTGGACTTGGCCTTGTCCAGGCGGGCGCGGTGGAGCGCCTGAAGCTTCTGGAAGCTGGCACCCATGGCTTGGAGCAGCCGCTCCTCCTGGGAGCCGGCGCCACCGACGCCCGGCTCATCGACGACCTCGAGCCCGGAGGCGGCAAGCACCTCCTCGTCGAACACCTCTCCCTCAAAGGGAGCCCTGGTGCTCGGCGCGCCAAGGAGATGGACAAAGAGGTTGTCACTTACCCTCAGGTACCTGCCGGAGCCAGAGGTGGCGGAGGAGGAGGGCAGGTCATCAAACGCCACCTCCTCGGCAGCAGCCTTGCCGGCCTCCTCGGCAGGCCCCTTGCCGGACTCTTCAGCGGGCCCCATGGCGGCGCCCCCGACGCTCTCCTCGGCCGCAATCTTCTTCGCCTCTACCGCGGCATCCGTGGCGATGTCCTTGATGGCGGTGTCGACGTCCTCTGAGCCCACCGAGGAGGGGTCTAGATGCCAAGAAGGAGACAGGGTGGAGCCAAGATCTAAAGCCAGTAAGGAAAAGAGGAAAGAAAGAACACAAGCAGAAGTGGAGAGCGAGTGGCTTACCCGTGCCGGGCCGAGAGGCGGAAGCCCCTTCTCCGCCAAGGTCTGGCGTCGAGGCAAAGCCACCGGCGCCTGCGTTCTCCTCCCCATCCTCTGTGTGCACGACCTCGGTGCTTGGTGCCCTTGCCGGGGACGCCCCTTGAGGCGGTGTATTTGATGGAGGCGGCACGATCGGAGAAGCCCTCTGTGGCTCCCTTTGGTGTTGCTCCCCTCCTGCATCCACGACACGGTTAACACTGAAGCATCACGCATGACGCACGTTGATAGAGGGTGGGTGGTGGACTCACGCTGGGGGCTGGGCTGGGGGCTACTGTCCGGGCTGCTCGACACCACCAGTGGCGTACTGGAGGTGCCTGGCGGGGGCTGACCACTCGCCGAGATCCTGGCCCTTTTTATCCTCTGGGCCAGCGTCTCCACATCCCTGCAAGGTCAAGGCAAGTGAGCAACACCATCGGGGGAAGTGTAAGGAATGCGAGAGGAAAGCAGAAGCTCAACAGTTCATTCTCTTCCTCCTCCTCCTCTGTTGCTTTCCTTTTTCTCTCAGGGCTGAGAGGCCCGAGGTCTCTCGCCGGGCTGAGGGGCCCGAAGTCAAACGCGATCCCCGTGCCGATGTTTGTCGGCGAAGGGGGAGGCGATGGCATCCGGGCGCGCTTGGACGACGAAGAAGCAGATGCCTTCTTCTTCGATGCCATGACCTTTGCCATTTTCTTCATCGCCATCGCTCTTATCTGGCGCACAGGCGCCTCCTGGGCTTGCCGCGGCTGCGCGGCCCGGTCGAGGCGGACCGGCTCGCCGGAGAGGGTCCGCCGTAGGACCCGCCCTTTTCTGGCGATCGGAGGATCGACGGTCGCGGTTTTCGCCCCTTCGCCCTCCTCCGACGACGACCCGTCGGCGGCGTCTTCAACGAGGGGAGCCCCGGTGTCGGCGTTGCTGGCCTCCCCAACGGCTGCTGCCCACCGGGTGAGCTCCCCCTCCTCCGCCTCCTCCACGGCCTTGTCCACCATGCCGCCGGCGCTGCCAGCCTCCTTGACGAGCTTTGCCTCCTCCTCGACAAGCCTCGCCTCCTCCATCCTGGTGGCGATATAGTCCAGCTCGCTGGAGAGGTGTCCTAGATAAGCCGCGGCTCGGTGGTGACGTACACCTCATGCAAGGTGTCGAAGAACTCCTGCACCACGAGCCCGTCCAGCTCAACCCAGTTCGGGTCAAGGCCATGAGCGTTGAAGAGCGGCATCATGGCAATGATCTCGTTCCGTCAAGAGTTGTTGCTCAGCGGGACCACTCCCGCCGGCAGCTTCAAAACGGGCTCCTTGTCGACCTTGACGGCCTTCGTGGCGGCCCTAGCAAGCATGCTGGACCGCTCGACCTCGCCCTCGTTGTCAACCTCGAGCTGGAAGATCCGTTGGCAAAGGTGGGCGTGCCTCAGCACCGTCAGGTTGTTGTCAAGGCCGGGGCGGAGCCTCATGATGTTGGCAGCGTTCACGAAGAGCCAGGCCGGCCTCCCCTTGTCATGCAAAGGGGCAATCCGGCGGCGGATGAAGTCCACCCCGATCATTTCGAGGGTGAGCCCGGCCTGGGTGAGCCGAAGAATCCTGTGATACGTCCATTTTGCATCATGCTTTTATGTCAATATTTATTGCATTATGGGCTGTTATTTCACGTTATGTCATAATACTTATGGCTATTCTCTCTTATTTTACAAGGTTTACATGAAGAGGGAGAATGCCGGCAGCTGGAATTCTGGGCTGGAAAAGGAGCAAATATTGAAGTCTATTCTGCGCAACTCCAAAAGTCCTGAAACTCCACGGAACACCTTAAAATAAATAAAGAAAAATCATCGCCAAAGATGAAGGCCAGGGGGCCCACACCCTGCTCACGAGGGTGGGGGGCGCCCCCCCTGGGAGTGCCCCCCTATCTCGTGGCCCCCCTGTTGGCTCTCCGACGCCCATATTCTCCCATATGAAGTATTTCAATGAGAAAAAAATAGAAGAGAACCTTTCGGGACGAGACTCCGCCGCCACGAGGCGGAACCTTGGCAGAACCAATCTAGGGCTCCGGCAGAGCTGTTCTGTCGGGGACACTTCCCTCCGGGAGGGGGAAATCATCACCATCGTCATCACCAACGCTCCTCTCATCGGGAGAGGGCAATCTCCATCAACATCTTCACCAGCACCATCTCATCTCCAAACCCTAGTTCATCTCTTGTATCCAATTCTTGTCTCCAAGTCCGGGATTGGTGCTAGTAGGTTGCTAGTAGTTTTGATTACTCCTTGTAGTTGATGCTAGTTGGTTTATTTGGTGGAAGATCATATGTTCAGATCCTATATTCACATTATTACCCCTCTGATTATGAACATGAATATGCTTTATGAGTAGTTACGTTTGTTCCTGAGGACAAGGGAGAAGTCTTGCTATTAGTAGTCATGTGAATTTGGTATTCGTTTGATATTTTGATAAGATGTATGTTGTCTAACCTCTAGTGGTGTTATGTGAACATCGACTACATAACACTTCACCATTATTTGGGCCTAGAGGAAGGCGTAGGGAAGTAATAAGTAGATGATGGGTTGCTAGAGTGACAGAAGCTTAAACCCTAGTTTATGCATTGCTTCGTAAGGGGCTGATTTTGATCCATATGTTTCATGCTATGGTTAGGTTTACCTTAATACTTTTGTTGTAGTTGCGAATGCTTGCAATAGAGGTTAATCATAAGTGGGATGCTTGTCCAAGTAAGGGCAGTACCCAAGCACCGGTCCACCCACATATCAAATTATCAAAGTACCGAACACGAATCATATGAGGGTGATGAAAACTAGCTTGACGATATTGCCATGTGTCCTCGGGAGCGCTTTTCCGATTATAAGAGTTTGTCCAGGCTTGTCCTTTAGCTACAAAAAGGATTGGGCCACCTTGCTGCACTTTATTTACTTTTGTTACTTGTTACTTGTTACAATTTATCCTATCACAAAACTACCTGTTACCACTTATTTCAGTACTTGTAGAGAATACCTTGCTGAAAACCGCTCATCATTTCCATCTGCTCCTCGTTGGGTTCGACACTCTTACTTATCGAAAGGACTATGATAGATCCCCTATACTTGTGGGTCATCAAGACTCTTTTGTGGCGCCGTTGCCGGGGAGTGAAGCGCCTTTGGTAGGTGGAATTTGGTAACAAAAAATTTATTTAGTGTGCTGAAATTTTCTGTCACTTGTTACTATGGAAAGTAATTGTCTGAGGGGCTTGTTAGGGGTATCTTCACCCTGTCCAGTTGAGCCAAGAGTTGCTCCTCAACCTACTGAACCTACTGAATCTATTGAAAATGAAACTGCTTTTCAGATTCCTTCGGGTATGATGGAAAAACAACTAGCTAACACTTTCGCAGGAGATGGAACAAAGCATCTTGACGAACATCTACGCTTTGTGGATGATATTTGTGGAGTATTTAAGCTTGCAGGTATACCCGATGATGTTGTTAAGAAGAAGGCTTCCCCTTTATCTTTGGAGGGAGACGCATTGACATGGTATAGGCTATGTGATGATACGAGATCATGGAACTATAAAAGAGTGAAATTGGAATTTCATCAAAAGTATTACCCTATGCATCTTGTTCATCATGATCGCAATTATATATATAATTTTTGGCCTCGCGAAGGAGAAAGCATCGCTCAAGCTTGGGGGAGGCTTAAATCAATGTTATATTCATGCCCCAATCACGAGCTCTCAAAATTGACAATTCTCCAGAATTTTTATGCTCGGCTTTCTGATAATAATCGCACATGCTCGATACTTCTTGTGCTGGCTCTTTTATGATGAAGTCTATTGAATTTGGATGGAATTTATTGGATATAATTAAACGCAACTCTAAAGATTGGGACCTCGAGGAAGGTAAGGAGTAAGGTATGACACCTAAATTTGATTGTGTTATATCTTTTATGGATACCAATATTTTCCGTAAGTTTAGCACTAAATATGGACTTGACTCTGAGATAGTAGCTTCTTTCTGTGAATCTTTTGCTACTTATGTTGATCTCCCCAAGGAGAAGTGGTTTAAATATCATCCTCCCATAGAAGTACAAGTAGCTGCACCTATTAAAGTTGAAGAAAAGATTGTCACTTATAATGATCTTATTGTTCCTACTTCTTATGTTGAGAAACCTCCTTTCCCTGTTAAAATGAAGGATCATGCTAAAGCTTCAACTATTGTTCGTAAAAGCAATACTAGAACTTATACACCTCCTGAGCAAGTCAAAGTAGAACCCAATATTGCTATTGTTAAAGATCTCTTGTCTGATAATATTGATGGGCATGTTATTCAATTCACTGGTGAAACTGCTATAATTGCTAAACCCTATGATAGAGATAAACATAGACCTATGGTAGGCGTGCCTGTTTTTTTCTGTTAAAATAGGAGATCATTGTTATCATGGCTTATGTGATATGGGTGCTAGCGCTAGTGTTATACCCATTGGCTTACACAAAGAAATTATGCATGAGATTGCACCTGCGGAGTTAGAGGAAATTGATGTTACAATTAAACTTGCCAATAGAGATACTATATCTCCAATGGGAATTGTTAGAGATGTTGAAGTCTTGTGTGCGGAAATCAAATATCCCGCTGATTTTCTTGTTCTTGGTTCTCCACAAGATAGCTTTTGTCCCATTATATTTGGTAGACCCTTCTTGCGTACTGTTAATGCTACAATAGATTGCGAAAAAAATGTTGTTACTGTTAGCTTGGATGATATGGTTCATGAGTTTAATTTCTCTAAATTTAGTAAACAACATCGTGAGGAAGAATTGCCTAGTAAGGATGAAATTATTGGTCTTGCTTCTATTGTTGTACCTCCTAGTGATCCTTTAGAACACTATTTGCTAGACCATGAAAATGATATGTTCATGAATGAAAGAAGGGAAATAGATGAAGTATTCTTTAAACAAGAGCCTATTCTGCAACACAATTTGCCTGTTGAAATCCTAGGGGATCCTCCTCCACCCTAGGGTGATCCCGTGTTTGAGCTTAAATCGTTGCCTGATAATCTTAAATATGCTTATCTTGATGAAAAGAAAATATATCCTGTCATTATTAGTGCTAACCTTTCAGAGCATGAAGAATGATTATTGAAAACTCTGAAGAAGCATCGTGCCGCTATTGGATATACTCTGGATGATCTTAAGGGCATCAGTCCCACTCTATGCCAACATAAAATAAATTTGGAAGCTGATGCCAAACCAGTTCGTGATCCTCAGCGATGTTTGAATCCTAAAATGAAAGAAGTGGTAAGGAAGGAAATACTCAAGCTTCTGGAGGCAGGTATAATTTATCCCGTTGCTGATAGTCCGTAGGTAAGTCCTGTCCATTGTGTCCCTAAGAAGGGAGGTATTACTGTTGTCCCTAATGATAAAGATGAATTGATTCCGCAAAGAATTATCACAGGTTATAGGATGGTAATTGATTTCCGCAAATTAAATAAGGCTACTAAGAAAGATCATTGCCCCTTACCTTTTATTGATTAAATGCTAGAAAGATTATGCAAACATACACATTATTGCTTTCTAGATGGTTATTCTGGCTTTTCTCAAATACCCGTGTCGGCTAAAGATCAATCAAAGACTACTTTTACATGACCTTTTGGTACTTTTGCTTATAGACGTATGCCTTTTGGTTTATGTAATGCACCTGCTACCTTTCAAAGATGCATGATGGCTATATTCTCTGACTTTGGCAAGAAAATTTGTGAGGTTTTCATGGTCGACTTTTCTGTCTGTGGTTCCTCTTTTGATGATTGCTTGAGCAATCTTGCTCGAGTTTTGCAGAGATGTGAAGAAACTAATCTTGTCTTGAATTGGGAAAAGTGCCACTTTATGGTGAATGAAGGTATTGTCTTGGGGCACAAAGTTTCTGAAAGAGGTATTGAAGTTGATAAAGCCAAGGTTGATGCTATTGAAAAGATGCCATGTCCCAAGGACATCAAAGGTATAAGAAGTTTCCTTGGTCACGCCGGATTTTATAGGAGGTTCATTAAGAACTTCTCAAAAATCTCTCGGCCTCTGACTAATTTATTACAAAAAGATGTACCATTTGTCTTTGGTGATGATTGTGTAGAAGCATTTGAAATACTTAAGAAAGCATTAGTCTCTGAACCTGTTGTTCAGCCACCTGATTGGAATTTACCTTTTGAAATTATGTGTGATACTAGTGATTATGCTGTAGGTGATGTTCTAGGCCAAAGAGTTGATAAGAAATTGAATGTTATCCATTATGCTAGTAAGACTCTAGACAATGCTCAAAGAAATTATGCTACTACCGAAAAGGAACTTTTAGCGGTTGTATTCGCTTGTGATAAATTCAGACCCTATATTGTTGATTCTAGAGTAACTATTCACACAGATCATGCTGCTATTAAATATCTTATGGAAACGAAAGATGCAAAACCTAGACTCATTAGATGGGTTCTCTTGCTTCAAGAATTTTATTTACATATCGTTTATAGAAAAAGAGCTGAGAATCCCGTTGCAGATAACTTGTCTAGGCTACAGAATGTTCTTGATGACCCACTACCTATTGATGATAGCTTTCCTGATGAGCAATTAAATGTCATAAGTACTTCTCGTAGAACTCCATGGTATGCTGATTATGCTAATTATATTTTTGCTAAATTTATACCACCTAGCTTCACATACCAACAAAAGAAAAAGTTTTTCTATGACTTGCGAGATTACTTTTGGGATGACCCACATCTTTATAAAGAAGGAGTGGATGGTGTTATTAGACGTTGTGCACCCGAGCATGAACAGGAACAGATCCGACGCAAGTGTCACTCCGAGGCTTATGGAGGACACCACGCAGGAGATAGGACTGCACATAAGGTATTGCAATCCGGCTTTTATTGGCCTACTCTCTTCAAGGACGCCCGTAAGTTTGTTTTATCTTGCGATGAATGTCAAAGAATTGGTAATATCAGTAGATGTCAAGAAATGCCTATGAATTATTCACTTGTTATTGAGCTATTTGATGTTTGGGGCTTTGATTATATGGGACCTTTTCCTGCCTCTAATGGTTACACTCATATTTTAGTTGCTGTTGATTACGTTACTAAGTGGGTAGAAGCTATTCCAACTAGTAGTGCTGATCATAACACTTCTATTAAAATGCTTAAGGAAGTTATTTTTCCGAGGTTTGGAGTCCCTAGATACTTAATGACTGATGGTGGTTCACACTTTATTCATGGTTCTTTCCGTAAGATGCTTGCTAAATACGACGTTAATCATAGAATTGCATCTCCATATCACCCGCAGTCTAGTGGTCAGGTAGAATTGAGCAATAGAGAGCTCAAATTAATTTTGCAAAAGACTGTCAATAGGTCTAGAAAGAATTGGTCCAAGAAACTGAATGACGCATTATGGGCCTATAGAACTGCATACAAAAATCCTATGGGTATGTCTCCGTATAAAATGGTTTATGGAAAAGCATGTCACTTACCTCTCGAACTAGAACATAAGGCATATTGGGCTATTAAAGAGCTCAACTAGGATTTCAAACTTGCCGGTGAGAAGAGGTTATTTGATATTAGCTCACTTGAAGAATGGAGAACCCAAGCTTATGAAAATGCCAAGTTGTTTAAAGAAAAAGTTAAAAGATGGCATGACAAAAGGATACAAAAGCGTGAGTTTAATGTAGGTGATTATGTATTACTATACAACTCTCGTTTAAGATTTTTTGCAGGAAAACTTCTCTCTAAACGGGAAGGTCCCTACGTTATCGAGGAGGTCTATCGTTCTGGTGCCATAAAAATCAACAACTTCGCAGGCACAAATCCGAAGGTGGTAAACGGTCAAAGGATCAAACACTATATTTTAGGTAATCCTATAAATGTTGAAACTAATATTATTGAAATCGTAACCCCGGAGGAATACATAAGGGACACTTTCCAGAATGTTCCAGACTCCGAAAAGGAATAGGTATGTGGTACGGTAAGTAAACCGACTCCAAAACAATTTTAAAGGCAATATTTCTCCATTTTGGAATATTTAGAAAAATAGAAAAATAAGTAGCAGTCCGGGGAGGACACGAGGCCTCCACGAGGGTGGAGGGCGTGCCCTACCCCCCTGGGCGCGCCCCCTATCTCGTGAGCACCTCATGTGCCCTCCGGATTCCGTTTCCTTGCACGATACGTATTTTGGTCGGTAGAAATTCATTATATATATTCCCGAAGCCTTTGACTCCCGTATCACGCAAATATCCTCTGTTTTCGTTTCGAGTTGTTGCTGCTGCAGATTAGGGCAAGATGTCTTCCCAAGATTCGGAGGGAGAGAGCTAGATGGCTGATTATATTGCAAATCCAAAAGTATATGGGGATGCGGAGCATTATGGCTGGACCACGGAGGAAGAAGAAGATAACAATCCAAAGAGGAAGGAGGAAACGAGTTCCGACGAAGAGGACTATCCCCTACCTCAACCTGGTGATATGCATGTGGAGTTCAAAAAGTCAAGCCTCCCTAAGGTCCAATCTATCCCACCTCGTTTTTCGCAGGACAGCAAGGCAGCACTATGCAAAAAGATAATGAAACTTGAGCTCGAGAATGAGGATCTAAGGGAGGAAAATTTTAGCCTCAGACGCAAGCTGGGGAAGAAAAATGCAACACCTCCATCACCTCCGAGGAAATAATCACATGGGTATGGGCACTTCCCTTGGTAACTACCAAGCTTGGGGAGGTGCCCTGGTATCGTATCACCATCACAACTCCTATCTTTACTGTTTTTCTTAGTTCGATCCTATTAGTAGTATCTTGATTTAGTAGAATAAAGTCATGGCATGATCTAGTTTTGAGTTTTGCTTTATGATCTTTCTTTGTAATCAAGTCTGTGAGCTATATAATAAAGATTATTGTTGAGTCAAGGGCTTGAGTATTTTGCCATGATCATGGGTGACTAGAAGAAAAAGAATAAAAAGAATCAAAGAGTTCGTATTGATCTTAGTGAAAGTAATGACTTCACATAGAAAAAGTATGATGATTAAAAGTTGTTGGGAGTTGGCAAATATAGCTTTGGTCATCATTGAAATTAATAGAAAGTAATAAGGAAAGAGAGGTTTCACATATAGATATATTATCATTGACATCTTTTATGATTGGGAGCACTCATTAAAATATGACATGCTAAAGAGTTGAGGTTGGACAAGGAAGACAACATAATGAGTTATGTTTTCTTACATCTGAGATAAAGTATGTTGTCATGGTTCCTCTACCATGTTGATCTTGGCTTTCCCCCTAATGCTAGCCAAATTCTCAGCACTAAGTAGAAATACTACTTGTGCTTCCAAATACCCTTAAACCAGTTTTGCCATGAGAGTCCACCATATCGACCTATGGATTGAGTAAGATCCTTCAAGTAAGTTGTCATCGGTGCAAGCAATAAAAATTGCTCTCTAAATATGCATGACTTATTAGTGTGGAGAAAATAAACTTTGTACGAACTTGTTGTGGACGCAAGAAAAGCGACGGACTGCATAATAAAGGTCTACATGCAAGGGGCAATATAAAGTGACGTTCTTTTGCATTAAGATTTTGTGCATCAACCCTAAACGCGCATGACAACCTCTGCTTCCCTCTGTGAAGGGCCTATCTTTTATTATTATCCTCTACCTTATGCAAGAGTCATGGTGATCTTCACCCTTCCTTTTTCATTTTCTCCTTTGGCAAGCTCAGCATGTTGGAAAGAACATGATATATATACCTAACTGGATGTGGGGAAGCATGAATTATTATTGTTGACATTACCCTTGAGGTAAAAAGTTGTGGGGCAAAACTATAATCCCCTATCTTTCTCTGTGTCCGATTAAAACTCTGTAACCACAAGTATTGTGTGAGTGTTAGTAGTTATGAAAGACTAAGTGATAGTTGAGTATGTGGACTTGCTTTTAAACTCTGACATAGACTCTTTCCGATGTCATGATAAATTGCAATTGCTTCAATGACTGAGATTATAATTGTTTGTGCCCAATAAGGTTTCTGATTCATATTTTGGCTTCGTGAAAAGATCATCACTTGAACATGAGTAATCATATGAAAAAATTTATATATGTTGCTGTTATGAAATAATCATGATGCCTTCATGTTTGTATTTTATTTTTATTGATGCCTCTACCTCTAAACATGAGGACATATTTATTGTTATCGGCTTTTCGCTTGAGGACAAGCGAGGTCTAAGCTTGGGGGAGTTGATACGTCCATTTTGCATCATGCTTTTATGTCAATATTTATTGCATTATGGGCAGTTATTTCATGTTATGTCACAATACTTATGGCTATTCTCTCTTATTTTACAAGGTTTACATGAAGAGGGAGAATGCCGGCATCTGGGATTCTGGGCTGGAAAAGGAGGAAATATTGAAGGCCTATTCTGCGCAACTCCAAAAGTCCTGAAACTCCACGGAACACCTTAAAATAAATAAAGAAAAATCGTCGCCAAAGATGAAGGCTAGGGGGCCCACACCCTGCTCACGAGGGTGGGGGGGCGCCCCCTGGGCGTGCCACCTACCTCGTGGGCCCCCTGGTGGCTCTCCGACGCCCATCTTCTCCCATATGAAGTCTTTCGATGAGAAAAAATAGAAGAGAACCTTTCGGGACGAGACTCCGCCGCCACGAGGCGGAACCTTGGCGGAACCAATCTAGGGCTCCGGCAGAGCTGTTCTGCCGGGGACACTTCCCTCCGGGAGGGGGAAATCATCACCATCGTCATCACCAACGCTCCTCTCATTGGGAGAGGGCAATCTCCATCAACATCTTCACCAGCACCATCTCATCTCCAAACCCTAGTTCATCTCTTGTATCCAATTCTTGTCTCCAAGTCCGGAATTGGTGCTAGTAGGTTGCTAGTAGTGTTGATTACTCCTTGTAGTTGATGCTAGTTGGCTTA
This sequence comes from Triticum timopheevii, assembly GCA_963921465.1. Taxonomy (NCBI): domain Eukaryota; kingdom Viridiplantae; phylum Streptophyta; class Magnoliopsida; order Poales; family Poaceae; genus Triticum; species Triticum timopheevii. The sequence goes on along the minus strand of OY997274.1, from coordinate 129,465,846 downwards.
TTTGGTGGAAGATCATATGTGCAGATCCTATATGCACATTATTACCCCTCTGATTATGAACATGAGTATGCTTTGTGAGTAGTTACGTTTGTTCCTGAGGACAAGGGAGAAGTCTTGCTATTAGTAGTCATGTGAATTTGGTATTCGTTTGATATTTTGATAAGATGTATGTTGTCTAACCTCTAGTGGTGTTATGTGAAGGTCGAATACATAACACTTCACCATTATTTGGGCCTAGAGGAAGGCATTGGGAAGTAATAAGTAGATGATGGGTTGCTAGAGTGACAGAAGCTTAAACCCTAGTTTATGCGTTGCTTCGTAAGGGGCTGATTTGGATCCATATGTTTCATGCTATGGTTAGGTTTACCTTAAAACTTTTGTTGTAGTTGCGGATGCTTGCAATAGAGGTTAATCATAAGTGGGATGCTTGTCCAAGTAAGGGCAGTACCCAAGCACCGGTCCACCCACATATCAAATTATCAAAGTACCGAACGTGAATCATATGAGGGTGATGAAAACTAGCTTGACGATATTCCCATGTGTCCTCGGGAGCGCTTTTCCTATTATAAGAGTTTGTCCAGGCTTGTCCTTTAGCTACAAAAAGGATTGGGCCACCTTGCGGCACTTTATTTACTTTTGTTACTTGTTAATTGTTACAATTTATCCTATCACAAAACTACCTGTTACCACTTATTTCAGTACTTGCAGAGAATACCTTGCTGAAAACCGCTTATCATTTCCTTCTGCTCCTCGTTGGGTTCGACACTCTTACTTATCGAAAGGACTACGATAGATCCTCTATACTTTTGGGTCATCATCCTGGTGGTGGCGACCGTAAGCTTCACGTCGTCGGCATCGACGTCGCCCCAATCGCCCCCACGGACCGGTGGCTTCTGGCGAACCTCACAGAATGCTGGCGGGTCCTCCTCCTCAATCCAGCACCACCAACCCCGCCATTCTTCCCACCTCTCCTTCGTGGCGCCGTCCGGGTACGCCCCCTTGGCCCCCGGGATCCAGGCGATGCAGCCAGCGATGGCGCCCCCTTTTTGAATCCGAGGGGAGAAGTAATGGCGGAAGAGCGTCGTGCTGGGGTACACCCCGACGAAGCCCTCGCAGAGATGTGCGAAGAGAGCCATGCACGCCACGACATTCGGGGTGAAATCCAAGAGACGGAATCCGTAGGTGTGCATAATGTCCTTGAAGAAATCAGAAAAGGGGGGACAGAGCCCGTAGGAGAAATAGTCGACGAAGAAGGGGTACCGATTTGGGGAGGGCCCGCCGATGGCAGGGACGACGTGCGTGGTTGGATGCCCCGTCTTCTCTCCCCCCATCTTCACTCTCCACAGGTCCTTGAACATCTCCCGGAGCTCGTGCACGCCGACCGTCGAGGGGAAGTAGGCGGACTGTGCCCGTCGCGCCACCAGCTCGCTCTCCGGCTGCTCCGTCACCCAGGTGTTTTTCGCCGCTCCCTTGCTTTTTGTGGACTTGGGCGCCATGGCGACTGCGGGAAGCGAAAGAGCAGGGGATGGCAGAGGCACGGCGGCGATGGATGAAGACAGAGAGGCTCGAGAAGATGAAAGAAAGGGGCGGCGGTTCTAAGATTGGAGAAAGGCGCAAGGGAGGGGGGGGGGGGGGGGGTAAAGTGAGCAGCGCGCCCGCGGTTATTCCTTTTTATGGGGAAGGCGCGGGTCGCCTCCTTTCCCATTAACTGCGATACGATGCATCTGTGGGAACACTGTCCCACGCATGCCTCCCACGTCAAGCGCACACACGACCCCCACGTCGTGCGTTCAACGCGGGTCGTGGAGAAGCGTAGCGAACGGAGCAGTTACCGCGGTAAAATCAGCCCCAACTGCCCGCGCACTATTCTGGGCCTGGCCCAACAACGTGCTGCGCTTATGTATGGCCCAGGCCCGGGGCTCCTATCGGTGTACAAAAGGAGCTCTGCTTTTGACCCCTTTACTTATGCATGGGCAGTTAGAGCCACCCGCCACGGCCACGCATAATAGGGCAGGAAAGAGAAGTCAGAGAGAAGCCGAAGGCACAAGACAAACAAAGCAACGATAAGGACCAAGGACACAAAGATCAGATGGACGAAGCAGGTTTCCCCGGCAAGGACCCTTGCCGGGGCAGCCTCAGCGGCCTCGGCAAGACCCTTGCCGGGGCAGCTCGCCCACACCAACTGAGCGAGCCACCCTTGAACCCACGGCCTCCATTGTCAACAACCACGTTGGACCAGGGCTCGGGAGGCACCTCCATGGTGGCATGCAGATCTTTGTGAAGACATAAATGCTCAAGATCAGGTGATGATTGGGGGGGAACAATCCTCACCAAGATCCTCACCGAAGAAACCCACAAGACCCCCGGCAAGATCCTTGCCAGGGATGCCAGCGCGCCACGGCAAGACCCTTGCCGGGCCACCCGACAAGACCTTCGCCAGAGGCAACCACGGGGCCACTGCTAGGCCCTCACCAACCAACTCCCCGCCGCCGTTCGCATGCAGCTGCCAGCCCAACCAGTTGGGCAGGCACCTGCGTGGCAACATGCAGCTTTCAGGCCAACTCAGCACGCACCTGCGTGGCGGCATGCAGATCTTCGTGGAGGCTCCACCACCGCGCCACATCAGCTGCTTGCCTGGCTACATGGCACCGCATGCGTCGCTGGCCAGGGCGCGTGTCGAAGCAAGGAGGAGCGGCGACGGATGGGGCGGGCCTCGCTCCCATCCCCGATAAAGTGAAGGGACACCTAAGACTCGCATTAAATGCACTTTGTCCTGTAATACCAGCGATAAGCTCGCAACGCTATAGCACTTTCCACCTCCTGTGTGCCACTGCGGCGTCCCCTTTCGCCTATAAAAGGAGGCCCATGGCACACTGGAGAAGGATTCGGCTCTTTCGAACCTAGCAGCACCCAGAGCTAGTTCAAGAGCTCCAGAACACTAAATACATCCACCAAAGCAGGATCGTAGGGTTTTACGCATCTTTGCGGCCCGAACCTGGGTAAATCCCCTTTGTGCTGTCTACTAGTCCCGCTCTTCTCACGATCCCCGCGCCCCGCAACCGTAGTAGGGATTCCAGTGATCCCATAGGTGTCGTTCCCCACCGACATGAATACTACAGTTAAACCTAAACGGATGTACTTGAGACAATTACATTTTTCTTAATGCAAAATTAGCACTTCAATTAAAAATTGGAAATATTAAGAGAAAATGGATTACTTGCGGAACTTGTGTTAATGCACGTTAGTATGAATATCAATGATTGCAGAGTGTTTTGATGTGCTCCCCAATCTCTAATTCTTTTGTCAAGTCCCTTGTGTGCAAAAGTCTTGCCAATGCTTGTATGTCCACAACTTCACTATTTAGCAGGGGCATAAATACTCTAACCAGCAGTCGACCTCATGATTAGTTCATAAGGTAAATCCTCAGCAAAAATGACACAAATTAAGCTTACATCTTCACAAGCAGTGGAGGAGATGGATGGTAGTCATCATCATTAGTAATCTACCTTGTCGAGGTACAAGCTAAAAGGAGTTGCACATGAGTGTCGGATGATGAAAATCCGAGCATGTAAATGTGGCGGATAACGTCCTGCCAACCCCGTCGACACACACTGGATCACACTCATGCATCCATCTAGTGCAACTTGGAAGAAATCAAAAGTAATAAATTGGTTAGGAAGAAATTCCGAGTGGAAGCGGATCAAATCAATAGGGAGCGCACGTACCTGGTGAGGCATCGGGGTCGCGATGTACGCATGGATCTGGTTGAAAGAGTAGAACCCATGATGGTGGAACCACAACGAGGAGGAGGAGGAGCGTGATGACCAGGGGCATGGTGGGGGACGATGGTGTACGAGATTTGTGGAAGACGGCGAAGCAGAGAACGGATTTGCCCGGGAATTTTCGGCGTCAATCCACGCGTAGGAGTGGCCGGCGGGCGATGGCGGAGTGGAGGAGCAACATGCTTCTAGACGGGTGAGGCTACGGGGTGCATTGGACGGCAGTGATCGTCGTAGGTGGAGGTGTTCCGAAGGCTGACATAGGACATGACGTTCTTGGCGTTTAGAGCCTGAGGTGGGGTGAGGGTTAGGGCGAGGGTGGCGGCGGTAAGGCGAAAAGATGAGGCTGCGAGGTAGCGGAGTTGGCCCAACAGCGGGCAGCGCTGAGGCGCGTCGAGTGTGGAATCATGGGGTTACGGGAAACGGGTAAAAACTGGGGCGTGAAAAAAAAACAGGAACCGGGAGGAGCACTCTGTATGGGGAAGGACCGAAGGACGAAAGATAAAGCGAAACAAGGGAAGGGAGATGGTTTTTTTTTGTGTGTGTGTGTTTTACACGATGTTGGGTTTTTTGTTTCGTGGGAAGAGGGGGATCGAGGGGAAGAGAGTTGAACCTACCAAGTACCAACATACAATCCCTAACTCCACTTTAATAGTAGAGATAGTCTAATAGTAGATAATTGCTTCAGTATTGCAATGGGGCATACATATTCTAGTGATCTAACACCACTCGTGTCCGACGTATATCTTACACCCACCATATTCTAATGCAGTAAGTGATTTGATTTAATTGAGGTAATGCAAAATATTTAATTTGATTGTATGTGTCATATAGCTAGAATGATTTGATTTTTATTTGATCAAGTTAATGCAAAATATTTAATTTGACTTGATTTGGTTACCCACGTCAAATAGCTCGAATGATTTTATTTGATTTCATGGTTGTGTCATATAGATAGAATGATTTGATTTGATTTGACTTAGTTAATGCAATTACCTTACATACATCAATGAGGCGCTGCAAAAGTTTGATTTGATTTAGTTAATGCAACAGGTGGGAAGGAGAGGCTACGCCAATGGATGTAGAACCACCAACTCCTCTTCAATACAGTAGTAGATAGAAATACTTGCACGAATCTCAATGTTCAGGTCGTACGGTTAGGATCAATCTAGCGACAGTTACCCTGAGCAATACGCTTTGAGAAAGAACGGTCCAGATTAACCAGAACACCGCACAACGCTAAAAGCAAACAGACAAACATATCGGGTAGCACAACGGGTCGCATACTCGCATTCATCGGCGACAGCCGCGAGATCGCTGGCCGCCCCCGAACCTTACAAACGCAAGCCCCCAATCCACCAGTGCAGCAACATCGTACGAATTACTATATATGTACGTGCACGCGTGGGCACAATCATCAGCAGATCAATCATTTCCCAAGAGCTGCGCCGCACAGATCGATCGTCGCGCGCCATGGTGGCTATGGCGCCCGCTGCAGGTCTGGTCCTGGCTTCGCTCGCCGTGGTGCTGGCAACCTCGCTATGGACGGCGGCGGTGCACCTGGTGTGGCGCCCCTACGCCGTAGCGAGGGCCTTCCGGCGGCAGGGGATTCGCGGGCCGGCATACCGTTTCTTTGTCGGCAACAACGAGGAGGCCATGGCGATGCGGGCGGCGACGGCTGACGACGTGCTCGACCTCGGCTCCCACGACATCATCGCGCGCGTGATGCCGCATTACAAGGCGTGGGTCGCGTCGTACGGTAAGATGTTCGTGTCGTGGTCGGGGTACACGCCGGCGCTATGCGTCCGCGACCCCGACATGGTGAAGCAGATCTTGTCCAACAGGACCGGGCTGTTCGTCAAGACGAACCCGGGGCCCAACCTCCTGGCCCTGCTGGGCAAGGGCCTCGTCTTCTCCGACGGCGACGACTGGGCGAGCCGCCGCCGGATCGTGCACCCGGCGTTCACCATGGACAAGCTCAAGATGATGACCAGGACGATGGCGGAGTGCGCGGGGGAGATGGTCCGGCCGTGGGAGGCGCGCGCTGCGGCGAGCGGCGGCCGCGTGGCGCGGGTGGACGACGTTGGGCAGCAGTTCGTGGAGCTGACCGCCGACGTGATCTCGCACACGGCGTTCGGGAGCAGCTACAGGGAGGGGAAGGAGGTGTTCCTGGCACAGCGGGAGCTCCAGTACATCGCCGTCTCTACCATCAACAACGTCCGCGTCCCGGGCCTCGAGTACCTCCCCACCAAGACCAACCTACGGCGGCGGCAGCTCACGGGCAAGGTGCGCGGCACGCTCATGGCGATCATCCGCGAGCGACAGGCCGCCGCCAAGGAGGCCAAAGGCTGCGGCAACGACTTGCTTGGTCTAATGCTCGAGGCCAACACGTCGGCCGGAGCAGGCGGGCAGAAGGTGGCCGCCATGAGCATGGACGACATCATCGACGAGTGCAAGACCTTCTTCTTCGCCGGGCACGACACCACCGCGCACCTCCTCACCTGGGCTATCTTCCTCCTCAGCACACACCCCGAATGGCAGCAGAAGCTCAGGGAGGAGGTCCTCCGAGAATGCGGCGGCACGGGGACGCCGCTGCACGGCGACGCGCTCAACAAGCTCAAGCTCGTAAGCCCCTGTCTATTCCATAATTCTAGCTAAAGCTCGTAATGCACCCCGCAGCGACGAGTGAGACTCACTTCACTTGTGATCGTTGACGGCAGACGGCAATGGTGCTATACGAGACGCTGAGGCTGTACGGCGCGGTGATCATGATCGCCAGGCAGACGACGGCGGACATGGAGCTCGGCGGCGTGAAGATCCCCAAGGGCACGATCACCATGATACCGACGGCGATGATGCACCGGGACGAGGAGGTGTGGGGCGCGGACGCCGGCGAGTTCAAGCCGGACCGGTTCCGCAACGGCGTGGGCAGGGCGGCCAAGCACCCAAGCGCAATGCTGGCATTCGCCGTCGGCCCTCGGTCGTGCATCGGGCAGGACTTCGCAATGCTGGAGGCGAAGGCGACGCTCGCCGTGATCCTGCGCCGGTTCGAGTTCGAGGTCGCGCCCGAGTACGTGCACGCGCCGGTCGAGTTCCTGACGCTGCAGCCCAAGTGCGGGCTCCCCGTGCTGCTTAAGCTCCTGGATCAGTAGAGCAGCTGCCTCTTTGAACGACTGCTGCCAGTAGTTGTCTCAAGTTCTGCTTAAATAGTGTATTGGACAATTCATTTCAGATTGGCTTATTTTCTCTGTCTTATTGTTGTTTGTACCCATGTTGACCGAAAAAATCCCCCTTCCAAATCCATTCAAAACAGAATTGAAGGACTCAGAATTTTCTGTTGATGTAAGCACACAACTCTTACATTTTTGTACGTGCTACCTGAATAATTTGATGCCATCAAGTGCAAGAAGCACTACCTTTTTGCAAAAGCCACCAAATCAGCATCCGTATACTATATTATACTGTCCAAAGAAATGTATAGAATATCACCAAATCTATACTCAGAGCAGTTTCGAAATAGTCCAATAATTCTTTCATAGCCCTTTGAGAAGATATTATACCGGGGTGATTATGTAAGATCAAAAAAAATATGCTATGTCTTTTTAGTTTCAACATTAGTAACTAAAAAAAAGCAAAGAGCACTTCATATATCCTTAATGATGGTGTGTGCCTCAACTGAAATCCTATTTTATCTCTACTCCTAATGGGAGAGTTGATAGTCTCGCCTCACCTCCCACCAATGCTATATTACGCTCACGAGTGTCTTCCAGGTGATCTTTTGCTGAAGCGTAGCCATGTTGGCCGGACCATCTGACGCATGCATTAACTCAATGAAGCCGACACTTTCCCAAAACAATGGGATGCATTACTCATTCAATCAGATCTTAATAAATTCTCAACTAAATCCAAACTTTACTTGTCTTCTCCTACTGATACCCAAATCAAATAAAATTTTACGAAAACATCAACTATAATCAAAGTTGGTGGGCCCATATGATGTGTGCGTGCATTCTTATTTTTTTTGTTTTTCCTTTTTGTCTTGTTTCATTTTTCTATGACAAATCTATTATTTTGTGCTCACCATACTATCAGGATCGACACTTTGCCAAATAAACTCCAATCAAATCGACACTTTTCCAAAACAACGTCATGCATTAACTCAGATCAAATCGTACCAAAACATCAAGTATATGAATAAAAGTTTGCCGACCCATTTGACGTGTGCGGGCGTATTTTCTTCATTCTTTTCTTCTATGTTTTGTTTTTTGTATTTTTTGTTTCATTTTATCTGAGACCAATCTATTGTATGTGCTCGACATAGTATCAGAATCGGCACAAACCTATACGCCATGATGAGTTGGTAGCAGCGTCTCCATTCCGGTTAAACCTCCCCCACCGTTTTTTTTTCTATCCCACCAATTAATTTAAACTGGTTTTTACCTCATTGATCTACTTAATCCAGTTTATCTTTGCCAAATCATGCAGATTAATCTTTGATATGTTAATAATGTCTTTATGGAAATAAATCAATCACGGTGACATCTAATCAATCTTTAAAGACCAGATTTATGGACAATAATAAATATTTTATAACACAAGGCAACATTTATGGAAAGAAACCAATCACATGTCTATAATCTCTCTCTTTATTATTAAAGGACAATCTATTAGAAAATGGCAATCTGTAGTAGTCCTTGTTGGTATCTATGACTCCCACTTATCAAAGGGATACCCCACCGGTTGTGTTATCATTTCCCTCCCACTGGTTTTACTGAGTTTTTTTATTCCCGATTCAACCCGCACTGCACAAGCCTCTCATCTCTCTCTTCAGTTCTTTAAATAAATAAATAAATAAATAAATAAAGCTAAATGCTCACGCACCAGTTCTTTAAATTTCTGATTTGAAAAGTAAAATTTCAATAGGAGGATAATTTTTCCTATAAGAGTGTCGTTACATTCAGTCGATATTATTCTTAGGCAAAGATAGTGACCAATCTTTTTTCTCCCACCATTTTCCTCTAGGAACCAGCGTACCCATGCAAATTGTAGCCAACCTCGTAAATAGTTTCGGTCTATTATTATTTTTCGATAAGAATGCATGAGTGAGACATAGACAGATGCCGATACGTTGTGTATACATGAGAGAACGGTCTTCTAGTTTACTTGTGTGTGTGTGCGTGTGTGTGAGAGAGAGATAGAGAGATAGATAGAGAGAGAGAGATAGAGAGAGAGGGGGGGGGGGAGAGAGAGGAGCATCCGTAACACAACAACCATCTCTTTCGATTCGTCCGTCCCTCGCACGATCGCATGCAACATATGCACCAACGCGCACATTTTGACACCCCCACTCGGCCCCTGCCGGCCTCAAGGCCCGCGCAATCTCTTTGTGAATACCCATTTCTCTCCTTAGGTTTGTTTTCGCTCAATATCTGACACACACACACACACACACACACACACACACACACACACACACACACACACACACACACACACATGCACGCACGTAGCACAACACACGCACGCACGCAGCACAACACACACACACTCCCCCGAGCACACAATTCATCCCCATCCAAGGTTATACGGCGACCACTCTCGCTTGTGCTTCTTTGCACCCCAACATGCACAACACCTCAATCTTCAAAGAGGGCACCGAGCAGATAGAAGACGGCGACCACACCGCGCTAGAGAATGCGGGGTCATTTGGAAGCAGGGTGATGTGACGACGGCTGACTGACTCCTCCCCCCACCCTCTCTCTCTCTCTCTTGCACAAAATTACCAATTCCTCTCTCCCCCGCACAAAATTATCAATCCCTCAACCCATGAGATCCTTCCCCTCTCGTCCATGTTTTTCCAGCTCTCTCATCAAACATGTTGTCTCTTCTCCTTCCACGTATACAGAATCACGTATATTACATGTCTCCATGTTTCTCACAGACCTAACTTCTTCCTCTCTCTCTCTCTCCCTCTCTCTCTCTCTCTGTGTGTGTGTGTGTGTGTGTGTGTGTGTGTGTGTGTGTGTGTGTGTGTCTCGTTAGGTTTGTCTCCTACTCTCTCGTCCACATACATACAATCTTTCCCGCCCTATCTGCTCCATCTACAAAAGCTCTCTCTGCACGTTTCATTCACAAAATGGGATATGTCAAAATGTTGCTTCTATAATGGCTAATGTAGAGTTTTGGTTGTTTTTGTTGCATCCTACAAAGTAATAACTATGAAATGCATTTAGATTCTCATTTGACTGGGATTATGTGAGTTTGAGCATGTTGTGAAGTACTATAGACCTTGTATACATCTTGGGATTCGACAATGATTGTAACTATTGAATTGTATAGACCATTACATTCGAAGTCAATAGCCTAATATATTTATTTCACAATTTCAACAAATGATTAGTTCACTACAAACTAAGAAAACAAATGTGTACTCCCTCCGTTTTTATTTAAGTCCGCGTATTAGCATTGGTCAAAGTCAAGTTTTGTAAACTCTCAGAAAGCTTATAACAAAAAATATTAACATATACAATAACAAATAAATACCATTAGATTCATTATTGAATGTACTTCCACATCATACATATTTGTTATGGTAAATGTTTATATTTTTATATAAACTTGGTCAAACTTTAGGAAGTTTGACTTCGGTCAAACCTAATATGCAGAGTTTACTACTACTACTCGCTAGTTGCTTAGCCGAATCACTCAACACGCCACACGGGGAGTCCAGTGTCACAAAATTTTGAGGTCGGCGGGAAAATCTCCCGCGACCCTGATTCGAGCAGTGGGAAGTTACCATCATAGCCTTCGGAACAGGCCTACGTACGACGCTTGGTAGGGGGCTGTTTTCGTAACTTTAGGTTCACCCTACCCAGCCAGCCCCACCCCGGCACCCAGAGTAGTACACCTGAATACTCCCCATTTTCTATCCCCACCGCAAAATAGACTTCTCCAGGGCACCGCAGCCTTCGTGCTCCTCCCCTTTACATCAGCGCACTCGTCCACCGCAGCGCATCTGCCTCATCGACGACCTCGTACACCGCACTGGAGCCGGTCCACCGTCGTTGTCATAGACGGAGCCTCTTCCCTGGCATCGTCTTCCACGGTCTCGGATCTGCTTCCCGGAAGACGACGCCAAGCGCAGAAGTACCACCGTCGTGGACAATGAACTGACTCCTGTTGCCGACCATGACTCGCAGAGGCCGCCGCGACCATCGTTCTCCTCCTCGATTGGTAATGTGTGTATTGAATTACTTAGCAGTACATGTGCAGTTCCAATTTTGCTCATACCTACCCTTCAATTTTCCTGGGTGCTATTGTTCCCGTAAAAGTAATTGGTTATAGCCTCCATTGTCCAACAGAATATCAGCTTGTAATTGTGCGTCGCTCCTGTATCGCGCTGTGCTTGGGTAGGTTTTTCATCTGCAACCAGCAGTGTGGCAAATGATGGAAAGGTTTTTAGAACTAGCAAGATGCCCATGCGTTGCACGCATCAAGATGCGTTTGTATGAGTAGTTTATCTTGTGGGAGAAAAGGATGAACAAGGAAAGGCCTTATTTGCAAATCTGGAGAGGGGTATGGGTATCTTTTTGCAAAATTCCCATTTGTTTCCTTCCTATCTATCAGATATAAATCGGACGGCCTATATTGCAAGAAAAAAAAGTATAGAGAAAAAAAGTAGACAGTAAAGGAAGTAGAGATAAATATTAAATATTAAATATAAAATAAATATAACCGTAGAGAAGAGAGTAGAGATAGCAGAGACGTCGGGAAAGGATCGCGCGCGCGTGGGAAAAAGCGGCCGGGCGTGCGCTAGTTTTGGCGCGTGGCATCCGGTGCGCTTTATAAAATCCAACGCCCTCCCACCGCTCTGTGCCTTGCCACTGCTCTGTGCCTCGCCACCGCTCTCTCCCCGCTCTTTTTCGCCTCGCCGCCGCAGCGCCATCATGCCGCCGCGTCGCCGGGAAACTTGGGGATACCGCGGCGTCCGCACGCACCCCTCCGGCGGCTTCTCCGCTGAGATCTGGTTCCGCGGGATGCGCCTCGGCCTCGGCAATTTCAATACCGCCATCGAGGCCACCCGCGCGTACGACGCGGCGGCGTGGCGCCTTCGGTGGCCTCATAGAACATTGAACTTCCCCAACGTGCCGACGCGGGAGCGGGCGCAGGAGCTCGCGCCTCTGCCGTGGCTTAGCACCGACGAGGATCGTCGCGACAACCGGAGGCGGGAGTACCGTCTCGGCATCGCCGAGATGGACGAGGAAGCCATTGCGATGTGACGCCAACACTTCCCGCAGGATATCATCAACGAGTGTGAGTTCTACACGCAAAGGAGGGCAGAGAGGGATAAGAGGAGGGCGGAGCGAGCCGCCTATCGCGAGGACAAGCGTAGGCGAAAAGCGGACGCTCAATTCAACATGAGGCTAGGAGCAGCGTCGCCCTGGGAATCCGACAACGATCGGTATCTTCACGCCTACAGTCAGACGTCGGAGGAGGACATCACCGAGGAGTAGTCGGACGACGAGGAGTAGTTGAATTATCTTTTGTTATCTATCTATGCTGAGAACTATCCTCTACTCTCTAGTATCTACTTCTCGATCTCAGCACTGTAAACGCTTTTTTAAAGTGCCGCGCGTTGCGATTCTGTTGGAGATGCTCTAACATGGCAGGCGAGTGCTTTAATGTTGCCCACAAGATGCGCGAGTATTACTAGTAGTATTTTTCTTGCCATGTTGAGATTTTGAAACCACGAGTGTGAACATGCAGAGGAGCAATGAAGACCAAACACGGGATATTCGGGACATCTTCAAGGAGCGTGGAAAGTTAAAGAGGAGCTGCACCGAACCTGTAAAACGAGCTTTGGTAAGTAACACCCTTTCAATTACTTTCGTTTAGCCTCGTGTTCTTTGATGTGTATATATTGTAGTTTCTGTTTCTCTTAAGCGTGGTGTTCTTCGATGTGTAATAGGAAGAGTCTTAATCGTCCTAGTGCTTTCGTTTTTAACTTGATGTAGGAAGTGGGTGTTCTCACCGTGTAGTCTGTTTTTATATTTCTTTTCCTTTTGAATTCACTTCTCCGAGTTCTGTTTATCTGGCTTCTACTAAATGGATCTAGGTTTCTTTGAGCATTGATCTAAAAAAGAAGTAACTTCATGTCAGGATGCAGTTCCTGCGAGGAGGGAAGTATGGTCAACCTCGAGATCATGTTTCCAAAATAAGGCTGGATTACACACAAGGTGCCAGTTCCCTAATGATGCTGGATTAGACACAAGGTGCAAATTCCCAGATGATGCTGGATTACACACAAGCCAGGTGGAGTCGTCAGCTGTTCGTGTCCTCGTGGCATTAGTAAAGGCTGAAAGAAAGCGTGCAGCAACCCTTGAGAATGTAGCTGAATTCCTGAAGAAGCGAAAAGAGCAATCAGATGCTCTCTTCACCCAAGCCAAAGAAGAGATGGAAGAAGCCAGAAATAAGCTAGCAGAGGCAGAGCAGGCTAGGCGTCTCCTGCTATCTAAAACTGTTGTCAATACAAAATTTCCTTCATAATAGCTAGGTTCAAATGTTTATCCAGTCAGCATGCCTGTTGTGATGTCTGTGCATCTACTGATGTGGCACAAAACGTTTTTTCGGGTCATGTAATAACAACAATTACTTTCCAAACAATAACAGACGAAGCATTGGACATGGTATAGTTCACGCGCAAGCCCGACATTCCAAGTCCAACTTCCACATCAAACTCATGTTCACAGATATCTGCACATTCATACATAATGTCCACAACCATGATTCACTTCAAAGCCAAAAAAAGTGAGGAGAGTTATAAATAAAGAAAAACCTCTACTAGTTCCTGCTACCAGTGCGAGCACAACAAGTCAAGACCATGCGTAAATTAATTATATTTTAGTCATTTTTTGTGTTCTAAAATGCCTGCCGGCTCGCGGAAGGACGTGTTGCCGGCACACGCGCGGATTCAATGAAGGCAGGCGGGGCAGTCTTAAGCTGGTTGCACGCGGCGAGGAGGCGTGCTCAGCCAGGCCTGCAGCGAGTGCGGCCCTCTTGGCCGGTGCGCTGGTTCAATGCCTGCGCTATGAGAGGTCGCGTCCGTGTCAGAGCAATCACTCCCTCCAGTCCTTTTTTGTTTGGGTATAACAAAATCTCGTTTTCCATTCACATTTTACAAGTAAAATTCGTGGACAAACTTTGACCCAAAGTACGATGGGGACTAGTAAACCAGAATGGAGGTAGTAGTTTTTTTTAATCAAAGAAGGGTTTCCCCTTCCGATTACTGAAAACCAGCATCTAAATCTAAACCATAGTATTTTCCCTAGAACTACCAGGTTCAACATCTCGTAACATAAACCCATACAACCATACGCCAAGGAGGTGCGTAGTACTATGAATTCCATTTTCGCTCCATACCAATCGTTCTAAAAACTACTTACTACTTATAACGTGCCATTTAAAATCGGAACTCTTAACCCCGCTAAAAAATGATATTTTAAACGTGGCTACTCGGTCTGTGGCAATTGGCGAGCCACCGCGCTCCAAGTCGTTCACCTGTGGTCCCGACCATCAACTCCTACAAAGGTGCTCCACCACGTACCCGGTACCCGCGAATACAGCAATCATGCACCTAGGGTTTTAGGGTTTATTTGTTAACATCGCCTTTATGTAACACACATGTGTGCGAGACAGCGAGAGGCCGACTGCGTGCGTGCGCCTCTTCTCTTCGTATATGTACTCCACCGTTTGTCTGGTGTCCAAAAAATTATAATAACTACTAGCAATGTGCCAATGCGTTGCCACACGATCAAAGTAGATTAATACATATTCACCGATTTGACAGAAAAAAATTCTAGTTTTGAAATACGTATATCACTAAAAATATGTTATGTTTCACTCAAAATATATTCCTTTGGCGGTTTTGATGAGATAAGGAAGGCATGTTGTTGGTTTCAAGATTCGAGAAGTGGTATATGTCTAATTTCTACTCTTACTAGCAAGATGCCCGTGCGTTGCACGAAACATCAAAATCTTGTGGGAGAAAAGGATGAACGAGGGAAGGCCTTATCTGCAAATGTGGTGAAGAGTGTGGGTAATTGCCATATTTTCCTTCCTATCCGTCAGATATAAATCGGACGACCTACATTGCAGGATGGTAGGCCCACCATCATCACCAACTCTTATTTTTATCCCTACTCTTATAAAAAGCATTGTCGGTGATGATCGTGTGCCTGCCATCCTGCAATATAGGTCGTCCGATCTATATCTGATGGATAGGAAGGAAACTATGGAAATTTTGCAAAAAGATACCCACACCCCTCTCCACATTTGCAAATAAGGTCTTCCCTCGTTCATCCTTTTCCCCCACAAGATAAACTACTCATACAAATGCATCTTGATGTTCGGTGCAACGCATGGCATCTTGCTAGTTGTTGGAAAAAGCCCATGTGTGTGTGAGAGAGAGGGAGAGTGGAGGAGGATGGAGTGCATGTGTGACAAAGACACAAGTAGTGTGTGTGCGATAGGTATCAGCTTAGAATGAGGCGATAGTGTGTGTGTGCACGATCGAGAGGGCGTGTCTCAAGAAGGGAAGAAAAAGCTACATAGATACAAGGAGCGAGAGAGAGACATGTATGCGATGGTGGAAGCATGAGTGTGCGGGTGTATAAACTTATCTAGAGGCTAGCTAGTCGATAAATGCTTGTGAGAGAAATACGAGTCGGGATGCGAAAGCGAGAGTTTTGTGTGTGTGAGAGAGAGACGGTAGTCGGGAAGGGGGGGGTGGAAGCAGGAGTTGTGTGTGTGTGTGTCTGTGAGAGAGAGAGAGAGAGAGGAGACGGTAGTCGGGGTTGTCTGATCGGTGTCGGTCTGGGATGGAGACGAAAAGGACACCACAACAAATGTTGTGTCTATAGGAGAGAGAGAGAGAGTAATTTTAGTGGTATGAGTCATATGTAGAGACATATAGGGTGTGTGAGAGAATACCATAGAGAGAAAGACAAAGTGAAAGACGAGTGGAGACTGTGTGTGTGGCGGTGAAAAAGAAAGCTTAGGTATCGAGTGATACCAGAGAATAGTAGAGACGTGAGAGATAATGAAAACCATGTAATGTATAATGATAGGGAGAGTGTGACACTTCTCAAGGGAGACGTCGAGAGACCATGTTTGCGAGGATAGGAGAAAGATGAAGTGAGCGTGCGGGTGAGCTGGAGAAAAGAGAGTGATGGCTACCTGAAGGAGCATGCATGCGAGAGAGATGGGCGTGAAAGGAGTGAACAAAAAAGGGATTCAAATATTTGAATTCAAGATGATGATACATGTAATCCATACTCGAACCAAAATTGATCTATCAAACATGCATACTCATATGAATTCACGCACATCTATGTTATTTAATATGTAGATATTACTGATCCATACATTTTAGTAGAACATAATTTGGTTAAATTTTTTCGAATTCAACCTTAAGATTTCGAGATCATTGTATTTGTAAATCATATTATACATAAAAAGGAGCAGAATTCTTTGTTGTGCTTTTGAAAGTATATATGTAAAAAAATGATGTATATAGAATGTAATTCCAATTGAAAATGGATCCCGCCCGAAAAAAATAGTAGAATACAAATGGGATTCGAATTGAGTTGGCACAGTAAACGTGCACTGTGCAAAATTTGAACGAAGCGGGGAAAGTCGCAGTAACCGCCCGAAACCAAAATCTGCAAGATGGAAATCACTACTGCCTATCCCTGCCGCGCAAAGCCTATCTGTTGGATTTCTATAGGTTTCGATAGGGGTAGGTTTGTAATTTCACCCAAACGTGACGTAACCGCCTCTCACCCGGATTCATACACGGTGGGCGCCAAAACACAGTGTGCTCTCGGCCAAAATCGACTCCCTCCCCGATTCATATTCATACACGATGGGCGCCAAAAATAAACTCTCGTCGGCAAATATTCGGTGTATGCGAGATTACCGTCCTATCCCCAACCGACTAATGTTCCTGTGATGTAGTAGAAATTTGAAACAGGGGCTAAGTTTGTAAATTTCCTCGCATTTGAGACAAGCACGCCCTGAATACATGGTTCCCCCCTTCCTCTCTACCTCCCTTTTCCCCATTCGTACTCCGTGGGCGCCAAAACACCCTCTCCACCCCACCCTCCTCCGTCCGCCGCCGTCCGCCACCCCATCCACCACCGTCCTCCTCCACCATGCCGGAGCTGATACCCCGACGCCGCTGTCCATTACAAGAGATCGACCTCTCTCATCAACGCCTTTGGACCGGGATCCTTGCATCCCGTCCTCTCGCTTCATCCCCGCCATCGTCCACCTTGCCGGCGCTGCTCCTATGACCGTCTCGTCCATCGCGCCCCGCCGCCACTGTCTACCCTCCTAGATCTGCTTCCACGCTGCTGACAGCCATCGCTACCGCAGCACCGTCAAATTCTCACCAGATGCGTACACTGCGCCGCACCAGAGGCGGTACTCTTTCATATCTGCTCAACTTATTTATCACAGCAAGAAAATAGATCGCCACTGCTTTACTCTGATTTCTTGTCTTGGTTGCGAAGTTGCCTTTGTCCGGTTTGCACCTTCAGATCCGCCATGGCACGCTCAACACTATACTCCCAATGCTTATGGTTTTCCCCTTTTATATTCCACACTAGTTAAATCACAGTAGACTAAATTTCAAAATTGGGTCAGTCGATTTTTCAGAGCTCGCCGGAGTTCACCGGTGCGATCCAAGGGGCTTGGGTGGTTGTGGGGCCTCGCCGAACGAAGAAAACTCAACGCGTGTGGGGGGTGGGGGTGGCGGAGGAACACAGGCGGTGGGGGCCGGCGGCCCGTGCGGTGTTCTGTATGGCAAGAATCAGAGACGAGGAAGAAGAAGGGTTAGGAGATGTAGGATCTTCATCCAACCGCCTGAAATGGTCGAGAGACAGCTGGGAGTTGCATTCTTAATGCGCTCTGGTTCATCATGTGTGGGCACTGCGCAACCAACATTTTATTATCCAAAATCTTCTTGCTCTTCTTTATCATGTTCGATAGAGTTGTGACACAAAACGTAGGACCGACTCCAGCAGACTGTACCCATACTTCACTGGCCACACCACTAGCCCCACCACACAGGACATGCACTCCAGCAAAAGGTATACTGATTTCATTTGCCATAGCACCAGCTGTACCACAGAAAAATCCCACATCAACAAAAAGTACAACAAGTCCACCGGCCGAAGACCTATCCCAACTGCAGAGACGGCCAATTCCTACAGATTGGAACCCCATTCCATTTATTTCTAGTTTAAAAGACAATGGTTTCAATGTTGTTAGGGACTACGTGCATATATTCCCATCATGGGAAGATTATTGTGTAGACAAACACCATTTTCACATCTTCCTTTCCAACTTACGTGTAAGTGCTATTATTCATGGTTATTATTTTCCTGTTTTCTACTGATTGAACACATCAATGATTTACATTACATTGTTGTAACTAGGTGAGGGTCAATCTGGATAGTCATGACGAGCAAAGCTTGCTTGTGCTTTTCAAGGAAGCATTGCAGCAGTATCGGTGTTACCTGAGGAAATCAGACTTTGGTGGCAAATCTATAAACGAATTTCCGGTGAAGTCTCCTGTGCTAAATTTAGAAGACATTGAATGGAAAAACATTGTTATGCACTAGTCTCGTTCCCAGGATGAGGTACTGTCTAGGAAATCACATGACAATTTGAATTTCTACTTTTCCGCATGTGCCTTACGGATCTTGTTTGCAATAAATCTGCTCGAAGAAGAATTCTGTTTTGAAAAGAACGACAGGATATCGCAAATATGCTGCCCGCTGCTTTGCTCTTGTTAGTACCTGTTGTCCTGTATCACTTTACTTGCATACATACCTGGTTCATTATGTGACAGCAGTATGCATGATAGCTTGCTTATCAATTGTTCGCTCCAAATTATCTGATCTGTATGAATGGTTACATTAGTGTAGAATATATCCAATGACAATGTTTTTTAGCTCTGCATTGTTCTTGTAAGTACATGCTGTCCTTTATCAGTGTACTTATAATGACAGGTAGTTGTTCATGTACCATCACTCTGCAACTTATTTTCCTTTGCCCTCCATTTTCTACACATCAGATCTATATTTACTCTTATCATAAGGTTGGTACTGAAGAAGTTTAGCTGTGCATTGCTCTTGGCTGTACCTTTTGCCTGTATCGCTGCACTTATATTTATAGCTACTTGGTTATGTAGCATCACTCCTCATCTTATCTTAAATATTCTCCATTTTTTCGTATATTATCACATCTATATTTACTCTTAACAAAATGTAGAATAAAGGCAATGCTTATGAAGAAGATTCTGTGGTAAACTTCTTGAATCCCCCCCCCCCATCAGCATGGACAAGGCCTTTATAGAGCCTGTCTTCACCAATAATGTAAGTTTGTCCATCTCAAGCCTTCAAACTTTGTTGTATATATTTGGTTAGGCATGACTGCAACATCTGTTTATTTTTGGTGTTTGCATCAAATTGCATGTTTAAAGTTTATTATGTACTCCCTCCGTTCCAAAATAGATGACCCAATTTTGTACTGAAGTTAGTATAAAGTTGGGTCATCTATTTTAGAACGGAGGGAGTAGTTCATAAACAAAAGTTTGTCCTTTCTCAATTTAAGTTTTCAGTTGTACAAACAAGTTCCTTATTCATACCATGTAAATTAAAGTATATAGAGCAAGTGATCCTCTTTTGCACTGCATGTATGCTTCTGTTCTTCATCCGTAATCCAGTGGTGTGGTGAACCTACCCACCACAGCACAATGTCATATTCTGCAATGTCTTAACTATGAACAATGTCATATCATTCTACTACTCCCTCCGTCCGAAAATACTTGTCATTGAAATGGATATATCTAGATGTATTTTAGTTCTAGACACATCCATTTTGATGACAAGTAATTCCGGACGGAGGGAGTATTATTTAAACCGTCTCTTTATTTGCCAATCTGAAATGGGATAAATTGACAGCACACTAACCATTGATACTTATGAGTTCTTGATCTGTAATCCAGTGGTGTCGTGAAGCTGCCAACTCCTTCACAATGTCATTTCCTGCCATGTCTTGACCTGAACAATACCATATTGTGTTAATGCAATTTTAAACTGTGTCACTTTATTCGTCAGTAAGAAATGTGATGAATTGTCAGCACTGATACTTTTATGTGCAAAACCTGTCATCTGTCTGCTTGTTTATCTTTCAGAGTGAGGAAGATTTAAGTGTTGAACAAGCGCAGTCTCATCATCTTGCTCAGCTGCTTGCGCTGCAGCTCCCCAGCAGGGCTAACCTTTCTTGAACTCTATTGAAGTGCTGTCGGTTTTGTATATTATTTTGTCGGCGTGTTTATTTGCACTGGTGGCGATCTTAGATGCCCAGTGTATGTAATCTGCTGTCTGCTTGTGCTTTATTATCATAGTGGCGAACTTTGATGCCCAGTCGATGTAATATGCTGTAATGTCTTTATTGTATAGTCTAGGTTTTTTCTTATTCACGATGCTGCAGTTATTTTACTATCTTCGCAGTAAACCGGCCAAACCGTAAAATTACGGTACATAATCGGGCCGTCATGCAATCACGATGTAGGTTGGGCCTGAAACGTGCCGAACAGCTAACGGGCCGGCAGCAGCCCGAAATGAACCCCGGCCCATGATTGTGCGAATCAAATCACGGGCTTTTAACAGGCCAAAATTGTCTCGGTCCTTGTTTGGCCCAATCAGATATCGGCTGCGAGCAGGCCGGTTGCAAACCGGGCCGTAGTTAGGCCCAACTATATGACGGGCATTTAACATGCCGAAATTAATATAGGGCCGAAATGTTAAACGGGTCCTTAAGAGGACAAAACTAATTTCAGGCCGAATTACTAAGTGGGCCTCTAGCAAGTGGGCCCAAAAGCATAGTGTCCAGTTGACGGGCCGAATCTGATATGGGCCATAATTGAGCCCATAGCCTCTTAAAGGGCCATAACTGATCTGAGCCGTAATTTGGCCCAGAACGTGCTAGGCTTTTAACGGGCCGGATCTCATATGGGCCACTATTAGGCCCGGAACGTGGCAGTCCATTAATGGACCGGATCAAATATGGGCTAGCATTTGGCCCAAAACATGGCAGCCAGTTAATGGGCCGGCCTACTAGGCCCCTCAAATTCTTGTGGGCCTACAGCTGGGCCGACCAGTTAATGTCGGCGAAATCTCGTGGGTCTTTAGCCGGGCCGGCCCATTATGATCCGCTAGAATCTTGTGGGCCTTTACCTGGGCCGGCCCATTATGGCCTGCGAAATCTTATGGGCCGTTAGCTGGGCCAGCCCATTATGGTCCGCAAAATCTCGTGGGCCTTTAGCTGGGCCGGCCCATTATGGTTCGCAAAATATTGTGGACCTTTAGTTGGGCCGGCCCATTTAAACTTGATGGTCCGGTCCACATGTCAACATATCATAGGCGCGTCTCGCCCATTGGATGAGTGACACCTGTGCCAACGCGGACCTGACACGTGTCTCCTCCAGCCAATGATGATTTTACACGTGGAAAATCCCCATTGGTCAGGGCTGTTAACGGGTTATCGGATCCAAAACCCGACCCGATAGCTTAACGGCGTTCCATTACGGTGGATGCCACGTGTCGGTCACCCTTGACGAAAGCACTTCTGTGACGCACGATTTATCGTCATGGAAGTGGACACTTCCGTGATGATAATTTTGGTAATGTCATGGAACACTTCTACGACAGCACGGGTATGACTATCTTAATTCTGTCATAAATTTGTCATGGATGTACATGCATGACAAAAAACGCGACCTCCTGTGGCAAACACATATTATCATGGAAGTGTATTTTTTTGTAGTGATCATCCCGGCGCTCTCCGTGACGAGCAGGGTGTAGTTCACCCTCGGGGCTGAGGGTATGTACCAGTAGCTATGTGTTTGACCTCTCTCTCGTGTTCTTGATTTGGCACGATCTTGATGTATCGCGAGCTTTGCTATTATAGTTGGGTCTTATGATGTTTCCCCCCCCACCCTCTACTCTCTTGTAATGGATTGAGTTTTCCCTTTGAAGTTATCTTATCGGATTGAGTCTTTAAGGATTTGAGCACACTTGATGTATGCCTTGCATGTGCTTATCTGTGGTGACAATGGGATATTCACGTGATCTACTTGATGTACGTTTTGGTGATCAACTTGCGGGTTCAGTGACCTTGTGAACTTATGCATAGGGGTTGGCACACGTTTTCGTCTTGACTCTTCGGTAGAAACTTTAGGGCACTCTTTGAAGTACTTTGCGTTGGTTGAATAGATGAATCTGAGATTGTGTGATGCATATCGTATAATCATGCCCACGGATACTTGAGGTGACAATGGAGTATCTAGGTGACATTAGGGTTTTGGTTGATTTGTGTCTTTGTCGTTGTCAAAACCGGCGGATCTCGGGTAGGTGGTCCCGAACTGTGCGTCTAAGGCTAATGGTAATAGGAGGCGGGGGACACAATGTTTACCCAGGTTCGGGCCCTCTCGATGGAGGTAATACCCTACTTCCTGCTTGATTGATCTTGATGATATGAGTATTACAAGAGTTGATCTACCACGAGATCATAGATGCTAAACCCTAGAAGCTAGCCTATGATTATGATTGTTGTTCTTCTACGGACTAAACCCTCCGGTTTATATAGACATCGGAGGGGGCTAGGGTTACACAGAGTCGGTTACAGAGAAAGGAATCTTCATATCCTAACCGCCAAGCTTACCTTCCACGCAAAGGAGAGTCCCATCCAGACACGGGACAAAGTCTTCTATTTTGTATTTTCATAGCCCAACAGTCCGACATATGCATATAGTCCGGCTGTCTGAGGACCCCTTAATCCGGGACTCCCTCAGTAGCCCCTGAACCAGGTTTCAATGACAATGAGTCCGGCGTGCAGATTGTCTTCGGCATTGCAAGGCGGGTTTCTTCTCCGAATACTCCAAAGTAGATCTTGTACATAAGAATCGTGTCCGGCTCTGCAAAACAAATTCTAAATACCACTGTAGAGAGTATAATATCCCACGAGTCCAATCTGTTGAAAACTCATAGCGTGACATCACGCCACGGCCCGGTCCTTATTCGAACCATTTTTATCCTGCCCCTCCGTATCTCGAGGCACGGTTTTATCAGCATGTCTTGTGAAAGCAGAGATCATGTCCCCTTATCACGGGATTCTCATCAATGCGGGCACGGGTAACCCAACCGTGCCATCAGCATGGTGCTTGGGAAATAAGCAAGCTTTAGGCCGAGTGGGGAGGCGCATGATTTTTACTACCTTTATAAAGGGATAAGGATTCCCCTCTTTCACCCACGCCCTATTCTTCCTCTGCTCATTCATTCTCGAGCTCCAGCACCCAAGCACCCATCTCTTCCGCCCAAAAAAGCACTCCAACCATGTCTGGATCTGGAGCTCAAGGCAAGTGGATGGTGTCAGTGTCAAAACCGGCGGATCTCGGGTAGGGGGTCTCGAACTATGCGTCTAAGGCTAATGGTAATAGGAGGCGGGGGACACGATGTTTACCCAGGTTCGGGCCCTCTCTATGGAGGTAATACCCTACTTCCTACTTGATTTATCTTGATGATATGAGTATTACAAGAGTTGATCTACCACGAGATCGTAGAGGATAAACCCTAGAAGCTAGCCTATGATTCTGATTGTTCTTGTCGTACGGACTAATCCCTCCGGTTTGTATAGACACTGGAGGGGGCTAGGGTTACACAGAGTCGGTTACAGAGAAGGGAATCTACATATCCGAATCGCCAAGCTTACCTTCCACGCAAGGGAGAGTCCCACCCGGACACGGGACAAAGTCTTCAATCTTGTATCTTCATAGTCCAACAGTCCAGCATAAGCATATAGTACGGCTGTCTGAGGACCCCCTAATCCAGAACTCCCTCAGTAGCCCCCGAACCAGGCTTCAATGATGATGAGTCCGGCGTGCAGATTGTCTTCGACATTGCAAGGCAGGTTCCTTCTCCAAATTCTCCAGAGTACCTGTTGTAACGAGCAGTGTCCGGCTTCCCATTTAATGTTGCACTCATTGGCTTCGGTACCTTAATAGTGTCAGCCTCCACGTGTTGAGCAAATGCGAGAATCCGGAGCATTTTACACTTGCCACCCTGACCATGTAAATAAATCGTCTATTAAAGAGACGGGGATCCTCAGATCCAAATCACACCATCTTCCCCAAGCGAGGATTCACCAGAGTGCGCCCGAAAAAACCATCCCATCATGGCCGGCCACCGCAGCTCTTCCTCTCGCCCCTATAGCGCCAAGCCAGGTGATTGGGAGAAGTGTACCGTATCCCACGACCAATTGGTGAAGTTGCAGACCCAAGGGTTTCTTCCACCTGCATATCTTGTCCCCGTTCTGGTTGGATTAGCCACTTTGACGGTGGGGAGCAAGCGGAGAGTTTTCCCAACCCATCCAGGGGGGAGCGAGTGTGCCTTGTCCCTTACTTGCTGAGGGGCATTAGATTTCCCATCCATCCGTTCCTTCGCAGGCTCCTGGAGTACTATGGCCTCCAGCTGCACAATTTCACCCCTGCCTCCATCCTGCACATCGCAGGTTATCTCACCCTTTGCGAGTTATTTCTGGGTTGCAAAGCTCATTTCGAGCTATGGAAGAGGCTGTTCTACCTCGTCCCTCGCAATCAAGAGGGATTAATATTCCAATTGGGCGGAGCCGAAATATGGCGCATCACCGGAACCGAATACCTGTCCGGTATTCCGAAGAAGACATCCGAAGATTGGCCTTCCAAGTGGTTTTATATAGAAGATGTCTCCCTTCCTGACCCTATCCGAATGGGTCTTCCTGAGTTTACCAATGCCCCATTGAAGAAACGCCATAGCTGGCGCCCTCGGAGCCCCAAGGAGGAAGATAGCAGAGAGATCCTTCAATTGATGGGCAGGATAAAAACGCTTTCCCAATCCGGATTGACAATAATCGAGGTTATGTCAATATGCATAATGCGGGGGGTGCAGCCACTCCAGTATCGAGGGCGTCCCATGTGGCACTTCAATGGAGAAGATGATGCCACCCACTGCGGTCGTAAAGGTCCGGACTCCGCCACCGCTCTAGCGAAAATACTGTCCGATTTATACAAAGGAGAAGAAGAGGAGTTCATCCGCATCAAGCCACGGGATGGATTTTCCATGTACAATCCCCCTAGCTAGGTGAGTTGCTATCCCTTACTCAACTCTATTCATTCCCACAGTCTTTTATCACAAATATTTACCTTGCTAGTCCATAACAGGAAATTCGGAAAGCTATGAAGGAGATCCACAACCCACCTCCACAGCCAGAGGACCACAACCGGGCCCTTGACCCCGGACTCGAAGAGGATCTGGACATATTTGTGGAGCTTGGCGACAAGGTGTTTTACTAGGCGAGCTGTGAAGGCACCTTGGTGGCCATCATTGCCAACTATCTCGGCCTCCTCCCAACATCACGTGTAAGTAAACAGGAGACTTATCTTCCGAAAAGGATTCACTCTTTCCACCTTACCCACCGTACATATATTATGCTATGAAGGGAAGGCCATTAGCGCGCCATGCCGAACCCGCGGTGACTCACCAACAAGGGGCGCTCAAGCTGGGTAGGCTTCCAAAAAGGAAAGCGAGCAGAGACATGGATGAGCCACCATCGAACAGGTATGGTTTAAAACATGCTCCGTGATTGTCATCTTAAAATATGTCAATGTCACTGTGTCTTGGCAGAAAGAACATCCGCCGGACTGTATCCGGGGATCCTGCCCGTCACGGCTCTACCAGCCGGATTCCGGCACCGGTCTCGAGGGTAGAGGCTAACGCGGGGACGACACTGGACGGTCCTCCTAGAGAAGATTTGGATAGAATATTGGCTATGAATTCCGAGGTGGAGAGCGCTATGAATCATCGGCGTCGGTGGGCCGCGCTCCGTGACCCTAGTTTTTCCGAAGAGGCTTTCAATGCCTTCAACTCGGGAGACGCGTACATCCGAGCTTCTCAAGATGGGCTTACTAGAGCCACAAACCAGTATTTAAAAGATATACGGGTAAGAAAAATCTGATAATCGTGTATATCAGTAGCCCCTGAGACTTGAAATAGTTGGTACAAATGATTTAAGGATCATTGTATGAACAGGTTCTTACAAAGAAGAATACCCTTTTGTCTCAAGAGCTGGAGAAGTGTCAAGCCCAGCTAAGGGCCGCAACTGCCGAAATGGAGGAATCCAAGAAGGCCTCATCTAGTAATATTTCTCTCGATTGAGAAAAAACGTAATTACGTGTACCATTTGCTGTTCGGCACGTTGCAGATCTAACAATAGATTCCGTAGATAATCCCGGAGTGAATTCGGAGATCCTACAAGAGGATGAACAAAGAGCTCAACGACAACTAGACGCTGGCGAGCGTATACTTACACGAGTCAGGTGGGAGAAAAACGATCTCCAGGATGCCAATACCGGGCTGAGCGTAGAATTGAAAGGTGTTCGGGCCCAGCTAGCTGACTCCATGAAGGAGAATAGAAGCTAGGCTTCAACGCGGCATTTTTAGTATGTGCTCAAACGAACCTTATATAGTTCGGCGAAGAAACGGGCTAACAGAGATATGTCTGTAGGTATGCTGACTGGTCGTCCCGAAGAGGAGATGCCCGGATCCTCAAGTGATCTTCTGCAAGAGCTTTGGCAACTGCACGAACAAGTTCGGCAGGTGATGTAGGGTGTCGCCAAGGCCTTGTGACCATCCGCCTCCCTGCCAGGAAGCATGGGAGAGCTTGTATAGCTGCTCAAGGGAGCGCAGCGGTGTTTCTGACTGTGGAAGATATCTGCCTGTCGACAAGGTGCGAGGGAAGCTTGGGCCATGGTAAAAACACGGTATACCAAGCTTGATCTGAATCACATGGCTCGGGTCGGACCTGTAGGGTCAGATGGGAATGAGATTCCTGTTAGTCTAGTATATGACCAGGTAGGATTAGCCGCATAGTATTCCCAACAGGATTGTAGGCTAGACAGCCTGTTGGATGGCATAGAAGAAGAAGTATGTGAGTCTAAGTGACTATGTACTTCAATTGACATATTTGTCCCTAGCCGGATTGTAAATCATTTGTCATGGCGGACCTTTTCGCTTTGGCCTCTGGACCCGACAGTCCGGAGTGTTTCCAAATACCCGCTCAGTTATGTAAACCGACGTACGCGTGGAAACCAGGCGTAGGGGTCATAATTGCTTGAACAGACAAGTACCCAACTAGCTATGTTATATTACATGGATAGTAAGAAACATCTTCCAGAGAGAATAGTTCCGTTAAGGGTTCCTTTCCCTGGGTACGCATGCATTAGTGTGCATGTCCGAACTGCGAGCAAAAATGCAGTATATGCAACATCTGGGGGTTTGTATTGTAATAGGTAAAGAACATCATTAGTTCATCGACCGAATATTCTCTTAAGAACGCTAGCTTTCGGCTTCACCCAGTCTGAGGTACACGTCCGGAGTACCCGGCAGTAAAAATCACAGAGGTGCTCCCCTTATGCCCTAGCCGAACTAACGGGAACGTAGGGCATAAACACATGAGCCAGGCAACCCAGATTGGCCTAAGTCATATCGATACATATAATGGTGAAGAAAAGGTACATATGGGAAAGGGACACATATGCAGTGGGTGTGATGCCTGGAAGATAATTATATTAAGCTTCTGTATAAGAAGCTCCCAGGTATAATGAGCGCGCATACTTGAGGATTAGCGCGTCAAGAGTGTGTAGTCGAGTCACACTTAAAGACTTAGAGCCATCAAAAGAAAGTGAGAGAATATAACTGAAATGTAAAAAAAAAGGGCGGAGGGAAGGAGACGAACAAAGAATTCGCCGCTAGGCGTAGAATCTTCGAAGTCTGGCCGCGTTCCATGGGTTCGGCTCGAGTCGATTATCTGATGCATCACGCAGGCGGTACGCTCCTCCGGTGAGAACTTTGTCAATGATGAAGGGACCCTCCCACTTGGGCTTGAGCTTGTCCTTTTTCTTCTCCGGTAGGCATAGAACGAGTTCGCCAATGTTATAAGTTTTGGCCCGTACTTCTCTGCTTTGATACCTGCAAGCCTATTGCTGATAAAATGCAGAACGGGATTTTGCGACGTCGCGCTCCTCCTCCAGGGCATCTAAACTGTCTTGCCAATCAAGCTCGGCTTCTCTCTCTTCATACATGCGCACTCGAGGTGAGTCATGAATAAAATCGCAGGGAAATATTGCCTCTGCGCCGTACACCATGAAGAAGGGTGTGTATCCGGTAGTGCGATTTGGCGTGGTCCGCAGCCCCCATAGTACGGAGTCAAGCTCCTCGACCCAGTGCGTGTCTGATTCCTTCAGAGATCGCACTAGTCTGGGTTTGATGCCGCTCATAATAAGACCGTTTGCTCGTTCGACTTGCCCATTTGTTTGAGGATGATAGACAGAGGCGTAATCGTGCTTAATGTCCATATTGCCGCACCAAGTTTTCACCTCATCGGCTATGAAATTTGAGGCATTATCGGTGATGATGCTGTGGGGGACACCATAGCGGTGCACGACCCCTGATATGAAGTCTATCACCGGTCTGGATTCGGCCGTTTCAACTGGTTTGGCCTCTATCCATTTGGTGAATTTATCCACGATGACCAACAGGTATTTTTTTCTTATGGCTTCCTCCTTTAAGGGTTCCAACCATATCGATCCCCCAGACCACAAAGGGCCAAGTTATGGGGATTGTTTGGAGAGCGGTGGGCGGCATGTGGCTTTGGTTGGTGAAGAGCTGGCAACCAACGCAATGTTGGACGAGGTCCTGTGCGTCTACTCGGGCTGTCGGCCAGTAGAAACCTGTACGGAAGGCCTTTCTTACAAGGGCCCAAGCTGCGGCGTGGTGGCCACCATGTCCAGCATGAATTTCGGCCAAGAGCTTCCGCCCTTCCTCTTCGGAGATACATCTTTGAAGTACTCCGGTATCTCTTTTCTTATAAAGCTCTCTCTTGTGGACCTTGTAGGCTTTAGAGAACTTCACAATGCAACGTGCCTCGTTTTGATCCTCGGGGAGTTCTTGCCTATTTAGGTAGGCTAAGAAGGGTTCGGTCCATGGGGCGATGACAGCCATGATTAGATGGGCCGAAGGTGTTATTTCGGTGGCAGAGCCTCCGATTATGTCAGTGTGTTCGGAATCTGCGGTTGTGGTCCGATCCGGACTAGTATTGTTGGTCTCCCCTTGCCACACCACGGATGGCTTTAACAGCCTTTCCAAGAAGATGTTAGGTGGGACAGGGTTGCGCTTAGCGCTGATGCGGGCAAGGATATCTGCCGCTTGATTGTTTTCTCGAACCACATGATGAAATTCAAGCCCCTCGAATCGAGCTGACATTTGGAGGACGACATTATGATAAGCCGCCATTTTCGGATCCTTGGCATTGAAGTCTCCATTTATTTGAGATATTGCGAGGTTCGAATCCCCCCGCACTTCTAGGCGTTGAATGCCCATGGAGACAGCCATCCAAAGACCATGCAACAGAGCCTCGTATTCGGCCGCATTATTGGAGTCTGTGTATAGTATTTGGATTAATGTATTGGACTGTATCTCCGGTGGGGGATGTCAAGACAACACCCGCTCCCAGACCAACCAACATTTTAGAGCCGTCAAAGTGCATGATCCAATTGGAATATGCACCGTACTCTTTAGGGAGTTCGGTTTCTGTCCATTCGGCGATGAAGTGAGCTAGTACTTGTGATTTAATGGCTCACCGTGGTTTATATGTAATGTCGAATGGGAGGAGCTTGATGGCCCACTTAGCAATCCGCCCCGTGGCATCGCGGTTATTTATTATATCATTGAGTGGTACTTTGAAGGCCACCATGATTGAACACTCTTGAAAGTAGTGTCGTAGTTTCCGGGATCCCATGAAGACCGCGTATGCTATCTTTTGATAATGTGGGTACCGTGACTTGCATGGTGTGAGGACAGTGGATACGTAGTATACCGGGTTTTGAAGGGGGAACTTATGTCCGTACTCCTCTCGTTCGACGATGAGCACTGCGCTTACAACTTGGTGTGTTGCAGCTATATATAACAACATGGGTTTGCCCATGTTTGTCGCGTCCAGGATTGGGTTGCTGGACAGGAGGGCTTTTATTTCTTCCAATCTGGCCGTTGCTGACGGTGTCTTGGACTAGGGGGTACTCACCACGTCATCCCCCGATCAGTTACATTGGGCCGAGGACCCCCATGGCCGTATACTCACGGGCCAGTGCGGACAGCTGCCGCATACAAGGAAGATTCCACAAGACTTGGTGATCAAGACAAGGACTCCTCCCCACCAGTGTATTCGGCTAGGACTCTTGTTATCTTAGGCCTCTGGTACATTATATAAATCGAGGCTAGGCTAGTCGATAGATAAGCTAGATCATTATGACATTACTCATCATACCTCTAGGGCTTAGACCACAACATATGATCTCAAGGTATATCAACTCTTGTAACCCTATATTCGTCAAGATCAATCAAGCAGGAAGTAGTGTATTACCTCAATAGAGAGGGCCCGAACCTGGGTAAACATCGTGTCCCCGGTCTCCTGTTACCCATCGATTCAGGACACAGAGCTTGGGACCCCCTACCCGAGATCTGCCAGTTTTGACACCGACAATGGTGCTTTCATTGAGAGTTCCGCTGTGTGGTCGGCAAAAGGATCGATGGCTCGTCTGCAGATTAACTGCGATGTCGACATCTTCATCACCGGCTCGACTGGTCACCTTGGCTTGACCGAGGACTGTGCCCTGCCTCCAATCGTCATGTTCGGACGAGGGCCTTCATCAACACCAACTCTGATCTCTATCAAGATCATGGAGGAATCATCGATGGAGCTCGGGGGCTCAACGTCAACATTGCCCTCGGGCGACCGTGCTGCTTTTAGAGACAACAAACTTGTATCCGCCGCCACCGCCTCCTCGAGTGTCGTTTTAACGATTGCTTTGGTGGAACTGTGCGGAATTGAGTCTACAAAAGCCCTGGAAAATTTCGTCGAGTTCCGATGGAGGAATCTCTGGCAATCTACAATACACCGGAGCCTCAAACCTGGACGGGAATCTGGACGAGTTTAGGGCGTGGTCTCCAGAGCCCAGCTCGGAGGTCCTTTGGAAGATCCAACCATTCATTTGCTGCGGAATTCCCATATCTACCACCCCTCAAAATTTCAGCTTGATCCGACCATCCAAACTACGTGAACCTTCCGATTAGTGCATCACTTTTCAGATATGCTTTCTACGCGAATACAGATCCAACCCGAATTCATGTTTCTTTATGAACGTGATATTGGACAACCTTTTTAAAGGAATTTTATTCTAAGGTATTGCGCGTTGTTCTTAACACGTGCTCATCAAATTTCAAGCCTCCTCTGAGGTAATCTTCGCCATCACGCTGGTGTCAAACCAGTCCGGCAATATAGCTCCACGGCTGCCGACTAGACATGTCGTCGCTTTTTGAGCCGAGCTCAACTTCTTCAGATTCTCACCTCGGTGAGCCAAACAAGAGTTCGGAATCGCCAAACATAAATCATCACCAACATGGCCACCCCACGGATTACACGGAGCAGGCACACCGGTATCGCCGCATGGTCACTTCATCAAACCAGCATTGGCCGCATCACAAGTTACGACCTGCGTCGGCATGGCCGCACTTTTGCTTCTTCAAGCCGATGTCCATCACGCCTAACTACCTCAACACCTCGGCTGACATGGCGGCTGCAACGACTCCTTACCGACCTGCTCCGTCACCTCGGCTAGTCTGGGGACTTGGCTATTTCTTCATCAACATACTCCGGTGACTTCGGCGTCACCAGCCGACCAGCTTCGTCACGTTAGTTGGACCGAGGATTCGCCTCGACAAGCCAACCTTGGCCAGCTTCGCCATGCCGTCGCTTTATCACCCATCAGGCAATGGTGTGCGGGTCGATTCCCAATTTTGGGAGTCGCCTTTCTTCGGACTGCTACAACAAATAAAACAGGTGCTATTAATCCTAACAATTTTTGCTTGTCGGGTTTATTTTTTCTAAGGAATTATTACTATGGTTTGTTCCATCATCTGTACACAGGTCTATCAAATGACGGCCACATTAAAGATGGTCGCTTGCTGGTTCGGTCAGTTTCCATGCATAGTTCGGCGAACGCCGCATCCGAAACTTGGACCACCCTGCAAATTCAGGCTTTGTCACGCCTTCACTGCGTCACGCCGACGCCGTGCATCGACATTGGCTTCGGCGCCAGGCAACATCTCTTTAAATAAATTATTTTTGCGTAAAGCAATTATGAAAGGATTATATATATATATATATATATATATATTATTTCCTGGACCGCACTGTTTTATGTGTGCAGGTAATCGATTTTGACTGCGTCACACGGTCACTACTCTAGAGTGCTGAACTCCTTGCTCGGACACCTCGGGCCTGGGGGCTGGGACCTCGGCCATGCTGAGGACTACGAACCTTGTCAGATCTATCACAGATCAATGGGCGTCTTCGTCCCGCCACAAGCCCGAATTGCGTCATCAACACCGAGCACATTAGCCAGCTAAGTCGCTTTCATGCTCAAAAACTTTCAGTTTTAAATTTTGTGGAGTTCGACCAAGCATTATACTTTTTGGCAAAAAAAGTTGTTTGTGACAAAGATCCTTGTCAAAACTTTGTTTGTAACACACAAATTCAAATACCCCATTCACTTGGGGCCTTCCTTTATGAAGCTTTTCCTCTTGCATATGATTATACTTGTACGGCTTCATTCCTTGTTCATGTATTACGCCACAATATACACCATATTGACCTAAGTGTTCCGCAAGCTGGGTTGCCTTGCTCCTGTGTTTACCCCTATGTTCCCGATTCTTCGGCTAGGGAGTAAAGGGAGCACCTGTGCGATTGTCACGATCGGGTCATCCGAGCCGGACCTCAGACTGGGTGCAGCCAAAAGCAAGCGCTCTTACTGTTTTCAATAATGGTCGGCACACAACGGAACTCATGAGTACAAAAGATCTATTGCACAAGTCTCATAGTAATAATGAGCAACCAAAGAAAGGTATCGGTGGGGGTACTATTTTCTTCGAAGATGCTTCTTACACTCCGTCGGTAATATATCATAAGTTCCCTGAGCATGCTTTGTTTGTTACAGCCTTATGGCCTGATTGCCTAGTTATCGGAGGCACCGTCGATATTCTTGACAAGTGGAGTACATAACACTTTTCGGCCCTTGACCGAAGAGGGAGAAGCCGATGGTCGGTTAAGACGCGTTTAAAGTTCGGGCGAACACATATATATATAAGTACTTCGGTACATACAATCATTATACATAAAATTCTTTTGCCCAAGTCACTTGGGGGCTCTTAAATTTATTTGAGCTGTTTTATAGTAAATGTGTTTTTTTCTTGGTCGTTGCAAAGTCTTTTTCTACCACTCCTTTTTCTACTCGAGTATATGGTCAATATCCGGATAGCCTGTCTTCTCTCTAAAAGCCGCTCGAGTTTAGTTCGCTAAACTGGCCTCAGAGAAGCACTCCGCCTTTGGGATAAGGAGCTTGAAGCCGTAGGCTGACCCACGTGAATTCTTGAGATCGGATGTGTCATCTTAAAGCACGACAGAAGCACAATTTTCCCCCCAATTTTCGGATTGGCACCGAACACTTGATCTTGTTCGAACGTCAAGCTTTTACTGACGTTTCTTGGTTTTCCAAGCTTATGGCACTTTTAAACTATTTGTGTATTTCCAGCATAAGTCTTGTAGTGCAACGCCGGACATCTTTAGACATTTGGCAACCACATTCTTGGATATTGCTATATATGCATCGGTATCGAATTGTGTCTTCGGTCAATAGTTGGGTTTCCCGGCTCCTGTGCTTGCCTCCTACATTCCTCTTTGTTCGGCTAGGTGTGCAAAGGGAGAACCACTGCGATTGTGCTTCCAGCTCGCATGGTTAAGCACCTCAGTGGAGAAAGCCGAAAACTGACTGTCACAATAAGCGTAAACTGGTCAGCGATCCGATGAGTATGTTAAATGATGGGCTATTCATAACATTGGCCTAAGTGTTTACGGCTTGACCTCAGCTGTCACCGAACACGAACTGGGGGCTCGTAGCTAGCTTCCCAAGTTTAAAACTCCTATGACTAAGTGAAAGTTATAAAGCCCGGATATCTGATTACCTCATTCCCGCTAATACAACCGCCTTCGGGCACCGAGACGTTGGCTAAGGGTTGTCTTGTAATTGCGAAAACACCTGCGTAGTATCTACAAAGGGGTAGAAGCTGGCGAAGGCCACTTTCAACTGATAAATGGTCGCAATGGAGTCAAAATAAGTATATATCATTAACATTTGTAATCATTATACAAGTGTTGCCTTCCATAATTATCGTTATATAAAGCCATAAAAATGCATCAATTTGACTTAAGATTTTGGCCAAGCTGGGTTGCCTGGCTCCTGTGCTTACCCCTACGTTCCCGATTGTTCGGCTAGGCGGTAAAGGGAGCACCTCTGTGATTGTTACTACCGGGTCATCCGAGTTAGTACCTCAGACTGGGTGAAGCCGATAGTTAGCAATCTTAAAGGATCACATTGGTCGGCAACGACGGAAGTAAACATTTTGGTTCATTAATACCATAGAGTTCGGGAACTTTCCCCGAACTAAATCCTCAATATTTTCCTCCCACATTGGTCGGAGCCGAGGTTCCATGATCATGCTTAGCTTGACAACCCAAAGAAAGGAACCGATAGTGGGACTATTTTCTTTGGAAGATGTTTCTTACGTTGAAAAGTAATATAACATATCTCTCCGCGCACCTTTGTTTATAAAACCGTATGGCCGGATTGCCTTCTTTGTCGTAAATCTTTCCCTCATAAAGGCTTTATAAAGTAGGACAAACACTCCTCGGCTGCTGGCCAAGGAGGTGGAAGCTGATGGTCGGTCAACAAAGTTTTTTTACAATGCGGATCTGGGCATTAATGATGTAAAGTACTTGGATACATAGAATCATTACACATAATTTGTGATTTTACTACGGATATCGATCCTTAATTTGGCCACCCATGCCCACATTAAGGGTCAGGGGCTACTGGGCTTCGTGCTTATCATTTACAAATATTAAAGGGGTACATCGATCCCCTGATCTGGTGTTGCCACCCGACCAGTGGCTTGGGGGCTACTGCATTGACAATCCAATGCAGAAAATTTAAAGTGCAATATACTTTTCGAGGAGATTATTATCCTCAGGTTGGTCGGTCGCACCCAACCCGAGTCTCAAGGATTTGCACACCG
This sequence comes from Triticum timopheevii, assembly GCA_963921465.1. Lineage (NCBI taxonomy): Eukaryota > Viridiplantae > Streptophyta > Magnoliopsida > Poales > Poaceae > Triticum > Triticum timopheevii. Next base: position 129,430,721 of record OY997274.1, on the reverse strand, counting down.
CGTTTTTATTCCTAAGTATGCCGCCGAGCTGGGAATTGATCCTCAGGCTGATTTTACGAATCGACCTGAGTCTCAGGGCTACTAGGGTCAGCGGTTTGATTTTTTCCTTCAGGTGCATCCCGGATATTAGGCCAACACGCACCTTGATGGCTACTGTCTATTGTAGGACCTTGAAGTATGTCTAGAGGGGGAGTGGTTAGACTATTTGACCAATTAAAAACTTAACCTTTTCCCGATTTTGGACTTTGGCAGATTTTAGCTATCTTTGGACAAGTCAAGCAATCTTCACACAATTCAAGCAAGCATGCAAAGAGTATATGAGCAGCGGAAATTAAAGCATGCAACTTGCAAGAATGTAAAAGGAAGGGTTTGGAGGATTCAAATGCAATTGGAGACACGGATGTTTTTGTCGTGGTTCCGATAGGTGGTGCTATCGTACATCCACGTTGATGGAGACTTCAACCCATGAAGGGTAACGGTTGCGCGAGTCCACGGAGGGCTCCACCCACGAAGGGTCCATGAAGAAGCAACCTTGTCTATCCCACCATGGTCGTCGCCCACGAAGGACTTGCCTCACTAGTGGTAGATCTTCATGAAGTAGGCGATCTCCTTGCGCTTACAAACTCCTTGGTTCAACTCCACAATCTTGTCGGAGGCTCCCAAGTGACACCTAGCCAATCTAGGAGACACCACTCTCCAAGAAGTAACAAATGGTGCATTGATGATGAACTCCTTGCTCTTGTGCTTCAAATGATAGTCTCCCCAACACTCAACTCTCTCTCATAGGATTTGGATCTGGTGGAAAGAAGATTTGAGTGGAAAGAAACTTGGGGAAGGCTAGAGATCAAGATTCATATGGTAGGAATGGAATATCTTGGCCTCAACACATGAGTAGGTGGTTCTCTCTTAGAACTGGTAAGTTGGAAGTGTAGGTTTGTTCTGATGGTTCTCTCAACGAATGAAGAGGAGGTGGAGGGGTATATATAGCCTCCACACAAAATTTAACCGTTACACACAATTTACCAATCTCGGTGGGACCGAATCAACAAACTCGGTCGGACTGATTTAGTAAATCTAGTGACCATTAGGGTTTTCGGTGGGACCGACATGCAACTCGGTAAGACTGATATGGTTAGGGTTAGGGCATAACATAATGTCGGTGAGACCGATTACACAAACTCAGTGAGACCGATTTTGGTAATTAGCTAACTAGAGAGTTGGTCAGGTAAACTCGGTGGGACCAATTCGCTCTTTTCGGTGAGACCGAATGTTACGAAAGGGAAACAGAGAGTTTACATTGCAATCTCGGTGGGACCGATTGCACACTTCGGTTAGACCGAAACGTTACGAAGGGAAACAGAGAGATTACAATCCCATCTCGGTGAGACCGAGATCCCTATCGGTGAGACCGATTTGCCTAGGGTTTGTGGCAGTGGCTATGACATTTGAACTCGGTGGCGCCGGATAGAAAGAATCGGTAGGACCGATTTTGACTTTGGGTTTAGGTCATATGTGGATGTGAGAAAGTAATTGAGGGTTTTTGGAGCATATCACTAAGCACTTGAAGCAAGAGGCTCATTAAGCAACACCTCATCCCTCCTTGTTAGTATTTGCTTTTCCTATAGACTCAATGTTATCTTGGATCACTAAAATGTAAAATGTAGAGTCTTGAGCTTTTGAGCTTGAGCCAATCCTTTGTCCTTAATATTTTGAGGGATCCACTTTCATCATCCATGCCATGCCATTCATTGAGCTTTCCTGAAATATTTGTCTTGGAATAGCATTAGCTCAATGAGCTATATGTTGTTATGAATTACCAAAACCACCTAGGGATAGTTGCACTTTCAATCTCCCCTTTTTGGTAATTGATGACAACATATAGATCAAAGCTTCGACAAATGATAATAAGATTGAAAAACATCGTCGCTTTGAGAAGTATGTGATAAGCAAGAGCTCCCCCTAAATTTGTGCATAGTTTAAGATTTGCTTTGGACTGCAAATGCACAAGGAATTAGGCTCGTGGGTTACTCTTCCATGTCACATACATCTTGGTGGAGCGCTCAAAATAATAAAGATTGAATACATGCACTCATCACCAAGCAAAGTGAATGATCATATAAGGATAAGTAGGATAATATCATCTAACAAGCATAACTGTAGCTTATGATCAAACACATGATCATCAATGTCTCACAGATAATAGCATAGTATCTCAAACAATCAAAAGCAAACAAAGTTCAACCAAGAAGACAAGAGAGAACAAAATCAAACTCTCTCTCTCTCTCTCTCTCGAAGCCTATGATCTATACATTTTTCTCCCCCTTTGGCAACAAGTTACTAAAAAGTTCCTAGAAAATGCATAGTACTATATCGTCTCTCAAGCTTGGTCTTCAGTTGGTGGTGTAGAGATGGCTCCTTGGACGAAGACTTCAGTTAATGTGGATGGAGCTGAAGGAGTTGGTGCTGGAGCTGGTTGCACTGGAGTTGTAGCTGGTGCAGATGAAGTGACTCTGGTGTCTGTTACTGGCTCTGCAGCTGATCTCTGAGCTCGAGGCACTCTGGCAAATGCATCTGTAGTTGTCTTGCCCTTCCTCTCCTGCATGTCATCCTGTAGCTGCTCCAGAACTGACTGAATCTCAGTTACTTTGACATCTAAATCATAGAATTTTTGTTCCATGATTCTTTCCAGGCTCTCCTAGTTTTGAATTAGGGTGGCCAACCCTTTCTCAATCCTCAGAGTTGATGCTATCAAGTAACCAAGCTGGTCCTGCTTGTTCTTCAAAAAGTACTCAGATGCCTCCTCTTGAGTTGGCATCTTGGCAGCCTTCTCTTTCTTTGCTTTCTCCTTCTTCTCTTGAGCTTGTACTGATGATGGTTCATTCTCATTCATCACAACTTGATTGTCCTCAAAGTCTGGATAGAGAACAAAGTGTTCCTTATCCAACAGATATTTTCCTGTGCCCATCTTTGAGTTAATCAACTCCTGAATTTGTGGGGCATATCCACAACTTCTCTTTTGGTCTGCTGTTGTCCTCTTGATAGTCTCAACCATGAGGCTCATGACATTGAATTTCTGTGGCACATCAAATATGTGTAGCAAATTAATTGCATGCCCTCTGATCATGTTGTGGTCACCTGACTTGGGCAAAAGTGTGTGCCTTAGGATCCAGTTGATCATTGGCAGCCCTGACAGAAGAAAATGGACTGACCCAAACTTGAAAGTCTCAAGAGCTTTGTCTAGGATCTCCTTGTATATATGTGACACAGAATTGTGATCCATCTTTTTCTTGGCATAAACGTCCAAGTCATCTTCACTCTCCTTTGGGGCATTGATCAGATTTGCCCATTCCTCAATAGTTGATTGGCATCTCGTACCTTCAGACATCCAAACTATCCTGCCATCTGGATAGAAATGTGATGTGGAGTAGAATTGCATAATGAGCTCATCATTCCAGTTTGTTAGCTTCTGCCCAACAAAGTCTGCAACTCCACATGCACTGAAGCTGTCATACACTCTAGGATAATGTTCTTCATTCTTCTTCATGTAGGTCCAGTCGACCCACCTCATATCACACACTATAGGCTTCTTGTCCAACAAGATTGTCTCATAGAAATCCTGCTGTTCCTTTGTGTGGAACCTGTAATCAACAGCAGTCCTTCTCCTGGTGGCATATGGATCTGACTCTCTCCATAGCCTCAACCCTGAATCTCTCCTGATTTTCATGTTCTCAGCCACAGGATGAGCATCATTGTGGTCTGGAATCTTGGGTTTGAGCTTCCTCAGGACTTGTCCTTCATCATCTTCCTCAGCAGCAACTTCAGGCACTGGGGCCTTGTTCTTCTCAGCAGCTGGTATACTCCTGGTATTCCCCTTAGGTGCACTCTTGGGCTTAGAGGCAGCTTTGGGTGCTTCTTTGGGCTTTGATGTTGCATCCCTTGACTTTATAGCATCACCCATTAGCTTTTGTGCCTTGGGTGCTAGTGCAACAACCTCTTCTTCCTCTTCCTCAGAGTCTCTCCTCATAGATGGATTGCCAAGAACTTTGGCAGTAGTGGTTCTGACTCTCTTTTTCTTTTTGTCTTGACCAGCAGCTTCATCTTCTGACTCATTAGTAAACTTCATGGTTTCTCCAGTGGCAACCTTCCTGGGTTTGGAAGTGGGAATCCTTCTTGCAGGTGCCTTCTTCTGCACTACTGGCTTAGTGGCTGCAGCTGAACCATATTCTTTCTTGACCACCTTCTTCTTGGAAGTGGCCTTACCCTCTACTGCCACATAGTCTTCATCCTCAGATTCTGAGGTTTTCTTCCTTCTGGCTCTTGTGGCTGCTTTAGGCAAATTGCTAGGAGTGCTTCTGCTGCCATCATCTGAAGTGCTAGAGGGACTAGCGCCCTCACTCATGTGAATCTGCTCTTCTGACTTGTTCTGGCTGTCACTTTGGTCTGACATGCTGCAAACACTGACTGCTGACCCTGTGAATAGTTATAGATGAGATAGAGTGGATGAGCATCACAAAATGCAGAGATTTTTGCAAAAGAATGATTCAAAAACTTAGTTTTAGTTTTCCACAGAAAGCATTTCGGATCAACCGATTTTCAAACTCGGTGATACCGAAGCAGTTTTGGAACCTAAACTAGTGAACTCGGTCAGACCGAGTCACAGTTTGGTGGCACCGAGACTGCTAGGGTTTCACAAAGTTCTAAAATCGGTCACACCGATTAGCAATTCTCGGTCAGACCGAAAGTTACAGGTGCAATGGCGTTAGCCGAATCGGTGGGACCGAGTTTTTCAACTCGGAGGGTCCGAGATGGTTTCAGCGGAAACCTAACCCTAAATTTTCAAATCGCATCTATTCTAAGGATTGTTTTGACTGGATAGAGGTGTTTCAATCGTGGCAAGAATCAAAATGAACACAATGTGCTGAGAATCAGACGAGGATAGCACTGTGATCGAGTTCATACCCTAGTTCGGCGATGAATTCGCTATGGCGGCAACGGTGGAGATGAAATCCGTTGACGGCGGCGGAGACCAGCGACAAGAGGCGGCTGGCGACGAAGTCGACAATCCGAAGACCTAGAGGGCAGAGCGAGCTATGCGCGGGCGAAGAGGTTTGGAGAAAGTTTTCCAAATTTTTTCCCGTGTGAATATATAGCCCAACACTGTCGGTGTGACCGAGTGGAACGACTCAGTGGCACCGAGATGCATAACTGTTGACAGTTACAGCAACTCAGTGTGACCGAAAAGTTCAAATCGGTTGCACCGAGATTGAAAACCTAGATCGACTTAGTGATCTCGGTATGACCGAAATGGAAGAATCGGTCAGACCGAAAAGCACAAAGAAGTTTTGGAAGTTTAATTCTATGACGAATCAGGGACTCCGGGTGCTCCTCACACAGAGTGGTTCGAATCCGACTTGATCAAATTTTGTGATGTAGCTGAATAGAGTTTGAGACCAGAAAAGCATAGATAGCTAGAGAAGGTTCTTAGGCATTCTTGTCCATCCACTTGGCCAAAGAAAAATAAATCAATCAATCAAAACAACAAGTGGATATCCTCGAATGAGTAAAATATGCAACCAACATGCTCACACAATAAAATGGCAAATGAAATATGTGGCAAAGCATGCACAACCAATTCTAGCATCTATCAAACAATTGGCGATGACTAGGTCATCTATATATGAGTATATTGACTTAGGAGTCAAATGAGAACATTTGATCATAGGTCATACTCATCGTTTAAGCTCAAGTGGGGTTACCACTTTTACATAATGCATTGATGTGTTCACATCATTAGAGTTGCTTTGACTCAATTCTTAGAGTTAAGCTCCCCCTAGATGTGAGATCCCCCTTAGAGGGATGAACTAACCTTGGGTTTTGTCGATGATGACTTCATGTAGGTGTTGAAGATGTGGATGCTCAATGTTGATGTAGATCATTTGGAGCAATCCTTTGGAGTGAGTTGCACTTTCAATACCTACATGGGTTAGTCCCAAAAGGAACAAACAAGAATATCCATAGACATAGAGTGATGCACACACAAATGATGTCCATGAAAACATTAGGTTACCTTGTCCCTTGCCTTACCAACATGAGGGTTTGTGACTCCTTGAACTGGTGCAACATATGGAAGTTGATTGCACTTGTCCTTGCCATAATGATATGAGTGAAGAATGTTGGCGGAGTCACCCTCAAGAACTCTCTAGTTCTTCTTCTTCGGGATCCACATCATCTTGATGGGAATCCTTGGAGTTGTAGTTGTACTTGATGAAGTAGAACTTGACGTAGTCTTGGGAACCCACTTGACCAAGGTCTTAGGTGCTTCTTCAAATGCATCAATCTCCTCTTGAAGCTTGTCCTTGCCTTTGTTCTTGTGGTCTTGTGGTGGAAGATCATCTTGTGCTTGTGTTCCCTTGAAGGAAGCAGGATCATACTTCTCTTGTTGAGGAACAAACTTCGTCTTGGGGTATTGATCTTCTTCCCACTCAACTCCATTGGCATTGAACTTTCGTTCAAAACCAACACCTTGATTCTTCCGGTGCCTTCCTTGCTTGCGTACAATTTCCTCGAATTGCTTACTTCCGGCAAGGCTCTTGTATACACCTTTCTCTATAATTCCCTTCAATAAGCTATTTTCTTGCTCAAGTGTAACTTGGCTAAGAGAATCATTAGTGGAATCAAGAGAACTACTAGAAGCAACAATATTGGATTTGGCATTATTATTGTTACTACTAGAGGAAGAATCTTTCTTGTTCTTGTTACTAGAATTGACTTGAGGCATGTAAGTAGATAAGAGTAAACGCTTGGCAATGTAAGAAGAACTTTTCTTACGGAGATCATCATTGATTGCCTTTAAGAACTCATGCTCTTGCTCAAGATTGAGTTTTTCAAAGCGTAACTTCTCATGAGCCCTTAAAAGTTCTCGATGATCTTCGAAGATAGTTTCATGAGCTAACTTAAGAGTGTTTAGTTCTTTAGTTAGAAGCTCAATCTTCTCCTTATCATTGTCATTCGTTTTATCTTGATTAGCATGATTAATTGACGTTTCATCATAGTATTCATTACTAGAGTTGTCAATAAGTAAATCATCATCACCTAACAAGTCATCTTCATCACTATTAAAATCAACATACTCGGGGTGTGTTACCTTAGGACCTTTGGCCATGAAGCATCTTCCAATTCCTTCATTTGGTGAATCAAATATGTCATAGGAGTTGGTTGACACAAGTGCTAGACCGGCAACACCTTCATCTTGAGTATATTCGGAGTAGGAGTGATAGCTTCTTTCGGAGTGATTGTTGGAGTCAGAGCCGGATACCCATTCACCAACATGAGCTTGATGTCTTCGTTTTGTGTAGCTCTTTGATGACTTGTCCTTCGTTTCCGAATCCTTGCTTCTCCGTGAGGGTCTTCGTTCATAACGATCATCTCTACTCCTTCTCTCTCTTGGTGGTGATTCTTCTCTTCTACTTCTTCTTTTTGGAGAATCTTCTCTTCTTTTGTAGGGTGCCGTACACTCATTGGAATAGTGTCACACCCTAGCTAGTTATGCATTAGAGTGTTGCATCATGTCTATTTTTTTTCATCAGAAACTTGAAATGGGGATGACAGAACCCCCAGCCCCCTCTGAAACCAACTAGGGTTTATTAAAAACTTTTTCAATGAACCTGAAATGTCCTTCTAAAATGTCCATCATTTTTGTCTTGGTTCAGAACCTCTGCCAAAAGTGATGCACAATTTCCTAGGTCATCCTAGGGTCTTTGAATTAAATCATAAATATTTGAATTTGGGCACTTAAAATTATATAAAATATTTCAAGTTCTCAAATATTTCCAAACTAAAATGTTTCATGTTGGAAATAATCCAACTATGGACCAGGAGCAGTTTGGTGATTTTAGGAGTTACCTAAGTATTTTTAATAATTCAACAAAGTTGCAGAAAAAAAATAAAAAAAAGGAAATAGCAGAAAGAACTTACCTGGCGCCCAGCACCCGGCCCACCTGCCGGCCCCGCTCAGCGCCGTGCCAGCGAGCTGCTTGCCGGCCAGGCAGGCAGGCAGGTGCTCGACGGCGAGCACCGCATGGGTGCCACGCACCTGCTCGCCGCCTCGCCGCTCTCCTCATCACGCCACGACGGGGATCACTCCCCCTCTCTCCCCCGAACCCCCCAGACACCCCCTCTCCTCTCCAGCTCCTCCCCCTCGCGCTCCCCAGCCATGGCCGACGCCACCGCCGCCGCTCCATCGTCGTAGCCGCGCTCCCCGCCGCCCGTGCTCCGACTTGTCGTGTCCAGGAGCTCCGCCGCCGTCCACTCCTTCGAGCTAGCCGAGCCCCGCATGCTCGCGTGGCCCGAGTCCACCGCACCGACCTCGCCCGAGTCTGCCGTCGCCGGAGATCCCCTTCAACGCCGTCGCCGCATCAGCTCGTCCCCGACCCCACCGGTGGCCTCTACGAGTGCTCCGTGAGCCTAGCTACCCCTCCTACCCTTCCTCTCTCGCTCCCGAGCCGTGTAGCCATCGCACGAAGATCACCCGCACGCACCGCCGCGGATCTCGTCGCCGACGTGCTCCCGGCCATCCTCCGGCCACCTCACGGTGTCCATCGCACTCACCACTCTGCGTTGGACCCAACCGTGCACTCCCCGCACCTCACCGCACACCCTAGCTTGAGTTCGCCTCCACCCGAGCTCCGGTCGCCGCCTAGGTCGTCGCCGGCGCCAACTCCGGCCACCCCGACCCCAACTGACTCCACCAAGAGCTGCGGGTCGTCCTCAGCTCCACTCCGATGGCCTCCGCGCCCCTTTTGGTGGCCGGAACGGCCAAAACCACTTCCGCCGCCGCGTCGGGCTCGCCGGCGGCTAAATGCCGGTGCAGCCGACCTGGGTTTGACCACGGGTGGGCCCTGGTTGACTCTGTTGAGTCAATGACAGGTGGGGCCCCCTTCTGCTAATTACCCAGATTAGTTTAAACTAATTAAGCTAGTTTAATTACCCACTGACACCCCGGACCCACAGTCAGGTTTGACCTGGACGTCTCCGTTGACCCTGACGTCATTCTGACGCATGGCTGACGCAATAAATTAATTTCTGGATTTATTCTAATATAGGAAATTCCAGAATATAGTTTAAACTTCAAAAATTCATAACTTTTAATCTGTAACTCCAAATCAAACAAGTTATATATGAAAAATGATCAGAAAAATCCAATCTATCCATCTGTACTGTTTCCATGCATGATTAAACAAGTTAACTTGATGTTTAATGCAGAACAAGATAAAACACTTTAAAGGGCCATGTAAGAGTTTGAAATTTGAATCTTTGGTTCAAATTGGTTCAAACCCTTCTGGTCTTAGTTGCATTAGCCCAACACACTCATATTGCCATGTTTCATGCATGCATCATATTGTCGCACATTGTTTGGTGATGGCTGTGTATCGGTGTTCTTTGCGGCAGGTTCTACCTCCGAGGAGTATCGTGATTACCGTAGCGAAGAACCGTATCAGTGCATCGACCCATCAGGCAAGCAACCAACCGTTTGATCATATCGATACAATCCCATGTTCTCGCTCTTGCTCTCTTTTACTGCATTAAGACAACGCGTTTCAAACTGCTGTGTGCTTCGGTAGTTGAACCCATTTCCTCTGCATGACCTGTCATTGCCACAGTAACTAGATGAAACCCACTAGCATGTGTAGGAGTTGTTTGAGCCATATGTATGTGTTGTTCCTACCTTGCTATGCCTGCTATGCTTAGAGTCGTGTCAGGTCTGGTTCATCTGGGTGATGGGCTAGAGTGAAATGATCATATCAGTTGAGAGTGGTGTGTTGAACACAATTTGGTAAAGGTATCGATGAGAGGCCATGTAGGAGTACATGGTGGGTTGTTTCATTGAAGCCGTCCTTAAGCACTGAGATCTGTATGTGTGATTTAAGATTCAGCTACTACCATGCATTGGGCCCGAAACCAATGGACCCTCTCGGCTTCTTATTCACCCTAGTCTTCTGTCCAGGAGTTGCAAGTAGTTTCTGGTGTTTGTAGCCTACTGGAGGCCGTGGACAGCGCTGACCGTAGGGGTGGGCTGTGATGCGGTAGGTACGTGGCCGGGTGTACCGGATGCCCGTTTGGTATCTCGGGAACCCTGTTCACATCGCTTGGGGCCGTGAGCGATACTTCGGCCGGATCTCCTCATGGATGGAACCCAAATAGGCGATAAACCTGGACTAGAGACTTAGGTGTCTAGGTAGGTCGTTGCCGACACCCACGTTGGGCTTCCGCTTGAAGGTTGCCGGGTACATGTCGTGTAAACGGCGGTAAGTGGTGAGAGCGTGTATGAAGAAGTACACCCCTGCAGGGTTAACCTAATCTATTCGAATAGCCGCGTCCGCGGTAAAGGACTACTGGGTTGCCTATACAGTTCATAGACAAGTAAATGGAAACTACTAAAAGCCTCAAGATAAGCGTGAGTGCCGAGGATGGCTCCTCCGTAGGAAGACGGAGGTGGATCCTCGGTAGTGTATTGAAGTGGAGAGTAGTGGACTCGTGTGCGCAAAACCATTTCAAGTTGGAGTCTCGTAGGATAGCTTAGCCAAGAGTCAAAGCTGGCTTGCTGCAATAACTCCACCAACCCTTCTTGATAATGTGCATGTATGTAGGATCTGATGTAAGTCTTGCTGAGTACCTTTGTACTCATGTTGCTATAATTTACCCTTTTACAGAAGACGCTGCAACCCCTTCTGATGGGTTCTTCGTAGATGTTGACATCAATGAGTAGGCTAAGACCCAGGTGGTGATCCTGAGCTTGTGAAGGACCACGTAGTATAGCTAGGCTTTCCAGGCCTCTTTTATTTTACTAGTTGTCTGTACTCAGACAAGTTACTTCCGCTGCTGGTTTGTATGACTGTATGACTTGAATGCTGGGTCGTGTGACCCGTACTTGTGTGTATGCTATGTATGGCTCTCTGAGCCTTTAAATAAAGTACTTGTGTCATAGAGTCATGTTGTGATGCCTTGTTGTATTTGCACATATCGAGCATATTGTGTGTATGGTTGAAATGCTTGGTATGTGTGGGATCTGGCTATCTAGTTGTTTATCTTTAGTAGCCTCTCTTACCGAGAAATGTCTCCTAGTGATTCCACTGAGCCATGGTAGCTTGCTACTGCTCCGGAACACTTGGCTGGCCGGCATGTGTCCTTCTTCGTTCCTATGTCTGTCCCTTCGGGGAAATGTCACGCATTGAGTACCGGAGTCCTGTTAGCCCGCTACAGCCCGGTTTACCGGAGTCCTGCTAGCCCAGTGCTACAGCCCGGAACTTACTTGCTGATGACTGACACGTTCGATGCTGGGTCATGGATGCCTGTCCCTGTAAGTCTGAGCCACTTTGGGTTTACAACTAGCCATGTCAGCCCGGGCTCCTTTTCATATGGATGCTAGCGACACTATCATATACGTGCGCCAAAAGACGCAAACGGTCCCGGGCAAAGGTAAGGCGACACCCGTGGGGATACCGTGCGTGAGGCCGCAAAGTGATATGAGGTGTTACAGGCTAGATCGATGTGACATTGAGTCGGGGTCCTGACAGCGTTGGCATCAGAGCCGGACTGCCTGTAGGTTCTCCAAGCCAAACTGGTCGATGTTGAGTCTAGAAATTCTTTAGTTATATGTAGGGGAATTGTTTGTGGGTTGGAACGTAAGGCTCTTTTTACTCCTTTACCTCATGGCATTCTGATCTGAGTCAGTCCATTCTTCCACCGGGGGTTAAGGAATTAGGATCTCTTCTCTCTATCAGGTTCACGTGTTACTAATCAGTAGTACCTTATAGGTTTGATGGATACAAGCCTAGTTCAGTTCTACTACCACATTATGTTGCTAAGATGGACCTGGAACTTTGATATGATGTTGTTGAGTGTGTATGAAATCCTTGTCAAATGCCTCAAAATCCTTTTTGAGCATTTACAGCTGTTATGCTGTCGAAATTTTGCTAGAAATTCTAATGCCTTTGCATTATGGTTGTGCTTTCAGATGGCCACTCGCGACCAAAATCAAGTGGTTCGCCTGACTCGATGCCTAGATGTACCTGGCCATACTGCTATGTTGGTCAGGGTAATGACTGAGGCTGGATACCGTTGGTATCCTGAGTACACGGTCGAAGAGCAATTTCGAGACTTTAATCAAAGCCAGTATCTTTGCACTGTCAGGATATTTCCATCTTATCCTGGTTCTACCGAGGCTCTTCACTGTTCCTATGGACTCGGGGTTACTGTTGAGATGGCTGTGCAGGATGCCGCCTACTCTATGATGACCATCATGCGAGTCAGGACTGGCCAATTTCGGGACTCTGATTTCCGGTATATGCCATCATCACTTCCGGGAGCACAAGGGTATCTCCAGGCTATCTATGCTGACCCCACTCAGGAGGATTCACGGACTCGCACCACTGCTGAGTTGCTCGAGGATAAGGACCGTGAAAACCGGGCCTTGAGGCTAGAGCTTTTCAATACCTGTGCTGACCATTGGGCCACGTTGACTCGGTTTGCACCGGCTGTGCAAGCTGGATATTTGGATATGCGCGATCTCTATCCTGTGAGATCTGCTCTGCCAGACGTGATGGGTTGGCGTGATGTAGGAGGCATCACCCCGCCTCGTGGTCCCCGCAGGCCACCGTTTGTTGGTCCAAGACCTCATTCTAGCCCTTTTGGTCCACAGGCTCCTCAGGACCGTCTGTTTCCGGATGCTCACGTTGAACTTCCAGGTTATGGAGGAGACTTTTATGAGAACTACTACGGAGACGTCTGAGTTAGTAGTAGTTCCACTAGTTCTGTAATGGTTGTATTCCCACCGCTCTGCGAGGCCTGTGGAATATGACTTAGTGTGTATCATTCCGGGGGTGTATGAAAAATAATGTATAGGAGCTTGGAATGCCTCCGATGAGATGTAATCTCCCTTTCACCGTAGTAGTACTTTGTTTGGTCTTGTACTAAACCTTGTATGGTGTGTATGACGATGGAATAAAAGAAGTAGTTTCTGTATCTACCATGTCATACGGATGATCATCTTGCATTCTGAGTTGTCCATTATATTCTACATTCTATGTCGAAATCTTAGCATTTTGGACTTAACCATTGTCTTGTTTTTCCTAGGATGGTTAACACGCGCAAAAACCCTGCTCCCCAAGAGCAGGCCGAAGGCAGTGAAGTCAGGGATGCAAATCTGCCTCACCCTCCTTCTCTAGCCGAAGTTATGCTGGAAGCCGAGAGAAACAAGCGGGAGACCAACCGTTTGTTGGAGCGCATCGAACAGAACACAGCACACCATCAGAGAAATAACTTGGTGTCACTCAGTGATTTCATCAAGCTACACCCGCCTACCTTCCACCACTCCGTCGAGCCTCTCGACGCCGATGACTGGCTTCGCAGCATTACTCACAAACTGCGCTCTGCGCTGGTAGCTGAGGCTGATAAGGTCACCTTTGCTGCATATCATCTTGAAGGCCCCGCCAGTCTCTGGTGGGAGAATTATGAAGCTATGCGCCCAGCGGGCCACGTCACTAGTTGGGCTGAATTCAGCGAGGCTTTCCGTGAACATCACATTCCGGAGGGTCTCATGGATCGTAAACGTGAGGAGTTCTGTAGTTTCACTCAAGGTCGACTCTCTGTTGACGCTTACAGCAGGGAGTTCGATAACCTTGCACGTTATGCAACTGAGGAAGTTTCTACTGATGCCAAGAAGCAGGCAAGGTTCCGTAAGGGACTTAGTCCTGAGCTCTGTCGTGACCTCCGTCTGCATGAGTGCACCTCTTTTCAGAAGCTTGTGAATAAAGCCATCAGTGCTGAGACGGGACAGACTGATTTCGATGCATCACGCAAGCATGGCCGTGATTTGGGTTCTTCATCCGGTGCTGGTCCTCAGAAGCGCCGCGTGTGGGTGCCTAACACTGCCCTGCCACCCAGGTTCACACCGAGGCCATCCTTTCAGGCGCCTCGCCCAGCTCAGCAATATGCACCAGCCAAGCCCTATGGTGGTCCAACCAACAATGCTCCTCCGCGCACCAGTTCCGTGACTTGCTTCAAGTGTGGGGAATCAGGCCACTATATGCGCGAGTGCCCCCAAACCAACCCCAACCAGACAGCAAAAACTGTTGGCCGTGGCAAGCCAACAGGGAAAGTGTTCTACGCCAAGCCGGCCACTGCTGCACGTGGCCATGTTAATTGTGTCTCTGCGGAAGAGGCTCAAGAAGATCCCAACGTCGTTCTCGGTACGCTCCTTGTTAATTGCCACCCGGCATCTGTTCTTTTCGATACTGGAGCATCTCATTCATTCATATCCGAAAACTATGCTCGCTTGCATAACACCGCCTTCTGTGACATGCCTTCTACCATGGAAATTTCCACTCCTGGTTCTAGATGGCAAACTTCTAGAGTAAGCCATGGAAATGAAATCCAAGTCGACAGACTTGTTTTCCTTGCATCTTTGATAGCTCTCAAATCTTCGGATATTAATATCATTTTGGGTATGGACTGCATGTCAGCCCATCATGCCAAAATTGATTGCTTCTCTAGGACTGTTCAACTCACCCATCCTTCGGGGAAGATAGTCAATGTCTTGACCCGAATAGCCAAGCAACAGTTATATTCTCTTAACGCTAGCCCCTTGCAAGACCTTGAGGACGTTTCGATAGTCTGTGACTTTCCGGATGTCTTCCCAGAGGAATTGCCAGGTGTTCCACCCGACAGGGATGTTGAGTTCGTAATAGACCTCATTCCAGGAACCGTCCCGATTGCTAGAAGACCCTATAAGATGGCACCACTAGAACTAGCCGAGCTTAAGAAACAACTCGATGAGTCCTTGAAAAAGGGTTTCATCCGACCTAGTTCATCTCCTTGGGCTTGCCCCGTCCTCTTCGTCAAGAAGAAGGATGGTACGGACCGGATGGTTGTAGATTATCGACCGGTTAACTTGGTCACAATTAAGAACAAGTATCCGCTCCCCAGGATCAACGACCTGTATGATCAGCTCGCTGGATCCTCTTCTCTAAAATGGATTTGACGTTGGGCTACCATCAAATCAAAATCAGGAACGGGGACATTCCGAAAACGGCCTTTGTTACTCGTTATGGCCAATACGAGTACACCGTCATGTCCTTCGGTTTAACCAACGCTCCAGCCACCTTCTCTCGGTTGATGAACTCAATCTTCATGGAGTATTTGGATAAATTCGTCGTGGTTTACCTCGATGATATACTCATCTACTCCACGAACGAGGAAGAACATGCCGAACATCTAAGGCTAGTGTTGAAGAAACTTCGAGAGCATCGCCTTTATGCCAAATTCTCTAAATGTGAATTTTGTTTGTCAGAAGTGACCTATCTAGGACATGTAATTTCTGGTAAGGGTATTGCTGTTAATCCTGAGCGAGTTCAAGCCATCCTTAATTGGACTCCACCTGAATCGGTCAAGCAAGTTCGGAGTTTCCTTGGCCTAGCGAGCTATTGTCGTTGCTTTGTCGAGAACTTCTCCAAAGTTGCTAAACCTCTAACCGAACTCCTCAAGAAAGATAAAAAGTTCGAGTGGACTCCACAATGTGAGCATAGCTTTCAGGAACTGAAAAGACGCCTGACATCTGCTCCCGTACTGGTACCGCCAGATTTCTCTAAGGACTTTGTTATCTACTGCGACGCCTCGTGACAAGGACTAGGCTGTATTCTCATGCAAGATCGACACATAGTTGCTTACGCTTCACAGCAATTGCACCCACATGAGGAGAATTATCCTACTCATGATCTAGAGCTTGCAGCTGTAGTCTATGCACTTAAAACCTGGCGACATTACCTCCTCGGTAATCGTTGCGAGATATTCACTAATCACCAAAGTCTGAAGTACATCTTCACCCAACCGGATTTGAATCTCAGGCAAAGACGTTGGGTCGAGTTGATCACAGATTTTGACTTAGGAATAACTTACACCCCAGGGAAAGCCAATGTCATGGCTGATGCGCTAAGTCGTAAATCTTATTGCAATAATCTGATGTTGCAACAAAGTCAACCACTTCTCCATGAGGAATTTCGGAAACTTAACCTTCACATTGTTCCTCAAGGATTCCTTTCCACCTTGGTGGCGAAACCTACCCTTACGGATCAGATCATCAAAGCACAGAAGGTAGATCCGGGAATTTCCCGCATCAAGAGAAACATCCAGAAAGGAGTTGCGAATTGTTTCTCCATTGATGATCAAGGGGTCGTATACTTCGGGAATTGGCTAGTGGTTCCCAAGGTGCGAAACCTGAGGCGATTGATCCTTAAGGAAGCTCATGAATCTCCTCTCACCATTCATCCCGGTAGCACTAAGATGTATCAGGACCTACGCCAGAGGTTCTGGTGGACTAGGATGAAGAGAGAAATTGCTCAGTATATTGCTAATTGCAACGTCTGCCGTCGTGTAAAAGCAGAGCATCAACGGCCTGCTGGCACCCTTCAACCCCTAGCTATTCCTGAGTGGAAATGGGATAAAATTGGTATGGACTTCATCACCGGTTTTCCCAGGACCAAGAGAGGGAATAATTCCATCTTCGTCGTTGTCGATCGTCTTTCCAAAGTAGCCCATTTCTTACCTGTTCGTGAGAGTATAACTGCTAGTTAGTTAGCAGACTTGTACATCTCCCGAATAGTGTCTCTCCATGGTGTTCCGTTGGAAATTAACTCGGATCGAGGAAGTCTTTTCACCTCTTGATTTTGGGAAAGTTTCCAAAATGCTATGGGAACCCGCCTTTCCTTTAGCACCGCTTTTCACCCTCAATCAAGTGGTCAAGTAGAACGCGTCAACCAGATTCTAGAAGACATGCTTCGAGCTTCTGTTATCTCATTCGGAATGGATTGGGAGAAATGCCTTCCATTTGCCGAATTCGCTTATAACAACAGCTATCAGTCTAGCTTGGGTAAAGCCCCTTTTGAAGTTCTCTATGGACGACGGTGTCGAACACCCCTTAATTGGTCAGAAACCGGGGAAAGACAATTCTTTGGCCCGGATATGATCCAGGAAGCAGAAGAGCAAGGTCGCATCGTTCGTGAAAAGTTGAAAACAGCCCAATCTCGTCAAAAGAGTCAATATGACCGAAAACATAAGGCTATGACTTTCGAGGTTGACGAGAAGGCTTACCTTCGGGTTACTCCTCTGAAGGGAACCCATCGTTTCGGTATCAAAGGCAAATTGGCTCCTCGTTACATTGGACCTTTTCGCATTCTCGCTAAACGAGGAGAAGTTGCCTACCAATTGGAACTACCTCCGCATCTCTCCAGAGTCCACGATGTCTTCCACGTTTCTCAACTCAGGCGTTGCTTCTCGGATCCTATCCGTGGAGTGGACCACGAAACGCTTGATCTCCAAGATAATCTCACGTATCGGGAGTACCCCATTCGCATCCTCGATCAGGCCGAGCGTACCACTTGACGTCATAATATCAAGTTTCTCAAGGTTCAATGGTCGCACCATTATGAGAAGGAAGCAACCTGGGAAAGGGAGGATCGTCTTCGACTTGAGTATCCCGCCTTCTTTCCGGAGGAACCCAAATCTCGGGACGAGATTCTTTTGAGTGGGGGTGAGTTGTCACACCCTAGCTAGTTATGCATTAGAGTGTTGCATCATGTCTATTTTTTTCATCAGAAACTTGAAATGGGGATGACAGAACCCCCAGCCCCCTTTGAAACCAACTAGGTTTTATTAAAAACTTTTTCAATGAACCTGAAATGCCCTTCTAAAATGTCCATCATTTTTGTCTTGGTTCAGAACCTCTGCCAAAAGTGATGCACAATTTCCTAGGTCATCCTAGGGTCTTTGAATTAAATCATAAATATTTGAATTTGGGCACTTAAAATTATATAAAATATTTCAAGTGCTCAAATATTTCCAAACTAAAATGTTTCATGTTGGAAATAATCCAACTATGGACCAGGAGCAGTTTGGTGATTTTAGGAGTTACCTAAGTATTTTTAATAATTCAACAAAGTTGCAGAAAAAAAATAAAAAAAGGAAATAGCAGAAAGAACTTACCTGGCGCCCAGCACCCGGCCCACCTGCCGGCCCAGCCCAGCGCTGCGCCAGCGAGCTGCTTGCTGGCCAGGCAGGCAGGCACGTGCTCGACGGCGAGCACCGCATGGGTGCCACGCACCTGCTCGCCGCCTCGCCGCTCTCCTCATCACGCCACGACGGGGATCACTCCCCCTCTCTCCCCCGACCCCCCCAGACACCCCCTCTCCTCTCCAGCTCCTCCCCCTCGCGCTCCCCAGCCATGGCCGACGCCACCGCCGCCGCTCCATCGTCGTAGCCGCGCTCCCCGCCGCCCGTGCTCCGACTCGTCGTGTCCAGGAGCTCCGCCGCCGTCCACTCCTTCGAGCTAGCCGAGCCCCGCGTGCTCGCGTGGCCCGAGTCCACCGCACCGACCTCGCCCGAGTCCGCCGTCGCCGGAGATCCCCTTCAACGCCGTCGCCGCATCAGCTCGTCCCCGACCCCGCCGGTGGCCTCTATGAGTGCTCCGTGAGCCTAGCTACCCCTCCTACCCTTCCTCTCTCGCTCCCGAGCCGTGTAGCCATCGCACGAAGATCACCCGCATGCACCGCCACGGATCTCGTCGCCGACGTGCTCCTGGCCATCCTCCGGCCACCTCACGCTGTCCATCGCACTCACCACGCTGCGTTGGACCCAACCGTGCACTCCCCGCACCTCACCGCACACCCTAGCTTGAGTTCGCCTCCACCCGAGCTCCGGTCGCCGCCTAGGTCGTGGCCGGCGCCAACTCCGGCCACCCCGACCCCAACTGACTCCACCAAGAGCTGCGGGTCGTCCTCAGCTCCACTCCGATGGCCTCCGCGCCCCTTTTGGTGGCCGGAACGGCCAAAACCACTTCCGCCGCCGCGTCGGGCTCGCCGGCGGCTAAACGCCGGTGCAGCCGACCTGGGTTTGACCACGGGTGGGCCCTGGTTGACTCTGTTGAGTCAATGACAGGTGGGGCCCCCTTCTGCTAATTACCCAGATTAGTTTAAACTAATTAAGCTAGTTTAATTACCCACTGACACCCCGGACCCACAGTCAGGTTTGACCTGGACGTCTCCGTTGACCCTGACGTCATTCTGACGCATGGCTGACGCAATAAATTAATTTCTGGATTTATTCTAATATAGGAAATTCCAGAATATAGTTTAAACTTCAAAAATTCATAACTTTTAATCTGTAACTCCAAATCAAACAAGTTATATATGAAAAATGACCAGAAAAATCCAATCTATCCATCTGTACTGTTTCCATGCATGATTAAACAAGTTAACTTGATGTTTAATGCAGAACAAGATAAAACACTTTAAAGGGCCATGTAAGAGTTTGAAATTTGAATCTTTGGTTCAAATTGGTTCAAACCCTTCTGGTCTTAGTTGCATTAGCCCAACACACTCATATTGCCATGTTTCATGCATACATCATATTGTCGCACATTGTTTGGTGATGGCTGTGTATCGGTGTTCTTTGCGGCAGGTTCTACCTCCGAGGAGTATCGTGATTACCCTAGCGAAGAACCGTATTAGTGCATCGACCCATCAGGCAAGCAACCAACCGTTTGATCATATCGATACAATCCCATGTTCTCGCTCTTGCTCTCTTTTACTGCATTAAGACAACGCGTTTCAAACTGCTGTGTGCTTCGGTAGTTGAACCCATTTCCTCTGCATGACCTGTCATTGCCATAGTAACTAGATGAAACCCACTAGCATGTGTAGGAGTTGTTTGAGCCATATGTATGTGTTGTTCCTACCTTGCTATGCCTGCTATGCTTAGAGTCGTGTCAGGTCTGGTTCATCTGGGTGATGGGCTAGAGTGAAATGATCATATCAGTTGAGAGTGGTGTGTTGAACACGATTTGGTAAAGGTATCGATGAGAGGCCATGTAGGAGTACATGGTGGTTTGTTTCATTGAAGCCGTCCTTAAGCACTGAGATCTGTATGTGTGATTTAAGATTCAGCTACTACCATGCATTGGGCCCGAAACCAATGGACCCTCTCGGCTTCTTATTCACCCTAGTCTTCTGTCCAGGAGTTGCAAGTAGTTTCTGGTGTTTGTAGCCTACTGGAGGCCGTGGACAGCGCTGACCGTAGGGGTGGGCTGTGATGCGGTAGGTACGTGGCCGGGTGTACCGGATGCCCGTTTGGTATCTCGGGAACCCTGTTCACATCGTTTGGGGCCGTGAGCGATACTTCGGCCGGATCTCCTCATGGATGGAACCCAAATAGGCGATAAACCTGGACTAGAGACTTAGGTGTCTAGGTAGGTCGTGGCCGACACCCACGTTGGGCTTCCGCTTGAAGGTTGCCGGGTACATGTCGTGTAAACGGCGGTAAGTGGTGAGAGCATGTATGAAGAAGTACACCCCTGCAGGGTTAACCTAATCTATTCGAATAACCGCGTCCGCGGTAAAGGACTACTGGGTTGCCTATACAGTTCATAGACAAGTAAATGGAAACTACTAAAAGCCTCAAGATAAGCGTGAGTGCCGAGGATGGCTCCTCCGTAGGAAGACGGAGGTGGATCCTCGGTAGTGTATTGAAGTGGTGAGTAGTGGACTCGTGTGCGCAAAACCATTTCAAGTTGGAGTCTCGTAGGATAGCTTAGCCAAGAGTCAAAGCTGGCTTGCTGCAATAACTCCACCAACCCTTCTTGATAATGTGCATGTATGTAGGATCTGATGTAAGTCTTGCTGAGTACCTTTGTACTCATGTTGCTATAATTTACCCTTTTACAGAAGACGCTGCAACCCCTTCTGATGGGTTCTTCGTAGATGTTGACATCAATGAGTAGGCTAAGACCCAGGTGGTGATCCTGAGCTTGTGAAGGACCACGTAGTATAGCTAGGCTTTCCAAGCCTCTTTTATTTTACTAGTTGTCTGTACTCAGACAAGTTACTTCCGCTGCTGGTTTGTATGACTGTATGACTTGAATGCTGGGTCATGTGACCCGTACTTGTGTGTATGCTATGTATGGCTCTCTGAGCCTTTAAATAAAGTACTTGTGTCATAGAGTCATGTTGTGATGCCTTGTTGTATTTGCACATATCGAGCATATTGTGTGTATGGTTGGAATGCTTGGTATGTGTGGGATCTGGCTATCTAGTTGTTTATCTTTAGTAGCCTCTCTTACCGGGAAATGTCTCCTAGTGATTCCACTGAGCCATGGTAGCTTGCTACTGCTCCGGAACACTTGGCTGGCCGGCATGTGTCCTTCTTCGTTCCTGTGTCTGTCCCTTCGGGGAAATGTCACACATTGAGTACCGGAGTCCTGTTAGCCCGCTACAGCCCGGTTTACCGGAGTCCTGCTAGCCCAGTGCTACAGCCCGGAACTTACTTGCTTATGACCGACACGTTCGATGCTGGGTCATGGATGCCTGTCCCTGTAAGTCTGAGCCACTTTGGGTTTACAACTAGCCATGTCAGCCCGGGCTCCTTTTCATATGGATGCTAGCGACACTATCATATACGTGTGCCAAAAGACGCAAACGGTCCCGGGCAAAGGTAAGGCGACACCCGTGGGGATACCGTGCGTGAGGCCGCAAAGTGATATGAGGTGTTACAGGCTAGATCGATGTGACATTGAGTCGGGGTCCTGACAAATAGTGTACGGGTCTCCCACAATTGTAGCAATTGCGCTCTCGACTAGAAGATCTTTTTCATTGTAGGACCTTGACTTAGAGCTTCTTTCTTTGCTTCTACTCTTGTAGAATTTGTTGAAGTTCTTCACCATTAAGCTCAATTCTTCATTGAAGGTTTGTTTCTCACTTGATGATGTGGGGGCTTCACATGAGGCTTTGTAAGCACCAGTTGACTTGTTGTGAAGTTCCTCCTTATCCTTGAGTGACATCTCATGAGCAACAATTCTTCCAATGACTTCCGTTGGCTTGAGATCTTTGTAATTTGGCATCATTTGGATCAATGTACACACGGTATCATATTTTACATCCAATGCTCTTAGGATCTTCTTGATGATGAATCTGTCGGTCATCTCTTCACTTCCTAAGCCGGCAATCTCATTTGTGATAAGAGCAAGCCTAGAGTACATTTCAGCGACACCTTCACCATCCTTCATTTTGAACTTGTCAAGCTGACTTTGGAGCACATCCAACTTGGATTCCTTGAAAGAGTCGGTACCTTCATGCATATCAATCAAAGTATCCCAAATTTCCTTTGCATTCTCAAGACGGCTGATTTTGTTGAATTCTTCGGGGCACAAGCCATTGAAGAGGATATCACAAGCTTGAGCATTGTATTGCAGCATCTTCAATTCATCCGCGCTAGCTTCACGGTTCGGTTCTCTCCCATCAAAGAATTCACCTTGCAATCCAATACATACAATAGCCCAAACGGCGGGGTTATGTCCGAGAATATGCATTTTCATCTTATGCTTCCAACTAGCAAAATTAGTGCCATCAAAGTAAGGACCTCTATGGTGATAATTTCCCTCGCTAGACGCCATACTCTCCTAGGTTGTGAAACCAAGGCTATGAAAACCAAAAGCTATGGAAAACAAAGCAAATAGATACCAAAGCTCTGATACCACTTGTAGGACCTTGAAGTATGTCTAGAGGGGGGTGATTGGACTACTTGACCAATTAAAAACTTAACCTTTTCCCAATTTTATACTTTGGCAGATTTTAGCTATCTTTGGACAAGTCAAGAAATCTTCACACAATTCAAGCAAGCATGCAAAGAGTATATGAGCAGCGGAAATTAAAGCATGCAACTTGCAAGAATGTAAAGGGAAGGATTTGGAGGATTCAAACGCAATTAGAGACACGTATGTTTTTGTCGTGGTTCCGATAGGTGGTGCTATCGTACATCCATGTTGATGGAGACTTCGACCCACGAAAGGTAACGGTTGCGCGAGTCCACGGAGGGCTCCACCCACGAAGGGTACACGAAGAAGCAACCTTGTCTATCCCACCATGGCCGTCGCCCATGAAGGACTTTCCTCACTAGCGGTAGATCTTCACGAAGTAGGCGATCTCCTTGCCCTTACGAACTCCTTGGTTAACTCCACAATCTTGTCGGAGGCTCCCAAGTGACACCTAGCCAATCTAGGAGACACCACTCTCCAAGAAGTAACAAATGGTGCGTTGATGATGAACTCCTTGCTCTTGTGCTTCAAATGATAGTCTCCCCAACACTCAACTCTCTCTCATAGGATTTGGATCTGGTGGAAAGAAGATTTGAGTGGAAAGCAACTTGGGGAAGGCTAGAGATCAAGATTCATATGGTAGGAATGGAATATCTTGGCCTCAACACATGAGTAGGTGGTTTTCTCTCAGAACTGGTAAGTTGGAAGTGTAGGTTTGTTCTGATGGCTCTCTCAACGAATGAAGAGGACGTGGAGGGGTATATATAGCCTCCACACAAAATCTAACCGTTACACACAATTTACCAATCTCGGTGGGACCGAATCAACAAACTCGGTCGGACCAATTTAGTAAATCTAGTGACCATTAGGGTTTTCGGTGGGACCGACATGCAACTCGGTAAGACCGATATGGTTAGGGTTAGGGCATAAAGTAATCTCGGTGAGACCGATTACACAAATTCGGTGAGACTGATTTTGGTAATTAGCTAACTAGAGAGTTGGTCAGGTAAACTCGGTGGGACCGATTTGCTCTTTTCGGTGAGACCGAAATGTTACGAAAGGGAAACAGAGAGTTTACATTGCAATCTTGGTGGGACCGATCGCTCACTTCGGTTAGACCGAAACGTTACGAAGGGAAACAGAGAGATTACAATCCCATCTCGGTGAGACCAAGATCCCTATCGGTGAGACCAATTTGCCTAGGGTTTGTGGCAGTGGCTATGACATTTGAACTCGGTGGCGCCGGGTAGAAAGAAGCGGTAGGACAGATTTTGACTTTGGGTTTAGGTCATATGTGGATGTGAGAAAGTAATTGAGTGTTTTTGGAGCATATCACTAAGCACTTGAAGCAAGAGGCTCATTAAGCAACACCTCATACTTCCTTGATAGTATTGGCTTTTCCTATAGACACAATGTGATCTTGGATCACTAAAATGTAAAATGTAGAGTCTCGAGCTTTTGAGCTTGAGCCAATCCTTTGTCCTTAATATTTTGAGGGATCCACTTTCATCATCCATGCCATGCCATTCATTGAGCTTTCCTGAAATATTTGTCTTGGAATAGCATTAGCTCAATGAGCTATATGTTGTTATGAATTACCAAAACCACCTAGGGATAGTTGCACTTTCAGCTATACATCTCGGCCGAGATTAGATTGCACAATTTGGAATTAAATTCATAAAAATCAGCCCATGGCCAAGGTGATGCGCCACCTCGGAAGTAGTCCTGCATAAAGCTCGGGCGCCAGTGGCTGGCTCCATAGCGGGCATTTCCGACATTAAGCTCGGTTAAACCCCTTCAAACTTTTTTGAGCCAAGGTGATCTATGACACCTCGGATATAGTCCGGCGTTGAAGCTCAGTTATGTTCCAGCGTTGGAGCCCGGATGCAGTTTGGCGTTGGAGCTCGGCTGTAACAATACTATTGTACAATCCAGCATTGGAGCTCAGAAGCAGTCCGGCGTTGGAGCTCGGCTGCGAAAGATAAATCGAATGCAGTCCGGCGTTGGAGCTCGGACGCAAGAGGACACTGCCGCCCGGGAACAACTTCAAACCCGAGGTGTGGCATAAAAATAACAAGGCATTGATAAAGGCTGGAAACATAAAGGGGCTCCTCGGATACCCGACGTATAAACTATTCGGATGCACGTTGGCGATCCTCAAGATCGAAGATGAGAAGATTTGTTGAACCAGTTTTCAAGACTGACAGCCGAAGATGAAGAACAGTTCGGAAGAATCGAGGAGCGTCCCTGTCGGTGTCAAAACCGGCGGATCTCGATTAGGGGGTCCCGAACTGTGCGTCTAGGCAGATGGTAACAGGAGACAAGGGACACGATGTTTTTACCTAAGTCCGGGCCCTCTCGATGGAGGTAAAACCCTACTCCTGCTTGATTAATATTGATGATATGGGTAGTACAAGAGTGGATCTAACACGAGATCAAGGAGGCTAAACCCTAGAAGCTAGCCTATGGTATGATTGTTGTAATGGTTGTTTGTCCTACGGACTAAAACCCTCCGGTTTATATAGACACCGGAGAGGGCTAGGGTTACACAGAGTCGGTTACAATGGTAGGAGATCTACATATCCGTATTGCCAAGCTTGCCTTCCACGCCAAGGAAAGTCCCATCCGGACACGGGACGAAGTCTTCAATCTTGCATCTTCATAGTCTTGGAGTCCGGCCGATGATGATAGTCCGGCTATCCGGACACCCCCTAGTCCAGGACTCCCTCAGTAGCCCCTGAACCAGGCTTCAATGACGACGAGTCCAGCGCGCATATTGTCTTCGGCATTGCAAGGCGGGTTCTTCCTTCGAATAATTCATAGAAGATTGTGAACACCAGGATAGTGTCCGGCTCTGTAAAATAAATTCCACATACCACCGTAGAGAGAATAATATGTACACAAGTTCAATCTGCTGACGTATTTTGTGGCGTGACATCACACCACTACCAAGCCTTTACTTGAATCGTTTTTATTATACCACCTCAGCGTGTTTAGCGAAGCAGTTTCCTTGGCACGTCTTGTCGAAGCAGAGATCGTTTTTCCCTTATTCCGGGATTCCCATCAATATGGACATGGGTAACCCAACCGCGCCATTGACTGCGGCACCTGGGAGATAAGCGAGTTTTACTAGGCCGGTGGGGATGCATAGTCTTCGTCCGCCCATATATAAGGGGATAAGGATCCGCCTTTTTTACCTACGCCTTCTTCCTCCTTAGCTTATCCATCTCCGTGCACTCAAGCTCCAGCGCCCAAGTCCGCACATCACGCCTCAACCTTCTCCAGCCATGTCCGGAGCGGGAGGCAAGTGGATGGCCTCCTCGGTTACGGAGGGGCACATCGAGAAGCTGCGCGGCGCCGGATCCTATCCAGCGACATCGCGCACCGGCAGCCCGACGAGGGGCAGCTCATCCCCACCCCCAGGCCCCATGAGAGAGTCGTATTTCTTCCCCACTTCCTCCATGGACCGGGCTTCCCACTTCATCCCTTCGTCCAGGGGCTCATGTACTACTACGGCCTGGACTTCCACGATCTGGCGCCAAACTTCATCCTCAACATCTCGACGTTTATCGTCGTGTGCGACACCTTCCTCTGCATCCAGCCTCACTTCAGTTTATGGCTAGAGACCTTCAATGTCAAGCCGAAGGTGGTGAAGGGCGTCCAAGCGGAGTGCGGAGGCACCATGGTGGGCAAAATGCCTAACGTCACCTGGCTCGAGGGCGCCTTCGTGGAGTCCATCAAAGGGTGGCAATCGGAGTGGTTCTACATCACCGAGCCGCGTGACCCTAAATGGGCAGCGGCCCCTGAGTTCAGATCTGGTACCCCCATGCAGCTCACCTCCTGGAAAGAGATGGGCTTGCTATGGGGTAGTTCGGAGGAGCTGACCGGAATCCAGTCCTGTCTCCAGACCCTGGTGAACAAGAAGCTTAAGCTTGTCAACGTGATCCAGGTCATGCTCGTCCGCCGGATTCTCCCCTGCCAACAATGGGCCTTCAATCTGTGAGAGTTTGATCCGGCACATCACCGGACCCTGAGCAGGCTCTTCAACACGACGTATGAAGCTGCCTGGAGGGTGCTGTTCAAGGGCGGAGAAGCCCCCGCATCCGCAACTGAAGATCGCGGATTTAGCACGCAGCGCCCGGCCGGCGAGGTAAGCTATGTTATCCTTTATGGGACACTCATTTCATTCATAGTTTGACTCTATGTGGGATATAAAAACTCCCAATGCCTTTAACAGGACTGGCAGAAGACGTTTGGATAGGTTAACTTTCCTGCTCCCCTTCCAGAAGACCCAGCGGACACCCGTTTGACGGGGCTGCTGGTCCTGGCACTTTACGTGGTGCCGGAGAAGAATGCCAAGAAAAAGGCCACGGGAACCCGAAGGAGTTCCCAGCACCAGGTGGTATCGGACTCATCGTCCAATGACTCCGAGGCGGACTCCTCCCCCGAGGAGGAGGAGAAAGAGGCCTCTCCCCCAGCGGGGGGAGAGAAGAAGAGGAAGGCCTCCCCAACGGGGGCGGCCGAAGGGTCCAAGAAAGACGGACCCTCCCTCCGGACTGCTCTGCCAACACCGACGACGGCGACGAGGAGTGGCCCCCAAGGGCCAAGCCCCTGGCAAGATCGTAAGTGTCCGAATTCCTGGATGATTTATAATTTCTCTTTTTGCCACGTGGTGTCCTTCTAATGCCGCATGCAACCTGTAGTCCGGACAAGGACGATCTTCCCGCTTCGTCGAGCGGGTCCTTGGCTACGTCAGATATGGATTCCCTTCAGACCGCCTCCACCCCTCGTGACGCTGATGACGCCGAGGTGGGATCCCAGGAGGGGACCCACCAGGAGGGGGAGGCTCCGGAGGTGCCACAGGGCAACCTCCCGGACTTTGTACCGGACTCCGTACCGGAACCTGCAGTGGTTCCGGAGTCCGGCAGGCGGCCCCTTCGTAAGAAGGGCAAGACTGTGACACCGGCAGCCGCCGTCCAACCGGAGGCACCAGATAACTTGTTGGAGGCGCTCAACGGCGCTTCCATCGAGGAAGAACACTGCACTATCATGAGTGCGGTGAATCAGAAGGTTCAGCTCGCCATGAGCGGGCAGACCGAAACCTGCAGCAGCCTTCTAACAGGCTTTGAGGTATGAAATTTAAAATATGTAATATAATACCACATAGACAGTAGCCCCTGATGCTCGGTTTGGTGTTCGGAAAGAAAAGATGGACTAAGGATCTAAAAAGATATACACAGGAGGTCTAAAAAATATGTCAATATGGGATTGCAGGCTGCGCTGCTGACCTCTGCCGCACTGACTGCGGAGGTCGATGCTTTGAAGCAGAACCTCGAGCGGTCCGAGAGCGAGCTCGGCCGTGCCAAGAAGCAACTCGAGGACAAAGAAGGTGAGTAACACCGTATTAAATTTGTACCTTACAGAAAAGGATTTTGGTTGCAAGATAAATAACAAGGATAACACGGGTACTACAGGGGCCACGAACGAGGTGGTGACCCTGAAGGAGGCGGCGTCTGCGGCCGAACGCAATGCGGCCGCAGAGCGAGCCGAGCGGGAGAAGCAGGAGGCGCGGGTGGCGGAGGTGCAGCAAGAGCTTCAGGCTCTCATGGGAAAACATGAGGGTTTGGAGCGCGACTCAAGGACTCGAGAGTCAGAGCTTGCATCGGCTCTTGAGAGCGCCAAAGCCGCTAAGGCCGAAGCCCAAAAGGCCCTCCAGGAGGTCGAGGATTTGAAGAAAATAGCAGCGGGTAAGGCATTTTTCATGCAAAGCAAGCATGTGAATGTGAATTACCTATTACTTACCCGAATTCGAAGCTCTCCAGGAGCATTCGCGGATCTGCCCCGCAGCGTATCAGATGCTGCTGCTTTCTACCGGGCCGAGGAGGGGAGCTCGACGGAGAAGGTCTTCTGGTCTCAGTATGCTGAGGCCGGACATCCGGTGCCCCTTAGCGACCAGCTGAAGCAGCTGGTCGAGCTCCACAAGGTAGCCGAACAGGCCGTGAAGGGCCTCATAGTTCGGCTGTGGCCCGAGGAGGCCATGCCTGGGAGCTACTTCGGCCTGGTACGGCGGCTGGTGGACGCGTGTCCCTGGGTGGAGGTCGTCAAGCATTCCGCCTGTGAAGGTGCCCGTCGGGCACTTGCCCGTGCAAAGGTGCACTGGGGTAGGATGGACGCTGAGAAGTTGCTGACGGACGCGCCGCCGGCGGGCAAGGAGTATCGTACGCCCGAAATGTATTATAAGAGTGTCCTGAAGGGTGCCAGCATGATTGCGGATGAGTGCTCCAAAAATGTAATATTTTAGTAGATTCACATTTTGTTATCCTGTGCGCTGAAAACCTTGTTCATATGCACTAAGCAACGCTTTTTAATTTAAAATATTACCTTCTGTGCAGCCGTTTATCAAACTTGAGAGATGGCAAGTCGTCGGCTTCAGCCCCCATGCCACTAGTGCTGGGGTGTTCGGGATAAACTTGAGCGCTCTTTTTCCCATGTTTGGGTCCATCTAGGGAGGCGCTCAACACAACGAACGAGGCAACCAGACTTATAATGCTTGAACACTATCACTTAGCCATAGAATTCTATAATTTTAAATTTCGGCGAAGCCCCTAGTGTTCGGAAGACCGAGTTCGGGGCGCTATCCACGCCTGGGCCGGACGAAGCCGGTTCCTCGCTCTAAGCGGCATAAGTCTTTAGGGACTCGAAAAAACCTCTCGAACAGCGACCAGCTCTCGCCTTATCATGACGGTCAGTTTTAGCTTTCTCCACTGAGGCGCTCGCCCAGCTCAACCGGGGCGCAATTGCAATGGTTCTCCCAGTGCTACCTTAGTCGATAAAACGGAACGTAAGGTACCAAAACATGGGAGCCGGGCAAACCCAACTATTGACCCAAGACATGATTCGGAGCCGATGCATATAATGCTATAAGTTCAGGTTGCCGCACTTGTGAAAGTGTTCGGACTTATCACACCATAATGCGGGGAACTTAAGCCCCTGGTGTATTCAGCCGTACCAAAGTGTACGGATGCAAGATGTCATAAATGAACATATATATAAGAAAGAAATGTAATTATAAGCAAAAATCGATGCATTGTTTATTCAAGGAATTCTGCGATGAATGCAGAATGATACAAATAGTGCGGTAAGCAAGGGGTAAGACTATTACACATGTCCCCCTCCAGGGGTAGGCTGCGGATTGGTGTATGAAAACGGATTTAATGCTCGTAATGGAGACCACCTGAGTGTTTGTCGTAGCCTTTCTCCTTCACTGGCTGTTGCATTGTGAGTTCGGCAGGTCTACTGCCGGACAAGGCCTCTGGTGAATGGAGTCGTATGGGTAAGAAAAAAGAAAGAGGAAAAGACCGACGTACTTGGGAGCCCCTGGTGTGGTTAAGCCGCAGTCTGGGCCTGTCATGGTCGTGCCCCTCCCCCTATGCCCATGGTATCTCCAGAGCGTAATGATGTACGTGAAGGACTGGTCTTGCAATTATGCAAGGGCTGGGGTTGGGGCCGCATTGCTATGCGTGCTCGGAACGTGCCAGGTGGTCTTGTTGTATGTTACTCCGGGCGCGTTTGGCCGTGTCCGGTCGCTTAACGGCCGGACTCGAAAATTGCCTTAAGAGGCTGCTCTGTACTTCTGCCGCGAGAGCCGCTGTGTGTTCCTCCGTTCAGAGGGAGCGTTCAGTGTTTCCGTTGACCGTGATGACTCCTCGAGGGCTTGGCATCTTGAGCTTCAGGTATGCGTAATGCAGCACTGCGTTGAACTTTGCAAACGCGGTCCGTCCGAGAAGAGCGTGATTGCCACTGCGGAACGGGACTATGTCGAAGATTAACTCCTCGCTTCAGAAGTTATCCGGGGATCCGAAGACCACTTCCAGTGTGACTGAGCCTGTACAATTGGCCTCTACACCTGGTATGACGCCTTTGAAGGTCGTCTTTGTAGGTTTAATCGTTGAGGGGTCTATGCCCATCTTGCCCACTGTATCCTGATAAAGCAGGTTCAGGCTGCTGCTGCCGTCCATCAGGAATCTGGTAAGGTGAAATCCATCGACGATTGGGTCTAAAACCAATGCGGCAAATCCGCCATGGCGGATACTGGTGGGGTGATCCCTTCGATCAAAAGTGATCGGGCAAGAGGACCATGGATTGAACTTCGGGGCGACTGGCTCCATCGCATATACATCCCTAAGTGCACGCTTCCAGTCCCTGTTGGGTATGTGGGTTGCGTATATCATGTTTACCATCCGTACTTGTGGGGGGAAACCCTTCTATCCTCTACTGTTCGGCGGCCGGGTCTCTTCCTCGTCATCGCTATGCAGCCTCTTGTCGTTGTTTTCGGCAATTAACTTGCCTGCCTGCTTAAATACCCAACAATCCCTGTTGGTGTGTGAGGGAGTCCTGGACTAGGGGGTGTCCGGATAGCCGGACTATCATCATCGGCCGGACCCCAAGACTATGAAGATACAAGATTGAAGACTTCGTCCCGTGTCCGGATGGGACTTTCCTTGGCATGGAAGGCAAGCTTGGCAATACGAATATGTAGATCTCCTACCATTGTAACCGACTCTGTGTAACCCTAGCTCTCTCCGGTGTCTATATAAACAGGAGGGTTTAGTCCGTAGGACGAACAACCATTACAACAATCATACCATAGGCTAGCTTCTAGGGTTTAGCCTCCTTGATCTCGTGGTAGATCCACTCTTATACTACCAATATCATCAATATCAATCAAGCAGGAGTAGGGTTTACCTCCATCGAGAGGGCCCGAACCTGGGTAAAAACATCGTGTCCCTTGTCTCCTGTTACCATCTGCTTAGACGCATAGTCGGGACCCCCTACCCGAGATCCACCAGTTTTGACACCGACATTGGTGCTTTCATTGAGAGTTCCTCTCTGTCGTCACCGATAGGCTTGATGGCTCCTTGAATCATCAACAACCACGTAGTCCAGGGTGAGACTTATCTCCCCGGACAGATCTTCGTGTTCGGCGGCTTCACACTGTGGGCCAATTCGCTTGGCCATCTGGAGCAGATCGAAAGCTACGCCCCTGGCCGTCAGGTCAGATTTGGAATCCTAAACTTCACGGCCGACATCCACGGAGACTTGATCTTTGATGAATTCGAGCCACAGCTGAGCGCGCCGCACTGTTACGATGGGCATGATTTAGCTCTGCCACCGAACGGTGCCCTGGAAGCCGAACATGAGTCCGCTCCGACCCCTAGTTCGGAGCCGACCGCGCAGATCGAGGACAGGTGGCTGGACACCGCCTTGGGAGCTGCAATCTCTACGGCGATGGAGCCGAATACTGACCTTGTCCCTCGTAAAGCTCACGACTCTGAGGTGCCGGACTCCTTGCCGGACTCCGAACCTCCTGCGCCCCTGCCAATCGAATCCGATTGGGCGCCGATCATGGATTTCACTGCCGCGGACATCTTTCAGCACTCACCCTTTGGCGACATCCTGAATTCGCTAAAGCATCTCTCGCTATTAGGAGAGCCCTGGCTGGATTGCGGTCAGGACGGTTGGGATGTGGATGACGAAGAAATTCAAAACCCACCCACCACCCACTTTGTAGCCACTGTCGACGATCTGACCGACATGCTAGACTACGACTCCGAAGACATCGACGGTATGGACGACGATGCCGGAGACGACCAAGAACCAGCGCCTACCGGGCACTGGAAGTCCACCTCGTCATACGACATATACATGGTGGACATCCCAAAGGATGGAAACGGCGAAGAAGCAGCGGAGGCAGATTCCCCTAAGAAACAGCCCAAGCGCCGACGTCAGCGGCGCTGCTCTAAATCCCGCCACAGCAAGAATGGAGATTCCGGCACCTGTCGGGGCCGTTCCTTCCTGCGGCCGCGAGAACCTATGGGGCACGGGGGGCCCCTTCTGGTCCGGCGAGGGGGGCGGAGGCCGCGCGCTGGGAGACGGGCGATTTTTACCCAGCTTCGGAGCTCTCCGGAGAGATATAACTCCTACTGCTGCTTTGTGTTTTTATTTGATCTTGCTCGAGAGCGAGCGTATGGTGGTGCTGTGTGTGTCGACTGGACCGAACCTCCAAGCTGCGGAACCAAAATTCCCCACCTCCTCTACGTGCGCATGGGCCTCCTTTTTATAGGTTAAAGGGGTCACCGACAGGTGGCAGCGTAGAAAGAGGGGTAGAAAGGTAAAAATGCGTGTTGGTACAACTACTACCAACAGTGTCCCCTACCTAACTCTGACAGCAGGGGACAAGGGCATTTAATGCCCGTCTGGTCGCCCCAACAGTGCAAGGAAACGACCGTTAGAGGCGCCACCGATCGCCACGATGGCCTCCTTGTCAGCTTCGCTTGCCACCTCGCACCGCCATGCCGCACAGCTGCCCGCCACGTGCGCCAGGAGCGATCCTGTGGCGACACGTCGTCGGATGTGCTGGAGCGTGGGCGCAGAGTGGCAGCCTTGCCGCGGCAAGTGCCTTGCCGCGGCCCTCGTCTTGTCGCACCAGCAAGCTTGCCCTCGCCGGGCCTTGCCGGGACGCGCGGGGCGTTGCGGCAAGTTTCTTGAAATGCCTTGAGTGGCCTTCCAGGCAAGCTCCTCTTGCCGGGGTCTTGTCTTCTTCCCGGCCAGCTCCTCTTGCCGGGGCCTTGGTTGGCCTTCCCGGCAAGCTCCTCTTGCTGGGACCTTGTATTCTTCCCGGCAAGCTCCTCTTGCTGGGGCTTTAGCTTGAGTACTCTGTTCTTGAATGGCATCAAAGTAGCCGTGGAGGATCTTGGCGGACGCCCGGCAAGCCCTGCCGCGGGTCGCTGCGACTGCCCGTGCACAAGTTCGGGATACTAAGGTACCCCCCCTACTTTAGTACACCGACAGGAGCCCCCGGGCCTGGGCCATACACGGTGCCGAGCGCTATTGGGCCAGGCCCAAAACAGTGCACGGGCACGCGTGGCCTGGGGCCACACAGAATCGGACTCCGTGTCCACCGCGTCCTCCCGCAACGGCACGCGTCGATTGCGGCGTCGTGGGAGAGAACGTGGTCAATACTTAACTCCAGGAAATGCGTAACGTTCGCATCCCCTGTTTATAAGCAGAGGAAACGGGGCCGTTCCCCACTTTCGCCACTTGCAGTTCCTTCCTCCAAAAGCTCCGCCGCTCTCCTCCGTCCCCTGAATCGAGGGAAAAACAGCACTCCGCTGCCCGTCGCTGCTGTCGCCGTCGTCGCCATCGTCGCTTTTGCCTCCCCCTGCTGCCCCCGCCATGGCTCAGAAGGCCGGGAAGGCCACGAAGGCTGCGAAGGCCGCGAAGGCCGCGAAGTCGGCTGAGGCACTAGAGCTCGAGGCGCTGCGCAAGAAGCAGGTTCTTTTCTCCCCCGAGCTCACCCCGGAGGCGTTGCGGTCGGGGTTCTACCTCTTTTGGTCGACGGAAACGCGGGCGCACCCGCGCACGCTGGTGCTTTCCGCGGAAGCCTCCAAATCGAAGAAGTGCCCCAGAGGGTACTACTTCTTCCCTGTGTTCTTCTATTGCGGGCTCTGCCCGCCTTTTTCCGATTTCTTTTGCGACATCATGAACACCTACGGGTTCCATCTGCTTGATTTCACCCCCAATGCCGTTCTGACAATGGCGGTTTTCGTGCACCTCTGTGAGAACTTCGTTGGTATCCGCCCCAATGTCGCTCTTTTTCGCCACTATTTCTCCCCTCGGCTCTGCATCCTCGCCATGCGGCTCCCATGCGCTTGGGGTCACGGACGGTGGGAGTGGGAATCTGGGCCGTCGCGAGCAGAGGCAGCGGGTCGGTCCCGATTCCCTGCTCTTCCCGTGCCTTGATTCGCTGAGCGGGGCGGCCGAGCTCCCACCCTGCTCCTTTATAAAGAGCAGGAGGGGGCACAGAAGCCCGCACTCTCTCATCTCCTTCTTTCTTCAACTTCTGTTCTCCTTTCTCCCATTCGCCATGGAGAAAGGGAACCCTGGCCCTTCATCGGTGGCGGCGAGGGTCGCCACCAGACAGCACACCTCTCCCTCTCTTGCACCCTTGGCGGGGGAACCGGCCATAAGGGGAAGAGGGAGGGGGCGTGGTCGCGGACGAGGTCGAGGACGAGGCCGAGGCGCT
Source organism: Triticum timopheevii (assembly GCA_963921465.1). Taxonomy (NCBI): domain Eukaryota; kingdom Viridiplantae; phylum Streptophyta; class Magnoliopsida; order Poales; family Poaceae; genus Triticum; species Triticum timopheevii. Next base: position 129,396,003 of record OY997274.1, on the reverse strand, counting down.
CGGGGAAGAGGCAGACGGGGCGGCGCGCCAGCTTCGCCTCCGCCGGCGGTTCCTCCCCCCACGGCGGTCCACATGGGGGACGACCCTTGCGAGTTCTTCGTCAGGCTGCGTCGGGCGCCTCGTCATCACCTCTGGCTTCCAACTCTGTTCGCAAGCACGATGGAACCGGACCCGCCCGAGATGCTGAGACTGCAGATGAGGGGCTGCGGGATCAGCGGCACGCGAGTCCATGTTGTATCCCCAGCCCCTGGCGTGATGTATCTTGACCGTGGATGGAAGACGTTCGCCCGTATCCACAGCTTGACGGCGGGGTTTACCCTCCATTTTAATTTAATGGAGGGCGACCTCCTCTCCGTCAAGGTCTTCGGGGACTCCGGCATCCGGGCAAGGTGCTGCGTGGACAGCTCCTCCGATAGCGAAGGCCCCTCCTCGAGCGAGAGTGACGAGGAGGGGAGCGACAGCGACGACGAGAATGGCGGGTCCGACTAGGCGTCGGATGCCGCCTCGCGCGCCACCGGCGACCCCATCATCCGGGTCGCCGGCCTTCTGAACTCCCCGGGGCCGTCTCCTTGGGCGGCTGGCGTAGGGAGGCTGCGGAAGAGGAAGAGGGGTGGCGGCAAGGCCGTCAAGTCGGAGTACGAGGGCGAGGTGCCCTCGACAGCGTGCTGACGTCCTGCCGTCCCGTCTTCGAGCTCTGCCTCCGGCGCCTCCGTCTCCGCCAAGCTCCTGGCCGGCCCCCGGGATGTTCTCTTGGTGTCTTCTGGCACCCGTGGCTCGCCTAGGCGCCCTTTTTGCCCTCCCCGGCAAGCTTCTCTTGCCGGGGCCTCCTTGACCTACCTCCTGAAGAGAGAAACAGGAGAGGGGTTACGGGCATCTTATCTTTTAGTTTGTAAGCCTTCGGGCCTTAGCTGCATTTTAAATTTGTAATCCTCTCTATCATGTTTTTCATCATCTATGGACTTGTACTAAATTGGGATGTTTTTTTAATGAAAAGAGGGGAATGCCTGCCGGATTAAGCCCTTTACTTGATTTTGTGCCTTGTATGTTCCCACCCTACGCTTCTAGGGAACTTGCCGGCGCAAACACACTTGCTGAGTGCGGAACGTCAGCAGCCCGCTGGCGGTGTTGCTTCCGGCAAGAAACCTTGTCGGGCCAGTTGCAGCGCACTGGTATTGTTTGAGCGGACTCGAAAACAAACCCAGGGCGCAACTTGGCCGCGACTTGGCTCCTCCGCGCACGGGGTTTTTTTCTTTTTACAAGACACATTCGTTCAAGGGCGCGGCCTCGCTTTCCCCAGCCCATAAGAGGATGCATGACGAGGGATGAAAAACTTATCTGATACCGCAGCCCCCGGCGACTCTAGCTCGTCGGGGATGAATCTTGGCGTTTGCAGCCCCCGGCAACTCTGGCTCCGCCGAGACCTAGGTGCCGGTGCGCCTTTCTTTGCCCTTGTCGCTGACACTGCGGCCTCCGGGGATCGTGGCCTGCCGCGAAGGAACTTCGGTACTTGCAGCCCCCAGCGAAATCGGCTTGCTGGGGCCCCTGCGCCAGTGCGCCCTTTTGGTTTTTCCCTGTCCCTGTTATTATAGTCACGAAAATAACTAAGACAGCGTCGTAATAAGTTACTCTTTCGTGGCGTGACTATTTAGGTCGGGCAACGCAATGCCATGCTTCGCCCTTCGTATGTTTACACTCTACGCTTCTAGGGAACTTGCCGGCGCTAACACACTTGCTGAGTGCGGAACATCAGCAGCCCACTGGCGGTGTTGCCTCCGGCAAGAAACCTCGTCGGGCTAGTTGCAGCGCGCTTTCATTGCCGAGCGGACTCGGAAACAAATCAAGGGTGCAACTCAGCCGCGAGTTAGCTCCTCTGCGCACAAGTTTTACATACGAAGGACGTCCCACGACAAGGCTTGCTATGTTACGTCCTCTACTTCATTACATCCCTTGTACGTTTTTACCCTGCGCTTCTAGGGAACTTGCCGGCGCTAACACACTTGCTGAGTGCGGAACATCAGCAGCCCGCTGGCGGTGTTGTACCCGGCAAGAAACCTTCTCGGGCCAGTTGCAGCGCACTTGTATTGTTGAGCGGACTTGAAAACAAAGCAAGGACGCAACTTAACCACGAGTTGGTTCCTCCGCGCACAGGTTTTTCGTACAAGGGACGAACGTTCGAGGAATATAACATAAGAGCTTAGAACTAAAAAGTGCTTTGTATTCAAGCTCGGGCGACTTAGCTTTTCCGTCCTCCGCGATCCGGCGAAGCCGCACTTCCCCCTTGACTTCCTCCCTAAAAAGTGCTTTGTATTCAAGCTCGGGCGACTTAGCTTTTCCGTCCTCCGCGATCCGGCGAAGCCGCACTTCCCCCTTGACTTCCTCCCTTGTAAGTTTTCGCCCCCACGCTTTCAGGGAACCCGCCGGCGCAAACACACTTGCTGAGTGCGGGACATCAGCAGCCCGCTGGCGGTGTTGCCTCCGGCAGGAAGAACTCGTCGGGCTAGTTGCGGCGCGCTTTCATTGTTGCGCGGACTCGAAACAGATCAAGGGCGCAACTTAGCCACGATTCGACCCTTTTGCGCACAGGTTCTTCATACAAGGTACGGATTCTCAGGGAATACGATTCAAAAGCTCGAAACTGGACGCTTCCTTCGTCCTATTGGCCGGTGGAGCTTGATGGCGCATCCTCGACGGCAGCGCGGCACTCCGGGGAGGCGTGCTTGCCGGAGCAGGCACCAGAGCTGTTCTTGCCGGGCTTAGTCTTTGGTGGATCTGCCTTTGCCTTCTTGCATTTGCCGGTGGGGCTCGATGGTGCGTCCTCGACGGCAGCGCAGCACTCCGGGGAGGTGCGCTTGCCGGAGTGCGCATCAGAGCTGCCCTTGCCGGACTTGACTTTCTTCTTCCCCCGGGGAGCTTCAGCCGCAAGTGGCTTGCACTCTGCTGCGGCTGCTGCTTCCCGGTAGATCTTGTCGGTGCAGATAAGTGCATCCTTCTTGTCGCCTTGGACAGAGATGACACTTATCGGACCAGGCATCTTGAGCACGTTGTATGCGTAGTGAGAGGCTGCCATGAACTTGGCAAGCGCTAGACGGCCGAGTATCCCATTGTAGGGTAATGGGATATCAACAACATCGAAGGTGACCCTCTCTGTCCTGAAGTTCAGCTCGCTGCCAAACGTCACTGGCAGCGTGATCTTCCCCTTGGGCTTGCTCCTTCCCGGATTTATCCCTTGGAAGGTACCAGTTTCTTTGAGCTCGCTGTCGGGGATCTGGAGCTTCTTGAGCACTGCGGAAGAAATCAGGTTCAGGCCGGCCCCGCCGTCAACCAACATCTTCGTGACCTTGAGGTTGCGGATTGTTGGTGAGACCAACATCGGCAAGCACCCGACCGCAGTGATGCGATCAGGGTGGTCCTCAACATCGAAGATGATGGGCGTGCCGGACCATTTCAGAGGCTTGCGCGCCTCGACGGACGGCTCCGCTGCATTCACCTCTTGCACCCACTGCTTGAGTTGGCGGTGCGAGGCGTGCAGAGAGGCGCCGCCGTCGATGCACAACACCTCTGTCGCCTTCTGAAACTCTTGGTCATCGGTCTCATCTTCCTCCATCTCATCATCCTCATCCTCATCTTCGTCCTTGTCGCGGCCGCGGGGAGGCCTATCTCCTTGCCGCGGCTTGGCCTTGCCGCGGTGTCCTCCCCGGGCGGGAAGCTTCTTGCCGGATCCTCCGCCACCTCCCTGGGCTCTCTCCTTATCGCGGCGCTCGTATTCGGCTTTCTGTAGCTCCGCCATCTGCTCCACTTTGTTGCAAGTTTGGAGATCATGGCCCTTGGTGCGGTGGATCTTGCAGTACCGCTTGCCGGAGCCATCCTGCTTGTCGGCGGCTGCCACAGCCTCGCTGGAGTCATCGGCTTTGGCCTTGTCGGAGCCGCCTCCGTTGCCGGAATGCTCAACAGCTAGCACATCCTTAGTCTTTCTCTTCCTGTTGTTCCGCCTCCGGTTCTTCCTTGCCGGGGCGGCATCCTCACTATCAGATCCTTCTGCTCCTGCAACCTCTCCGGGGATTTTCCTCCCCTCCTCAGCCCGTGCACACTTGTCGGCCAGAGCATAGAGCTCGCTGACGTCTCTGATCTTGCACATCGCCATCTCCTCCCTCATCCTGCGGTTACGCACATTCTGATGAAACGCGCTGATAACTGCGGCGGGGTGGACGTCTGGGATGTTGCGCTGCACTTGGCTGAATCTCTGTATGTACTTGCGTAGGGGTTCTCCCTCCTTCTGGACGAGCAAGTGGAGGTCACTCTCCTGGCCGTGAGGCTTGTGGCCACCTGTGAATGCGCCGACAAACTGATGACACAGGTCCGCCCATGAAGAGATGGAACCGTGCATGCATGAGCCAAGATCTGACGTTGGGCTTGAGCACCACCAGGAAGTAGTTGGCGAGGATCTTCTCGTCGCACCCTCCGGCAGCCTGCACCGCGATGGTGTAGATGCTGAGGAACTCCGATGGATGTATCCTGCCATCGTACTTCTCGGGCACGTCTGGCTTGAAGTTCTTGGTTCTGGGCCACTGGACTTGCCGCAGCTCGCGGGTGAACGCAGGGAAACCTGCCGCGTACGGCAAGTCGCTCGGTTCCCCGGGTGCGTGCATATCGACAGTGGGCCCAGCGCGCTGGTTGGATTGACATCGCACTTCCCTTCTGCGCTCGATGCGAGTGCGAGCGTCTTCGTGCCGCCGTTCTTGGAGAACCTGGCGTTGATCGCGTCGGGTTCGCGGGTCCGACGACGCGGTGGAGTCGCCGCCGGGGTTGGCCCGACGAGCCGGCGATCTTGGCCTTCGGGGCTGGGAGTGCACGGAGGTGGCACCCCCAGCGGTCTTGTCGGCGTCGGCTTGCGCCTGGGAGCCTTGCCGGGGCCTCGATGCGCTCGGTTGCTGGGGCTTGTCGCCGTTGGCGAAGCTGATGAGACTGTATATGGTCATCCTCCAGTCGTCGATCTTGTGCGGCGCCGGAGGGTAGTCTAGAAGCAGCTGGGCTCGGGCCAGCGCTTCCTCTGCTGTCTTGGGTGGTGGTGGCGATGAGCGGCGCGAGGAGCGGGATGTGTTCGGACTCCCAACTGGATTGGGAGGTGCAACACCCCGCCCGGGCGACCGTACCTCGCTCGCGCCAGCATGCGGGCGTGCATGCTGACCTCGAGCGTCCCACGACCCACCAGCTTGGCCTTGTTCCAATGCAAGCACGGTGCTAGGAGCACCGGGGCGTTGTCGACCTTGCACTTCCTAGGAAGGGTGCGGTGTCTGCACGGTCGCCCACGCTTGCGGAGCCTTGTTTTTGGATCTGGTGACGACGTGAGTCCCACCGTCGGCGCCCACTCCTCCGTCGGTGGTGGCGGAATCGATGTAGACGGAGCGGCCACCTCCGAAGGCTTCTTCTTTGGTGGCATGTCGATGAAGGCGTTGATGCAGCGCGCGTGGAGACCGGATCAGATGCTCACGACCTCGACGCGCCCCCCTACCTGGCGCGCCAAAGATGTCAGGGCCGTTCCTTCCTGCGGCCGCGAGCACCTATGGGGCACGGGGGGCCCCTTCTGGTCAGGCGAGGGGGGCGGAGGCCGCGCGCAGAGCGGATCGAGGTCGGGCGCGCGCTGGGAGACGGGCGATTTTTACCCAGCTTCGGAGCTCTCCGGAGAGATAAAACTCCTACTGCTGCTTTGTGTTTTTATTTGATCTTGCTCGAGAGCGAGCGTATGGTGGTGCTGTGTGTGTCGACTGGACCAAACCTCCAAGCTGCGGAACCAAAATTCCCCACCTCCTCTACGTGCGCATGGGCCTCCTTTTTATAGGTTAAAGGGGTCACCGATAGGTGGCAGCGTAGAAAGAGGGGTAGAAAGGTAAAAATGCGGGTTGGTACAACTACTACCAACAGTGTCCCCTACCTAACTCTGACAGCAGGGGACAAGGGCATTTAATGCCCGTCTGGTCGCCCCAACAGTGCAAGGAAACGACCGTTAGAGGCGCCACCGATCGCCATGATGGCCTCCTTGTCAGCTTCGCTTGCCACCTCGCACCGCCATGCCGCACAGCTGCCTGCCACGTGCGCCAGGAGCGATCCTGTGGCGACACATTGTCGGATGTGCTGGAGCGTGGGTGCAGAGTGGCAGCCTTGCCGCGGCAAGTGCCTTGCCGCGGCCCTCGTCTTGTCGCACCAGCAAGCTTGCCGCTCGCCGGGCCTTGCCGGGACGCGCGGGGCGTTGCGGCAAGTTTCTTGAAATGCCTTGAGTGGCCTTCCCGGCAAGCTCCTCTTGCCGGGGTCTTGTCTTCTTCCCGGCCAGCTCCTCTTGCCGGGGCCTTGGTTGGCCTTCCCGGCAAGCTCCTCTTGCTGGGACCTTGTATTCTTCCCGGCAAGCTCCTCTTGCCAGGGCTTTAGCTTGAGTACTCTGTTCTTGAATGGCATCAAAGTAGCCGTGGAGGATCTTGGCGGACGCCCGGCAAGCCCTGCCGCGGGTCGCTGCGACTGCCCGTGCACAAGTTCGGGATACTAAGGTACCCTCCTACTTTAGTACACCGACAGCACCGGAGATAATAACACCCCAGAGAGTGCCGAAGACAACCCCGTCCAGCAAGATTCAGCGCAGGAGGACGAAGAAGCCAGCCCTCACGAGAGAGCGGTAGACGAAGAGGTCGAGGATGATAATTACATGCCTCCCTCCGGAGACAAGGCAAACCTCAACGACGACGAATTCGTCGTGCCCGAGGATCCCGTCGAACAAGAGCGTTTTAAACGCAGGCTTATGGCCACGGCAAACAGCCTAAAGAAAAAGCAGCAACAACTCAGAGCTGATCAAGACCTGCTAGCCGACAGATGGACCGAAGTCCTCGCGGCCGAAGAGTATGAACTCGAATGCCCCTCAAAAAGCTACCCAAAACGCAAGTTGCTCCCCCAATTAGAGGAGGAGGAGTATAAACCCTCATCACCAGCGCACAATACGGCAGACCGACCACCTCGTGGCCGCAACAGAGAGGCATCTAGGCCCTCCACCAGAACCGTACCCCGGCACCGCCCGAAAAGTGCGAAGCCACGGGGGAATGCGCCGGAGTTGCGAGACATATTGGAGGACAAGGCAAGACAATCAAGATCGATCTATGGATCAGGTGGGCGCCCCATGATGCGTGACGACTACCGTCGTGCTAGATACAGCAACTCCGGTCGGGCCGAACACAGTAGACAAAGCTCTCTTGAGCTACGTCATGATAAAGCACAGTATAGAGGCGCCGCACACCCACTATGCTTCACAGATGAAGTAATGGATCATCAAATACCTGAAGGGTTTAAACCCATAAACATTGAATCCTACAATGGCACAACAGACCTCGCGGTTTGGATCGAAGACTATCTCCTTCATATCCATATGGCCCGCGGCGACGATCTCCACTCCATCAAATATCTCCCACTCAAGCTTAAAGGACCAGCTCGGCATTGGCTTAACAGCTTGCCAGCAGAGTCAATTGGGTGTTGGGAGGACCTGGAAGCCGCATTCCTTGACAACTTCCAGGGCACATATGTGCGACCACCAGACGCCGATGACCTAAGCCACATAATTCAGCAGCCAGACGAATCGGCCAGACAATTCTGGACACGGTTCCTAACAAAGAAAAATCAAATCGTCGACTGTCCAGATGCAGAGGCCCTCGCGGCCTTCAAACGCAACATCCGCGATGAGTGGCTGGCCCGGCACCTAGGACAGGAAAAGCCGAAATCCATGGCAGCCCTTACATCACTAATGACCCGCTTCTGTGCGGGGGAGGACAGCTGGCTAGCCCGCAGTAACAACCTCAGCAAAAATGCTGGCAGTCCGGATACTAAGGACCGCAATGGTAGGTCGCGTCGAAACAAAAACAAACGCCGCATTAACGGAGATAACACTGAGGATACGACAGTCAACACCGGATTCAGAGGCTCTAAACCCGGTCAGCGGAAAAAGCCATTCAAAAGAACCACTCCGAGTCCGTCCAATTTGGACCGAATACTCGACCGCTCTTGCCAGATACATGGCACCCCTGAAAAGCCAGCTAATCACACTAACAGGGATTGTTGGGTATTCAAACAGGCAGGCAAGTTAATTGCCGAAAGCAACGACAAGGGGCTGCATAGCGATGACGAGGAAGAGACCCGGGCGCCGAACAGTAGAGGACAGAAGGGTTTCCCCCCACAAGTGCGGACGGTAAACATGATATACGCAACCCATATACCCAAGAGGGAGCGGAAGCGTGCACTTAGGGATGTATATGCGATGGAGCCAGTCGCCCCGAAGCTCAATCCATGGTCCTCTTGCCCGATCACTTTTGATCGAAGGGACCACCCCACCAGTATCCGCCATGGCGGATTCGCCGCATTGGTTTTAGACCCAATCGTCGATGGATTTCACCTCACCAGAGTCCTGATGGACGGCGGCAGCAGCCTGAACCTGCTTTATCAGGACACAGTGCGCAAGATGGGCATAGACCCCTCAAGGATTAAACCTACGAAGGCGACCTTCAAAGGCGTCATACCAGGTGTAGAGGCCAATTGTACAGGCTCGGTTACACTGGAAGTGGTCTTCGGATCCCCGTATAACTTCCGAAGCAAGGAGTTAATCTTCGATATAGTCCCGTTCCACAGCGGCTATCATGCTCTGATCGGACGGACCGCGTTTGCAAAGTTCAACGCGGTGCCGCATTATGCATATCTCAAGCTCAAGATGTCAGGCCCTCAAGGAGTCATCACGGTCAACGGAAACACGGAACGCTCCCTCCGAACGGAGGAACATACAGCGGCTCTCGCGGCAGAAGTACAGAGCAGCCTCTTAAGGTAATTCTCAAGTCCGGCCGTTAAGCGACCGGACATAGCCAAGCGCGCCCGGAGTAACATACATCAAGACCACCTGGCACGTTCCAAGCACGCGTAGCAATGCGTCCCCAACCCCAGCCCTTGCATGATTGCAAGACTAGTCCCTCGCATACATCATTACGCTCTGGAGATACCATGGGCATAGGTGGAGGGGCACGACCACGACAAGCCCAGAGTGCGGCTCAACCACACCAGGGGCTCCCAAGTGTGTCGCTCTTTTTCTTTTTTCTTTTTCTTACCCATAGGACTCCGTTCGCCAGAGGCTCTGTCCGGCAGCAGACCTGTCGAACTCATGATGCAACAGCCAGGGAGGGAGAAAGGCTACGATGAACACTCAGGTGGTCTCCATTACGAGCATTAAATCTATTTAATACACCATTCCGCAGCCTACCCCTGGAGGGGGACATGTTGAATAGTCCAACCCCTTGCTTACCGCACTATTTGTATCGCTCTGCATTCATAGCAGTATTTCTGAATAAACAATGCATCGCTTTTTTGCTTATAATTGCATCTCTTTTTTATATATGTTCGCTTATGACATTTTGCATCCGTACACTTTGGTACGGCCGAATACACCAGGGGCTTATGTTCCCCGCATTATGGTGTGATAAGTCCGCACACTTTCACAAGGGCGGCACCCCGAACTTATAGCACTATATGCATCGGCTCCGAATCATGTCTTGGGTCAATAGTTGGGTTTGCCCGGCTCCCATGTTTTGGTACCTTACGTTCTGTTTTATCGGCTAAGGTAGCACTGGGAGAACCACTGTGATTGCGCCCCGGTTGAGCTGGGCGAGTGCTTCAGTGGAGACAGCTAAAACTGACCATCATGATAAGGCGAGAGCTGGTCGCTGTTTGAGAGGTCTTTTCGAGTCCCTAAAAACTTATGCCGCTTAGAGCGAGGAACCGGCTTTGTCCGGCCCAGGCGTGGATAGCGCCCCGAACTCGGCCTTCTGAATACTAGGGGCTTCGCCGAAATTTAAAATTATAGAATTCTATGGCTAAGTGAGAGTGTTCAAGCATTATAAGTCCGGTTGCCTTGTTCGTCGTGTTGAGCGCCTCCCTAGATGGACCCAAAAATGGGAACAAGAGCGCTCAAGTTTATACCGAACACCCCAGCACTCGTGGCATGGGGGCTGAAGCCGACGACTTTCCATCTCTCAGATTTTATAAACAGCCGCACAGAAGGTAATATATTAAATTAATAAGCATTGCTTAGCGCATACGAACAAAGTTTTCAGCGCACAGGATAACACATTGCGAGTCTACTCAAATATTACATCTTTGGAGCACTCATCCGCAATCTTGCAGGCACCCTTCAGGACACTCTTATAGTACATTTCGGGCGTGCGATACTCCTTGCCTGCCGGCGATGCGTCCGTTAGAAGCTTCCCAGCATCCAGCCTGCCCCAGTGCACTTTTGCACGGGCAAGGGCCCGACGGGCACCTTCAATGCAGGCGGAGCGCTTGACGACTTCCACCCAGGGACACGCATCCACCAGCCGTCGCACTAAGCCAAAGTAGCTCCCAGGCATGGCCTCCTCGGGCCACAGCCGAACTATGAGGACCTTCATGGCCTGTTCGGCTACCTTGTGGAGCTCGACCAGCTGCTTTAGCTGGTCGCTAAGGGGCACCGGATGTCCAGCCTCAGCATATTGAGACTAGAAGACCTTCTCCGTCGAGCTCCCCTCCTCGGCCCGGTAGAATGCGACAGCATCGGACACGCCGCGAGGCAGATCTGCAAACGCTCGTGGAGAGCTCCGAATTCGGGTAAGTAACAGGTAATTCACTTTCACATGCTTGCTTTGCATGAAAAAAATCCTTACCCACTGCTATTTTCTTAAAATCCTCGACCTCCTGGAGGGCCTTGTGGGCTTCGGCCTTAGCGGCTTTGGCACTTTCAAGAGCCGAGGCAAGCTCGGACTCTCGAGTCCTCGAGTCGCGCTCCAAACTCTTGTGCTTTTCCACAAGAACATGGAGCTCTTGCTGCACCTCCGCCACCCGCGCCTCCTGCTTCTCTCTCTCAGCTCGTTCCGCGGCCGCATTACGCTCGGCCATGGACACGGCCTCCTTAAGGGTCGCCACCTCGTTCGTGGCCCCTGGAGTACCCACGTTATCCTTGTTATTTTTCTTGCAACCAAAATCCTTTTCTGTAAGGTACAAATTCAGTATGGTGTTACTCACCTTCCCTGTCCTCGAGCTGCTTCTTGGCATGGCCGAGCTCACTCTCGGACCGCTCAAGGTTCTGCTTTAAAGCACCGACCTCCACAGTCAGTGCGGCGGAGGTCAGCAGCGCAACCTGCAATCCCATATTGACATAATTTTTAGACCTCCTGCGTATATCTTTTTAGATCCTCAGTCCGGCTTTTCTTTTCGAACACCGAACCGAGCATCAGGGGCTACTGTCTATGCAGTATTACATTACATATTTTAAATTTCTTACCTCAAAGCCCGTTAGAAGGCTGCTGCAGGCTTCGGTCAGCCCGCTCTTGGCGAGCTGAACCTTCTGAATCACCGCACTCATGATAGTGCGGTGTTCTTCCTCGATGGAAGCGCCGTTGAGCGCCTCCAACAAGTTGTCCGGCGCCTCCGGTTGGACGGAGGCCGCCGGTGTCACGGTCTTGCCTACGAAGGGGCCGCCTGCCGGACTCCGGAACCATTACAGGTTCCGGTGCGGAGTCCGGCGCAAAGTCCGGGAGGCTGCCTTGCGGCACCTCCGGAGCCTCCTCCTGATGGGTCCCCTCCTGGGATCCCACCTCGGCGTCGTCAGCTTCACGGGGAGTTGAGGCGGTCGAAAGGGAATCGACATCCGACGGAGCCAAGGACCCGCTCGATGAAGTGGGAAGATCATCCTCGGCCGGACTACAGGTAGTATGCGGTATTAGAAGGACACTACATGGCACAAAAAGAAATTATAAATCATTCAGGAGTCCGGATACTTACGATCTTGCCGGGGGCTTGGCCCTTAAGGGCCACTCCCCGTCGCCATCGCCGGTGTTGGCGAAGCAGTCCGGAGGAAGGGTCCTTCCCTTCTTGGACCCTTCGGCCTCCCCCGTTGGGGAAGCCTTCCTTTTCTTCTCTCCCTCCTCTTGGGGAGAGTCCTCTTTCTCCTCCTCGTCTTCGGGGGAGGAGTCCGCCTCGGAGCCATCGGACGACGAGTCCGATACCACCTGGCGCCAGGAACTTCTTCGAGTTCCCGTGGCCTTCTTCTTGGCCTTCTTCTCCGGCACCACATAAAGTGTCGGGACTAGCAGCCCCGTCAAACGGGTATCCGCTGGGTCTTCGGGGAGGGGAGCCGGACAGTTAACCTGTCCGGACGTCCTTTGCCAGTCCTGTTAAAGGCATTGGGAGTTTTAGATCCCACATAGAGTCAAACTATGAAAGAAATGAATGTCCCATAAAGGATAACATAGCTTACCGCACCGGCCGGGCGCTGCGTGCTAAATCCGCAATCTTCAGTTGCGGATGTGGGGGCTTCTCCGCCCTTGAACAGCACCCTCCAGGTAGCTTCATACATTGTGTCGAAGAGCCCGCTAAGGGTCCGGTGCTAAGCCGGATCAAACTCCCACAAATTGAAAGCCCGTTGTTTGCAAGGGAGAATCCGGCGGATGAGCATGACCTAGATCACGTTGACAAGCTTAAGCTTCTTGTTCACCAGGGTCTGGAGACAGGACTGGAGTCCGGTCAGCTCCTCCGAACTGCCCCATAGCAAGCCCTTCTCTTTCCAGGAGGTGAGCTGCATGGGGGAACCAGATCTGAACTCGGGGGCCGCTGCCCATTTAGGGTCGCGCGGCTCGGTGATGTAGAACTACCCCGATTGCCACCCTTTGATGGTTTCCACGAAGGCGCCCTCGAGCCAAGTGACGTTGGGCATTTTGCCCACCATGGTGCCTCCGCACTCCGCTTGGTTGCCCTTAACAACCTTCGGCTTGACATTGAAGGTCTTTAGCCACAAGCCGAAGTGGGGCTGGATGCAGTGGAAGGCCTCGCACACGATGATAAACACAGAGATGTTGAGGATGAAGTTTGGCGCCAGATCGTGGAAGTCCAGGCCGTAGTAGTACATGAGCCCCCGGACGAAGGGATGAAGTGGAAAGCCCAGTCCGCGGAGGAAGTGGGGAAGAAATACGACCCTCTCATGGGGCCTGGGGGTGGGGATGAGCTGCCCCTTGTTGGGCAGCCGGTGCGCGATGTCGCTAGACAAGTATCCGGCGCCGCGCAGTTTTTCGATGTGCCCCTCCGTAACGGAGGAGGCCATCCACTTGTCTCCCGCTCCGGACATGGCTGGAGAAGGTTGAGGCGAGGTGTGCGGACTTGGGCGCTGGAGCTCGAGTGCGCGGAGATGGATAGGCAAAGGAGGAAGAAGGCGTAGGTAAAAAGGGTGGATTCTTATCCCCTTATATATGGGTGGACGAAGACTATGCGTCCCCACCGGCCTGGTAAAACTCGCCTATCTCCCAAGCGCCACAATCAATGGCGCGGTTGGGTTACCCACGTCCGTATTGATGGGAATCCCGGAATAAGGGGAACACGATCTCTGCGTCGACAAGATGTGCCAAGGAAACCGCTTCGCTAAACGCGCTGAGGTGGTATAGTAAAAACGATTCAAGTAAAGGCTTGGTGGTGGTGTGACATCACGCCCCAAAATACGTCAGCAGATTGAACTTGTGTACATATTATTCTCTCTACGGTGGTATTTGGAATTTATTTTGCAGAGCCGGACACTATCCCGGTGTTCACAATCTTCTATGAATTAATTCATAGGAGGAACCCGCCTTGCAATGCCGAACAATATGCGCGCCGGACTCATCGTCATTGAAGCCTAGTTCAGGGGATACTGAGGGAGTCCTGGACTAGGGGGTGTCCGGATAGCCGGACTATCATCATCGGCCGGACCCCAAGACTATGAAGATACAAGATTGAAGACTTTGTCCCGTGTCCGGATGGGACTTTCCTTGGTGTGGAAGGCAAGCTTGGCAATACGGATATGTAGATCTCCTACCATTGTAACCGACTCTGTGTAACCCTAGCCCTCTCCAGTGTCTATATAAACCGGAGGGTTTAGTCCGTAGGACAAACAACCATTACAACAATCATACCATAGGCTAGCTTCTAGGGTTTAGCCTCCTTGATCTCGTGGTAGATCCACTCTTGTACTACCCATATCATCAATATCAATCAAGCAGGAGTAGGGTTTTACCTCCATCAAGAGGGCCCGAACCTGGGTAAAAACATCGTGTCCCTTGTCTCCTATTACCATCCGCCTAGACGCACAGTTTGGGACCCCCTACCCGAGATCCGCCGGTTTTGACACCGACAATGTGATTAGCTGGCTTTTCTGGGGTGCCATGTATCTGGCAAGAACGGTCGAGTATTCGGTCCAAATTGGACGGACCCGGAGTAGTTCTTTTGAATGGCTTTTTCCGCTGACCGGGTTTGGAGCCTCTGAATCCGGCGTTGACTGCCGTATCCTCGGTGTTATCGCCGTTAACGCGGCGTTTGTTTTTATTGCGACGCGACCTGCCATTGCGGTCCTTGTTATCCGGACTGCCAGAATTTTTGCTAAGGTTGTTACTGCGGGCTAGCCAGCTGTCCTCTCCCGCGCAGAAGCGGGTCATGAGTGATGTGAGGGATGCCATGGATTTCGGCTTTTCCTGCCCTAGGTGCCAGGCCAGCCACTCGTCGCGGATGTTGTGTTTGTAGGCTGCAAGGGCCTCTGCATCCGGACAGTCGACAATTTGATTTTGGGATAATTAGATTTATGCCCCTAGTTGTGTCCCACTCGTCTGTTTTACCCCTAATTTCCAAAAGTCACCGGTTCTGTCCAAGTCACTTTGCTCCTCTTATGCTTTTGCCCTTTGACCGTTTGACCGTCAGTTTGAAAACTTCATAACTAATTCATACTAGATCAGAAAAATGCAAATAAGATACCAAAATGTTCAGAAAAACATCACCTATATGTGAGTGTCATTTGCATTCATGAAAAAAGTGTTGGAAAGTGCACATCCAAATTTTACCTCTTTTGATACCACCATGAATAGTAAACTCTAAAAAAATATAAAAAATCAAAAAAAATATGGTGGCAAAGAACAAAAAATGTTCTAAGTGCTTGCCAAGTTTCATTATGGAATGACATTTGTGGAAGTCGTGGCAAAAACATAATCTATTTTGGAGTGCTGATTGTTTTTTTTGCCGCGACATCCATGAATGTTATTCCCTGATGAAACTTGGCAGGCACTTAAAACATTTGTCATTCTTTGCCACCAATTTTTTTTGAATTTTTTTGAACTTTTTTAGATTTTACTATTCATGGTGGTAGCCTGAGAGCTAAAACTCGGATGGGCACTTTCCAACACTTTTTTCATGAATGCAAATGACACTCACATATAGGTGATGTTTTTCTGAACATTTTGGTATCTTATTTGCATTTTCCTGATCTAGTATGAATTAGTTATGAAGTTTTCAAACTGATAGTCAAACGGTCAAAGGGCAAAAGAAAAAGAGGAGCAAAGTGACTTGGACAGAACCAGTGACTTTTGGGAATTAGGGGTAAAACTGATGAGTGGGACACAACTAGGGGCATAAATCTAATTATCCCTTTGATTTTTCTTTGTTAAGAACCGTGTCCAGAATTGTCTGGCCGATTCGTCTGGCTGCTGAATTATGTGGCTTAGGTCATCGGCGTCTGGTGGTCGCACATATGTGCCCTGGAAGTTGTCAAGGAATGCGGCTTCCAGGTCCTCCCAACACCCAATTGACTCTGCTGGCAAGCTGTTAAGCCAATGCCGAGCTGGTCCTTTAAGCTTGAGTGGGAGATATTTGATGGCGTGGAGATCGTCACCGCGGGCCATGTGGATATGGAGGAGATAGTCTTCGATCCAAACCGCGGGGTCTGTTGTGCCATCGTAGGATTCAATATTCACGGGTTTAAACCCTTCAGGGATTTGATGATCCATTACTTCATCTGTGAAGCATAGTGGGTGTGCGGCGCCTCTATATTGGGCAATATCACGACGTAGCTCAAGCGAGCTTTGTCTACTGTGTTCGGCCCGGCCGGAGTTCGTGCAACGGTAGTCGTCGCGCATCGTGGGGCGCCCGCGTGATCCATAGATCGATCTTGATTGTCTTGCCTTGTCCTCCAATATGTCTCGCAAGTCCGGCACATTCCCCCGTGGCTTCGTGCTTTTCGAGTGGTGCCGGGGTACGGTTCTGGCGGTGGGTCTAGAGGCCTCTCTGTCGCGGCCACGAGATGGTCGGTCTGCCATATTGTGCGCTGGTGATGAAGGCTTATATGCCTCCTCCTCTAATCGGGGGAACAACTTGCGTTTGGGGTAGCTTTTGGAGGGGCGTTCGAGTTCATACTCTTCGGCCACGAGGACTTCAGTCCATCTGTCGGCTAGCAGGTCTTGATTAGCCTACGTTTAAAACGCTCTTGTTCGACGGGATCCTCGGGCACGACGATTTCGTCGTCGTTGAGGCTTGCCTCGTCTCCGGAGGGAGGCATGTAATTATCATCCTATACCTCTTCGTATGCCGCTCTCTCGTGAGGGCTGGCTTCTCTGTCCTCCTGTGCTGAATCTTGCTGGAGGGGGTTGTCTTCGGCACTCTCTGGGGTGTTATTATCTCTGGTGCCGGAATCTCCATGCTTGCTGTGGCGGGATTTAGAGCGGCACCGCTGACGCCGGCGCTTGGGCTGTTTCTTGGAGGAGCCTTCCTCTGATGCATCCTCGCCGTTCCCATCCTTTGGGATGTCCATCATGTATATGTCGTATGACGAGGTGGTCTTCCAGTGCCCCGTAGGCGCTGGTTCTTGGTCGTCTCCGGCATCGTCGTCCATACCGTCGATGTTTTCGGAATCGTAATCTAGCATGTCGGTTAGATCGTCGACAGTGGCTACAAAGTGGGTGGTGGGTGGGCTTTGAATTTCTTCGTCGTACGCATCCCAACCGTCCTGACCGCAATCCGGCCAGGGCTCTCCTGATAATGAGAGATACTTTAGCGAGTTCAGGATGTCGCCAAAGGGTGAGTGCTGAAAGATGTCCGCAGTGGTGAACCCCATGATCGGCGCCCAATCGGATTCGATTGGTAAGGGCGCAGGAGGATCGGAGCCCGGCAAGGAGTCCGGCACCTCGGAGTCACGAGCTTTACAAGGGACAAAGTCAGTATTCGGCTCCATCGCCGTAGAGGTTGCAGCCCCCGAGGCGGTGTCTAGCCACCCGTCCTCGATCTACGCGGTTGGCTCTGAACTAAGGGTCGGAGCGGACTCATGTGAGGCCTCCAGGGTACTGTCCGGCAGCAGAGCTAAGTCATGCCCATCATGACAGTGCGGCGCCCTCGGCTGCGGCTCGAATCCATCAAAGATCAAGTCTCCGCGGACGTCAGTCATGAAGTTTAGACTTCCAAATCTGACCTGACGGCCAGGGGCGTAGCTTTCGATCTGCTCCAGATGGCCAAGCGAATTGGCCCGCAGTGCAAAGCCGCCGAATACGAAGATCTATCTGGGGAGAAAAGTCTCACCCTGGATTGCGTCGTTGTTCATGATCGAAGGAGCCATCAAGCCTATCCGTGACGACACAGAGGAACTCTCAATGAAAGCACCAATGTCGGTGTCAAAACCGGCGG